>JAWUZG010000018.1:23556538-24184230 GCA_036785705.1 Acanthornis magna | reverse complement strand
GAATAATCTGAATTACAAAGTTCCAATAAAATGTACACACTCTTCAAAGAAAGACTGAAAGCTACTACTTCAGTAAATAATATGTTAGGACTTTAGAAAGCAGAACTCCAACCTGATAAAACTAGTTGATTAATGGCATTTCTGTAACAATCCAAAAATCTCTTTTCTTTACAGTCTGTCTCCAATGTTTTACTCTTGATTAGTGATGACACGTAGGACATTAAACTAACTGAACGTAATTGATTTAGTCTTTTCCAGAAGTTGTTTTGTTGAAAGAACTGATGGATTAATCAGGGCAGAAATGCAGCATTTTACATTTTGAACAAAGGGTTAGAAATGAGATATTTAAATTCTATTAAAATAACATACACAGAACAGTCAAAATTGCAGACACCGTCTGAGTTTCCTTCACTCGTCTCTTTAACTCAGTTCATCTGACACCCACATTTTCAACACCTCTAACACTTCACACCATCATCAAGTTTGCAGATGTACCTATATCTGGAACCTTGTCTTCATCACTGAACACAAAACCAGAATGTAAGGGCCAAGAGGTTTTTTTATTTCTCTTATGAACCAAACTGAACTTTTGGGAACTTTTTGGTACGAGCCCATCTGTTGGTATCTGCACACCTACCATTTTTATAATTGGCCTTGATAGTGCCATACCATTCCTGACAGGTCTAGTGACAATCACTGCAGCTCCCTGCTGACCTTCTATGCCTTTCATTTCCTCCATGAGGGACCATGAGCAACCTCACAGCCATGACAGCATGTCCAGGAGTCACATCACACACAAATGAAGGACATCCACTTGCAAAACTTTTTCAGGATGACTGAAAAGTTGCTTCCAACAGCAGAGAAGAAATGACCTTGCTGGAACAACTCCTCTGTACCAATTAGTTGGCATACAGAAATTCTTAGGGTTGGAGTCAAAATTTTTATACAGTTTTAAATATGAAATAGTTTAATTCCATAAGCTTTGGTGGAAATAGCAATATTCAATTACTGGAATGAATATGATGATTGTGTTCATTCTCCACAACCCAGGATTAAGGTCCTGTTACGCACCTAACAGAATTTACTAGCTGCTTCTTAAACCTGCTTTCTGGGACACCTGTGTTGCAAGATATTAATTTAAGAAATCAATAAAAATCTCAGCTCTTTTTAACAATAGGTGATCAAATGCTCAGGAAGTCATATGGACATCTTTTGTCTTCAGTAGGCAGCACGTTTTTACTATTAAATAGGATACAGCTCACTAGCTGACTCAGAGCAAGACACTTATTTAGACCAAATCCTTTCTGCTTCATCATTTGATACACTTTTACCTGTTTCAGCAGACCAAGCTACGATCCTTGCATTCAGTGTTAAGAACAAGCCTAATTTTCAAAGTTGGCATTACAAATACAGGCTGAACAGCTTAAATACTCACAATTTCAGTATCTTTCAAAAGAAAGGGAATAATAATAATAATAATATTGTATTGGACTATTATCTAAAAACCAATGAGTATAAAGGTTAAACTAATTTACAAACATGACAGATCAAGAAAAAAGAGGTTTAGTTTAAAACTTGTGCTACTACCCACGGTAAAAAAATTAATTGAAGAAAACAGACAGAATGTGTTTTAGTAATTTTGTTTAGTGCATTCGTTAAGTAGTAAGGAATCATTGAATGAAATATTATGTACAGAGAATATTAACCTACCTTTCCTTACATACTCAGATGTTTCTTTTAAGGGAAATTAGGTTTCATTTTCCATGGTTAATGCAGGATTGCTCATACCTTAAAAGACAAAAAATAATATTTCCACAGGAAAAGGTCTCATGTCTATTTCAGTAAACAGTACAATCTTGAATTAACAACCATTTTAATGTCATTACACTATTACCAAGTCTATCCTGTCCTGTCCAAGTTCCTGTCCTGTGTCTATTACACAGCTTTTCACTAGCTGCAAATAGGTGTTACCTCTTTTATAAGCAATTTGTTGTCAAAAGTACTATCAGGCCTACTTTAAAAAAATAATTAGCACCTATTGGAATCAGTGTTCTCAGTAGCCCTTGGTCAGGGTTTAACTGGGAAAGGTTTGACACATGGAACTTCCTACAAGCATGCATTTAAAATGAGCTTCATGGATTTTTGTTCATGAAGACAAACCACGAGACCATGGTCATTGTTACACTCCAAAACTAGTTTATACAACACAAATCATTGCAATGTAAGTCGACCCCTTACCAACTTTGCCCTTTTCAGCCTTTGCACCAGGTTCTGACCAAGACTGTGTATCCGTAAGTAGGTGGCTCTGGGAATCACGCAAAGGCTTTGCAGGAAACAGATGGTTCTCACTGCAGTGCCAATAAAAAGAACATTAGTGAACTGTGGTAATTTTTCATCATCTTACCACACATTACAAATAGTTTGTCAGACGCAATATTTTCCTTACATTACCTTGCTTCTTGTCTGATGAATCACTACTTTTTTATCATTACATACATTACACTGTAGTTGTCACAAATGCAAGCACAATCTAAAAAGCAACTCCCTGGCACAGGGATTTTTAATTTGACAGCTATTGTATATTAATGCATGTTCTTCAGCCTCAAATGCACTCTACCCTATATTCTTCTTCACTACAACAAACTTGACATGATAAATAGTGGAGGAACGTCTCCAAAATCTCTTTCCTAATGTAAGCTATGGAATGCTGGGATAAGATAAAGCATCAGTACACAGCTAGCTGAAATGTCATATAAGTCTGTTATGAATAAAAGATTGTCAGTATGATTCTATTATAATTTCTTAGCCACATATTCAAGTCAACTAAACTTATCACACTTTCAATTACATAAATGTTTCAAAAAAGACACACTATGTATTTATTTAAAGGAGCATATGCATACTTTTCACACTTTAAAGATGTAATGTCCATTAAGGATAAGAATTAATAAAATATGTTCTATTATCAGCAGAAACAACACTTAATATTCAGCTTCCTGTACTTTGGCACAAGTACCATTAGGCATTCCCTTATGTGAAACAGCTTTCACCAGACAAGAAAAAGCAGGCATCGCCCTGCAATCTGTGCAAGGTAATGGATTTGTATCACAGGCAGACTGGCTAGCCATCTCATATGTATGCAGAAGGGAATGCTGCTGATACTGAATGTTAGGCAGGTGTGGAAAATTCAGGTCCTGGAACGCCACTGAACCGAGACAAAGCACATCAGGGAGAAAAACCACCCCACCTCATTTCCATAAATTTAAATAGAAATCTGAGGATTATCTGATTTACAGCTTAATTGTTTAAAATCTGACTTGAATTTATTAAAAGGATACTCTTCATTTGCTTACCACTTAAAAGTACATTATACATTGTTTTGTTTATGTGTGCACAGGAAAAAAACCAACTATTTGAAGTGAGTAACAAAAAGCAGATTACTTTTTGGATGTTGAATTAAGTCCACCAGGCGTGGAAGCTTGCTCAGGGTCCTGATTAACAAGGCAAGTTGGAAAGGAGCAACCATCCCCTAAACTGAAAAATTCAAAATTAGTGTCATACATACAAAAAACTATCAACTTTGAAGAACTTTTTAAATTAAAGTATTACTATATCTTATTTCAAAAAACTAACCATCTCCCAAACTCTCCGGATCCTGATTATTCAACAGTTTAAACAAATGAAGCATTAGAACAGCATACCTTGAAAACACAGGCAGCAACCAGTATTTCTTCTCATCACCAAACACCTGCCTTAGGTTTTTGCTGAACCCCAAGCTGAAGCCATTCTTATCTGTTCTGTGACGAAATATGGGAGCTCTGAATACCTCTTAGGAGAAAAAGATGAATTAGAGCTCTTTGCAAGTGAGCATGTTTAAGTGTCACATCAGTATTGAGGCAATAGCTCTGCTGGTACCACGGTCCATGAGGAAAGGCGGTACTGCCCAAGTGACTGAGAGAGAGAGAGCACTCATGGAAGCCAAAGGCAGTGCTACACAGGCACTGTGCATGTCGGGGGGGAGTCTCCTTCACTCTCCTCTCTCAACAAGACAAGGAAGAGTGAGGAACTCACTTTTTTAAGAAGGCATGATATGTTTATATGAAGATTTCAGCAGGTGACTATGCCACAGAGAGTGGCAAGAAAGAAAAACCTAAACAAAGGGTTTATTACAGAAAGAGTAATGGAAAAGAAGAACAAATTAACCTACTTTAGTAGTGAAACTAGCTTTTCACACCCTGGGGTATGAAAATACTGTGTGTTTTTACCACTGCATAAAGAAACGTCTTTGCTTGTAGACCCACATTATTCCCCCTGGACATCCAACCTAAATTTCTGGAGAAGAGAGCTAAATATAGCTTCAAGTGTTGCAAAGTGCCTGAAGCAGAAAATTCATTCACTTTCCACCAAGTGACTGATAGCCATTTAATTGCCTTAATTGGCTATACATAGCAGGCAAGCCATGTCCTGGTGTCCTGACAGTACAGCTCCCACAAACCATGTCAGAACCATGCTGGGAATGTCCGTCTGCAGTCAAACCTCAGCTATGGACTGCTGGAAATGACCTTCCACGTGCAGCGTGCATTACTTACAATGGGTTTTAAAGAAGGGGGAAGGGAAAATGGGGGCACCCTTTTTTAGATGCCCATGTTAGGGGAGGAAAAGAGCTCTTAGGATGATTTATGCACAGTCACACTTAAAGCTATCATGGCTTCCTGACCAAATTATTGTATTTTAAAGGCTTCTCATATTGAGCAATTTCCCAAAGCAAAACGGGAAGAGACACGCAGATCTTTTTGAATAACTTAAGTGTGCAGGAAATATGTTACATTACCAGTATGGGATTCCATTTGTTTTAAAAGCATGAAATGTTGAATTAGAAATGTAATGTATTATGGTTACCTGTGAACACATTTTTTTCACTAAAATTATAAGAATAATTTATAAATGGAACACTAATTTATTTCCATTCAAATAAGCATCTTTAATAAAGCTTTTCTCCACTTATACCTAGATAGAAATTAATATCAGTAAAAAAATGTTCAATGACTTGTTAGAATACTGCAGAAACTCAAAAATCCTAGAGGAAATCTTGAAGTAAACAAGCTTTCTTCCATTGATACAGATATCTGTTTTCAAAGTTTTCCATTAATCACCAAAATCATCATTAAGCATCATTAGCAAACCCAAAGAGAACTGGAAAAAACAGGTCAATTCATTGGCCTACTTTAATTCAGCTTACATCAACAGGAAAGCATTTAAAGATTTAGAAATTTTAATGACTATTTGCAAATTGGCATTATTGCAGTCCAGCATATAGTAGAGAACAGGCACTTAGATGTTCTGCACTTTCTTTTATTTATTAAGATTTGTAATCAGACAAATTCAAGTGGAGGGAAATTGTGGTCTAGTGCTGCTATTCAATGCAGTTATTTACACTGCCACGTAGTAGAGGAACAGGACACATTCTCTGAGGTTTTTAAAATTAATTCAGAACACACAGTCCTTTCTGTGCATCTGTGGAAGACAGTTATCACAACTGTGAAACTGCCTTTGGGATCTCCATTGTTCTCTTACTACTAAATACAGAAGCACTGCCTGTTCTTCTGTAACAAGCCAGCTCTGACAGAACTTTGGTTCTGCAGGGGGCAAGGGTGGGAATGAAGAGCTGGAGCCACTGCCCTGACCGAGACACCAGATGGGACGACTCTGACCTGAGGCTGGGAATGCCAAACAAGGATCACGTGTGTGAGCATGCAGTAGTGCATCTAACATTTATTAGAAATTTATCTTGATTTTATTTTCATTTTTTTAGTTTATTCAGTTTCTGTTAACAAACCGTGTGGGGAAAGCAGGGGGAGGAAGAACGTAAGTTCATTAATGAACTTGGCCCTTTGGGGCAAGAGGGAAAGAGTCAGAATTTCCAGGGAGCAGCAGAACTTGGGAGTCTTCTAACCAAGAGCCAAGGGACCTGTGTAGAATTGCCCATTTCTTCCATTAGCCCCATGCATATAAGATACATTTATTATTTACCTTTTGCTGTCAAACACAGAAGCATTGAATCTACTTACCTAATGTAGATTTATTCTTGCTGACAAGCCAACAGTGATACCCAAAGAGAGAAGACAAACTGACAGAAAACATAGCTGCAGCAAAGAATAAAAACATGATGTGGAACTTGGCTTGAGTATCAGGAAGGCCATTCTAAAAATTAAAAAGAAGATGCCATTAGAATTGGGGAAATAGCTGTTTAATTTGATTATTAATAATCCTCTGTTCAGCCAAATCAAATTCGGCACACACACAAATACACCACACAACAAGAATATAAATAAATGAATTATACACTTTCTATGCACACACAGCCATGCAAGTAGGTTGGTGACAGCATCTAAGTTAAGAAACAGGCCATTTCTTGGGGAAAAAATACAGAAACAATAATACAGCAAGAATCTGAAATTTAGATCTGAACTTTGAAGTGTCTTTTAGAGAAGAATAATTTGTCTTTACAAAAATTGTGTCGTTTATTTAGCCTTTTGAAAATAATGAAGCCGTAAGTGAAATTTCATAAACTATGATAGAGAGAAAAAAAATGAAGGCTATGATTATTAGAACTTTTGTACTTTTTTTCATGATATTAGGAGATACTAGATTACAATGCAATGCCTTGGAATCACAGAATGCCTTGGCTTGGAAGGGACCTTAAAGATCATCTAGTTCCCAACCCCCCTGCCACGGACAGGGACACCTTTCACTAGACCAGGCTGCTCAGAGCCCCATCCAGCCTGGCCTGGAACACTTCCAGGAATGGGGAATCGATAACTTCTCCAGGCAACCTTTTCCAGTGCCTCACCACCCTCATGGTAAAGAATTTCTTCCTAACACCTAATCAATTTATGCCCTCTTTCAGCTTAAAGCCATTTCTCCATGTCATTGTAAGAACGTTCATTTCCAGCTGTTTTGTAGGCCCCTTTAGAATCTCAGACTTCTTGCACAGCAGTAACTTCACACACTTAAAGACAGCATGTATGATCAGGGTACTTACTGTCCAAAACTTGATAAAGTACTGCAAATCTGTTGCAGCAATGAAAAGGCAATACAGTAGCGAGTAAGCCAAGAAGAGAAGAAAAAATTTGTAATTGGAGAATCCTACACAGTTGTTCACCCTGATAAAAACAAACAAACAAACAAACAAAAACAAGTAAAAATGAAATGTCATGAAAGTTTTCTTTGCTTTCATCCAATTTAAATTAAACTTACTTACTGTAAAAACATTTATACCAACATGTAAACCAAGTTTTGCTTCCTATCTCTGCTGCCTCAAGCTATGGGAATGGATTTAGCTTCAATTCTTACCTTAATGTAGTAATTCTAACCCAAATCAAAACACCACCACCACCACCACAAAAAAACCCCAAAGAACATTACCAGGTCACATTGCTTTCAGCAGCTTACTGAAATTAAATTTTCACTTATGGTATGAAATTTTTTCTCAGCCCATCTGATGTAAATGTGATTGCAGTTAGCTACTTTTTTTAGTTTGCAGCTAAGTACCTATGTTACACCATCAGGCAAACTGCACATCAACCAGGACAGTAACAGAGCTGAAACTCGACTGTATTTGAGAAAATAAAAGCAGTCTCATTTAATCCACATCCTCCTTCATTAATCATACTAAAATCTCTTAGTAGGATTCTCAAACATAAGAGCATTCATAGGAGATTCCTAAAAATGTTTATATTTACATAAAGCAATGAGAGAAATGCATTCTCGAATAGAAAACATTCCGTATCAGTGACAACACGACAGGAAGTAAAAGACATTAGAAACACATCTAAATGTTAAAATAAATCTCATTTTATTGTTTTCACTTACGGGCTTTAAGATCACCTGTCTCCTATTTGTAAAGATTTTATGCATGATAATGAGCAACTAATATACACTATGATGATGAGGGTGCATTTAGTACCATAGCAGCTTCCCACTAGAGACAACGTATTAGGTATTATAAATTTTAGAGCTCTATTAAACATATAATGATATTACACCCACTGAACAAAAAAAATATTGGAGTGCTGCCCATGGGCAGTTTATTGGTAAACTGCTTCCTCTTTTATAGGGTTGCATTGAGAAGCTAATCAAAGTTATCTCTGCACTTTGACAGAACTATTCATATGAGTTTAGAAAAACTTAACTGATACTGCTGTCAGAAAGAACAGTTAATTAAGAGAAGACTACATCCATAAAGATACTTGCATATTGATAAATAATTGTCAAAAAAAAAAAAAAAAAAGGAAAAAAAAAAGAACGTCTGGTGAGGCTCAACTTTAGTTTCCAGAAGTGCAGGACAAGTTACAGCAACTATTCTCTTCTTCAGGGAGATGGTGATGCTAATGTCAGGGAACATGCTAATCAGATAAGGGTAAAACCTTAAAATAGTAAATAAATTTTCACTATACATTACTGTTACCCGTTCTCAGGGTGGTTACAGAGTTGGGCCAGTTTGTTCTAAGTTTTGTTTAGACAAAATCTAACACCTTGGCTAAACATTAAATTTAGCACTGTCATTTAAACAGGCAGCAACAGCTAAGTATTTGTATGAACTATGGTTAAGGACTCACAACAGATTGTTCTTAAAGAAAAAGAAGATATATATGTAAGCATATCATTATTCTTATTGGAAAGTTAGTATAAAATTCTCCACCTGAAGTGTGTTTTTTCATTAAATATGTCAAAATAAGCAATTCCATGATAAACTGCAAGCAATTCAAGTTCAAGATTTCTATAATAACCCTACTTTTCTTCCATGATATTTATTTTAGGACTGTTTTTACTTAAGACACTGTTTGATGTGAGAAGAGAAATACCAAGTGGAATGTTATTCCCCAAAGATGACGTTTCTTGAATCAAAGATAGATTTACTTCTGGCCGTTCTTTTGCTCTGTGGCATGTAGTACGTCAAAATAAACTTGAATAAATTATTATGCTCCCTTCAATTTTGACAAGGCCCCAGATTGCAAAGGTCTTACTGGAAAAGAATAGTTCATCAGAAGACTGAAGAGAAAGCAAACACCAAGGTTTTGTAATTGTACTGTTTGAGCATGGAGTATCAAATCTTAAACTCCAAGAACAGTAGTTAGATTTAAAGGTTAATATTTCTGAGAAATACTAAAACTGATAAATATACCAACAACTGGCTAAATAATACTATGTTATTGCAGTGAAACAGTCATACAGTCTGAACAGTCCAGAATAACCAAGTGGATTACAGCTAACATTTTAAATGCTTAATTTTCATGCACAAAAACGTCATTCCTGTCTGAACAGTTAGTTAACTGAAAATGCCAGGCAAAGAAATAATTTACAAGGCACTGAAGGTGATGCATCTCAGTTAACAAAAAGCATCACGGAATCCAGGATATGATAACTATATGGATTACTCAAAAGATAAAGGAGAGATGTTTCAAGTTATTCCTAACGTGTTGCTAAATGCACCTTGTTTGTACCAAGTGTTATATACAAACAGTATTTTTAGTGATGCCTCAAGCCATTGGATTCCCACCTGAAGCTCCATCTGTGTATAGGGAGGAGCAGCAGCACCAGAAATCACTAATGCAACACTTAAACCTTTTAGAGTAGTTAGTGGGCAGTTAGCATTAAATATTTCTGTTTATCACAGCACTTCCATTAGCAAAGGAGTGACAGCCAAAATAAAGCCTCCCAGGGAACAGAAGACAGCTGACTTGGGGCTAGGACATGACAACCTCTTATCACCTGTGCCTTCCAAATGCTTCATCTTACTTTCCATAGGTTATTTTTATCCATCCTCTCTCCAGAAATCCTTCTCCTAGTAGAATAATAACTCGTATTGCTGTTTCCCTGCTCTCCCTAAGCATCACATGAGTCGTTTCCCACTTTGTTTCCACCCAACTTGCTCCCACCAAAAATTCACAACATGAAAAGCAAAGCAGTACCTAATGATGTTCTGAGAGGCTAAAACTCATCCATTATACTGAACTGCACCCTTACTTTTGTTGGCAAGACAGCCATATATTTCCCTAAGAACCTTTGAACATGGGTCTTTACAGGAAACTATAAAGCTTGATCAGCACCTGTGCACTATTTCAGAACTCTTTCATCTCTTCCATATAGTTCTTTTTTTTTTTTAGGGTGAGCAAGGAACTGTGAACATCTGCTCAAATTAAGGGAAAAACGCACAATACCTCTTTTTCTAGTGCATTTCTGCTACTTGGAGTACAAAAGGAACAATTCTCCATCAAGAAGCATTGCACAGCTTTCAATTACCTTCTCCATTTGTATTTTTTTCACCCATTGCTTATTAGATTAAAACCAATGAGCAATATAAATACTCTCTCAAACTGGGTATGTTTATATTGTTAGATTAAGAAGAGTGCAAATGTATAGCAAGAAAACGCTACTGAGAGGAAAACAGGGTTCTTTTTTCTAGAGGTTTCTGCCCTAGTGAAATAACACTTCACCGTCCTTTACATAAAACCTAAGTGCTGTTTATGATTTGTTTTTTGATACAATGGACTTTTATGCTGAAACTGTAGCTTACATGAAGGACATTTTCATGTAAGTATCTTAATACAGAAAAACTCAAAAAATCCCAAAGAGACCGTAAAGCTTACAAGAAGTATTAATAATACTGAATATTAATAGTCATATTGAGACTTTTCACTGGTATTTTGTCAGGAATAGCCTGGCAGCTGTTTTTCTTAGAGCTTTCGACAAGGCAGCTATTAGAGAGCTGAAAAAAGGAAACAGCCTTTTTTGTTATAAGAAATTTGTTCCACATTCAATGGTTTTACCTGTTTGTTTTGTTGTGGGTTTGTTGTTGTTGTTTGCATTTTTTTTAAGAAGCATGTACTAACACTGAACATCATCAATTTTCACATGCTGCTTATCCCTACAGCAAAAACCCATAGGAAGTAACTGTACCCTACACTGGTAACTATTTCTTTCAATTGTATCTACCATGTAGATGCAAAAGAAGATGAGATTCTTAAAATTGCATTCTGGCCAGATGTTGTAGCAAGACCAAGAGAAACAGGGGGAGCCCAGCACCCCTTCCTTCCTCAGGACAGAGCCTCCTCTGTCCTAGAATTTAATATAAGAAAGTGTCAAAACAACTGCTTAGAACCATCTACCATTCAGTTTGTCCAAAACAGGAGATTCTTCTTTTCTGATCATTTAATATGGTGAAGAACTGCCGTGTGCCACTCAATCCTCTAAACTTGGACCTTACTAAGCAATTATCTTTAATTATTTCTGTGAGATACACCTGCCAAACTGACATAAAATTAATTATACATCCTGTCTATCCATTGGTTCTCAGGGCTGCTAAGAAAAGACAGGAGAACAAAACCACTGTGAGGGCTGACACAGCAGCAAAAGGAGGGAGGGTGGGAGGGAGAGGGGAGAAAGAATGAAAGAAAACAAAGAACCCATAAAACTAAAAGTGCTAAATCGCTGTTTCCAGCAAGCCCATTCCAACTGTCCTGGGAGCTTCAACAAAGGGAACTAGGCACAGCTTTGCCCTTTCATTTTAAACCTAGGATAGCATTAATCCTTCAACGCAAGCAAGGCACAGTAAGACTCAAACTCTGTGAAGAAAAGATAGAATTCTTAAAAGAAGTTCTCACTGACCAGAAGTCTACTTCATCCACACGTATAAAAACATAAAGAGTTACCTAACTCAAAGGTCCAAGAAAAATGATATTTGAACTTCTTTCCGTATTTCACAACTAGGAAAAGAGGACATACATCGAATAACTGCAACAGTTCTGCAAGACCAGTAACCTCACATACACATCTAACTCTGGGAATACTGAAGCATCATCTTCATGGCAGGCCCCATAAAAGTGTATTTTACCAAATCAGAATGTGAGAAAAGAAAATCAATAGTACACTCACCAAGGGCAGTGATGATCCATTTTCAAAATGCATCTTCAAAAAACCCCAACAGAATTCCAAGCATTGCAAAAGACAAAGGAAAAAAAAATAGTCAGAAGCACAGTTACATGTCAGATTTAAACTATCTACATACAGATTAGGAACTACCTATATTTACTATATGTTACGTAATCTATTTAATAAATACATCTGTTTAAATTCACATAATACAGGGAACTACAAGGGAACTGCAGATAACCTAAACTCAAAATACTTGGTAAGTCAAGAACTTAGTGATTTCAGAAAATGCAATCTATAGGATTTGGTCAACTTTAGCATTTGGTCCTCATTCTGAATAGGTGTTTCAACTACTGTTTATCTTCTGGCAGAGCCTTAGAAACTTAGCTAATTCAATTATTATGTACTTAGTCATAAAACTAAATATACTTCCAAGAACATGGTCTGTTTTTATAGAAATATATGCATCTTTCTATGCATATAGACAAGGTTTTTAATAGCCTACCTTGTTGGAAAAATCACAAGCAGTCTTGCAATTAATCACCCTCCATTAATAAAATGTTCACAAGAAAATGGGGTATGATTGAAACAAGCAAATTCTGGTATGGTAAGGACAAAATAAAGGTATTCTACAAAATACGTTAACTAACGGCGGTCTGCAAATTTCACTCACGTTTTGTAGGATAACGAGTCATCCTTTTTCCTCACTAGAAACACACGACTATGTTCCTATCTATGCTGCAACCACCGTTCCATACAACACAACCAAGATGCTCTTTCTGCCTCAACTCTTTCTCTTTCAGTGCCTCTGCTCCTTTGCTGGACAAAATAGAATGTCTTCTCCACCTCACAATCGTGTTGGAACGTTTGATCTGCTGAAGAGTACTTGGAACAGCCTTACAGCTAAGAATAAATCACCCTTTGAAGAAGTGTCTTGTCTCAAAGTTAGAAATTTAAAGCACTGGGGGCAAGAGTGAAGAAACGCACAGACATCCAAGCTAACTGGAGAAAGGTCAGAGAGAACAGCTGAAAGAAAGATTAAATTAGAAAACAATCAGGCTTCTGGAGAGTATGGATATGAACTTCTTTTTGTGTCAGACAAACAAAAACTTGAGTTTATGGCTTCAGTTAGAAATGGGAGAAAGCTTGGCTCTTTCTTTAAACAAAAGTAACCTGCGAGTTATCCAGTAAAAAATAGGATATTAAGTTTATTACCTCAGGTAAGATGTAAGTGACATCATGATTAGATTGAGATGGGTAGTGATGTTTATTCAGATTCTAACAAAAGAAGCAAATTTTTGCTCATCAGCTATTTTTGATTACATTCTTAAGGAAAATTCTCTATTAATATTTATAGTTTTTAACCATTATGTAAAGAATGTATAAGACTGTGTAATCCATGCTGGCATCATGGAAGTTATCAAATGAATTAGACTAAGTTATAGACTTCCTTAGAAATAAGTAAATGAAAACTAAATCTAAAAAAAAAAAAAAAATCTAAGGGGAAAAAAGTGTATCTGCCAAAATATTAAGCCTGAAAAATCTACTCATGAAAAATAAAAGCTTCTGTGCTAAGGAAGAAAAATTGATTCATTCAGAAAACCACTTATTTAAAAAATATTCTTACTTGTCGCATACTGAACAGTGATGACAACGATCTGGTTTGACAAGATGGCATCTGTCACAGTATCTGATTGCTAAAGAAAAAAGTTCCAAGATTAGATTTCAATGTACAGTTACACATTTTGATTGCCAAAGTCTGTGCAGAACTAAATACTATCAGCTCAGCCCAGCAGGACCCCCAGAAAAGCACTTCAGCATGATCAGAAGCAGTTCCAAATGCTGAAGCATTCTTTACCTACTTGCAATACTGAATCTATCAGTGAACCCAAAAAGCTCAGTTTTTGCAATCTCTGCTAATCATACTAATCAGGGCTTTTTTCTCCCCCAAACCCTTCAGCTCTGCAAAACAACCAATCAACCAACAAAACCCACAAAACCCTCACTAGACTGGAAAAACATTAAAGACTGTTCAACAATATAGCTATTTTAAGCTATTATTCTAACAGCTTTAATTTACTATGTGAGATTATCTCTTGGATTTGCTTAGCTAGCCAGCAGTCACAAACTGACAATATGAGTAGGGTTAGATTAACTCTTAGTTTGGAAGAGCTTTTGTTCTTGCAACTGAACCACCAATGAGTAAAATAGTAACAGTTTCTTATTGTGATCTAGCTAGCTACACATGACATGCAGATAATGATTCTGTTTTTAATTGTTTTTTAACATATGATAACAGAAATCTATGCAGCTAAGGACTGCTACAAACTCTTCTTCAGCTTGTCAGGATTACAAGATATTTGTTAATAGCCATTTGAAAACAACAAACAAGGGACAGTCAATCCACTTTAAAATCCTAAATTTTACGCTGCAGCAATCCTAAATTTTACTTCCCAACAATCTTTATAAACTGAATAAATGCAGTGGCACAAAGCTAAATTAAAGTTAAGTTCTTGGGTCACTTTGTTATTTTATGAAGTACGAAAAACACTTCTTCCCTTCAATTCAAAACCTTGAAAACATTTTTTAAATTAGTTTAGGTAGTACATCAACACACCTGCCCTTGTTAGTCTCCTGAATACTATTTACCTCCAGACATTGTCCGTGTATAGATAGGAAGATCCTTGGCTGCCCGTCTTAAGACTTCTTGCTGGGATTCACCTCTAGGCTCCCTCTCTAGGGACTCCTTGTCTGAATATGATAGATGAAACTGGAATAATTTTTAAAATCAAGGAAATATTAGTAAATTCCAGGTTAAATATGTAACTGTAGATGTGTAAAGAGAAACAAATATTCATTATATAAAGGTGGATTAGCAACATGTACAAGGCATTGCAGCAAATAACCCAGTGCTCCCACGACAAATAATTTACTTTATGGCAACTGAAGACAAAATTTAAAATACTTCTGATTTGGTATTGATGCAATGTGAATGCTTCCAGAAGTATTAAGCAACATTCTTCAAGAGAAGGATCAAGAGCTTATCATTCCCCTGAAAAGTCAGTTCATTTACTTCTGTAATGCCAAGTATTAACTAGCGAATATTACCTAGGGATGCCAATGTTTAAATGAAAGAAAATACACTATTTGTAATAGGAGAAAAGACAGCTTTATTTCTCTTCTGGTGTCTGGCATTTCCCCTTTTATTCTTTGTCACTGCTGCTCCAACACAGCATGCAGGTGTTAGGATGTGTTTTTATTTTAGAGACTGGCTGAGAGAAGGAACGGATGTGTGTCCTATTTGGCGAAATAACCATATCTTGAATATCTTCCTGCATAAAATGCCAGCTTCTGTCACTGCCCAAAACAGTAAAAAACATGCCTCTAGCAAGTGCTAAAAAGGTAAAAATTACTAAAAGAGTTGCTTAGTATACATGAAGTAGTACAAATTTCTTAAACTCTGAAGTCCTCTGCAACACAGCAACATAGCCAGTTTTGTCACTGTAGCTTCTGGAAACAGGCAGAAGTCTTTGGTATCTCCATCAGAGAAAGAGGATACAAAATCCCCTTTGAAAAGAAGCCCACATTTGGCAGGAAGAGCTGTCTCTAACCTGTGCTAGAAACAGAAGCCCTCTGCACAGCATTTATGTTTACAGGAAGGCTAGTCATTCCAATAATAATGATTTTTTTCCTAAAAGAACATGATGCATGTAAAACTAAGAGAGACAGAAACATACAGTTATGAGCCTACTCTTATAGAGAAGGCACCATTCCACCCTTCCTGATGGAACTCACAGTCTTCCAGCTGAAGCTGGAGATTCACTGTCTAGCCTGAGTTCCTCAGGTCACCGTTTTTTCTTTCCCTTGCAAAAACACACTCTTACCAACAACTGAGTTAATTTATATTGGGACACATACGATTTCTCACTGCAGACACTTAGTTGAGGCTACTGTTCCGTCGTTTTTTAAATTTTTCCTCAGAGTAGTCCTGCATCTAAAACGTTCCTGCCTGGGAAACCATTTTCACTCCCATCTTCACGCGGTGCTTGTATAAAGCTGGTACACACAAGTACAGAATGGCACACACTACAGTAGAGTCCCTCAAAACCTGTTTTATATGTAAAAGTTTGAAATAAGCTTAAAAAGAAAGCTGTGTGGTTTGCACCAGCTGCAGTATTCATGAAAACAATATGCAAAAGCTTTATCTGTTTTTCAGCCTTCAAATGAGTATTTGCTAGTTCAGTTCACTTGAAAATACATCTTTTTCTATTTACAGACTTCATCCTAGAAAATGGAAGCCAAGCAGTAATTTAACATTACAAAATACCCTAATTAAATTTTTAAAATACTGCTCTAGTGGAATAAGACATGAACAACAAAAATGTCACCGCCAGCAACACTGTGTAAATTCAAAGAACACAGGAACACCACACATTGCCTTCTATTAATCAACTTCAATACTCTTCCTACCCCATTTGAAGTTCTCCAGTAGCATTATATGATGGCTTTGGGATCGTACTAGCAGGATTTGTCAAAATGCTTTTATTTGCATCAGCCCAATAATTTGAAAACCCTTCTAATTACCAGTATAGTCACCATACACATGCATACATTTTGCTATGGAATTACTGAATGAAATAGGTTTTTAATTTATTTTGCTCCTCCCCACCCCAGGCTGTAGTAAAGACTGCAGTGTGAACTTCAGTGAGGATGGCAATTAGTTTGAATTATCTACTTGCTTTCACAATTACTTATCTTAGCGGTGAATGAAACTACTCGGAAAAGAACCTTCGCACAGCAGACAGCAGAAATCACAAGCTATTCACTTTAGGTTGACAGGGTGCTTAGAGCAGCTAGAGTTGAGTCCATGCCAAAGTCAGTGTTTGCTTTGTGGGTATTTCAAACTACAGAGCAGCCACAGCATGATTCCTCTTGACTTCAGAGGTTGTGTGACACAGCACCTACTGAGGACTCAGGGCTTTCTGTACCCAGACAGGATTGAAGAGACCGAAAAGTTGTGCTAGCTGTGAAAAGCTGCATGGGCAGAATTTCCATCAGGGCCACTGAAGGAAAACCTCTGCAGACCTTTTTCCATGTGGCTGTTCCTTACTTGCTCCCTTCCTGCTGAGCCAGCTGTGGCTTCCCAGCACCAGCCTACCTAACGTGCGCCCCCATCACAATCCACAAGCTCCTTATACCAAAACAGATGGGGAAGAAGCTTTAATTCAGAGGACAACAGACAGATGCTGACAGGAAATATAAGTCTTAAACACAGGGAAATAAATTTTTGCCCACATAAAAGTCTGATATTGCCATGCAAAGATTTAGTCTGATAGTTCAAATAACTTGTGTTTTTCAAGTGGACAGGATCTTTTCTTCTAACATAAATATCTAATTTTAAAATATCTATTTAAAAAAACCCTTTAAAACTTAGAGAAAGTGGGAGGTTTTGTCTTGGTCACTACAGTGATTGCAATCTGACTCCTACTAAGAAGCTGTAACTACCATCTGTGTTTTCTACACAGTGTAGAACTACATGAGATCAGAGACTAAGTTATTCAAACACTACAAAATCAGGCATTTGGCTAGGCTATTTCATAAACAAAAGTTAAGTTTATCTTACTTCTTTTGAAGGATTCATTGGTAGCGTAAAGATTGTTTTCCAATATGACCAGACGAACAGCATGAAAAATATGTGGTAAGCAACCAGGCACACAACTAAAATTAGAAGGGAACAGAATTAATACAAACAGAGCAGTGATACTGTAGTACTTACAAACAGCGCCTGTAGGCATCACAGATACTTCTCTAACAGATGTAAATATGGAGGCTCTGCAAAAGCTTTGCAACAGAAACACTGCACTGCAACTTTACATAAAACAAATACAAACTGTGTGAGGAAAGTCACGATGCAGTCTACACAGATTACAAAAGTCTGAGGAAAATGGTTAGTAGCCTATTAGAGCCCCATAATTATTTATCAAGCAATCTCCCTTACACATTTGTTAAATCCTAATTAACTGATGCATCTCTGCCTTTTAGCTTTATAACCCATGCAGGGAGACTGCTAGCCATGCTAACCGCCCCCTTGCCTCCCCCCAGCAAAAGCCCCGACTCACCGAAGGAAGAAAAGGTATCTAAACAATGACAAGTGTGAGGGGAGTTTTGGGGTGAATATATACATGATACCTGAGCAGTAACCATATCCAGTTAATTTGTTTTCCTAGATTTTAGGAGGGAAGACAGTTGGGTGGTTTTTAAAACCTGCAGGCCCTTTAAATTCAAATGTTCATTCACTACTTTATATTCTTCACAGCCAGTCAACACGTTTTTTTAACAGATAAGAGTCAACATTTACCATGCTGAGTTGTTTTACTAGAACAGAAGGCAACAGTAACTTTTCCAAAGAGTCTGCCATGGGTTGGTTGATAGGTATTTCCATTTAAAAGCTCTCACTCTAATAAGCAATTCACTATGGTAAATAGCAAATCATAAATTCATAACCCCTGATTAACATACTCTAATGACAAGAAAAGACTATTCTTCTACAAATTCGTAAGATCATCAATAAAGTCATAATGGGAAACCTGTGTACTTTCAGTACACAACCCGAAATATTGGCCTTGTATGGATAGCTCATGAGGCTTTCTACATGTCATATTATTCAGTGCTAGAGAATTCTTTATAATGTATAAAGAATTATGGTGCATATAAATGCAGGAACAGCTGTCCAGTGTGTTCTTACTTTCTGTAATTTTGCCTCAAAAGTAACACTGAATAAATACTTTTGGTGTTGAAGTTTGTTTATTCAAAAAAGCAGCAATATTGTAAATATTTACTCTTATTCACTAAGCAGTTAAAAATAATAAACAAAAGCTAATAGAATCTGAGGAGCAACTCTGTACAAAGCTTTTGGAATGACAGGGGCAAAGAGTCATATGCCATGTCTATAAATTGAAAGAAAAATCTCATCAGCCTAAGTGACAGAACTGGCCTCCACACAAAGCACAGTACACTAAATGACCACCCTGTTATTGCAAAAGCATATGGACAGGAACAGTTCACACTTTTATCAGAACATTTCTACCAATTCTAAAAGAACCTGATTTACTCAAACAAAATCACTTTTTTAACTATTGTTTTTTTTTAAACAACAGTATATTCCTGGCATATAGTGAAAGCAAAGTAGGACAAGTTACCTCAGTTTTGTATATGATGCACCTACTGATTTTCTTAAGTATTTTATTGTTGTGAAAAAAAACAGTAACTGATTGACAAGAAAATTTTTCATATATTTAAAAAAAGAAAAAAAGCCTAATGCCTAAAGACATCATCCAAAGTTTTCCCTTTGAAGTCTGAACAAGACTTGAGCTCATCTTGTTTGATCTTGAACCTCAGTTCTCCTGGCTGGTCACTCCTCCCAGGTTATCTCCCCACCAGTTTCCCTGCACTGTGATGGAGACCCTGGGCTACCCAGCTGCTCCACTGGCCTGTGGGTGTTGAGAGTCCAATGTAAGAACTTCATTTCCCTTGAGACAGGTAAAAAAGAGCTGTCTGCTGCTCCTTGGCAGAAATCCTTCTATTTTACACTTTTTCTGGGAAAAA
This sequence comes from Acanthornis magna, assembly GCA_036785705.1. Taxonomy (NCBI): domain Eukaryota; kingdom Metazoa; phylum Chordata; class Aves; order Passeriformes; family Acanthizidae; genus Acanthornis; species Acanthornis magna. The sequence continues at coordinate 24,164,694 of JAWUZG010000018.1, read as the reverse complement.
ACCCAAAACCAACCAACCAAAAAAAACCCAACTCAAAGAAAGAAAAAGAAAACAAACCCAACCCAAACGGTGTATCCCTTGCTTGAAGGCAAGGCATTTACAGATACCTAGCACAGCTGGAGTTGCCTGGACATCTGAGGCAACCTGCAGAATGGGTGAGCCCCATTTGCACAGTTTTCACTCCCGAAAAAAATATTAGGGCAGAAGTATAGCCAGGGTAAATCTCTCCTGTCTGGCTGAAGCCCACTAAGGTTTTGAGTGAAAATAAGGAAATTTAATGTTCCTCAATGCAATTTGCTGATAATGTGTTTTGTGAGCATGCCTATAAACTCACTTTTGTCCCCTCCCACACAGTATGGAGCAGCAAGAAACTGAAATTCAAAGTCTGCAGATACACTCATATGGGGGCTGAGATCACTGAACTGAAAAAAAGTTTTTCAAGCAAATGTTTCTTAATTGACAAACATATTTTCTAAGTGAGGGAGTTGCCAATGACTTCATAAAATCTGCTGAAATTACACAAACATAAAAAGCTCTTCCTCCAAAAGCTCTTCAGCCCCACACTTTACACTTCCATGTTGTGGCACAGTATTAAAATAGCATCTGGAAAAAAAATCTAAACATGCTACAGCCTCAGGGCAGGAAGTGTAGTGACTGCTAACTAGGCAGTTCTATTATATTTTGACAAGGCTACATATCTGAAGGATTCTGTTTCTTTAAATCCATTAAAAAGAAAATGTAAAAAAAAAGTCACCTCCCCATTTAAGTATTTCGCATCTGCACAAATGCACCACTCATCTCTAGAAGTCCTGCTTTTACAAGAGCTTTCAGTATTATGAATAAATTTTATTAAAACGAGAATATAAAGATTGTTTTAGCTGACACATCAGAAAGTCAGAGTGAAGAGTAAGAAAATTCTCATTTTTCTCATCTCTATTTGTAATGGCCAAAGCAATATTCAGGAACAGCAGGATAATAAAAGGAGCTAAGGAACATAAAAACCCTCACAAATCTAATGGTTTTAAGTAAGTACTTCTCAATTCTACTAGTAAACTACTATTGTACTCTGATATATAAATTGCACCCATAAACAACTATTAAAAATCTTACCTTTCTCTCCAATATTTGTCATTGTCACTGAAAAAAAAAAAAAGGAAACAATAAAAATTATGTTTAAATAGCAAATGATAAAACTCAGTATTTAAAATTCTTTTTTTTTCAACCAAAGAGGGAAGAGAAACAATACACGTTTAAGGTCACACACTATCAAGCTTTTATGCTGTGTACATTCATCACGAGAATAGGTACACAATATCAATTGCTTATAGGGTTTTTTGGCTCCTCTTCCCAGGCTCATTTCCTGAGAACTAGTACCTCCATCTATCTGAAGCTGCCAAAATTTAATCCAAGAAAAGCCATCTCTGAAGAGCAGTTATTTCTTTTAACTGTGGTTGTACAGGTTTCACTCTTTATTTATGTTCTGTTCTTGAAGTGGAAGTATCACATGCCAGAACTGCTTTTGCCAGCAATACTTGTGATACCTTAGATCTCCAAAGCATAAAAACTGAAAGTAGACAAAAGTTTCATTCCCTTTAAGAAATTGCCCAAGGATTACAAGATTTGGGGACAGTAAGAGAGTGAGAAAGGGCAAGTATGTCACACATGGAGGGGAGCACACAGATATCCCATATCAGTGACTGCATTTTCCACTCTTGGTCACGTCATTCAAAAGTAACCATCCCACAACAGGTATCTGAAGAGAGATCAGAAACTCCCACGTGATCAAATCCTCTTTTCACCCAAACCACCCCACCACACATTTATCCATCCCAGTTAAGCAGTCTACAAGCTGTAATACACTGGTGCCTACAACAGGATAGTAGATACACAGAACTCTCATCCACTCTTGTTTTCCTGATAAAAATGATTGCACAAGGCTGGTCTTCAAGCAGCAGGCACAAGGCAACCCCTATGGAAAGGCCAAACAGCCATGCCACCTGACTGATGGATTAAATTTAGGCTTGGTGATTGAATTGAAGTCAGTATTTAAATACATCTTGCACATCGCAAGGGTGCACCATGGGACCAGTGCTGATTGACACCTTAACCAATGCTGTGGAAGAGTGAACACTTATCAAGTTTGCAGGTGACACCACCCTGGGGACAGCAGCTGGGATGTGCAGGACTGCCATCCAGAGGGACCCAGGCAGGCTGGGGGAATGAACCTTGGAGGCCTTGAGGAGCTGGGCTCCTCATGCTGGTGCAGGGCGGGCGACAAGAGCCAGGACGAGAGCCAGCTGGTGTAAGTTGAAATGAAATGATCAGATTTGATACAAGGAAAAGCATTTCCACCCTGAGAACAGTCCACCACTGGAGGAAGCTGTCCAGACATGTTGCACAGCCTCCATCACTGAAATTTTTTGAGACTCAAGCTGATAAAACCCCGAAAAACCTGGCGTGACCTCACACCTAGGCCTGCTTGGATTAGGAGGTTGGACTAGACGAGCTGAGATCCTCTCAAACATGAATTACTCCACAGCTCTGTAATTATAAAATAGGTCTATTAAAATGGAGATTTGACTATAGCTCTTAGAAAACAAGCATCTACCTTACCTGAGGGAAAACAGTATGCAATCATGTTCATAAAGCTCACAAAAAAACCTCAGACACTGCAGATGCTGCATAAGCCTCTATAAAGTAAACTCTATTCTGCCTTCAGTTTTCTGAAATCTTTAGAATTTAATAAACTAAATATTCATCTAGACAACTGCTAGACAGGGAGGGAACATGTTTGCGAAGTGGAAATAATGTATACACGTTAGACTCTGAGGAGAAGAGATGCTCCCCTACAATAATGCATAAGAACTGTACTATTGTAAATAAACAGTCATCCACCAAATGACTGTTTACAAAACAAAAGACATCTTCAGAGCTGATGTGTAATTTAAAAGTGCTGGAGTTGTCAGATTAAGACAAATTAGCCACTATCCAAATTCTGATTTTCTTTCTCCACTTGGCATGGCCAGCAAAGTGTGCAGAAATTTTGCCAGTCTTCTTGGAATAACTACTCTCTGCTAATTAAAAAACCACAGCCAAGCATATATTGCAGAATCACCAGTTTCAAAATAAAATCTACTTTACCAGTTTTCACAATGATTTGTGGTATTTTTCTCTCCTTACAAGGGAATGGCATAGAACATTGCTGTGAAAGCAACTGTAATCTTTTTTCACCCCTTACCTTTGGATAAAATGTATTTATTAATATGTCTGAGACTTCTAAATTTTCCACAATGCCTATAAGTAATGGACAGATAAATCCAAATTTAATAATTCCTACCAGACAGCAAACCTACAGCTTTTCAAAATTTCTGTCCACCTCCAGAAGGAAACGCATTCTTCAGAGTCTACACTTGCTCAGAGGACTGTCTTCTCAGCTTTTGCAGTGTCTAGCTTGGAAGCCAAATGCTCCTGACAGTCAGGACCACGAAGACTACAACACACGTGCCTAGAGATGTCCAGTTAATCCCAGGAGGGTGAGAACATGTTTTTGGTTTGTTTTTTTTTTAAATATGTATCTTGTGATTTTAGTTTCTTTTACCATCAAGGATGAATCAAAAGTTATTTCATACACTCCTGAGTTGCAACCACTGTAGAAGACCAACGCAGAGGAGGCAAGGCTGAAAGGAGATGCCAGTGCCTTCAATCTTACCATCATTTTTCCCCAATTTATTGCAACTGGTGTTTACAAGGAGACTGCCCAACAAGCATTCCCGCAGACAGTGACACAAAGGAACATAAAAGATATCCAATAACCTGCACGAAGTGAAGTACCAGCCCTTCTGCCTTTTTAAATCACCTCTGACAAAGGCTCCCTGGAGGAGATATAGTGGGTAGGAAAGTAATGGGACAAACACCTGCAATTTCACAGTACCTGAGAGGAAATGAAGGCGTGGGGCTTTTTTTGTTTGTTTTTGTTTTGGGATTTTTTTTTTGCTGGGGGCTATGTGTTTTGCACAAATGTGGCAGAATTGACCAGCAAGAAGAAAAAAAAGAAAGGCTCTTATAAATCAAACGCTTTCTTAAATTTCTCTTTAAGATTTGAACTTCCTTTATTTGTTGAATGACCACTATACAAAGTCTTCATAGAGTAACCACAAGATATTTACCCTAAGATCACACTAAAATCAAGCTATTTAAGAGCACGGAAAATGATTTTCTAATATGAAAAAACCCTCTTAGTTTGGATTTGATCAAAGAAATGTTTGCTATTTTGCCTGCTTTCTGAATAGCACATGATATGTTTATTCAAACCAAATTTTACATTTTTCAGTAGATTCAGTGACACAACTTTACTATATTGATCAATAGTATTTGATCGTATAGTCTTTTCTGAATCATTCATATCAGTATTTCTGGCCATTTTCTCATTTCTCTCTTTTAAGGGGTTACATTCACTGTGGTGAAAAGTAGGTCAGGCTGTGCATTCTGTCATTAATAAATATCAGCTGAAATGCTGCAAATGCACTTACTGATAGTCAAATAGCACAGAAATAATAAGGGTAAAAAGCATTCATGTCTATGATGACTAAAATAAACACAAAGGACATGGCAATCCCTACTGCTAAGCAATTTCTGGGAGAAAACAGAGTAAATCCCTTAGGGACCAGAATTGAATGATACTCCTGTATATTCAGAGATGGAAATAATTATAAAACCATGACTTGTCTTCAGGAAATCATTAAAAAGTTACAGCTTTGTTTGCCTGAGCTACTGCAGGGGCCAATTTCATTAAGAATCACCCTTGCACTGCTAAAGCATCAGGATGCCATTTACAGTTCAGTACTAGCAGACTGTCACATCATTAGAGCCTCTCCGGTTCATTACGCAGCTTGCAGATGGTGCTCATCAGAATTAGGGACCAGGCTGGGACAGACGCAGGATTTCAGCGAATGTGGATGCCAATTTCCTGAGCCAGAAACATTGCTCCCTGCTTGCCCCAAGCCACAAGCAGCCAGAAACAGGAACAGCACATTCAGTAGTCAATGCCACTAAGCAGCCTGTGCTTGCAGAAAACAATTGCAAAGATGACAGAAAGCTGTGTTTCAAAAGATGGTAAAAAGTCCAGGACGGTTTCCATCACCAAATTAGTTTGCTAGGAAGAGAAGTCACATCACTAGGCACCTTGCACACCGGGTCAGACCAAGTCGATTTCCCACTTCAACTTCCATTAATTTCCACCAGAAACCTTTATTTGCACTCACCCATGTAAAAACGAGGTAGATATCCATCTCCATCTCCACATAGCTAGAGACATGGTAAGACACATTGCTATCACAGACCCCAATAGATTTTGAAAGATAAAATTCATATTAAAAATGTGCACTGGTTTTGTAATGTTAAATTTTGCTTGACTTCTAAACCCAAAATTAAAGTTTCTGAACTGTAAAGGCAATGGCTAGATTTAAAAATAAGAAAAAAAAAATGGGAGAAAGCAATTAATTTTTTAAAGCTCTGATGGAAGTGGATATACAAAATTTTGCTTTCATATTTTATGTACATTTTTAAAATATTTAAATCTTTGGAATGGGAAAACAAGATACATTTGATTCAGAGACTTTGCAGCCACATCTATAAATAGCTGATTCTCTCAAACTTTTATGAAGTTTAACATCTTGGATCTGATTCACAAAACTAAGTATGTATTTTATCTTTATAGCATATCTGAAGCTGTAAAACACTGATCTATAGATGCAGTTTAACTCAGCTCTGTGCACACATAAAAGTGTTTTATAGTTGTGACAAGCGTTCTGTCATTGCCTGCAATAGTCCTTTAGTAAAAATATCAGTGCTTGCAATAAAAACCTACCTCTCTGCTAGACAGAGCGGTGATTTGCATTGATTCAGAGTGACAAGGTGCCACCAGTGCTTTGCTTCAGAGCAAAAGTAACGGAAATATTCCTGGGATATTTAAGGTTGGCACAGGTAGTCATCAATAACCCATACATTTGCATTTGATGGTATTTATAAATGTTTAACAAGGTTCATTTTAACCCTGTGCCCATCAAACTGCATCACTGTCCACCTGCCCAGCACCAAGCTGCTGTTTGCTACCTTTGTAGGTAAATCCACAAAACCACTGCTTTTGTATAAGGCATGAGCAAGAACTGACTTAATCTTTCTTCTTTACAAACTTCCCATTTACCTTCCGAGTCACAAGGACTGACTGAAGAATGAAAACTATTTCTACCAAAGCTGTAGAGCCAGACACTTTTCAGCAAACAGAAAGTACACCCTGACAAGAACATCTCTTAAAATTATGTATCAAGCAGTGTTAAATCTTTACCAGAAAACATAATCTTGTTTAATAATTGTATCTTCACCATAGACTTTCTGTTTTAAACTTCAAGTCATGGTTTAAATTTCAAGGCAAAAACCTACAGGTAATACACTGGGCACTACACAGAGAGATAACCAACCATGCTTAACACAGACTTCAATTCTGTTACAGAATTCCAGAATGGCAGCTGCCTCTGAAAGCCTGAGAAAGCATTTGACTGATATTTGAGAAACAGGAGCACTGCAGGCTGTAATTCAGAAGCCAATTCTAGTTCAGCCACTAGTTTTGAAACTTTTCTCGCAGTAACCATGGATCTCAGAAAAGGCAAGGGGGGGGGGGGGAAGTGGTATTTCCAAAATATGGAATAAAAGTGCACACTTCCTTTGACCAAAGTACTTTTGTACCATAGTAGCCAATGTGCAGACAGGGTATTTAACTGGTTTTTGACAACACCTAACTGCAATGTTAAAATGTACTTGTATTTCTATAGCCAAAGGTAAAATCTAGATAGTTACAAGACATAAACTGCAAGTACCATAAATCCTTTAATCCATCTGAAGCACACACTGAGCAAAGGGGTTTGAATCAAGCTGACCAAATCCTGGGTCTAATTTTTTTTTTTTCTTTTTGATTTTCTCCGCCCTATCAGCTTCTATGTCCGTATTATCTGCCACTTCTGATTCCCTGATGACACTGTGCCAAGCCTACAGGGCATGTATTAATTCTGCCTCTAAACTGTGATGAATTAAGCAGCTTTATATCCTGTTATAATTCCATTCCACTGATGGTTCACAGGGTCAAAAACCTCAATTCAGCACTAATCAATCTGATCCTCCAGCAAAAATCTTTCATGATCATTAACATCTTTAGCAGCTGGATGTCATTCCATGCTTTCTGTTCCATTCTGAAGGTAGCCGAGGACAGACACCAGTCATGTACTCTACACTAAAAACAAAGATATGACTTACAGCCATTCCTGACAGTACTGTCAATGTCTTCTTGCACCCCCTCTTCAGTTATGCTGAAGTAATTTATTCTTTTCCAAATGAGGCAAATCACTCACCAGGTGGCAATATTTCCTCCCTTTCCCTTCACTGAAGCAGTCACAAAATGCTTATTACTCGTTTGTTCCACAGCAAATCTATTTTCCTTCTTCAAAATTACAAATTCAAGCTGCATTTTCTGACAGGATTCCCTGAGGAAGAGCATTATCCTTAGAATTAAAATTAGTGTCACATAAAAATGGATCAAAAGTGAACATATACATCCATTTTTTATTGGATACAGGATATCTACAGGATAACCCTTTCATCAGCTAAGCTGTTATTTTTATTAAAAACATCTGTCATAACACTGTCAAATTTTTACATTTTCCTTCTTATATGCACCTCCAAATCATGAACTGGTAGGAAAACAAAAGGATCTCATCTGTCAAGAACATCTCTGGCAAACAGCTGTCAGAAACTGCAAGTAACTACTGGCTCTGCCTTACCTAAGGCATGGAGTGGATAACTCCTCCAAGTCCCTTACGGTTCTACTAACCTGAATTAGAGATGTATCTAAGAAGGGAAAAGTAAGAATAATTTTTTTCTTTGCATATGAAGTATACAAAGATTTTAATAAACACTGAATTTTTATTTTCAGGCTTTCATAAATGCTGAATCCAATGTGTATTTTCTGAGTATAGGCACATGGATACAGGTGCTGGATAAAGTATTTCATTTGCACTTCATGTTACTGCTGTTCCATGCATCCTAGGTTCAAATTTCAGTAGCTTGAGCTATCAAAGTTCACTGTACTCATTGTGCATCGCCGTATTTCCCCATCTTTTTTAGAGAAAGAACAACAAATCTGTATCCCTCAGGTTCTCACAAACACACTCAATTTTTTTTAAGGGAAGGAATACTTAGAGGCCCAATAATTTTAAACACAAAGGAAGCTATTCAGAGTGAAAAAAGTACTACTGCTAGACAGGGGTTGCGAGATGACAATACTGGCAGAATCAAGCGAATGGCACTGGATTAGGGGGAAGCAATTTTTACTCAGGTGTTTTAAGACCAACTCATTTATCCATTTAATTCCAGTATTCATTCTACATCCAGCAGAAAGAAGGGAACTGTTTGCTAGTGTTCAACACCCTCCTCCTTGTTAAAGGTTAAATCTGCATGAGCACTTACCTGAATACAGTAATAAAAGAGACAGAACTCTAGACATGGCAATACTAGCATTAAAAACAGGGAATTCATTTTTCTTTTTCTAAAACCTTTTTTGTTTCTAAAATGCTCATCAATACTGTAACTACTCAGCTTTAGGTATATAAGGAATCTGCTTAGTAGATTCCTTAAAAAAAATAAAATTGTTCCTCCTATAATGCTCAGATGAAATTACAAAAGAGACCCAAAAACCCCCAACAAATAAACCCCAAAACCAAACCCACAAACCCATCCAAAGAACTACATTTGAAACACTTTCTCATTACTAAAAGCTCAAACAGACCACTTACATTACAACAGTGCAAAGTCCTTGCTAAGTCCTATTGCACAACAGTTAACACTGTTCCCTGTATGTTGTCAGCCTCAATGACAGAAAGCTGCAGAAAAAAAACCCCAGCTATATACGTCCTCTTTAGCACTCAGTGCTGCAGGAATAAAAGATGCACTGAATAGACAGGCTGGCTTCAAAGCACTGAAATGCTTACAGTCTATTCCTGCCGTTGGCTTTCGTTCCCAGAGTTGTTAGTTATTCCTTCTGTTGTTTACGCTAAATATTCATTAGTAAGACAAGACATAAGTTTATTTTATTTTATTTTGCCAAAAATGAGGGAAAACATCCAGATATGGATAAAAGATGGAATTAGTGGAGGTCGTGGATGACTATTATGCTGAATTAAAAAATTGGTGAGCCAGCTCTGACTGGAGGGTGTGAAATAAAAAAAATCACCCTTGTCCATAGAAAGGAATCCAGTAAAAGATGCTTCAGCTGAGCCCCAGGATTCCATATCCTCCCCCTCCCATTGCAGGCCTTTTGCTCTAGGGGTTCTCAGAAGGAATGAGTGAACCATAGTTTACCATTTGAAGCAAGTTTCAAGCACACCATTTCCTGAAGTAGTACCTGCTTTCAGGTAAGCTGAAGCCCAGTCTTCCTCACACAGTAATGCAGAATAAAAAATACAGCAGAGCTCTGTAACAGCAGTGCCCAAAACAAGCCTACTGTACCTACCACACACATTAGGACATTAAGTACAGAGTGGCTTTTCCCTGGACCATCCTTGCCCTCTTTGTGTCAGCTTACAGCTCTCCCTTCTAGGCTTGCTCAGTCAACTCTCAGAACCCTGCAGGCAATTCACTCCCTTGTGCTGGAGTTAGACACTTCATTCCTCCTCTCATGAGGGCACAGCAACTTTACTGAAGAGTGATGTTTAAAACTAAGAGATTTGAATGCTGTTAATGAAGAAAAAATAAACAAAAAGCCTAACCTCCAGTATAGGAACTATACCAAGTCTTGATACTGCCCCCAAAATCAGAGGTGCTAGGCCTGGCTTAATCTTACTTTTTGCTTAATCCCTCAACTGCTTGGCCAAGCATCCATAGGAAAAAATCCTATCAGTCTTCCATATACAATTTTTTAAAAAAGCCAAAAATTAGGTACTGCTGAGATTTTCACCATGAACAGCTAAAGACTAAGTACAGCTAACTTGCATTCCTGTGTGCCATTATTATGACATTGTTACTGAAACATGAGTATGCCACACATTAGCCTCTAAAATTCAGATTCAAGGGTTTTCTACAAATATACTGTAACAGAAAACAAAATCAGAAAAAAACCTCTAAAGCAAGGGAGGCTGGTGAGCTGGTCATTTAATAAATGCTTCTCACTCGGCTACTCTAAATCACACAAATTCTCATATACCCCCAGTCTCGAGTATGTAATTAACGATCCACCCGACGCTAAGGATCAGGCGCCAAGGTGTGCAGTCAGGATGACTTCCAAACGGAACGCAGGCTGCCGACGACAAAGGAGGGATCAAGAAGTTGTGACAGCCGGGCATTTTCCAGACGACAGAAGAGTAGCACAGGGAGAGTCGCGGATTTCCTGTTAGCTATTCCTGCTTCCACGCCGGCTGACAAATGGCTCTGTACGTGTGTGTACATGTGTGTGTGTGTGTTACGTGTGTGTGTACATGTGTGTGTGTACATGTGCGTGCTTTCGCCGAAGGGACGGCGAACTCTGCTCAGCCACCTGCACAGTCAGCCCCGCTTCCCGTGTCCGGGGCTGGGACCGGCCACTCTCTGCGCACTCCGCAGAGGGAAACTCCCGCCCGTGAAAAGCCCGGTGCGACCGGCTCCCTCCTCGCGTGGAAGTGGAAACCAGGCGCGATGGGGCGCGGGGGAAACCGGGCAGCGCTGATGCGCCTCGCCCGCCGAGGGGCCCGGGGCGCGGGGGGGGTCCAGCCCAGCCCAGCCCAGCCCCGGCCCCGCTCCGGGCGTGGCGGCGGCGGCGGGAGCAGCAGCCGGGGGCGGCCCCGGCGCCGACAAACAACAGAGGCGGCCACCCGTGCCCGTGCCCGAGCCCGTCCCCGTCCCGCCCGGCTGAGCTCCCCCGGCAGGGGCGGCGGCGCCCACCCGCGTCCCGCCCGCTCCCCGCCGCCGCGGCGGCACTCACGCAGGCAGAGCTGGGTGACATAGGCGTAGTAGGACCAGCAGAGGATGCTGGAGATGAAGAGCACCGGCACCCAGTAGAGCAGCCGCTGGCAGCGCCGCCGCACGCCGCCCCAGGCGCCCGGCGCCCCGGCTGCCGGCGGCGGCGGTGCCGCCATCTTCCCGCACCGCATCCCGGCCGCTCGCTCCGGGGGCCCGGGCCCCGGCCGCGCTCCCCGCCGGAGCCCGCCCCGGCCCCTCCCTCCCGGCACGGCCGCTCCTCCCACCGCCCGCCCGCCGCTCCCCCCGCGGGCCGGGCAGGGCAGCGGGGGAAGAGCCGACCCGGGGCCGACAGCGTCCCCTCAGGGTCCGGCTGGCCCCGCCGGGCCGGGGGGCACGGCCGCCAAGCTCGGGGCGGGCGGCGGAGCGGCCCCGCCCGGCGCAGGGCGCGGCTCCTGCCTCGGGCGGCAGCCACGTGCGGCGGCGCTGGGGCGGGAGGTGTCCGGGGCTCGACGCTGCGTCCCCGGCTCAGCATCCCCGGCTCATCCGCCCGTGGAACAGGGGCGCTGGGGCTCAGCCGTGCCCTGCAAGTGTTTAAAACACCCGGTTACGAAAAGCGTCGCCTCGTTTGCAAATAGCGCTTGGGTGTACAATGAACAAGAGGTGTTGCGGGCTGCGGTGCCATTGCGGGCTGTGGGACGCCACGGTGGCCAGGCATGGCTGGCTTGTGGCTTCTGGTGGCTGTTCGTGCAGGGGAAGGTGGCAGAGGGTTGTGCTGACTCACCCGTTCCCGGAAAGGCTTTACGTTACGCTCATCCTAATGAAACACTTGTGAAGTATCACAGTAAACCCAGCCTGCGTTGCGCTATGTGCACCCAAATTGTTGCTGAATTATCATTGCAAAATTGGAAATGCTGAGCACGGCCTGTAGTGTTTGTGCAAGCTGCGAGAATCTCTCAGAGCATAAGCGGTGCAGTAGGTGGGAAGGAGCTGGTTGATTAAAATGGGTTTGGACTTTGAAAAAACCTTATCTAATACCACATGCAGGAGACTACACATGAACATAAGTAATCACTACCTGCAAGGCATACAACTGCCATTGATTGAGAAAAAGGCTGCGAGAGAGGAAAATAATATTGAAGAAAATATGACAGAACCAATAGTAGGATGTGCTGGCAGGTTCCAGAGTAGGAAATGGAGTAGCTATAGCATGTTTGTTGAAAAGACACAGAAAAGAAGTTGATAAGTGGCTGCAGTGTTTTGTGTGATGCAAAATCATGCACACCTCTTTATTGTAAGACCAAGCTGAGTAATTTCAGTTGGCCACAGTGAAGTGAGTGAATGACCAACACAGGATGATGTATTGAGAGGAATAATATATATCCCCCTGGCAGTAAATCATCTCTGCCTATTCAGGATAAAGACTCGTATATCATTCTGAAGGGCTCAGCAAAACCACCTTCTCAATGCATAGCTATTACAGTAAAGAAATTAACAAAATATGCTACCAAAAGACTGGAATATAATAATTTAAGAAAAGATCCTGCATAATGGGGAATTATGTATTATACATTAAAAGGTAAGGATACAGTGAATGGTGCTGAAAAACTAGATTTTCTATTCCTGCATACTGTATTTCTCAAAACAAGAGTAATGGGACTGAAAACAACATGATGTAGACCATAAAAGCATTTTATTTTGCCTTAATTAATTGTGCAAGTCATCACTGAGGCCAGCATTTTAATAGAACATTTGACTTTACTATGTTTTAATGAAAACATCTGTGATTATTCAACATAGGTTTTAAAAGCATAAGGAATAAGATTACCACTGTCTGAAGGCAAACTCCATGCTCTACTGGCAAAAGTTAAAAGAAATGAAGGCAATTTAATTCATTTGATGGCTTTTCGCACTTACTTGGAAATATGTGACAGTGACCTCTCTCAGGTACCAAGGATAATGCATCAATTGTGTTGTGTGTTTCCAGGGAGACGTCTGTACCACGAGAAGTTTGCAGCTGGATGCTGTATATGTAAGGATGAAGTAGGTTTTGCATCGTCTTAGGGGCTATGAAAAGATTTCTTCTGTAAACCATTTTAAAATGCTGTATGTGACATGGAGCTTATTAAAAACACATGCCAGGGAAACACAGTAAACATTAGAGAATACTTTATAATATAGTAATTCATTCTTTGGAATCATACTTATTATAAAATATAATGCATATAGAGAGGTGGCAGTTTGCCAGAGGTGTGGGAATAAAAAGATGATGTGTTAGAAAGACCTTAAATTATATCATACAATTTCTGTTCAGAAGCTTCTCATTAGCCCTTCACAAAAATGGGCTTGTGTGGTCCAGCTTTCTACCTTTTCCATGGCCACTACCACCCTCTGCTTACTGCTCAGCTTTCACCATAATTCTCTTATTTCATATGCTAGTAATTACATGAATAATTACATAAATACATGAATAATTACATAAATTACATGAATAATTACATACAGCCTATGCTTTACCAGAGCTCCAAAATCATGGTCATTCTGGTTCAAAATTAGTGAAATAAACAGGCAAACTTCACTTTAATGTAGATGGGACAAAAAAACTTGCTCAATTACCTTGGAGCATCTCAATTACCTTGGAGCTGTAAAGAATTCCCCTCTCCTGTTCTTGCATCTTGTCCCCATGGACATGGGCTCTCTAGCTCTCCATCATGTCCACAGTTACTTTCCATTCCTTCCATGACTCTCATCACTCTCCAGCTGGGTCACAAGAGACACTTTCTTCCATACCTTTCCTCTTCTTCCTCCCTCTGTGGTACGACCTGCAGAAATTTTAGGTAACAGCAGAAAAACTCAAGAGTGAGCATATTCGAAAGAGCATTGTGTTATGGCAGAAGCAAATCCTGGGATAATCTAATCCATTAGGTATTAATGGACAGGTTTCCCAAATGAGTGTGCTTGGGCTGTCTCTCTACAGTGAGAGAGGTTACTTGGGGCACAGTTTATTGCTGCTTGCATGAAATGTTCACAAGAAAAAGATAGAGGAAATGAAGGTAATTTTCTTGTCAGGAGCTGGGCTGAAGGAAGTTGGGGTTTGAGGAGGCAGCTTGAGTGTCTGGCAAATAGAAACAAAACGTTCTTGTCATAAGTGGTACCACTCAGGCTTTCCCCTCAGGCAAGGTATATGCAAATTATTGCTGGCAGATTTTTTTAAATGTGTCTCTCCTGGAATGCATTTGGGTATTTCTAACATTACCACTTCTGACTATTCTCTGTACCCAGTTGTGTGAAGGCATGTTAAAGGAAGGGGTTGCCACCCATAGCTCTGGGGCTGGGCATCCTCCTCCCTCCTGGAGCCCAGCGTGGGGACCCAGTGTCTGTCCCAGGCTGGTGAAGGTGGCTGCTGCTTTCCTGCTCAGCCAGCAGCGACTTGGCCAGCGCCTCTGCACGGGGCTACACAAGCACCAACAGCCAAGTCCCTGTCTCCCCTTCGGCTGAGGGTCACTAGCGGAAACACATACACCTCCCTCCCCTCTACCCCACAAGCACATGGATTCTTGCAGATCCCCAAGTACAGGCATGGCCTCCCTGGTTGTCTGATACCCCTGCCCAGATCCCAGACCTTCTTACCTGCTCCATGGTCCCCGAATTACTAGCTGTCCAGCCTGGTGCTCATTGCATATTGACAAGGTTCTTGGGCAGCTGATCTTCCTGAAACAAGCATCCTCCCGCTCCACACACCCTTGCCAAGCACTCTGGCTGGCCAGGGCTGTCCCCCCTGTTGTCTCTGGGAGTGTTGTTTGGGTGCACTGTACGTCTGTATGGCTGGCTTCCTCCCTTCGTCGTGCCACTTGACAAAGTCCTTAATCAGATGACATTAACAAAGCAGGCACTCTCTCCTTCCATATGCTCTGACAGGTGGATTCCAGCTGGGTTCAGATACAGAAGCGGGGAGTGCAAACTGCCTCTTTCTGAAGGAAGGCATCTTGACACCCTTAGTGTGCAGTCCTAATTAAAAACAAGTCCTTTGCAAGTCAAGGGCACTCTGCTCCTCTATGTAAGCAACCTGATCCAGTGGAATACTTCCTCCCCCATGTGTTCAGTGAAGCAACAAGAGGAGGAGGGACAGTAGGACAGGAAAACACATATTTGCTCCCACACAAGTGCAATACAGAGCAGCAGCTAGAAGCAGGAATACACACAGACCGACAGGCACACAGCACTCAGTAGGCGAGCAGCTCTCCAGGGATGCTCTCAGGCCTTCTCAACAGTGACTGTGCTCCTTGCTTCTCTCCAGAATGTTTGGGTGCCGGACCACACTTAACACACACAGGAAAATAAATCTCTCTGCAACATCTCTGGCATACGATGACACCTAGAAAATGTATGTTGCATCCCAGCTGGAGTTAGGGACCATCTGTGTATAGTTGGTGGCTCCCAGCTACATGAAAACAAGCTGCTTAAGTAGCCTCCCTGCTCTCAGGCTAGCTGTCAAATGTATTTTAATTGAAGGGCTGGCCCAGATGCATTCAACTTCTTGCTCTCCCTTTCATCCTGGTATGGTACTTAATTATTTGCAACTGTTTGGATACCCAAACCTAATTGTTGTCATATGATATTTTTTTGTAATCTTTGTGGAAATTTGCCTGCTTCCTACAGGAGAGGCACATTTAGCTCCTTTCCAAGTCCTGCCTCAAATTTTTTGATTGCTGCCTCAGTATCGATACAATACTGTATTTCTCGGAGTCTGCATTCAGGGAAGTTCTTTCAAGTCCTATTTGGGCTTATTACCCACCCACTCTTCTGTCACTTTCAGCAGTAATTTTTTCATTGCATTGTTTTTTTCCCAGATGCATTCATCTGTGAATTTTCATTCCCTTGCTGCTTTTCCTTTTGTCACTTAAGGTGGGAAACATGGGAAAAGCAAATCCAGTTCCAATCAGTAATAGTTCTCATGCAATTCTCATGCAATAGTTCTCATGCAACAGTGCCCCAAGGCAGGTTTCTGCATAGGCAAAAATCAAAACCCCTGCAGCAGAAAAGCCTTCAAGAGCTGTATGTGAGAAACCTTATCCCATGCTGTGTGCACCGTTCCAGTGTTTTCTGCCTTTTGGAGTAGAAGTTATGTGGTTTAATGGTTGACTCCAAAAGCAGACATCTAAACTTAAAATGATCAATCGGATAACTTCCCCCCCCGCCTTCTTCTTCCAGACAGAGTAATTTAAACATACTTTTGTATTTTTACAGCTAATGCCCTGAAATGCCCTGACAGATCTGAGCCACTCCATGCCTTGGTGATACATCTAGGTTTGGCTGTTGTCCAGGGATGAAATACTTGGCCATCGTCCAGGGATGAAATACCTGCCTATGTTTGCACCTTCTGTTGCTGGGTATTCATAGTATGTCTGCACAAAATGCAGCAACACCCACATTTTCTTTCTTTCCACTTCCCATGGAAACGTTTTAGCTGCCAGTCTGTAAACCAGTTTTGGTAATTTGTCCACTGTCTTCATGAAATGATACAAAAAGGCTGCAAGGTTCACAGCACCAGAGAAGGTAAATACTTCAGCAGCCTCTTAGGGCATCTGCCTGAAACAGCAGATTTCTGGATTCCAGTCCCTGCTCCTTGTACTGGGTTTTGCCACACAGTTTCCAAGTGCAAGGGCATTTCTTGTAAAGCCTAGGCAACTAGCTTCATATACAGTATTTTATTGCAGAGATTTGAATGCCTGAAAGTTTATTTTTACAGGGCCATACTCTTTTGCATCTAGGCTGTAGCTTCTGAATCAGGGTTAGAGTTATAAAAAACCCAGGCGTAATATATTGCTGATTCTGTAAATATTTATATGTACAAAATTATGTATTTTAATAAAAAAATGTTCAAGTGGGTACTAGTATTTTTATGGAATGCTACTAGCTAATTATACTGTTCATCTGTGGGAGGAATTTGTAAGTCAAACTAGTGGTGAAAATTAACATTACCCATTCAAGATTAAAGCACACCCTCATGTATTAAATTGCATGCGTAAGAAAAAAAATGCAATATATCCAAGGGCACTATCTGCTGAGAGGTTTAGGGTGCCAAATGGATTTTCAGATATAGGGAAAAATATTGTATATTCAGACCTCACACATATTAGAAAATATTCATGTAAGTTTTGGCTTGATTTTATGGGAGTTTCTATGTTGGTATTGCTACAAATTAGTTCCAGATTAATTTTTGAATAGTGAGTTTTTGGTCTGATTCTTTTTCTTCTTCAAGTATTAGTCTGGTGTTCTTTTTCTAGAACCTGTCTTGAAAATACCCTCAGTGGGACAAGAAAGCAAGACACATCATTAGGTAATAATCATTGTATCACAGCATGTCGAATCAAAGTGAAAAATTTCTGTATCATTTTTTCCCCTTTTATTTCAATGCATTTGTATCCTGATATTTAGGTGGAGAAGAAGAGATCAAATAACTAGAAATCAGGCAGTGTGACTAACAAAATGCTGAAAGTCACTGTTCAATGAGATTCTACAGGATCTCATTGGAGATCCTACACTACAGGAGATTCTGCCAGGAACTAGGAGCTCATCACAGCTCAGGCAAAAGTTGGTTAGTGTCACAAGGGTACCCAAAGCTGAAGGTTTGCTAGTTCTCATTTTATCTCAGCTGGTCTGGGCATCTGTGGGCAGTTCCTAGGCATCCTTTGAATATTTACTTACATTATTACAGTTTTCTCGACTTACAGAGGAGAACAAGAGCTGGTTTTAAACAAAGCCTTAATTTAGGCCACTTTTCACATAATTTAGTTGCAGCATACACATCTTCTGTGCTGCCAGGAATTCTGCAGATTTTGAGTAAGGCTTTATTGAGCCCAGTGACTGTTGCTTATCCGAGGGGTGCCTCTACAGCAGATGGCATGTGCCATTACCCTGCCTTGTTTTCACCTGTCCTTGCATTTTCAGGGCTTTTATGCAGAATTCTGTGGTAGAAAAGCAAAGCTATCTAAAGAGATGACTAAAAGAAGAAAACAAGTCTATTTTTTTGTGATGGTGAGATGCTGTAATTCAAAGCGCTTATACATTCATGTTACCAAAAAAAAAAGAGATTATTATGACAAAAGAATTTGAATTATATACACTGCAAAGAAAATTAGTTTCAAGTGCATTTATTTTGAAATAAACAAGAATATTGTAGGTATATATTCATATTTATATTAAATAACATTATTAAACATGAAGAAAAATACTCTTAAAAACTAATCTGACACTTTCACATTCTATTTTATATTAAGTAACTATAGATAGGAAATATATAGAAAAATGCTAAAATTGCCTCAAGCCAGCCATAAAAGCAAAGTGCACTATTGCCTAGGGCAGTGGAGGAGCAAAATGATGATGGTACTGCTGCTTCCTCCAAGGCGAAGATCACTGTGAGCGGGCAGTCATGAATGAAAAGGAAGGATGGGAACCTTCAGTGAGTCCCTATGTTTTCTTCCCTTTTTTTTGTCCTTCATCACTGAAGTAGCAAACTGAGTTATGCATATGCTGACAAGAAGCAGTGAGACAGTTATGCATATCGAGACGATACACTGAATATAGTTGATTCCCTAAATGATCACACAGGGATTGCAGCTTATCTGTGTTCTGCTGTGTCAAATCAAGAACCTTTATCCCAATTTATTTGATTTGTTTCTTGGACAGTTTAAGGACACCGAGGTGGAAATTTTGAATTTATTTATCATTATTTTGAAATATTAACTGAAGTATCATCCTTTGATAGTTTTGTGAACTGGCTTGCATTTTGGTTTTTTTTTTTAAGATAAAAGCCATACTTTGCACATTTTTTTTCTACAATTCCCAGTGTGGAATTTCTTTAAAAAAAGCTTCCTTGTCATTTTGTTTTGATTTTTCTATCAGAGATAAATCTTACTATAAATTAAGCATTCTAAACTTGTATGCACTATTACACAGATACCATATGTCTATTCACATGACATATCAGATGGTAGTCGAGCAACATGTGCACTGAATAAAATTTTTAGAAGTTTTCTTTCATGTATTTGGAGTAATAAGATACGTAAAAGCATTATTTTGGTTCTGTTTTGATTGTCTGAGTACCAAGTATTTGCCTTTCTGATGACAATTTATTGACATTAGTTTTAGTGTGTGTGCATTCAGCAAGAAGTATTTCAAGGCACAGTCTGTTCCTAAACAGATACATATTTATTCAATGTCCAATAAACCTTTTCAAGAAGGGTGCAAGAAATATGTGTTCTTGTTTGGGTGGACTTATTTCCTACTACCTAACAATAATCTTAATAGGGAGTAAGGAAAAATGCTGTTGCTGAATAACAAACAAGTAATATTCAAATAATATTACTTAGTTGTTCTGTACTGCTGCATGCATTCATGTTTTGTTTTGCTTTTTTTGTTTGACAGAAACACAAGCAATTTTCTAGTTTTCAGATACTGCATTCCAGAGTAGCAAATTAGACAACTATAATTCCTACTCAGTACCGCTTCATATAAAAGTGCACTATTCACAAGAAACACATGAATTTGTACTCTACCAGAAACATATCAGTGTATGGCAATAAAATTTATAATAAATATTACAAAGTGTGTGTTACATGAATTTGAACATTTTGACTTCTCTCTGACATACTGCTTGTAAGACATCTTAAAATCGGTACTATTTTTTAAAGGATAAATTAATAAACATAATAAGACGACTTGGGGAATCTGAACATTATAGTTCATACAGTACTTTTCCTAGGTAAATACCTATCATTCACATTATAACCATAATAGCTTTACTCTTTGTAAAGTAACAGCTTCTAAGAGTTTAATTTGTCCATTCAACTCATATGTAATTGTTATGCTACTCAATGTACTCTTATTTTCAGTTCAGCACAAACTTTTAATAGTGCTCTTCTGAAAGCAAATTCACAGTCTAAGCTGATGCAGGCAGTTTCTCTTCACTGCCAAAACATCTTCCTGCCCAGGTGAAAACTTTTTTTGTTTTCTTTTAAATGACAAACTCATCTCAAAATAATAAAAAATAATATTAAAAAGGGGGTTCTTACAAAAAAAGACTTCTGCCACTCATGCAGCATAGTTAGTTCATCAATTAAATAAAATATATACTGAAAAATTTTAAGAGCTGATGATCACTACACTAAGTGGAGAAGAAGTCCTGTGTTTTCTACTGCAGCTGGAAGATTCACAATTCACCTGGGTTAGTTTGTTCTTCCTTAAGAACTCGTAGGAATAAATAGTTCTAGCCAGTGCAGATAATCTGTCTTTCTTCCTTTATCTCAGCATATCTCGTCTCCGAAATTGCTTCCACAGATCTCTGAGATGTTCACTGGTTACAGTCATCACACAAGAGTAATATTCCTTCCAACCATGCTTTGGAGTCTCCTGTGAAAAGTGAACAACATACAATTGGAGAAAAGATATAATTCACTAAATTCCTTAATTCTACCTTAATTTTTATTCAGACTCATAAACACTAGAAAGATGTTTTAATATTAAAATAATGAGGGATCAAATTTACTTCTGTAAAATGAGGGTTATTAAACAATACATAGGTTAAATATTCAAAAGGCATCCTCACTTCACAGCACACAGTTAGCATTCAACAAATAGCCTATTTATATTAAAAGATGCAAGAAAGTGTTTCCTCTTTATTTAGATGTGTCCTGCTCCCTCTCTAGTTCTGTCCCTTGCTTCTTTGTGTTGACACTATACTAGAAAGTTCACCTATGGCACCAGACAAAATCATAGAAAATTATTGATGTTCATTAAAATGAGGCACTAGCAAAAGCCAAATACCATATGGGCAGATGACATGAAAGCTTCTTTATACTAGATAACCTTAATCCTAAAGCGCACTGTAGCCCAGCAACATGAATAAGTGCCCACTGAATGAAGAGCAAGACTGGGCAAGGGCTGGCCTGGGAGATTCACTGCTCTATGCTCTATGCTATCTGTAGTTATCACTGGATCTCGTTATTTCTTCCACTACCCCTAGCTTCACAAGCCTATTTTGATAGTAAGTGCAGAGAGATGGAGAGATACTAAGTATCAGAGCAACAGGGGAAAGAAGCAACTTGCCCCCTGGTTTATATGCTGAGCATATGCCACAGGGTGTGGAATATTCCTAGGGCCAATTGGGGTCAGTTGTCCTGGCTGCGTCCCCTCCCAATTCCGAGCGCACACCCGGCCTCCTTGCAGGTGTGGTGGGGTGAAAAGCTGGAAAGTCCTGGACTCAGTGTAAGCACTGCTCATAGCATCCGGTATATCAAGCGTGTCGTCAACACTGTTCTCATCCTGTATTTAAAACACAGCACTGTGCCAGGTACTAGGAAGAAAATTAACTCACTCTTAGCTAAAACATGATGAGAGACTGTCCAATACCTTGTTTTGCCTGAACTGAGTGAAGATGTTAAAGGTACTGCCATACCGCAGCACATCAAAACCAACCAGTAGGCAGTGAAGCCTACATCTATTTATTCCTATCACCTTGTTCAATTTAAAAACATAGAATTTTACAGAGAAGCTTTAAATAATCAGAAAACAATCTAATGCACAGTAGTATATTATGCAGACTTTAAATTAAATATTATAAACAATACTTAGATAAATGCATAATTTAGTTGAGATTTATAGTCAATCTCATGAAAAAATGCATTACTTGTAAATTGCACTGCATTATTTAACCAAAGCATATTCAGTTAATAAACTTGTGCTCTAAGATATGCATTTATTTTTTATTTTATGAAACAGTTCAGAGAAATGTTCATGAAAGTCATGATAAGAAATGCTGAAATTCACTAACTGTTCATCTACTTATTTCTAAAGTATGCACCGTTGTATCTACTCTCAGTGCACCAAATCCACAGAAGGAACATTTTGTTCACACATTCTGCAATGCTTTCTCATTTTACTGGAACATTCTCCTCCCACTGCATCCAGGTATGTTTTTAAGCTTCTTGTCAGGTTCAGGATCAAAAGCCCAAGTTCTGCAATTTCCAGTTACTTTTGTGAGATGAGTCAGTAAGGTATGCCAAATCACACAATTCTCACCTTCTCTGCTTTAGAGAAGAGGTTAGCAAAAGTCTCTTCAAATAGTAAGCAACAGACTCTTTTTGGTTTTTTTAAAGCTGTCTTTTACAATAGATGTATTCAATTGCTGTGTACTAGGAAAGTATAGAAATTAAAAGCTTTAAAAAGATAGCTACATGACAAATTTAATCTCACTTGACAGAATGAAGTGTTTACAGAAGACAGCAACTTATAGTTGAAATGGCTGGAAATGAGGTTCTGAATCCATGCTTCAGTTTTTCATGTCTTTTTCAAAATTAAATTTACTTCCTCAGTCAGTCCCATGGTACTATTTTGAGCCACTAACTATTACTTCCTAAAAGCTTTTAATCAGAAATTTTGAAACCCCACAATATTCAGAACACATAGTTCTTTTAAAACAAAAAATCTTAAGATTCTCAGAAAATTACTAGTACATAGAAATTAAGTAATAGTTACTTTCAACACTTCACTAGTCAATAAAATAAGAATTATGGCTTAAATATCTATTACAGTTACTGAGCACACAAACAGTTTAGGAAACAATACTTTAGATGGACTTGAACCCCTTCATAAGTTGGTCTCTAGCATCCCTTTTTGGAAATTAATTTGAAAGGGCTTTGTTAGAAATTTCCTAGATAACCCTTCCATCAGACATTCAAAGCAGAGCTGTCCTCTATGCTCTGTTAGGCAGTTCTCTACAAACATGCTTTTTCAGCTCTCCCTGCAGTGTGTGCAAAGGAGTACCTGCCAATGCCGAGTCAGGCGGTGTGCCCTGCAGGGACCACACACAGCTTGTACAGTTGCTCCCCAAGGAGAAATTTTCTTTATTTACTATAAGGGTACAACATTCTTTTACACTGTGGAGTAATGGCATTAGTGCATTTTAGAGATATGTGACGTACAGCACAATGTGCTCTTTATTGCTTTTCAGAGTGCAGATTCAAAGCAGGGTATAATCTGTGGTAAGTGTGCCAAGTCTTAATCTTCTTCATCAGAGCTCTACACTTACCATAGAAAAGCACAACATTTCAAAGCACAATGATCTGTACATTTATGGTAGTTGCACTGTATCTATCTTTGGGATGTAGTTGCAGCTGATTTTTGTATTTCATGTACATTTATGTGCTCCTTTGGACATCAGACTGAAATTTAATTAGCCATTGATACTGTTCAATTTCAAATCTCCAATGATTCAATTTTTATTATCTTTTCAACTTATAAACCAAATGGAAAATTGATTTTTAGAATTATGTTAATCCACTTTCACTCCACAATGTATGGCAAAGACAGAACTATCTCTGTTCTACTCCACAGTAACTTTCACCAAATCACTTGACATGCCTTGGCTAAAGTTTCCATTTCCATTAACTGGCACTTGCAACAAACTTTAGTAGAAATTTACAACAAAGTTGAAGAAATATTATGAGTTATGCAATGTTTTGCACAAAAAGGAACTCTGTACAGCCAACAACTGGTTATGTCACTGTAACATCTGAGCTTGATCTCAGAGGTCTTTCCTGACCTTAACAATCCTGTGATTCTGTGATTCTGCCTCCTGATAAGAGACAAGAAGCAGTTGTTCAAGTGAAGAGCAGTAGTGAACTAAAGTGCCAGCAGGGAAGAGGGTATTTATACATACAAGGCTTATATTGCATTCTTCAGTACACAGACAACAGGTATTTGATACAGACTTACTCAAACAAGCTTGGGTGCAAGAATTTTTGTTACTAGCATCCAGGAGCTCCAGGTGGGAAGAAGAGCAGGGTAAATAACAAGTGGCTTCTACGTTAACTCAGTGAGGTTGTCTGTAGCCAAGTCAATGCCCTGAGAACTAACCTGGTTTCTCTGTCTCCAAATGGGTAGTGCCGACATACTGTAATTCAATTTTTTCTTGAGAATGACTTTATACATAATGAACAACACGTCCCTTTATAAATCTCCACAGTACATTTTTTCCCAGTTTACATCATCTCAGCATATGAATTAATTAATACAGTGCCTGAATTTAGATCTGACAAGGTACTGATGTATGTACACTTGATGCTTTTACCACAGTCTCTCTTTCTGTCACCAAGAACATTTTATTAGGTTTGTTGATTAGATACTGGATTCCTTTGTGTCACTGCATTTTCTTCCACATGGTCACAAACCCTTCATTGAAATTATTAGGAAAGCATCATGGCTGTATAGCATTTTGCCAGTTTCCTGTAAGAGCTGTTCCACATCTTGAAAAGTTTATAGTTTCAACAATACGTGACATGCAACTACAATGTGGGTTTTGACAAAAAGACAAAATACTCCTAATAACTATTCTTAAAAATACATGAGAAAAGAAGAAAGGAAGCTTTGAGAGTCAAAACTTTCAAAGATATGGAATTACATAAAATTAATCTAAAACCATGATTTTCCTCTCATGTGACTAGTGACTTGAATTTCTAAAATGTTGCTTAAAATACTTTATTAGTCATTTACACATCCCATTAGTAAGGTGGAGAAATCAAACGCTTTGTTAAGATAAAATTTCCTGTTCTGTCCCTCACATATTAGTACAATGTTTCAGTATTAGGGTTATACACCTAAAATGGGAGAACAATTTTAAAAGTGTTAATAGTTAATCAAAATAATAAAGACATAATCCTATGGATGCTAAATGTTACATGTACAGGAGGAAGACCATAAGCAGATCAAACAGAACTCATCTTCTTTCTAGTAGGACAAATCAGCTGTGTATCCCTGGACATGTCCCAAGCCATCTTTACTGCTGAATTTCAAAGAATCAGCCATTCAAGAGATGAAAAAAAATGGCCTGAAAAGTTCCAAAGAACATGGTTCATGATACATGACATGCTGTGCCACAGGAACAGCTCAATAGTTCAGATATATTCCCTCTCCCTTGCCTATCTTGCTCAGGTTTCTATGAAAGAAAAACATTAGTGGGACTGGAGAGCTGGTGGGCTACCAGTTTGGGTAAACAGATCCCAACTCTCATCCTTACAAACTCAGATTTTACACTGCCGATGGAAGCCAGCCATCCCCCCTGATGAACAGGTTCCAAGGTGCTTTGCTTTGCTTTCCTGACATGCTATGTCAGAGTTAGGGAAGAAGGATTAAAACCAGAGGCCCAGTGCATTCAGTGGCATATGAGTGCTCAGAGAGGCATATGACAGAACAGGGGAGGACTAAGAAGGCCAGAGGCAAATATGACAATGTATGGAGCCATCTGAAGATGGTTATCGAACAAAAAATCTCAGCTTAATTTTGTGCCTCAGAATTAGAAACAGCAAGGGAATGACAGTCAAACCCCCCTGGCTCAGGAGCGTGAGATGTGCAGGACTCTGCACAGTATCACTCACAGCAGACCACTGGCCATGGGACCTTGCTTGTCATGGTGTACACCTCTTTGCTCATCCCTTCTGTGAAAAACACATCTGGGAGCCAACAGCCTTCATAACAACCACTGCAAAGTCTTTACATGGAAACAGAAAACCCCTTAAATTGCAAAGGAACAAACTCTGGCTTTATGTAAGAGGAGAAATGTGGAACTAACACACAGTGTCTGCTGTGTCCACTGTGTGACAAACAGTCATCATAAAGCTACAGAGTATGTGCGCCCTGGTTTTTACACCAAAACCCACAGTACAATCTAATGGTAAGAATGGACAATCATGGAGTGGATATGTGGAAACAGCCATGGGGATCATGTGTGGACACAGTACTGATTTTCAAAATTGCTGGTACAGCATTAATTGATCCAAAACACATTACTGCTTTCAAGAACACAACAGTATACATGAAAGTACAAGCAAGTAACAAAAAGTCAGAAAAATCTGCCTCTACAATCTTCATTGGTAAATATTTATCAGCTATAGGTACCTGAGAAATTGCTTAAAAATAGGTAATGGGACAGACAGAAAACAGAACAGAAACTATGGAAGAATACTTTTCCTAATTTCAAACACAGTACAAAATTGCAGCTGGCTTACAGAACAGTGACAGTGTGAGTCAGTCATTACCAACTCCAGAGTAAAATTCTATTACTTCAGTCAAAACCACAACGTGATGCTTTGAGCTACTACATTGCTTGCAGTCAGATAACCTATTCCTGAGTCTTGGAACAGAAAACAAAGCAGTGACAGTTCAACATTCAGCCATTCCTGCAGGCATGCCAGCACACTCAGACTGGTGGCTAACACATACCGTCATTTATCTGCTATAGAGCTCCTTCCTCACGCAGGATTTGAAAGTGGTATACCTCTGTATAGGTTTGTAGCCCTGTGGAGCAGAAGATGGAGAAGTGCGCAGATGCAGACAACATGTGAAGGCAGCCAGGGGTAAGCATAAGACAACGGCATCATGAAAATACAAAAAAATGGCTTTAATTGACAAATAGCTAGGAGATACTGTACAGTATGTGTTATGCAAAATGTTCATCATTTAGTCATTAAGTTCCAAGTCTTTCAGTTTGAAAATGGAATTTGTAAAGGAAAGGGAATCTTCTTATATATTTTTAAATTTGAAAAAAAAAGGAAATAATTACTTTAACTAAACAGTAAGCAAAAATAGAGCTTTTCAAGTCTGAACATTTTTAATAAGTTTATGGCAACACTCTGACTGACCACTTGATGGCAGCTTAACATACAAGTTTGTTTCAAACTACTAAAACAAAAATAAGGTTTCAGCTTATGCTACTAAATTGCAGAAAGAGACAAATATCATTTGGTAAAGTCTTTAAGACATTTATTTTCCAAAAAACTTATCTAAAATTTGTATTAAAATGAACATTTATTGTGTTCCTATAAGGGGTAGTACCTGGCCCTCCTGAAGTTTGTAAGTTCACAGCTAAGCTTTAAAATAGGACAAACCTGGTGGGTACTCACTGACATTTCAGAACTGTGTTTTCATTGGACTTGTGTAACTCTTTGCTCTTAAATAGATTTGCTTTAGTGTGACTGTATAACCATAAAATGCCCTTTTCTAAAATATCTGGTTCTAGTACCAAATTCTGGCATGCTCTTAAGATTCTGGACAAACATTTTAGTGAAACAACTTTTAAAAAGGTTGAATGGCTAAGTACAAGATGTAAATTGTAAAATCATACTTCAAATCATAGGCCTAACTGAAACTGTTATTTTTGGATGTTTTCAGAGTGATAATCAGATATTACATGCTTGGCAGACATTAATTGTGGAATACTTAGCATCAAAACCAGGCATTTATACTTCATAAACAGGTTCAGATTTCTCATGGCCAAGATTTCTATTGTGCTACAAAATACTGAATAAGCCGAAGCTGTTATAATCTTTTATCTGTATAATGAAACGGACTGAATCTTCACATCGATTCAAAACACAATTATTGATAAAGAAAAGGTTAGTGATTTGTTAGTTTTAATTTACAACATTTGAGCCCTCCACATTGTAGGAGCAAGAGAGCAAAGTTTTACTTGTTTTGGACACACTAAATACTCTGTAACTTTTAATGTACAAACAATAGGAAGCAATTAATGACACTTTCTACCAACTTGTTCTGGGAAAAAGGTTCTTAGGCATTTTCTACTTTTCATTCTAAACCAAGACTGCAGTGGGTGGCGGGTGTTTATTAAGGATTTTTGCAGAATTTTTACTATTATTCACTCTTGGAAAAGTTAGGTTTGTGTGACACTGGAAATTGTAATTCCTCAGTTTAGTACTGTAATTGTCTTGGTATACTACTGATTAGTGAAGAGAATACATTTAGCTGAATTACAGGACAAAATCACAATTATCTCCTATGTAATCCAGGAGATTTCTAGCATTTAACTTAGACTTATGATTTATGAAAGACTGTGTTATTCTTCTGAATATCAACTTTTCTTTGCAGTTATTTTACAGTCCACTGGAATATTCTATAGTGTTCTGGGCTAAAGAAAAATACATATATAAGACTGAATAGTGCTCGAAGATAGAGATTCTTAAGAATTATATGTGATTTCTGTCATGCATTTTGTGAAATAGAAACATGTAAAACAAGAATTACTCAGTAAGCAGACTGTTTTCTGGTTAAATTAACATACACTGCACATTTACAATTAGTAAACAATTAAAACATATAGCTGAACAGCTTGAAATGATTGTGAAACAATCATCATTACCACACCATAATAAAAGAAATTGAGGACCAACAAGGAAATAAGTTTGTTACAAATGCAGTGGTTGTTATCCACATTTTATGTTTGATCATATTACAGAAATAACAAATAAACTATAAGACTCAAGACCACTTCACAGATAATTCTAAAATTATATTTAGGAAGCTAACGAATATTAACTAAAATTACAGAAATAACATATTGAAATGTGACTTTAGGAACCATAATACAGTTTAAGATTTATGTCTAAGGGATAAGGTTGTCAGTAAGAACACCATTTTACATTTAGTTTAAAATATTACCACCTGTCATACGAAGGAAAAAAAAAAGACTGCAAGTAATTTCCTGCCCTCTAGCTTATTATAATTGAATATATTAGATAAAGGGTTTAATTATCAAAATCAACTCTGAACCACTCTGCACCACTACACTAACTCTTTATTTGAAAATTAAAATTACCTTCTACTGCAACTCTTTCCAACTGTCATTATGAACACTTGATATTTTATATAATGTTTTAAAAGAGCCTTTAGAGTTGACCTTTAACTTAACTTCCTGAGCTTGGGAGAGACAAATTCTTTTCCTCTGCAAGCAATCCAGACATAATTGCTGCCCTTGTTAAAATTCTTAATGCTAATCTATTAATCACACAATACAAAAGAAATGGCAGTATACAGGGGATTTCTCATCTCTAATTTGGTTTGCATACTATGAAGGTACATTATGTCCTCTAAGTATTGCTTTTTAACAAAAAAAAAATCAAGAATTTAAGAAGGTTTTGATCTTACAGATTGCTTCAGTATTTCTATGAAAGGTATGTCTTTAGACATACGCACTGCTGGTTTGAAATCTACAGGTGCTACAGATGCTGAAGTAGTGGTAAGTAGTAAAGTCAATTAAGACAACTAAAAAAAGTAGAATCCTTACCCTAAATCCTCTATTGAGTCTGTCTTTCATAATGCCGATAAATTCTTTATAACTCAACTGGTCATCTCTGTCGACATCAAAAATCTTGAACACTGTGTTCACCAAATGTGGTGAAAGCTTCACACCTGTGGCTACATACACAGCACGCTTGAATTCATCTGCATAAGGAGAACACCAGAAAAAAATATTTTAAAAAATGTGAATTTAATGGTACTTTGTGGACAGCATATTATGAAATACAAGTAAACTTTTAACTTGAGTTTTCACATTTAAATACTCAAAAAATAAGGAAAAGCGAAAATTAGGATGGAATTTTACAATTCTAAACCAAGCAGCTCCCAACTGATTTAAAATGACACTGCTTATATGGTACCAATTATTTTACACAAAAGGTAACAGTTCATACACTACACTATGTGCAATAACAAAATTAGAAAATCATATTATAATTAAACCTACGTCACATATATGGCATTTACTTACATGACACAAAACAGAACCCAAGAAATACAGCACAGAGGAAATGATACAATCTTTTGATAAGGCTACTTGAGGTAGGACCATGCCGCTGTTACTGGGTCAGACCCATGAAGAGGCTACTTGAGGAGAGCACCCAAGTCTGACCACTTTGCATATTGCTCACCTTGCACTCCCCAAGCATCACAACTGTTTTATTAAGGATTTTAGTAGGTACACACATGCCGAGTTCTTTTGGTACCCACTTACTGATTTGTTAAAAAATCTGTCTGACCTCTCTTCTGACCTTCTGACACTGTTTTCTTCTACAGCCTTTGCAGAAGGACAAGTTTCAGATGATCACTATGTAAAAAAAAATGCTTTTGTTTGCTTTAATCTGATCTCTCATTGATGTCACCAAGTGCCTCATCCTCTGTATTGTAGGATTTGATGGACTACTTTTCTGCATTCACCTTGTCCACCACTTATATGACTTTGCACAATATCTCTTATGATATGACCAAGCCATTTTTAGACTTTTGCTAGAGACATTAGAACCACAAACTAGGCACTACAAAATATTTTTGCATTTTTTCAACAGTTCTATATGGATTTCAATGTATTTTTATAAAAATATAGATACTTACCTTGACCTATGGAACGACTCGCAAAATTATACATTTGCATTGCAATTGTAAAGTCTTCTAGATTGTTCAAGAATTGAAAAAATGATCTAAATTCTTCAAATGTGATACCCTAAAAAACAGAAGAACAACATGCATTGTAAAAATTATCAGTAGTAAAGTCAACTGAATAAAAAAACCTTGCAATTATATATATCTTCATATAAGAACAGATACCACACCCACTGAAAAAAAAAGGATTTGTAGTAGAAGTCAAAGTAGAGAACTGGAGTTTCTTGAGGAATGCAATATATCTTTCCTTTCTGTGACTGCAACTAGACAGCAAATCTCACCAGAGCAGTTGAAAATACTGTTCCATTGCTGAGGGCAATTTTTAAGAATTCCAGGATTATTACAATATGATAGTAAATATTGAGAATAAAAAGTCTAGGTTTGGATGAACATTGGAGTATGTTTACTACTAAAAACCTGCAAATCACTATTATATATATGTGTGTGTGCTCATATAAATACATTGAATGGGTTCATGAACATCGGTTATAATCTACCTTAAGCCTGTCCTTTAGGGTGAAATTTTTACATATTCAGACTTAGACACCCAAGTCTCTTCAGCTGATACTCCAAATATCAAGTACTGCAGGGTTTGTCCATCTTTTCAAAAAATTTTTTGCATTTTGACCAGACTTCAGAATATCTTCTGTGAAAGTTTCACTGAAAGTGTTCTTGTTAAAAGAGCTTACTTTATCTTTGTTCCTTGTGATATTTGTTCTGCTCTTCTCTCATCTTAGCTAGAGATCCAAAGACCTGATAAACTATCTCTAAATCAATTTTGAAAGAGACCTGAAAATGAGACTTTGAATTAATCCAGGATCATTGCCTATATCAAATTCCCACTGGCCTCAGCCATTCTGAACACGGAATGGCATTCTTTGTCAAACCTTGATCTCCCTGGACTCCTTTAACTATAATTCCTGGCTATTTTTCTGCTTGCTTTTATCCTTATATCCTATTTACGTACTTGTCTCTGAAAATATATTTGAAGGCAATAGTAAGACCTGTGAGCTTTTCTGTTCAAACGAAAACATTGATTTATGTATCTCCTCAAACATATACATAGTCCTTATGGTATGGTGGAACACAGAAAACATACAAACGAAGGTTTGTGCCAGAGGAGAAGATGGCAGAGGTTGGATGCAAATCCATATGAGACAGGACTGTGAAAAATGTGGAGAGCAGCATAATATTGTTATAATAAAAGAACTGAATACGTCTCCACACACTTGAGATGTAAACCCCTGCTTAAGTGATCCTACCTAAGCGCTAAGATTTATAAACTCTTTGGAGAGCTTGGCCCACCTCCATCATGAATTGCTTTTCTCAACAAGCAGATCCTTTGCAAGTGGGAGGAAACTTTCACACACACAAGTAGAACCACCTCCTTATTTAAATTTTTATCCTTAAAACTTAATTTAATTTTATCAATATTGTCTTTTTCATTGCATTTGACACAATAATAGTTTATGTGTCCAAGCTCTATTTCTTGACCTGTATTTAGACTGAAAACTCTATGGGACTGGAATAATTCTGTCATGCATTTGTGAAATTCTTAGATCAGTGAAACTTCATTCCTCAGCAAGGACTCTCAGATACCATGGCAAAAGAGCAATTGTAGAAAATGTCCATCAAAGTTTTGAGCTGACATTTTTAGGTTCACAAATCCTTAATGTGCACCAATTTGTCTGCAAAAATTCTGAATGCAAAAAATAAGTGTAAGAGGTCAGGCTACTGCAAAAATCTTGTTTGCATGAATGACTTTTGCTTTTCCTAAGTACCTGTCTCCTTCTCAACCCTCAAGTTTTCTGGCTTTTACCCTTCCAGTTCTCTCCCCGATCCTGCTGGTGGGGGAGTGAGCAAGTGGCTGCTTGTCAATGGCTGGGATTAAACCATGACAAAAAGGAAGCTAACATTTATATTTTACTACAGCAAAGAAAACTCAGATTAAGGTATCAATGCTGCTAAAAATGCACAGGCTTTCTTCAGGAGCTGATATCTGTAGTAACTCATGATGCCAGTTTAAATGAATCACTGCTTGGCATCTAGTCAGTGAAAAGAGGAAAACATCCTGTGAGCAGGCAGCATGCCAGGTGAACATTTTAAAGTGACTACAATATGACAAAAAATCATCATGTTGCTTTAGAGGCTTTTTTGTACAGCACCATGAAAAATTAACATTGCCAGCTGTAAGAGTAGGGGCCTGTGACTTGACTAATTTTTCTTCTAAATGGAATCCTCTGGTTAGTATTAGTATTGCAGCATATCACCACAATGAAATAGAGAGCATATTTTATAATTTTCAAATTATAGTGTTATTACAAGAGTAAAAAAATGTGACAACATTTGAACAACATGAAAAACACCTCCATGGCAGTAAGGCAAAGTCCCATTCTAAAAACCCTGTGGCCCACATAAGAGATGTCACAGGGATTTACTTTTTCTGCTGTACTAACAGCACATTTACCAAGGCAATGATACAAAGTTATGAAAAACAGAAATGTCTGGTTTCACTTAATGGAGGTACAGCATATGACATACAGATACATGGCACTGGTCCAGTGCCAGGATATTCCCAGAACACAGCATAAAAGCAAACCTGTAACTGAGTGACACAGCTTTCTACATGGAAGTTTTCTTTACCTGATGGTCCCACCAGAGACCAAGAAGAGGAAACTACAATGGATTACTTGCTATGACATTGGAAGACTTAGAGACGAACTTCAAAGAAAACTTGTGTTCAAAAGAAAGTGTCTGTACTTCTATTTACTTAACTTCACCTTTGACATTCAAAGTATTTCTCTATACCTACAATTGTCATTATTTTTCAGTTTCCCAAGTGATACTTACATCATTGTTACAAGACCAAAGTGAGTGGGTTTTTTTTTTTTAGATTTCCATGTGGAACCATGCAGTTATAGCAGTTCTGTTGCACTGTCTTGGCTCTGAATATTGAAAGCTGCACAGACCTTTTATGGTAGTTCGATCTGAGTGCCTAGAC
Organism: Acanthornis magna; assembly: GCA_036785705.1. NCBI lineage: Eukaryota > Metazoa > Chordata > Aves > Passeriformes > Acanthizidae > Acanthornis > Acanthornis magna. The sequence goes on along the minus strand of JAWUZG010000018.1, from coordinate 24,131,435 downwards.
CTGAGCAGCTAGATCAGGAACTTGGAAAGGGTGACTGAGCAGGAACTCTGATCCCAATCCTACCACTTCATCTGACACTTAATCTGGTCAAAAGAGACAGCCCTGCTTCCCCAGCTATATTTAACTCTCAGTGGCCCTAACTGCTGTACAACCACAGGAAGAATCATAATCCAGATATCTGAACAGAAAAGTGTTAATTTTTGGACTGTGCTTCTGTCAGGTCAGGTGACTGATCTTACTGTGAAGACTGAAATTACAATGTCATTTCTCAAATAAAAAAACCCAAACAAACTGTCCAAACTGATTTATTACTTTTCTTCACAAGCTCTGCTGTCAATGCTGTTAAAGGATAGAGCTATTGAAAGAGTTAGATTTCTAAGACAGATTAATCTGATCTACTTCTGTAAATACAAACAGGGGAAGTATATCCAAAACATCCCTTCTTTGAAGGGCTACTTTTAACATTATCCTGTAGATTATCACTGATGCATAGTTGCTACCACATTTCTCTCAGATACACTTCTGACAACACATTTGTTGTTAAACAAATCAAGGACTATCTACCTCATGACCTTTACTGTTTATATTATCATTTCTATCTCTCCAGTCATTAATAAAAACCACACACCCAACAATGATTACATAGAAGTGACCCACTTTTAAGATTATAAAATGATGAGATAAAATGTGATGCTATTGCTGAAGAGATGCTACTCCAGTGGCAGTGGAAAGAAAGAGAGAAAGAGAAAGAAAAGGAAAAGGAAATGGAAAAGGAAAGGAAAGGAAATACAAGAAAAGGAGTTTTCAAAATAATTAACTGCTAGAAAATTGTTCTTTTTAATGTCTTCCAGTTTTTCAATTTAACCTGCATTTTTATCTTCTGTCTAAACTTCAACAACATTATTAGCTAAATCCTACGGAACATAATTCTGTGCTATTTACTCTTCTACCTTTTATTCAGCAAGGAATCTGGAAAACCAGGCACATAATTTATGATCAGAATAAAAACCTGGCGCTAAGTAATTCAGTCCAACAAAGCTATGTTTTCATCTTAATGACACTGGGACTGCACGCTGTGGTCCACTGCTAAACAATTACCTTTTCTTCAGGAATACTGCCACGCATGTTTTCCAGGTAACTTGATGTATTTTCCACATTTGTATACCTCAAGAGAATATGGGCAAAGTCTTCCTCACTGATGGTGTTCATCCCATTAGAGTAGGAAAGGAATTCTATCTCTAGAACCTCAGTTTGCAGGTTATCCATAAATCTATAGCACAAACAAAAATGTGAGGAAATTGTCATACTTTGTATTTCTACTGTTCATGTCCTTAAAAGATTCATAGGATATGAGCCAAATAATGTTACACAAATTAGTTCTCTTTTTGCAGCACTGATGTTAAATTGGGTAAATCCTTTATCTACACAGACATTTTCTAGTCAATACAACAATCTTAACACAACGATGAAATGTGTTAGTAAGGATTAAAATTACTTGATCTTACATTTCTAATCTAATTCTAGTTTATGTTTGCCTGATTTTCTTCTTCAGTGTGTTACTGATCTTTATTTGTGTATGCTAAACACAAAATTCCATCATGGTACTAAATTCCCAAAATTTATTCCCGTGTAGTTACTTACAGCTTGCAATTTGACCTTACCTTTGTCTTTTTACAAGCCAAGTATGATGAGTGCTTGCAGTCTTTCATTCTAACATTTCTTAAATACTTCACTATTCTTATGGTATTTCTATAAACTCTTCCCAACTTAACAACCCATTTGGTACATTCTGGACACCAAATATAAAAACAGCTACCTATAAAAAGGAACTGTAACTTCCCTGATTCTATGTGATGTCCTACAGCCAAGGGTGAAATTAGCTCTCTGGTCACAGTAGTGCACTGGGAGCTCATGTTCATCTGATTGTCAGCCACAACCTGTAGCATTTTAACTAGATGCCTTTTGAAAAACTGCCTTATTTGCTGCTTCCTATTTTGAACTTATGTCATGATTTCACTTAATGACACAGTTTTTATCTTGTGTAAAATACTGGATAGTTTTCAGGACTTTTCATTTAAGGTAAAATATTTTGCAAGCATCTGATTGATTGGGACACACAGCTACGTGATAATTATAAAGACAATAGGTATTGGGAGAATTTACTGAGGAAGCAGTAACTAAACGTTATATATCTTTTAATTATACAGAAGGATACAGTTTTATGCTTCTGGTTTTATGGCACTCTTCCTGTATTTTTGAATTATATATTTACTGGCATAATAAATAAGCCAATAGCTTCCATTTTTTAACTTTTACCCAAAGAAGCTTGTTCTAATGTGCCTGAATGATACCTTCAGAAAAACTTTGTATTTAAATATGTCCCTAACTACAGAGATGCACACAATTTTTTTAAAGCACTGACAAGCAGAGGAAAAGATATAAATAATTAAAAACCAAGAAAGAAGTTCCTACATACCAATAATGACAAGGCTGGGGTATAACCTCTCCACCCCAAACTAACTGAGCATGCAAGTGCTAACAAAATTTGCAAATGCAGCAGTATTGGTAGAGGACTTTTTATTGTTGGGCCACTTATTGTTTTATTTTGCTCTTTGTGTATATAACACACACAAAGGGAACATAAACCTCATAAACATACCTGCATAAGCTGTGTGTATAGTAATACAATACACATTAATTAGAACAACTAAACAAATATTTTTAAAAGGAATTACTAAAAAGTTGAGACTCACCTATAAAAATCTTCGAAGTTCAGTTCAGCTTTTCCTTTCTTGCCGAAAAAGTGTACAAGCAGTGTAGTATCTGACAGTGAACTTGAAATATCATCAGCACGCTTAAATATTAGAATAAAAAAAATTAAAGGCAATGATTGGATCAGATACAGAAGTATAATCTGAGAATGCCTATTATCATAATAGACCTTCCATTAAAAGTGTTTGTATTTTATGTTCATAATCTTAGAAAAGATTTTAGTATTAAAATCCATTACATTAATTTTGCCATGCAATTTTAGCAAAAAATAGCATTAGCTGTTAATTGCATTTAGTAGAAAATAGTTAAACCAACAAAATGATGTAACGGAAGCTGCAATGAATTGGAAAAAGTATGAAAAATAAAACCAGAAACTCATAAGAAAAAAAAATTCTTGTCAGTTAAGATAAACCATAAACGTAACTCCCCTTGTACATAATCTCCTTTCCTTTCAACTATGAAACTACAAAGAAATGAAAGGACATTAGTTCATATACTATTATTTTATATTACAAAGTTAAGATTGTGTTCCAAAGTCACATCAGTTATATCTAACATCTAACATATCTACCATATCTAACATCAGTTAGATATACTTTACATGATTCTTTTCTGTAAGTGGCAGATAACTACAGTATAGATGTTATTGCCCAACACATTTAAAACAGCAGAATTGTGAAAGATTTTGAAATAATGAAGCAATATTTGGATTAATTAATTCTCTTAAGAATGTTCCTCATCTACCAGGTTGTGGTCTCTGCACAGGACTGGAATCTCTGAGTATGTATTAATACTTTTCCCTTAATAAATAACAAAAGATTTTGAAGGCCAGAATTAGAATAGAAAGCCAACTAATTCTGACCATTTGTAATAGCAAAAGTTGCAAACAGGAATCCAAACAGAAGTAACTATCATCTGTGCATAGTGATTGCATAACATTCCACTTTTCTTACTGCATATTCATTGCCCTTAACTATTGTGTATATGTGGATTTTACTTCTGTTAAAAAGAAGTTCTTGATACACTGAAGAGCTAGAAGAATAACTCAGCAATATAAGGCTCTTGAATAAGCCACAGTACTCCAACATGACACTGTCCTTCTGGCACTAACACGCTTCTGCCAACATCTGAAATTTAAAAAGTAATGTATTTAGTCTCCTTACTGCACCTGCTTAGGGATAACCTCCTGTCTGAGCTCTCATTTTTCTTACAAAGACAAGACCTTATGGAAAGCAAAGAGTGGGAGACAGCAGACTCTGCCCTTCCTAGGCAAGCTACACCCAGTGGGAAGTTTGCCTGCTGACTCTGGTGTTACAGTACAAAATGAGGCACAGTACAGAAACCTAGCAAATATTTGGGAGATATAACAGAACTAATTTGTCACCACAATGATAGATTATAAACCTGTGGGATTTACCGTAGGTATAGAAAACTGTTTATACAGCTCTATAAAGATCTACATGTATAAACCTGTAAGCCACACTGAGAGTCCTTTAAGTCTGACCCTACTTCACTGAAGAGGCTATAAATTTGTAACAGATGAGAAACTCCAAGTGAAGGTAACAGGAAAAAAAAATTGAAGAATATGAAATAGGTTCAACATTATAATAAACTGTGTACCACGAAAAACCACTTCATATCTGCATTCTCTAAAATATACTATATTATTTTCAAATTTACATACTCATTTGTAAAAAATGTAAAATTCAATATTTATTAAGAGTATTTATGTATCAACAACAAGAGAAAACACAAGGCAATAACAACACAATCCCCTCTTTTCAACATCCAAGATCTAAAGAAATGAGAGAGACTTTTCTGTTCTTTAGTATAATCAGTTTAGGATTCTCAAGATTGTATTTCATGTACCCAAGCTTCCTCTTTATTCTCATATTCTTCTCCAGGGAGAAATAAGATGACATGGTGTATATAGAGGTAGAGATATTTCATGCCCTTCAATTAAGACAGCTCTGCCCTTCAAGTGAGCAAACTAATTCAGAAAAGTAATCAGTATTTGTCTTTTAATATTGTTATCCTCCACTACAGGACACAATGTACTGAAATGCAGATACCCTGATTTCTTATGTCTATTAAGCAATTAAATCCCTAAGCACATTCAAACAATTTCCCTCAAGTACACTGAAAAGATATCAAATGTTAAATTACAGCCTTTCATCTTGCAAAAACATTTCAAAACCTTAGACTTAGGTTGCATTCACCCATATCTGAAGAACTGTTTTTTAAAAAAAACCACAATCTGTAAGTCTTTTCACAATTCCCACTTGGTTGGCCTCAGTGAATGAAAAAAACCCAAACAAAAACCTCACTCCAGAAACTCAACCCATTATGCTTCTCTGCAGAACTGCAGGCAACTGAAAACTATTCCTGTGCTTCTTCTGCACTGATAGCATTAAATTCTCTCTCTCATGTGGTAAAGGATAAAACTAAAACCCTTAATAATTTAAAGCTATTATTTATTGTTAATGATAAAATTAATTTTATTTTTTTATTATTTATTTCAGATCAGTGAAAATTTAATTACTTCACCTGTTTCCATGATACAAACATGAGCCTCAATTTTGATCAAATATATTTTGCAGTAATTTAAATGAGAATAAAATCCTACTCATTTCTCTTTACATTTACAGTAACTGTAATATAAATGCAGGTAAAGAGACAAACTGAAGTGATTCAATCACCTCATTGCCCTGCTGCATGATGGCAATATCTTTTCCTTTCAGTTTTCTAACCTGAAGTGCATAAAGTCTATTTATTTTGTATTCTGCAAAACTCATTTCAAGTCCTTGATGAAAGAGGGTTAACTAAAAGTAGGTAATGCTTATGAGCATTGATTCCACTTTTACCAACATATTCCAATAATTATGTATGTTATGATTTGATTTAATAAGAGCTTTCTTACTGCAAATTCTTGATTTTTCCAACAGGGATAACTAACCTACTGATTTCCAGTTTCACTTAGTAATTTAAGAATAAACTCAAAACTTGAATTCAGTGATGACTGCCATATTCCAACAGGATGGTGTAGTTGCTAAATTCGTAAGAACAGAAAGAGATACACTGCCCTAGAAAGAAACTAGAAGTAATAAATAACTTTTCTCCCCAAAGAGGCCTTTTGATTTCCACAGCAACAGACCTTATTTACTCTCCTTTTCAACTTACATATAGCCTTCTCTAAAGTCTATGAAACAACACAGACCCCAGTGCCACCTTGCTTTATGCTACTTTTTTACTACAAATAGCTATACCATTATTCAGATGTGAGTACCTGGGAGAGATAAGAATATGGATGAAAGCCAGCTGGCCCAAACCAAGCAAGATAAAGATAATTACGGTGAGAAGTGGGAAATTGTCACTGGAGAAAATGCAGAACATGATTTTTCTTCATAAAATGATTTACAAGCAGAGAGACTTTACAGAGAATTTAAATCACTGTTGAGTATAGCTACTATTAAGCTTCAATTACATTGTAGTTACAGATACTAGTCTGAGGCATCAGACATTAAAAAAACCTCTCTCTCTTCAAATTAAATGCATGTAGAGATTACCAAATTTAAATCCATCTATACTTGGGACTGAATTCATGCCAGCTAACTGTACATTAAGATGACATTTCATTCAGAAAACTCAATGCCCCAAGCTTCTTAAATAATCAGTGAAATGAGAAGCCTTCTCTCCTGTCTCCTTATCTGACAAGAGCACTGATATTCTGGGTTTTAAAATTTGGTGGACTAAATTAGGATTAATAACTGGACTAACAATTCAGAAGCTAATCAACATAGAAGCAACGGAAGATAGGCTGGGTATACTGCTTTATTGCAAGATTACTATGTACATGTTATTATTATGGATATTGCTATAGATAATGTTATAAAAATTCTGTAACACTAAATTTTGTTTTGTTCAAGGCAAAATGAACACAAGCTGAGAGAAATACAGAAAAGGCCTATTTGATACCTGGGAAATCTAGGCTCTACTTTCAAGAAAAGTCAAATACCTTATTTTGTTTGGTCCATAATTAAAATTAAAATAAATTAAAATTGAGGTCTATGACTGCATTTATGAACACAATCATGAGTAAGAAGATTAACACTAAAGAAGGAAAAGCCCTATGAAAATTATTGAACAACAGACTGGTATAAAGTGACTATGAGTAAATTTAGCCTGGAAATTAGAAGTAAGTCCATCAAAGTCCTCAGGTTATTCAATAGCTTCTGCAGAGGAACAGCAGGGACAAAACACTAATTACTTTTAATATGAAGCACACATTGCTTACAAACCAAGGAAAAAGACTGTTTTACCCTGGAGGTCAGTTTTGGTTCCTTGTTCTTTTCTCATTATGAATCTGCTTATGAAACATGGAACTTTGAGACCGGAGTCAGTGGGGAGTTGCTGCATGTTCTTTAACGCCACAACCAGCAGAGCAATCACTCTCACTGTATGGTGCACAGAAATGCCTAAATTATCTGGTTTTCTGACCCTCTAAAATGATCAATACAAAGACATACCTTACTCAATTATCTGGAAGCAGATCATGAAACATTAAGTATTAGAATTTAAAGCACCATGGAAATTAATTTGACAGCTCAGTGATATTTCTAGACTTCCATAATGATTGTATAATAAAAAAGACTGACCAATGTTTTGGTTACCTTAAAACATTCCTGGTTTTCTCCAATAATTAAAGCAATCTTTGCATTATACTTTTTCTGAAGATAGGCTCTGATAACATACATTAAAAGTACATTAAAGACATAAAGATTAAAAGCTTAAAGCACTACAACTCTCATTATAGTTGTCGTATCACTGGACCAAACCTAAATGACAAAGGTTTCCTGAATTACTTCTCTAACTGTGAAATGCTGTCACTGTTAATGTTAGAAAATGCTTCTTATAGTGAGGACTGAAGAGGACTTGATTTCCAACTCTTTCAAAAGGTAACTTCGCTTTTTCTTAGAAATGACAACCTTCAATTATCGCACTGCACAGAAAGAAATGCATTTGATCTGAGAACTTTCGCATTTAAAACAAAAAAGTAATTAAAAGGAAAAGAAGAAACAAGGTGGATAAAATAGGAAAACAATCAGAGCAGAAAAAATAAAATAGCAGTTGGTTTATGGACCAGAGACCAGAGAGGTTGTCTTATACCTCCGCAAGGTCTGAAAAGAGTGCTTGACTTGTGCTACGTCTCAAAGTATCCCAGTAGCTTCTGGGGACAAGGTCCTCTCCTTCTGTTTTAAGAACCTGCAGTTTCAAGAAGCACAATTGTTTGAAAAACAAAGAACAATAGAGCAACTGTTTATAAACTTTAAAATCTTTTCTAACTTATCTTCAAAAGCAGGGCTTGGTTCTCTTGCTTCTAAACAGTGATATTTTAACCAGTTACATGACACTTTGTAAATGAAAGGAACACTGGTTTATTACAGCTATTTGCTTAATGCTCTTGGCTGCGCCAAAAGTATCACCAGACTCCTCTTTCCCAAACAAAATAAATTCAAGAAAGCATAAAGTGAAAATGTTTACTACAAGTACATGTCAAAATGGCCATTTAAACTCAGCCACTGTTTTTTCCATCAATTTTTGCCAAAAAGTATTAATTTATATACTTATAAAGTTAATTTTGTCATTGGTCAAAATATAAATATCACCATACAACTAGTTATATCAAATTAATTTCATCCAATGTTTATGATGACATCATTGCACCAGCAAAGGCAAAAAACAAGCCTAGTAAGTTCAACTGTAACATACTTATCAGGAAAACACTATGCACATCTGATGATCAAACTTACCTTGTCATGTGAATGAACACCTCATTCTTTCATGCATACAATTCTGTAATTATCTATTTTAAGTACACATTGAATTTGTTCTCTTGCTGGAGTTACTTTAGTCAATGGAATTAGTACTTCTGGGGGTGCACATTTTATTTTCATTGCATGCATCACATCATAGTTATCATGTTCTGGTTGGCATTTGGTCAGTGAAAGCCCTCATGCAATACATGCCAAAGCAGTCTTAGACACAAATGCAGTATGCACCAGAACATGACTTGAAAGAATCAACCTACGCAGATCAAAAATACTAAAATATTTAACCCATTTAAAACATCGCCATATGTTTTCCATGGCCTATGGACCTCAACACTTTAAAACAAATTAGAACTGATCTGTAAGATGAAGTGAGAAGAAGGGCCTCATACATGAGACAGCATGTTGGACTATCCCAGACATTTTAGGATTGCATCTCCTTGGAACCTAGGTCTCTTCAACTCTTCAGGACATCAAGGCAAACTGAAAAGGCTTCTAAATTTCTTCTTTCAGTAGGAGAACGAGAACCCCATAATATCAATTTTCGGGGATGGGGGATTTATTGAATTCCTATACATCTGAGTCTCCTTTGCATGGAGAACTCCGTTCAGATAGTAGGAGAGCAAAAGATATGGCACACAACTGGGCATTATCTTGATAAAGTGCTCGGACATGGCTGGAGTCCAGGAGGAGATTTTTTTTACTGAAGCTGAAAATTACATGAGTAGATGAAAAGTACATGAGTAGAATGCCTAACTAGTTTGGTTTCAGTTTGAAATAGGAGGCAGCACAGAAATATGGCAATTGCTGTCCAGCAAATCTTGCTGCAGTAAAGCCTGATCTGAAATCTATTGAATCATAAGGCCTTGAATATTCTACTACATTTTTCTCACAACACTGCAATATGCATATCATGTCAATTGCACATTTTAATTAAACAGACTTCCTTTCTGCATATTGCTCAAATTGTAGGTGCCAATTTCACAAGAAATAAATATGTGCATTTCTGTGAATAATTATAGAAAGAAATAAATTTTAAAACTGGAATTTCACGAGTCATCTGATTCTCCTGGATTCCATCCCCTCACTTAGAATATCACAATAATGCCACAACAAGATTAATTCTTCCATTTAAACATCAAATCAATCTGTTTTTTAAAAACCGTTTTACTCCTGCCATGATCCAGAAATTAATCAGGTCATCATGAAGACATTAAAAACCTCAGAAAATCTGTCTCTTGCTGCTTCTCTTTCCCACCCCTCAAAAATGATTGAAAAGAAGTTTACTGTCACCTAAGTAATACAGGGACTATTTTCTGTAAAATCCTTTTCTAGTTCAGCACTGAAAGTTCCTATGTATTTGTTCTGTAAGTGAAGCATAAAAATAGGAAAGTTCTCTTCAGGTTTCTTTTTTTGGGGAAAAAAAGAAGTGAAGAATGCAATGGACTAATTATTCACACTATACACAAGGAAACAAAGAGATGGATCAAATGACTCATGCAGGATGACTTAATTTACACACATTAATTAAAAATATGTCTATAACTTATTGAAACGTATTTTGTACTTTCCCTTAAAAATATTGTTTCCTTCATTTTATATAAAGAGAGAAACATTTCCTCCTAATAGGCTTGCATGTTCAGAATGCATGCAACAAGTGTGTACAATCTTATATCCAAGTCAAGATTCCTCACATTTTTACTGATTAGCAGAAATAATTTACTTGATGAGAAAGATAAATACAGTAAATTTTCTTATAGCACATTATTTTGTCTCACTGGTGAAGACTGCATCAATTGAAAATAATTAGAGTACATACACTGTTAGTAGAAGTATGATATCCATAAAGTTGAAGACGCTGACATACAGCAAAAATGGGCCAAGCCAAGTATCACATGTCAGAATGAAGACAAAAGAAGGGGAAAAAAAAGACAACAGAATAGGTTAACACAAGCAAACCTTTATATATTATTAGCCTTTCTGTTTGTTTATTTGTTTTCAAAATGACAGTGAAGAACAAAATTTTATTTATATTCAATCATACTTTTCATTATTTTCAATCATACTCTTCCATTTTTCAAAAGAGAAGTACAGATTTTTAGAGATTACCCTCAGGACTTATGTCTCATTTTGCAATCTTTACTGAAAGCTCTTCCTTTAGGTGCAAGTTTCATCTGTTCAAAATAAACAGTCTGTGAGAGATTCAACAACTGACCTACAGTTTTGAAAAGCTGAGCAGGATAGGGCTCTCTGGGTGGGAAGAAAAAGTCCTTTTTTATTGCTCAAGGAAGGTTTAAAAGGTATTAATTCTTGAAAATCAAGCTACCTATGGTTTCAGAGACAAAGAACTGAGACCTAGCATTGAGGCTGGCAAAAGTAAAATGGACACTATGAGAAGCTCTGCTTCTATATAAAAATGTTTCTTATAATACAGATTTTTTCCCATAAATATGCAAATTGCAAATGAACATTTTTTTTTCTCCTGTGGGTTTGACAGAGATTTGTCCCTGATTTTTACTTTACCAGCTGTAAAATAAGTATCTGCTACTGCTGCCATCCTTCAGACAAACCACCTCATTTATTGCTGACTTACCTTTCTTATGCTCAAATGAAATGCAAATTTGACATTATGTGAGTACACAATACTCCATGAAAATCTATTCAGATTAATATATTTTCCATTGGTTATAAGCATTATTTAATGAAAAAAAAATTGAATATAAAATCTAAGTTCAGTTGTAACATCTCATAATCTTGTTTTAAAACTACTTTGTTGATAACAAGCATCAGGATCAGTAGGTCTTCATGAACAGCTTCAGTAAGCTCTGAAAGCAAGAGTATAGCTTGGTCTTCCCACGGAGATCTCTCACTGTTATAGACAGTAGCACTGGGTCATTACTATTCACTTTTCCCTAGATTTCTAAACTCCAAAGGGAGTCAATGCTACTGTCATAACATGTACTACAGTATTTAAACACTACTTTTTCCTCTATATAAACCACTTACTCTTTTTTTCAGTAACTGCAGTTTAGGCTAAATATTGCTTTTTCCTACATATAAAGTTATGCATATTCTTTTAACAATATGAATTTATGATCAGTGAAATTGATCACTGCTTATGATCAGTGAAATGTATACATACGTAATTTTGTCCTACATCAATAAAAAGCCGAAAAACTACCAGATGCAACTTTTCTCATTTTACTTACCAGCATTGCACGTTTTTCTTCATCTCCTCTTTTTTCCCTCTTCTCATTTTTTTTCCTGAAGATCTCTTGGAGCTAAAAACCAAACCATTTTGTTCATAATTAGTGGTCAGCCTGTTTCACGTGCCTAACAACCATTCATCATAAGGAACACTACAAACAGGATTAAAATGCAGTTCTTTGCTGAAATATCAGAGTTTCAATGATGCTTTATTTTTCATACTCATGCCTTCATGTTTCTTCTGTGTCTTAAACCATCACACAGAAAGCAAAACAGGTAATTTTTTTCCACAAAGTAAGGGCAACAATTCTACTTGAGAGCACAATATTAAGAACATAAGAACATCCTCTTTAGCCAATCTGTCCAAAAAAGGGGGACTTCAAGCCTTTTTCACCACCTCAAGGCACATCCTTTCTTGTCAGGTCCTAATTAGTATCTGTGTGGTTATGTAGTCAGCAGGATCAATCTTTTTTTCATATTGTTAGTTTCCAACCTGATCAGTTCTTACTCCTGCTGGCACAAGGGAGGGGTAGAAACACCTGGTGGGGGTGAAACATTCCCCTTCAGCAGCAACAAACTACTACTCAAGTGTAATTCATCAAGTACCCTTTCTTTTCAAGTCTGTTCAAAGAATACCTTCAGGTCTTGTAAAATACCCCTTTCACAACTATCTCAACATTAAGAGCTTTAAACATGACTTCTGAGAAAACCTCAAATACAAGATTTCAAACATAAAGATTCTTAAGTGTATTTATTTTTGTAAAGCCTTCAGAGTAAGGACTGGATTTTACTTATCTTTCCTTGCAAGTACCTGTTTTATTTAGATTTTTTTTATTTGTAGTATTACCAATTAATGTTCCCAAAACATTAGGAAAAAAGTGTCAGATTGTTCAGCAAGAGAGAGCAATATTAACTATGATACCATATAGATCTCTACCAGAACTTAAGCTTTTTAAAAAGTGCATGTGAAAATATTATACTGTCACGTGTAGCATTAGTTATACTCTGAGTGAGCTGGAAAAGGAATAAACCATGATCTGAGAAATTTGTCCTATCTAGAATACGGTATTTTCAGAACCAAACACCTTGGCATACAGACACAATTGTGGCAGTCCTTTCAAAGGCCCAATTTTACCCACCAGAAGTCTGGTAAAACCTGATACTGTAATGGCATGTGCACAGAGCTCCACCAGGATTGGAATGTGAAACATAAAGTGTATGTGATAAATTTTGCAAGGAAATTTTCCAAACTAAATTTCAGGATTATTATTTCAGAGAAGGCAGATAACTAAGACAAAGGGATCAGCAAGCTTTACTGCAGGGGTATGACAACATTGAAATGAAAGAATTCAGTGTTTAGTGATTAAGTAGCAAACACATTTCTAAAAAACATTTTATGAATTTCCAAAATTGACTACTGAGTTCTGGAATTTCCTATAAGGCAAATACAGATGAGAATGTTTCGTATGTCACAATACCTGTTTTTGAGTATGGGATCAATTTACAGACCTTGATATATTTTTTCTAATTTTTTTGCAAACCTACAGGCAAAGTTATGGTAACTTATGCAGACAAGAAAAGAGTCATGATAGGACATTTAGCTGGATCGCCTAGAGTACTACATACTTTGCAATCAAGAACAGTGTAAAGAAAAATGCTAAATGAATAGAGAAAAGTAGAAAGAAAATCCCTTGTGAAAAGTGAAGTGACAAGCCATCAAGCAGGAGAGAAGAGTGGCAGTAACTGACAAACCAAAAAAGATCAGTAAAAAGCAAGGCATCCTTGGATGTATTTCCCCTGCCACAGAGGCAAAAGGAGTAGGATTCTGTTGCATACATTACTAAGGCACTTGCTAAACTTCTGGAAATGGATCTTTTGTTCAGAAGGAGTGCTATAGGATACCAGTGACTAAAGAAGTGTATGCAAAAAGGTCTAGGAGTACTTTCATAGGAACATTGTCTGAAACAGTATGAGATTGACTGCTGAAGGCAGCAAAAACAAGATCTTCTGTAACAAGGCAACACAATCCTTCTGTTCCCTGACCTCACCTCCATGACATAAGCAAAGAGGAAAGCACAAACACCATGGAATTCATTTACAAAAACAATACAGCTGTTATCAGAAAAATTAAGTATTTTTCAGTTCTTCAGTACACATACTGTTTTCCTCAAGAATGACACAACACGTGATTCCTAAACAAAGCTCTTCAAAATCTCTCTATTTGTAAAACTGAATGGCATTTGCTAGCAATTTTGCAATAGCTGCCTGTAATTAATGGAGAAATACTTTGCAAATGTCAGGATAGTTCAAATGGCAATGTTTGAACAGTCTTCTGCTTCCAGGCACACAGGATATGATACATCATATTCAAGCAAGGTGAGTAAAGATGCCAAATGTATTTTCCGGGGCCAGCTCTATCACAGCATCACTGAACCAACTGCTGTTTTCATATTTACTTTTATTACACAAACATTGTTTATCTACCCACCTATTTTAGTATTTTTCACTTCAGATCTAACATTCTGACTTAAGAGTTTTAATCTAATTTTTGAAGGGTTGCTGACACCTAATGAAGCAGACCTGCACACAGGTTTAATCTATACAGATCTGTTAAATACAATCATAGGTGGAGGACAGTATACCTAATGTTTGAAAACTCTACTTTCTTTTATCCACCACCTGCTAACAGAAAAAGAATAAGAAGAAACTTTTGCCAGGGATCATGACAGAGAACAAATACATAGCAGGACGTAAAGAGGACTATAAAAACATAGCTAGAAAGAAAGATGCAATATCCATAGTTAAATATTGTCCTTGGTTCCCACTTTACATGCATATTTTATTTCAATTTTAGTATCAGCTTCTGAAAGACATAGCCTTTTGCTTCAATTTCCTCCCATTTAGCTGTTGTAATGGAAGCCCTTTTTTCTTTTAAAAACAAACTAGTCAGTCTATTCCACCACATTCTGTTTAATTGAATCATGAAAGGTGCTTGCTTTTTTTCTTCTTTTTTTGTCTATTTGTTGTTTTTTTAAGTAATCCAATGTTTGCTGGTTTGTTCCTCCAACTGAAAGAGATGCTTATTAAGAGTTAGTACATGCAAGGATGTGTATATTTAATAACAGAAAACAAAAAAATGATCAGCATGCCACAACTTGCAAGTGGTGTCACCTCCCAAAATAAATGACACCTGTTTTGCTTAAGCCATGTCACCAGAACAAGCCTCTAGACCTCTGATCTCACTTCCCTGAAAAGGAGAATTGAGGGAAGTTCAGTATGTTGAGAAGAGGTTCTTCCATATTTCTGTTTTCTTTATGAATCAATTAAGAAACCACACACAGGAGATTAGTGTGTCTATATTTTAAATAAATTGGGCTCTGTCACTTAAATACACTCCATATGTCTGTTTCATTCTTTCTATTTTGTTCAGTCTTTTTCTGTAAGGCACTGGGCTTTTTCTCATGTGTGCTTACTATATTTATTTGTAAGCTCAACTACACAAAAATGTATGAAGAAAGAATTCATGTCTTTTATACAAATATATATTTTTTTCAAACATCTGATTCAATTCTTATAAATATTTTATTATTTGTCTGTACTTGTTCAGTAGAAAATGAAGGCCTTGTGCACTGTTCAGAAAGCTTGTCTACACCACTAACCACAAATGTTAATTTCTAAAGAAATGTCAAAACCCATGTTCGCCATAACAGAGTGCTTCAGTGTAATCCTAGACAGCTGCTGCCTATGGACACTATCAATTTAGAGATCTTTGGTTTATGGTGCAGGTTTTTAACAGAAAGCCACATAGTCACTGTAAACTCAGAAGCCCTAACTTTGAGAGGTCAATTTTCTGCATTTTCTTTCTATTTTTAAAATGATCAATCACTGACATTCATTTAGAATACCATTAGTTATTCCTCTCACTTCTTTTGAAATCAGAAAATAAATTAAATGAACATAAATCTAAAACAGATCTTGTTATGCAAAGATCATTCTCCTGAACTTGGTGGGTCCTACTACCTGAAAACTTATTAAGTATTCGAATTTTAAGATGCAATTATCAGATTTATCGTGATAGTGGATGATTCAAGATTTTCCAAGATTTTCCCTCAAGTCTCAAATTATTCTTAATTTTCAAATCTCAGCATGTGAATTTTTCTTTCAAAGTCTGGGCTTTTTAGAACTGTCTACATTTCTAACCTTAGAAAAAAAAGCTGTGCTGAAATAATTAATAAGAAGAATTTAGAGAACTGCTTTTTCCAAGCTGTAAACAGAGTAAAATTGAAAAATAAATTTGAAAAACACTGTCATTCAAATTAGTAATGCAACAAAACCTTGGATGCAACCAAACTACTGCCAATTGTTCTAGATATCCAGCCAATTGTTCCAAAGCACATGGAAATCATTCAGATCAAAGTCAATTCTGCTTTTAGGAATACTCTCCTTAAAAAGAACTCACTGAATCCCAGCTTAGCAAATTGCTTCAGCATATGGATTTATGGATATATGTACTGTACGTTTTATTTCATTACAAATCTTGTCCAAAACAGATGACAGAGTCACATTATGTCAGTCAGTATTTTCAAGTCACTTGCAATTATCAGCAGAATGAATGGCAAAGTGAGGTGGTCTCCCAGCAAAAGATTCTTTTACAAGTCCTTTCATCATTATAGCAATTAAATACCTCTGCTAACCACTCAAACATTTCTATTACTAACTGTCTGCCACTACAGTAGCAATTAAAAGATCCAGAATAAAAACTACAATTAAGCTTCAAAAATAATTATATACAACACTCTTGTGCACTCTAAGAAGGAGCTTCTGTTTTCAGTTTACATTATAACTATTCATGTTAAATAAAGCAAATTAACAACAACATTCAGTGAAGAATAGCTTGTACTCTCATAACTATAGACATCATCACATTAGTTTCAAGATTACATCCAAAAACTGTGAATATACATACCACTAAGAATTCCTTTTTGTCCACCATTTCATTGCCATCAGTATCAAACATGTTGAAAGCAATTCGGAAACCTGCATGTGGCTCTGCCAAAAAACCCCAAACATTCAGTTATTTATTTCCTTGGAAAGAAAGCAAGTACAATACTTTAAGAAATTATGTGGTGTCCCTTTATAAAAGCCAGACCCTAAACTAATTTAAATCAGGATATTTGTGTACATAGTAAATACAAATCGTAACATCTGTAAAACAGAGTAACCCATGTTATGCAAACAGAAGACGTGCTCACAAAAGTAGAAATAGAACATGAAATATCCAAGAATAATAGCTCGTAAAGATTGTTAATTCATAGGCAGAGTCCATTTCACGTTACAAAACAGAGATATGTAGAAAAGATATTTTCTATGAAACCATAGTGCTCTGAAAGACACTTCAAAAGAAAAAAAGGTACAGGATGCAACTTCTGGTCCAAATAAATTATATGCTGAAAGGCACCCAACATTTTCTTGTTTACATGCTTAAAGCCATTGAAATTTGAGACCAGATTAGAATTTTAAATTATTTCTCAAACAGGGCGACTTTGAGGTAACTGTAAGTAAAGCACTTATGAAACATTTTGGGGACCCAGTGATTTGCAGTATGAATGAATGAATGATGGCCAAAAGTTAATCAGGATAACAAAGAAATAATGGAAGAATAGCCATTGATCCAGTAGTGGAAGATATTAAGGGCTCAGGGTCAAGTTCCAGCTCTGATTCATGATAGGAATCCAGTTCATATCCCAAAAAAACCACCAATGAATCCAATAGAAATGGCTTAATTAAATACAAGTAAAAGCAAACCAAAATTCTTTGCTTCTTCCCAGAAAACACCTCTTAAAATATATATTAAAAAAAAATCTATATCAGGCTTAATTTATAATAAGTTACTCTACTTCAGTTTTATGGATGATAGAAGAATATTTATTCAATTTTGTGTTTTCTGACATAAATACTTTACATTTTACCATTGCTTCTTTAATGTTACCCATTATGCACTAATTGGTGAAACAAACCAGCAATAATGTGTATCTTTCTCTTCTCCCCATATTCAGTGTCCCTTATGAATATCAGCAAATGGAGCTACAATTTTGCAGGTTTTTCAAACAAGAAAATAAATTCAAGTCCTTTACTGGGGCTTAGCTGAAGCATATGGCACAGCTTCCTCAATAGCCACTAAAAGGTATTCTAGACAATAACACATTTAAATAAAGCATAACACAAGATTGCAGAATGACAAAAGAGGTTCAGGTGGACATTGAGATGTATGGTGTTGATTTTCTATATGCAGGGAGGGAAAGTGTAATTTAACACACAGCAACATGTTCAGAGCTTTGAAACTGTAAGGAATCTTTTAGACTTTTTCTCTAAAAATACTTACTTGTTAAAATACATAAGAGGAATAAATATTCCGTGTAAGATATCACCCCTGAAGACAAAAAAAAAGAAGTTAGGCCATGTTAGTTTCATTTTGTCTTCACATCCTGAACTTGAAAACACCAAATCTATATATAAGGAGAATTTTTGTCCATGTGCATATGCATATTCATACTTGTATGCATGTATTCAACCAGGTCAATAAGTTGTTTGTCTACAACATTGATCTACAGTTTGGGGTTTTTGTTTGGGTTTGTATTTTACTATGTTAGGGAAGGAGTACATTAAACATGGCAAATAAACAACTACAGTCACTGGAGCATGGCTCATTAAACAGAATCTGGCTAGACTCTTACAAGCTAATATAAATGATTTATTCAATTTTATTTTCAAAAACCCCACCAGTGATTCATGCCCATACTCTTTAACAGTATGAAAACATTTACTTTGAGGACATTAATAGTGCTTCCTCCTGATACACACAATTTGAATACAGTTCGTGACTTTAATATGTGCTCTGTAAGTGCACATGCTATACTAGTTGAAAACTTGGTCTCATGTCTTTTTTTGCAAGACGACAAAAGGGAACCACAGTGTGGAATGGCACTTCCTTTTTAGAAGTGATTCAGGCAAAATTTAGAGCTGAAGTCAATACCCAAATAGTATGTCTGGTACCATGAGTTGTACTTGTGCCTTTCTAGCTCTGGGGTAAGGGGTGAAGAGACAACCTTGCAGAATGTTCAGAGCCGCGATGAAGAGAAGGATCTCATAGTTCAGCAAGAACTGAAAACAGAAAGAGACTTGCAGCTCTCCCAAAAGCCCTTAGCTCCAACCATTATTGAGGCTGAACTACGCAAACTTGTTTCTGATTTCTAATAAATCATGGTTTTGTCTGTCCTCCAAAACCAGAAGTGTTAAGTCAGTCCACAATATTAGACTATTTCAAAAGAGTGAAAAAAAAGTATTTAGATGCCCGAGAGTAAAGATGTCTATCAGCTGGGATTTTCAAAAGTTGCTGCCTGTCTCCTTGATTTCAGTCCAAGTCAGGTGCAAAAGTTTTTCCAAAACCAGTCCCATCTTTGGATGTTTAAATATCTTTTAAAATCTAACTTAACTGACTATGTGACAAACTATGTAAACAGTTATCTGCATTTTTTTGCACTGAAAAACTTGTACAATTAAAACTCAAAACATTGTGTCATTCATGTGGATTTTACTTCCATACACTTCATATCCCATCTTTTGATCCAAGAGCAAATTTAAGTCTCCAGAACCAGGATTTTATTACTTCTAGTAGATCTAGTTAGGAAAGTTACTAAGAATTTTTTAGTACCACCTACTCTTTTCCTCAATTTACAAATTACTTACGATCAGCAATGATTAAATACAAGCATTTAAGTAACACATGCTCTATGCTTAATCTTCTCCATTTTATACAGCAGCTTGCAGAAATTAAGTTTTCAAAGGCCTGCTTGAATCTGTTTGGACAAGCAGCTATCAAGAAATCAGATACCTCAAAGGTTCTCATTCAGTGATGTAAAACATTCTTTAATAGCCAGTCAATAAATGTAAATATATATTTTTGGTTTTCTGATGGCACCTTCTTTGCTGTAAAACAGGAAGAAAGTGCAATTGTCAAGTAGTCCATCACAGGTATGAAGAGAGCAATATAAATGGCCTTGAAAGCCTTCTCTCCCTTTGTTTGTAGTGGCATATTGTAGCTGCAGACAGATAGTTCTGGTTGATTGCTCTGAGTGTTATGGGAGAGAGGCTCTGAAATGATGATTGAAGGGAAAGAAAAACTTACACTAAGATCAGAAAGAAGAGAAGGAGGGCACTCAAGGGTAAAACACAATAAAAACTTAAGGTCACTGGGCATAAATCTGCATGCCTCAGCTGAATTACATAAATGCAAGGCAAAATAAATGGACATAGGCTTTTGCTACTTGCTTCATCTGTGCATGTTTTAACAAAAATGTGGAAGAAACAAAGAAATAAAGACCCAATTATAACTAAGGAGACCTGCATTTTATTTCTATTTCTTTCACCAGTTTATGTTACCAGTTAAAAGACCCATCATATTTCATTATATTATCTATAAAACTAGACAACAGAACTCACTTTTTCATAAAACATACTGAAAAGATATCCAACTGCAAAAGTCTATTACTATTTACCATCTTATTTTGACAGTTTGAGTCCTCCCAATTCCATCAACTTCTGTAGAACTTCACTGGCAGAAAACTGGAGTAATATTGTTGAATCAAGACTGCGCATGTTGCAGACATTTTATTACAGACTTAATAAGTGACATCTAGATGGATTTTTTTTAACTGATAACGTATTGATTTAACAGGTTCTGAGGCTGAATTTTTATGCAATTAATATTTCAAAAGTCAGCTGTTCTAACTATATAGAAAGCAGCCTAGAGCAATGAAGTACATTGAAATACAATCCAAAGATATGCCAATTTCCGCCTCTCTGGAGTTCTGGCTGCAGATTCAGGAAAAAAAGTGAGCGCCTCCATGCACTAGAGAGCCTCCTCTGAGAGTACTTCTTTAATAAATTTGAGCTGCATTTGAAATATATTAATGTACACAGTTGATTGGAATTCTGTTGCTGGTGTGCTTATTTTAAACACCGATAAAGTGTCTTTATTTTACAACAAGTGCTTGTGTCTGCTCTTAAAAATATTTCAAATGCACCACCAGACCTTTGTCATTCTGAATATAAGCAAAGAAATATATGGATTATTTATCATAAATAGATTTTAAATGTCTATAAAGCCATCATTGTTTTATTTCCCTATTTTTTTTTGTTTTGAAGCAATAGAGCTCATTAAGAAAGAAAAAAATACAACAGAGGAGACCAGGAGTGACTCCTGGCTCTTCACTTACCAATAGTGTGAGTTTTAAAAGCTATCAAAGCCCCCATCTGCAGAGTTTAAAGGAATATGTAATATTTCTGAAATTGTCTCTTTGTGCTGTGTACAAAATGCTTATGCAGTGATACAAGATATTACTACCGTCTTTAGAAATACTCACATCATTGCACATATTGAAAAGAAATAAAGAGATATTGTGTCTTTATTGGAATATTCTGTCTATAGTCCAGAGATCATTCATGGCAACAAACTGAACCTGAAATATTCAAACATCAGCTTAACAAACTCTGAGTCCCCCATCACTTAAAGAGGCTGGCTCTAAGACGGCATTATTAAAACCCTGTAGAGACTACATGGAACTTTTCCATGCTGTTAAATGTAGAAAGCAACAACAGGCACTTTTTACTTTTTAAAAATGTGATTCTGATTGAAGTACATCATCACAAAAAAGTTAATAGAGTGATAATTTGGTTCAGGAAAATAAATTCTCATAAATCACCTCTCTCATTAAGATTACGGAAAAGTTTGGATGATCCTTTCCAAACTGGTGGCGTCTCCATAAGGATCTGATTCAGTTCCTAAAAAAAAAAGTTTAAAAAATGTAGAAGCATATATTTCAGTATTTAATGAAGTAGTTAATAGATTATGATTAAATTCTAGGATATCAATATAAAAAACAAGGAACTGCATGCAAATCTACCAATTAATTTAACTTCAGTTACCACAATGATTTTGGAAGTACTTAAGCACTACATAAATTTTGCACACATGATTATTGCAAGAATTACTCATCTGCATGAATACTAAGTGTTTGCCGAGCTGGAGAGAGACATGCAATGTATTTGTGGCTGAAATAACTCACCACTGCTCATATTCACTGAAGCCAAGGATAAGTCCCCCTGGATTTCAGTAAGGTTTTCATACAAAATCCGAGCAACTGTTCTTTTAAAACACTCGACCTGAACTAAAGCAAACTTCACCCATGAACATGAATGTACTTTCCTTAAAATATAGGGAAACAGACAGACTCCTTTTACAGATATACAAATGTTTAAAAAAAAAAAAGAGGCACTTAAACATCACAAAATGGAGAGAGTGGCATAAGTACTTCAGGCAGTTTTGGATACACCCATTACACCTAGACACTGAGAAATGCAGTCAGATATGGACTGAGGGAGAAACTGACTGATGCTTGAGAAAGTCAGTAAATCCAACAAAACAGGCACAGCTGCTAAAGAATCTGAAATTCTGGATTCAGCTGAGTGTGAATGGACAAAAATTAAACTCTCCTGTGCCTCTACATTTACATCATGAATGAAACTAACTACCAAAATGTATGGTTATAAGACAACACAGGAATTATTGCCCACCTGCTTTGAAAGTGATCGCCACTTTTTAGCATCTGCAACAAAAGAAAAAGTTATGAATACACAGAATTTAGTTATGCCAATGTGGTGTCCTAAAAACTGGACTGCATCTATACTGTGTTTTCTAGACAAAGAAGTATTTGCCTTACTTCATGAGCATAACTCCCTTTATGTTATTAAAAAAAGAATTAGCCTAAGGCATACTTAAAGTCCTAACTTTAAAGAAATCCCTTTCTCATAATGAACTCCATGCTCCATTAAATAATTAAAACAATACTGAAGCTACTCACTATGGTCTTTCATTAATTCATGGTTAGAAATTGACTGAAATTTTAACTTTACATCTTCATAAAGGTTTGCACCAAGACTGTCAACAAACCCCACTCTAACTATGGTGAAGTTATATCAAATGACATCATAAACATGAGCTAGCATATTCTCATGAGCTTTTCAGTTTAATTTTTTAAATTAAAAAAAAGTTTTGTCTCAAAATTCTAAATAAAATCCCCTTAACCTCATTAGCCATATAAATTCATATATGTTTACGCCTACCATAAAAAATGCATCTGATTTCCAATTAAATAATTTTCCAGTCTCATACATTATATACATATTTTCTTCCTAGACAAATCAGCGAAGATTTATGTGTATATATATACATACTTCTTACAGCTCAGTATTAGTCTAAATTTACTACTGTTAGCACTAGGGCAAACAAAATATATTTTCTCTTTTCTTAATTTGCTTCCTAAATATATAAACACATATTCAGATTATAAAAATGTATCAAGAAGGACTCTTAAAAATCATGTATGTTCCCAAATGAAAGTTAATTGTAGCATTTATTTTATATTTTTGTAATAACTACTTGGAGTTGAAAGTTACATTTTATAAAAGACAATATACACTTACAATATTAGTTAGTGTTTAATCAAAAAAGGAAGTGAACACCCTCTTGACTTTTGTAGGGTTTACATGATTTCCAAAGTAAATCAATCACAATAGACGCATTCACTCCATCACAAATCTCATTCAGGTCTAGTATTATTAGCTTTTCTATAAAGCAATCATAAAGAGCTTCTATTATTATGCTTCAAAGGGCATTTTTGCTTTTTGACAAAAGTCAAGAACTTTCTAGTCTTCATTCATAAAATGTCCTGGTATATGTTCTTTTTTTATTATGCAAAATACAGATGGTCTAGTATGTCAGCCTGAATGGACCCAATTATATACAACTTGCATACTATTTATAAAATTACCCCAAAAAGACAAAATAAAATGTTTAGAATGTATGATTAGAAAAATACCTTTCTTAAATGTACTACCCTCAATACAACAAGACAGAAAATTGACTTGCCCAAGGAGACAAAGAGGTACTTTGGCAATGCTGCAGTACAGAGGTTAAAATTACCATAGTCAGAGATGAGAAGCTGGAAGTGGTAATCTGTGGGTCACCTATTTCAGCTATTACTTCCTACTTATCTACCTTCTGTCCCAATGTCCCAGACAATATGACCTGCAGTAAAACAAGGTAATCCACTTCTACTTAGTTATAATACTTTAAAATAATTATGTCAGCCATGTAATTTCTGACACCACGAAACCTAAAAGACATCCAGGTTACTTTTGCGTTTGGTCTCAGAGGTGACCCGGATAACCAGAAAGGATTTTGATAGAAACAAGGTTTTCTGCACTGAACTCAGAAGGGTGCCTGACTGCTCAACTTCAGATTTCTTCTCCCTTGCCATGAGGTAAACAGAATGTCCTGATAAGCTCAATGCTTTTTGGTTTGCTTTTGTTTTTAAAATCAGAATACTTGCTTTGTGAGAGAAGGAAGCAGAAATTTCATTAGCATGGAAAAATTTTAATAGCAAACCACACATATAGTGTGGTCTAACCAATCAAACTGTCATAAAATGGAGTTAAACCAAAATGTTTTAATGATGTCCAGCATATATAGCACAAATGCTTCATGATCATACACAGTGAAACCCAACTCCACAATAACAAAAAGGAAGAATTGAAGGTCTGGGCAGAGGAAGAAGATATAAAGTGCTGATGTGTATTTGTATTAACTTGTGTGATAAGCAATCTGCTTCCTCTCTTTTAACTGCAAAGAAAAAAAAAAAAAGATTTGCTTTCTAGTAAGAGTTTCAAAGTTTTGCAAGTTTTCACCATCTAAGCTCAATCTTCTGTCTTCACTGTTGCAATGAGATTACATCTTTATTCAAAAGCTACAGAAGTTTTGATCACTGATATGCCATGGCTGAATTCTTTTGTCTTGTTTCATTACTGTTAAGAGAACAAAGGGGAAAAAAATCAACATCTGCACAGAACTTTAAGCTTCCTCTGACTGTTTTAGCATTGCTTTTGACTGTTCTCTATACAACCTTGCGGTGTACACTTAAGAAAGGAAAACCTAAGGTGAATGCTTATACATGTCACACCCGAGCAAAGATATTCACGTTCCACTGAAGTTGTGTGCTGCTACCAATGCACTGCAACCCTGAGGGCCAGGAAATCAAACTAGAGCAGAAAGAGATCACCTTACTATTTAGTCACTCTTTGATACTTAAAGCAAAGATTTTACAATAAATTACCTAAAGTTGATTGTTAATTTTTTATTAATTAACACATAGTACTAACACTGGCAATATTTAAGTGTAGAAAGTTGATCCCCTGGGGGACTGAAACTCTTACTCCAAGTATGTTATTTAGAAAGCCACGATACAGTTACATGTTATATGTGAAGTCATTTAGAGAATGCATATATTGCCTGCTTACAGAGAAACTACAGAGAAGAAGCAGCAAGAGTTTCACAGCAATACAGGCCTTCTCATAAAGAAACTGTGTAAATGCAAATGGCACAAATTAACTTGCCATCTTTCATGACTGTTGAGCAGTTTGCGACCTTTAAGACAAGAATGTTTAACTAGCATACAGACGTTTACAATCTAGTAACAATCAGGACACTGATTGTATGCATTTGGACACGACTAAAAATAAAATTCTGGAAGATGCACTACCTTTTTATTACAATCAGAAACAGAACTAGGAATCAAAAGCAAATGGGAAAATAACATGCACCACAGACATTTTCCCTAGCAGTTTTAGCATTATAAAACTCCTGCTTACGTTTGGGTTCATCACTTGTAACAGCCTGAATGAAGTCGTATGGAGTCATGTATAGCTGTCCTTCAAATTCTAAACTGGCAAACCTACGAAACCGTTGCTCCCGAGGTGTTGCATAAAGGTGTAAATCTTCAAGGTCTGATCTGTTTTCTGCAACCTTCAAAAACAAAAAACCATAATTTTAAGGTATGAAAAAGGTTTTCATTTACAACTGCCACATTCACCATAAAGAAACTGTAACTCTAAACGTGATAATTCATATAGTCAACACATCCAAATATTTTTGTATAATAAGAGATGAAACGACAATCAGGATTTCATTGCTATCATTTTCAGCATTCTACAACTTTAGCAACAAATCTTTGCATTGAACTTGGTGGTACTATCCAACCTCAGAAGAAAAAACTAAAGAAGACAAAACTTCAGCTCCTGAATCATAGAAGAAGGGGCAACTTTAACTCAAGGAAGTTGCTGTAACTTCAGCAGGCAGATTTCAAACAACTCTGCCAAAATTATTTAAGTTTTCTGATATTTCCAGAAGAGAATGGAGTAATACTTCTTCTACATTGCTTCTTAGTATAGAATGAAGCTGTCAATAGTAGTAAGCAAGACATCTCAATAATATACTCCAGTGTAAAGCTCCCATATTTGGGGGAACTGAAGAAAAGAGCATAATTAAAATTATAAAATTACAAAAGTGTGATATGACATTAAGTTCACATATCATGAGAGTTTATGTCAGGAGTTTCTGGTATATTTCCTGTCCAGCTGATTTATATGTAAACTTGGTAGCACAAAACTGTAAATATTCTAGATTATTACATCTTTCTCTTACACTGCCAAACCTTTAACAGAAAATATACTACTGCTATGTGAAAACTATTTTTAGCCCATAATGAGGCAAGCTTCACTGTGGAATCATTATCTTGAAGAAAATATAAGTATCTTCAACATTTTTCCAGAGACGAAAAAACCAAACCCAAACTGCTTCCTAGAAGGAAGAGCAATCATACAGGGAACTTCTCCTGTTATGTTAAAATAGGAATGCAGCATCTTGTCAATGAAACATCCCAACTTGCTTATTATTCCGTTCATTACATACAGTATTCCTAAAATGCTTCATCTGTCTAACTAATGATACACAATTTAACTAATATTGTTTTCTTTTAACAACTAAGAAAACAGACAAATGCACTTTGTTTTTCAGAGAGGCATCTAAACCCAAACGTAAGTTGGAAGATGTCTGCAGTGGCTGTCCACTAGGAGATAACTGTCCTCAAACACAAACAGAAATTGGTTTTCCAAAACCCTTCTAAGAATAGATTACAGATTTCAGCAATTAGAAGTAAAGACACATTTATAGTGGGCAGTCAAAGATCTGGGCTCACTTTTCTTCAGCTTTTTGAAAGTCCTTAAAAATGAAACATTAGTGATACTACTGCTGCCAAACAAAATTTTGTGGCCTCAGTTGTAACTAGGAGATTAAATTAGATTTGTAGAATAGAAACATCAACAATGAATGTGTCTAGAAGAGGTCAAACACTTTCTATTTGGAAAAAAAAAAAAAAGATTATGTTTTATATGGGAGTATTACTACTTAATACCTTATCTAGGACATTTTAGCCAGCCTTCGATAAGGAAAGAAGACTACTGACTGTGTATTTTTCTTTCTGGACTGTCTCTAGTACTTTTGAAATTATTGCTTCATGTATGTATGTGTGAAAATGTTTTGTTTCAACAAATGTTTTCAAACCTGTCATAGAAAGTAAGATAAGAGAAATGTTTATACAGTAATTTAATTTTCAGTAGACTGTTCTATAGACATTCTGCACTTCTGCCCAAGAAGCAGCTCTAAACCAGGGCTTTGTTTTTTTTATAATTTTCAAATGATTACCAGATTAAATACGGGAAGAAAAAAATAAAGTCTAACAGCCACACAAAGTCACCTTAAAATGACAGAAAGAAGCTGAATTTTTTTCTAACATACTCCCATGCAAGCCAAAATATTTCTGTCCTATCTCACTATTTGAATATTTTGGTCTTACTGATCCTTCAGCAGTCCAGTGGCATTCAAGCTATGCCTTCATGTGGGAATTACACAGCTCAGTTGTTTTGATAGAGCTTGTAGTGACACAACTGATTATCCCTGCATTTGAAGTTTAATAATCTATCTGACTTTTTGATACATAAGTTATTTTATCACTATTACAAACACGCTCGTGAATACATTCAGGCTGTAAACATGAGTAATTAAGCAATATTTCTGCATAATAAATTTTCAGAAAAGAAACAGCTTCAAGGGCATATTACACACACTGTACGTATAATCAATTGTAGTCAGTCATAATCAATCATACACAATCAGGGAAATGTCCAGATAGGATATCTCTCAAATATCATTTCAGTTTTGATCACTGTTCGTATTTAGAGAGCATGTTGAGATTCTTTGCTCTCTCAAGAAATTCTCACTGTCTCAGGTACTACTGCTTAATATTTTGCTTGAGACACTCAGAAAGGCATTTGCTAAATTCTCAGACACATATTTCAACATTATCTTAAGGACTCTATGCTACTACAAGTATAAAATAACATGCAGCAAACATGGAATTTTAAAGACATGCTTAAATTTGATGCATGTCAGTACTCAGGTCTGCAAAGCTTTAATTTCTGTCTCATTTTTCAATCTAGTTTCCCTCTGACTACATAGCAATGCCAATTTTCGTGCTCTGGCTCAAAATCACTGTAACCTGATATGAATACAGCCTGCCCCCATAAAGAGGAGCACCTCCCTAAACACCCAATACCTAAATGCCCTTGCTCTGGCACTTTAGGTTCACTTTCCCAAGCATCAAACTGGATAAGGGAACTGCTCTGACTGAGAACTTTTCTTTTGGTGGTGTTATTTTAAAGTCAGACAGATGCCTGGATCTACACCACAAAAAGTTACTTGTTTCAAAACCTAGGCCACAGGAACAGATTATGGAAAAGAAAACACCACCTGCTCCAGCAGCAAGATCCACCTACTTCAAGCAAGGCAAAACTGTGAGCTTAAGAATAATTTTATTCCGAGGACTAAAAACACAACTTTATTTTGAACTTGGTGGGTTTATCTGAAAGAATCACAACTTATTTCTGCTATTGATCCAACATGAATTTAAATAAATGTACCCAGGGCTTAAAAGTATTGGATCACTGGTGCATATACTGAATGTCCAAATAAAAGCAACGTTTGGCTGCAGAAGACTCCAGGCACACAATTAGCAAACTGACAAATAAAACCATCTTTGGAGATAGTATTATTTTTTGTCCAAATTTCTTGTCAGAGCTTTACTGCTTCTATTATGCTTAATAATTGATGTAACATACAGAACATTTTCTCTTGTATAAAAGCTGTAATTACTGGGAAGTAACAAATACTCTAATTAAAAACCAGGACATTCTAAAGTATTACCTCAATTTCCACTTCTTCAGGCATTCATTTAAGAAATTAATCTCAAAACATAACAAAAAACATCTGTTTCCCCCAATGTTTGCAAATGATAATGCAGTGAGGCAAGTACGAAAATCTTAGTGACACCACCAATTGCTCTAAATTGATTTATTTCACATTTACGTCCATCTTGGGCTATCTTACTGTAGCAAGGGACACAACAGACACATCTCCAGTGAGGAAAGACTGAGAGAGTTGGAATTGTTCAGCCTGGAGAAGATTCCAGGGAGGCCTTAGAGCAGCCTTCCAGTACCTACAGGTGCCTGCAAGAGAGCTGAAGAGGGACTTTTTACATGGGCACATAGAGATGGGACAAGGGGGAATGGCTTTAAACTGAAAGTGGGTAGAGTAAGATTAGATGCTAGGAAGAAATTCTTTACTGTGAAGAATGGTGGTCAGACTCTGGCACAGGTTGCCCACGGAAGCTGTGGATGCCCTGGAAGTGTTCCAGGCCAGGCTGGATGGGGCTTTGAGCAACCTGGTCTAGTGAAAGGTGTCCCTGCCCATGACAGGGCATTGGGAACTAGATGATCTTTAAGGTCTCTTCCAAAGCAAACCATTCTATGATTCTATGAACAAGACACAGAAAGTAGAAGGGAAGGTACTGAACAGGATTACCTAGGATTCCAATTTCTATTTGAAGTTTCTAGAGCTTATACACTCTGTGCTTACCAACTATTTTCAAAAACTTTAATGAAAGTACATGTCTTTGACAAATGAGGGTAGATTTTTTTATGTTACATGTTTACTAATCCTCTTGGCGATCACACCTACTAATTATTATGATCTTGTACCATTTTATAATTCTCTGTCTTTTAAAAAACAGACATGGCTATTTCCTTCACACAGAAAGTCACAAATCTCCCAGTAGCAGTATTACCTTTATTTTAGGCATAGCTGCTTATCTTTGGTTTACCTGCACATGTACACCGGACCTGCTTTGTTATTAGAAATTCAGGGGAAAAAGGTCCACAGCTGAAACCAAAAATCTAGCTGGTAGACAAACTTTCCATCCTTCCAACTTCACAACTCAAGATGTAAATAAAAAGTGGCAAGACTGAAGCTTATAAGAATTCACAAACAATATCTTATCTTTTCCCCATTCCCAAAAAATTTTAAGTGTTAATAGTTATAATCAAATATCTTATGGTTAGCATCCTTCTGCCCTTCCTCCCCCAAACTCTGGTACCTTGTTGCGCCGTATTTCACCCCATCCTCCTGTGCCACACTCTTGCAGAAGGACTGCAGAGAGAACACAGCACCTTTTTCAGGTGTTTAAAACAGCTGAAGAGAAAAAAACATATTGGCCTATTTTTTTTCTGTTCCCTAGCATAGAACTGTGTATACACATACCTGATTCTCCCATAGAGGACATTACAAAGCCCTTTCTAAAATGGATTAAATAGATTCAACACTTACATGCAAACCACAATCAGGCAAAGGAAACAGAGGGAAACATTTTTTATTGCAACAAGGTAAGTAAAAATTAAATTGAAGACCAAATAGTAATTTGTCAGGGTACTTCTCTGAAGGGAGAGTATCATTCTTCAATTACGTGTGCTGTCATTGTCATTCTATGCTACAAACATATTACAAACAGCCTAAAATGTCTGGAATAGGCCTCAAAAGTTTCAAATTCATTACTCAAGTGAAAATATGATGATAATGCCTTCTCACTAACATATTTCAATGACCTAATATAATTACTAAAAGCTCTTTTCTGTAAGTATTGTATTTAAAGAGGGCCACTTAAAGCCCTGCTTGTTGTAATAATACCACGATATGCGACACAAAGCAGTAGGCCTTTAGAGGAAGGTTTTTGTTATGGACAATTGACATTTTTAAGGGAATCAACTTTGAAAGCATTCCTTGCAGAACCTCTTCAGAGTGACACCCCTCAGTATTTTCTCCCTCTATTCACAGCAAAAACTTGAGTGAAGAAGATCTAGGCTTTTTATCAAGCAAATTCAGTGTTCAAAACCCACTTCCATTTTGGGTTCATCTTTCATGTACTGTGTCTATCAACAGAGACAAGTAAAAATGCTCTGAAAGTCTGGTGTTCTCACCAAAGGTCTCCATGTACTCCGTGAAGTTCCATTTCTGGCCTTGTTCCATGTTCATCTTACTGGCTGTCTTACCTCAGAAACATTTTCTTTCATAATTGGGTATAGTATGAATTAACCTGTACGGCCTCCCAGTGAAACCCATGCAATAACTTTAAACTGTTGTAAGACCATGCAAGGCCTAACACAGGGCACGAACCCACAGCAACATTAAAACAGTTAAAATTTTCCAGTAGTTATGACCCTGGACTATCTGAAAATACCAATAAATGGCAATGATATGGCTCAAATTCACTGAGAGTAAAGTGCAGATGATAAAACTTCTCTTACTCTTTTTATTAAAAAACACAAAAGAAATGTTCTTGGTCAAGCATGAATCATGTATAACATTAGGTCAGTAAATAGTATGTTTTATTCTATGACAAAATACCTAGTTTTCCCATGGAGATAAGCTTAAATGCTAGATACAGGATTTTTGGAAATTAAAAATTTGTTGCCCACAAGCTCATAAAGCTCTGCAGAAGTAATCTACAAGAAGCCATTATCAAAACACAGAATAATACTCCAATTTCCAGATTCTGAGAATATCCACAAATAATGCAAAATGTTTTGCAGAATAAATAGTTAAAAATACATGCACTGTGTGTGCATGTGAGGCAAAAAGCTCCAGCAGTATCACATAAAATCTCACAACTTTACTGTGTTCCAAGTCAAATCAGTGTTCTCTTGCTTTTTCCAACTGAGATAAAGGAGAGTCTATTTTAGCTAAAGAAGCCAACGTTTACTACTAAAGGTACATTTTGCTTGCAGTCAAAAATATGTTTGCTACAGTAGTTTAATTTTTAATTTATTTCAAGTGAATCACTTTCTTTGAATTTTTGCTTGCAAAGTAATCTGTCTTCCATCAATGAGAATCTGTGCAAATTATTAAAATACAAAGGTTTTCAAAGCAATGCTGTTCCTAACTTCCTTCATTTATATTTGACTTCAGGCTTATTTAATATGCTCCCATGTAGATAAAAGTAGCACAATTCTGTTTTCATGCTGGGTGGCCAAAAGGTTAACCGTCAGATTCCCAGTGTGGGAAAATCCCAAAGTAGACAAAACTGTTTTGATGCTTACTGAAGTTGTATTTCTAGCAGACTACTTAGATGTAGTACAGCCAACAATTTTGTTAGTTGATCCTGCTTCACTGAGATAAGGACACCATTATATTTAAGTATTTACAAGCATAGGAAGCTGGAATGTGTTTAAAATGCTGTAAAAAGGGCCATGTTCAAATATAATTCTGTTGCAGGAAATCCTTGGGGTAACGATGTAGCTAATGTATCAGTCCTTCTCCATTAGTTTCACAGGAAAGTCACTTCACCTCTAGTGGCTCTTCAAGAAGCTTTGGTCAGTGTATACACTGAACTACGTATGTCCATATGCCTCACTGGATGCAACACTAAGACACACTAGTAGCTGGATCTGTCCATCCCAAATATGCATCATCCTTTTCTAACATTATGAGGAACACGGAATCAATGATGAAAAGTAAACCTTCCTTCTCCTTCAGCATGGCTCTCACTACAGCTGCCTGGCAAGCAGTATCCTCAGGACGGTGCCAGTAAATAGATTCAGATGTGATCAGCCAAAGAGAAGACCATCTTCCTACATCTGGCAATGGATCTATGACATGAAAAGCACATATTTATGAAATAGCATTTGCTACAAGTGGCTTTTGGAAAAATGATGCTTACGCATCTCTTGGAACAGCATCCTCTTTGAGCAGGCTCCCTAGCGGAGCTTGTTTTACTTTTTGGAGGTAAAGTCTTGTTCTTCATTTCACAAAGATGGAAATACATGACATAATGCACTTAAAAATGTGCTGCTACAAATACACTTGACCCTTTGAGTATTTTCACAAGGTGGGTGTTTGACAGTACTGGGACAGCTGAGCTCAACTTACCAAAGGGAGATTCCATACCACATGATAATTGTACTCTGTTATAAAAGCTTTGGGGAAGAAAGAGAAAATGGACACACACATCCAGTGCATTTTTCTTCCCAAGTCACCATTACATATAACGGAGCCCTGTTTACCTGGGGATGGCTGAACACCTGCCCGCCCACAGGAAGCAGTGAATCAATTCCTTGTTTTGCATTATTGGCATGGCTTATTTTCCTTTGCTTTTACACTTCCAAGTCTCTTTCCCATCCCACTGCTGGAAGATGAGGGAGTGGCTGTGTGGTACCATGTGGTGCCTGCTGGGCAAGGTTAACCATAATGCTATAGGTGACACAGCCATAGCTACCCTGAATACTCCTGAACCCTCTGAATATCTGAAAACTTTACACTGTGATACTGTTTTCAGTTATAAACTCACTATATGTTAACCTGTAAAAATGAAATTATCCATTGTCAATTAATGTTCCAGAATGGATTTTTTTATTAATGGATTTTTAAAATTAACACAAAAACTATGGGAGAAGATAGATTCTCCCTGTCTCCCCCCACCCCCCAAAGAAGACTCTTTGTAAACTCTATGTTTATACAAGTTCATATATTACCGCTATCTAGGTTTTAAAGGAAAGGATCACAGCTTTTGCAAGGGCTGGTCCCTTTACTGCCAGTACTGGGGTTGTTTTTAGTGGTTATTCTGTCCCCCAGGGGTGATGCAAGACATATTCAGTGTAACTGCTTCTACCAGGTGCTCTAGATCTCTATACCAAGACACTGACAGCAGAAACACCACTTCTTGTTTCCAAGGATCTAAGTAAATAGCATTTGGGAAAAGCATGTTGCTAGAGGAAAGATTAAGGAAGAAGCATGCAAATGGAAATATTAGGATGAAGTAGAAAAGTCTGGCTTGGATGGAGGGAGGAAAAAGAAGTGCTGTTGCGTGATTTGCTTTGGTGGAATGAAAAGCAGTGTGAGATTGGAAATTAAATGGGGACCTCGGGAAATGGGAAAGTGGGATAAGGATAAACCTAGAAAACTCCAGAAAACAGTGCCAGACTTTGTGCACTGGGAATAAAGAAACATCCAAAAGCAGATGGAGAGGATCCCAAGATACCTGAGCCTCATCCTTATTTGTTGGTCTTTATCAGTACCTGATAAAACTGTAAAAATCTCCTAGAAAAACATGCATCACAGTTCCATCAAACTCATCTATACAGAAGCTGCAGATTATCATTCAACCATTACTCGAAACACATTCTGCAGTAGATCCAAGAGCTCCAACCTTGATCCTGTAACACTGACACATTTATGACTTTTCACGACAGAATTTTCTACTTCCAAAGTTATTAGACTTTTAAAACTGTTACACTCTACTAAAGTTGAAAGCTCAGCACTTAAAATTAGGAATTTAAAAGGTTACTGTCACTCAGACAACACTAATTCAGCCTTCTAACAGAGAACATTACAATACAATACCATTGCAGAATACCATGAATACCTTTCAATGCAATTCGATCACAATATTTTTATCCTTTTTTCTACCTCTGGAGATGTTTTACAGATATGTTAGTGAAAGAGTTGATGTTCTTCACAGGTCTAGAGGGCAATTATAAATGGATCACAGATAGAGCTCATGGTCAAACTACTCTTGGTAGTTCCCTGTCTAGATCAGGTTTCAAGCTATGGTCTTTCCCCACTGCCACACAAGCCATTCTGCAGGACAAGAGTCAATAATAAAAAAAGCATAGGAACCCACTACCTCAGACCAAAAATTCCACAGCTATTTGATCCTCATTTTTTGGGGGCTTCAATTGAAAGGGTATTTTTTCAGGAATCCTGAGCATTCAGACATGCAATTTGAAATCAATTAGACCAATCATTCAAAAATAACAACCTGCAACATAAAACTAATATTCTCAGATGTCAGTCTGAATTTAGTCTGGGCACACAAACTGAGTGGACAGATTTCAAGTTAATCTTTCAAATTTTCTGCTATGCAAATAGAAAACCAAATTAATTAGAGCCCTTTTTCACACAGGAGCGCGGTGTTTGGCTTCGAGAGAGTGTTTGTCTTCAAAAATAGGTATACCTAGGTACTACATTTTATAATTTTTTTTTAGTTTTACATTAATTAAAATATAACCCTCGTTCTTAATTTTCAACCTCAATGCTTTTATAGTGATGTATGTGAAAATTCATAATCATACATCCCAGTAAATTCATTGACCTTTCAAGGGTGCATCAGCAATACTTCCCTTTAAAGAAAACTGAGATTTAAGACTGGTTAAGTAAAACAATGTAAAGTTCTGTCAAATCACAACAGTATGTAAAACTGAAATAGTTTGTCTTCTGTCCTCTGTGCCACAGTATCACACTCCAGACACAAGACCATGATTAATCAAAAATACCAGATTCAACTCCCCTTCATAAAGGATGCTGCCTTTCAGCTAATGATGCAGGGCAAAAGGCAACATTCATACTTAGGCACATGGCCTCCACCGCAAAAATGTAGACCCTGATCTCAAAGACAGTTTAAAATAAACTCGGTATAGTAAAAGCAGGCCATTTGCACCATTGATTTCCAATATTAGCAGATGCCACATTGACAAATCGCCTAATCACAGCTCTTGACATTTTTAAATGAAAAAACCCAACCCTATCATTACCATATGTTACATATTCTGTGGTGCAGGAGTTCCTCCCTATCACAGAAACTTAATTTTCCAGGTTAACATCAACTGTTTCTTGGTACCCCTGGTTACTCAGCGGGTGCTGTCTCTGAATTAGTCCATCTGAACCGTTATTTGTCATAACGCTGCCACTTCTTACGAAGTTCAGCGTAAAACTTTCACTCGACAGTAAATTTTATATTAAAAAAGATAGTTGTCCTAAGTATAAAGCTAAACTCAGGGTTTGCGCTGCCAGGAGCCGTTCCATTTGCAAACCAGTGTTTTCTATTAAAGGAAGATTCGATTAGGACAGCACCAGAGGCGAAACCCAGGGTTCACACTGCGAGGCGCAGGCGAGGCGCAGGCGAGGCGCGCAGTGCCCGCGGCCGAGCTCCGGTGACATCCCGTCCCTCCCGATGGGGGACAGCTCCTGCCGGGGCCCTGCCTCGCCTCCCGGCCCGGGGCTGGCTCCACGCAGGGTCACCTCTGCGGCACAGCCCGGGGAGCGCCCTCCCGGAGAGCCGCCCGTGGCAGAGCCGCTTCCCCGCCAAGGGGCACGCACACACCTACCGTCACCGTCTCCTTGGCAGCGGCCGCCACGGGGATGGGGAGCAGCGCCCGGGCCCCGCCCGGCTCGGCGGCCGCCGGCTCCCGGGAGGGCTCCCGCCGCCGCTCGGACAGCCGGTACCCCGCGAACCCGGCGAGAGCCGCCCCCGCCGCCGCCCAGCCCAGCTCCCGCCGCCAGCGCCGCGGCCCCGCCGGCCCGGCCGCGCCGCCGCCGCCCCACAGCCGCCGGGCCGCCGGAGCGCCGGGAGCGGGACCCAGGCGGCGGCGCCACCGCAGGAGGGAGCGCAGGGCGGCCATAGCCCCGCTCCGCCCCAGCGCCCGGCGCACCGAGCCCCCGGTGCCGGCAGAAGCCTCGCGAGAAGCGGGGAAGGGGTGGGGAACCAAGCGGGCCCTGCAGTCCCCGCCCCGCCCCGCGCCGCCGCCGGGCCGCCCGCGGGCACCGTTCCCGGCTCCCGGGACCGGCAGCGGCAGGCAGCGGGACGTGCTGTGCCAGCGGCGCGGCCGAGTTAGTGGCGATAGGGGGTGGCCACACCAAACAAGAGGAACGGGCACGGTCCTGGGTCCGCGCAGTTTTAGCCGAAGCGCCTGGGAAGGGCGATGCGTGGGACCTGCCGTGCCGGGGCAGAGCTGTGGTGGGCCTCGCTGCGGTTCTGGGCACAGCGGTGCCGCGAGTGCTCAGCGCTGCTCCAGAGCCTCACCG
Source organism: Acanthornis magna (assembly GCA_036785705.1). Taxonomy (NCBI): domain Eukaryota; kingdom Metazoa; phylum Chordata; class Aves; order Passeriformes; family Acanthizidae; genus Acanthornis; species Acanthornis magna. The sequence goes on along the minus strand of JAWUZG010000018.1, from coordinate 24,094,433 downwards.
CGTCACTCCAGGGCCTTGCTCCGGGCGCTAGTACTGCGCGATGCAGCGATGTGTCCTTGCCATATCAGCAGCCTCGCCTCTGATAAATGCTCTTGGTGACAGGTAGTCTCCTTGGCATAGCCAAGAACTAGTTAAAGACCAGTTGTGAAAGATGAGCACTGTCTTTTGTCCCTGCTTGGTGCTGATGGGCAATGCATCTTATCAGGCATTTCATGTTACGGTGTTCTTCCATGGCACAACCTGCATCACCACCTACATTACCTTGAAACTTCATAAACTGCACACAAACATTTAAGACACAGCACACCTCATGGTATTTTTTGCAATGGTGCAGTCTCCGTCTTTTCCTTCTTTACATTAGTACATTTTTGTCAAGTTTCAGCCAGTTATCCTTTCTCCCCCACTAAATCTCTAGTGACTTTTTATATTATTAGGAACAAGATTTCAGAAAAAAACCCAAATGATAACTTGTTTTAGTGTCTTTTAAGACACCCTCATGCATTTTCAGTTCCTAAGATTAACATTTCAGTGGTTATGATATGCGTCAAGGAAGAAGTGTGGCTATGTTTGTCAACTGACAGTCTGTTGGATCATGCAACTGCAACCATGGCCAAGGTTGAGTTACCTCAAAACTATGGCTGGAAATGCAGGTATCTGGGCTGAATGATAGATTTCCTGCATTTCTTTCAATATTTTAGAATACTGTAAGCTGATTCATTCCTCAAGTAATTCCCCTGACTTCATTATTCCCATCTGTCAAAAACTATATTTGTTTTGGTTTTTTTTTAAAATATCTACTGCTTTATTGTATAAATACATTCTATGTATGACTCCCAGGTAAAATTCTTGTCTGCAAATCTGAGTATCATCTGTGCACTAAATGACTAAAGGCCAATATGGAGGCCAGTATTTAGGAGTCAAGGCAAAATAGTTTATGATGCTTAGCATGACTGAAACACGGGTACTTCTCCTGCAAGTACATGACTAAGCATCCAGTCTGGAAAATTTTGTAGAATGTGGCTCTTGGATCTTTTCAGTTCTAGCTGCTTCATTAGGAGACATCATTCACCAATACAATTACCTTTTTGAAATAGTCTACCTTTTTGGTTTGACTGGAAAATAAACCTCTTTTGGTCAATGTGGTGTCCCAAAGTTAACCAGTTAAGAGCTCATCAGTCACCTGAACTGTAGTCATGAACCATGAGTTATCTCCCTGTTCACACTGAAATTAGTTAGTCACATTTTACTGACTTTTCAGTAGCACCTTTAGGGTAAAATTTCTTACACTTCAAAAATCCAGTTCACATCTGTGACTACTTACACCCAGGTATTTTAGGCAGAACTTCTCTGGTGAGGTGTTTTCTTAGGAACAAGACCAAAATTTATTTGTGCAGCAAGTAAAAAAAATAAGCTGTCTGAACATCTTGTATGCACATATTTAGAAATCATGTAATTTAAATAAATCAAGGTTGTGTTAATCCAGTTATTCACTTACAGGACTAATTAAAAAGCTGCCAAATGAGGCATTTGACTATTGATATATGGAAGGTGTCTATTAACACTGGATGTAACCAAGTAAATATGTGCTGATTGCAAGAGCTTCTCTGTCCCATTCTGCATACATATAGGGGTTTATTCACGTGTGTCCACAAAAACGTGGACAATACAATCATGAATCTTAAAAAGCCCTATGAATTTCTATCATCAATTGAAGAAATAAAAGCATGAAGGTGTAAGAAATGTAGAACTTTCTTCCCATAGGAAAAGAATTTTTTTCATCACTGTTTTTCCCTCATCTGTGTTTTCTTAAATAGTTAAATATAAATATACATGTATGTAGACATGCATACATACCTCCTGCTGTATCTGTTCAGAAGAGAAAGCTGTGAATGTTTTTAAAATCTGCATGTGTTGCATTTTAAAGGCTTTACATCATCAGGTTATGGCCTAATTTGTACACAGAGCCTTGAAAAGCTTCCGTTCTTTCTAGTAAATTCTGCACAAGAATACACTCAGACTTTTCTCTCTCAGACTTCCAGTACTCAGAAAGGCGCTCATTGTAACTTGTGCATGATCCACTTGCCTTCCTGAAAGTAGAAAACCATATTTTTGTGTCCAAATCTAGGAAGAGCCTGGAACTGGCCATGATACACAGGTATCTCCAGCTGGGCATATCCCTCTATGTGCTACTCAGTGGTTTTTGTTCCACCAAATGTTTGCTTTCTCATGTATTCCTGAACCTCCCTTTCCAATATTTTATTATATCATTAACAATTTATGGCTGGCATAGAACTGTTGTAAAGGAGTTCTAAAATTAACAAAGGTGCAATAAGTTGCAGGGCATAAAGTTTTATAGCTCACAAGAGTTTTATAGATATATATAGGTCAATCTCTCCATATATATACAATCTATGAAAGATTTCAGTTGATTACATTCTCCACTCCCTTGGCAACCACTAGGTTTTGCTTACGGCAACATACTATTCTAAGGAAATATACAGTAATTATATTGTCTATAGAAATCCTAACTACTTGTTATGGAAATAAGAACTTGACCACATATATATTTGTTCAATGACACTGAAAGTGCCGTCTCTAGGAAGTATACGTAGAGTCGATTAGATTGTACTGTATACTTTAAGTTAAATTATGTACTCTTGAAAAAACACTCTTCAAAATTATTTAACTTCCCATGGTATAGTTTCAGAAGGTGCAAAAAAAAGTCTTTAGCGTTATCTATTCCTCTTTTCCTGTCACATGACTAGTGCAAACACACAAAAAAAGTCTTATCTTTTTTTTCCTTTTCTGGTACTTTATAAAACAGCATAACCGGTTTAGTTCCCAGACATTAAAGACTCCACTCGGAAAAGATCGATGTTATATATTCCACTCTACTTTAAATGTTTCCATTATATAACAGGAAAGATTTAGCCATAAGTGTCTTCCAGTGTGTGATGCCTAAAGACCTTTTTTTTTCTTCAAAATAACCCCAGCCCTTCTCTACTGGAGACAGTGATGCTACCTGACCATAAGACCCCTCTACCGTTGGTGGGACTCGAGGGTACTGCTTGGACCCAGGAACAGTATCTGTATGGGAGCATCTTTAGGCTTAGAACAATATACCTCCTCCACTGAACTGTACCATCCTGGTGCCTGTCCTGCAACTTCATAGCTGTGATGAACAGTTTGATCTTGACCTGCCAGTCATGTCAATAAAAATACTTGATGTTTGTTTCAAACGTTTTTGGTGTATTTGAGTAATCAGTGAACAGGCTATTTGAGAAATAGGTGCCATATAGATTATTCAACTTTGATCTATTTCTTTGATTTAGCACTACAATTAAGTAGATTTGCTTCAAAGAGAAAGCTCATTGGTTGATGTTTTACACTGATGTGATAATGTTTACACAGATGTGCTTTGAAATGTCGATTATGGTGGATTTTTGGGTCCCACCACATGACAGGCTCCTGTTATCTGAAAGGTAAAATAATATAACATCTATCTGTAACTGCCTTCAGAGCAGGTCCGCCTGTGCTCTCCTCTGAGGTGATTTATCTGATCATTGTATTTAGCATTAATTTTTTTCAGTTTTAAATCCCTCCACAGTAAATCACTTGCTTTAAAGCAGCCTTTTTATAATTCAGGTGCACACAGGGGCAGTACTTAGGACTGCAATGATGAAAAGGTGTCACATTACCTGCTTTAAAGCACCTGCCAATTAATTAGCCCCATGCTCTCCACAGCAAATAAAGGTAAGCAGTCAAATCCATTTGATCTCTCAGATTTAGACTGTGACTGAAAAGACCACGAAGCAAGACGGGAGAACTAATCTCTCATGATTCTCTGCAACTTTTTTGTTTAAATGAAACCTTAAACCACCAAGTGATTCTCTTGAACTTTTCAAAGATTTAACTATGAAAGATCTTTGCATTTTATACTCTAATACCATGTTTTAACATTGGCAAAGAGCTGCATTGCATATGTTAAATGTTAAGATGGGCCATGTCATTTAAGCCCTAAAATTCATTAGACCTTACAGAAAAAGCAGCAAAGATGGTGAAAGTCAAGCTCTTAGATTTAATGCAGTGTTGTTTTACCATTGCTGATAATGACTGAATATGTGTTCTACCTATATATTTGCATATGTGAACCATTCTACTCTAGGGATGAAAAAAGTGTGTATGCTCATCTGGAGCAGGACAACAAAGTCCCAAACTGATTCAAAACATTGTAGAAATAGAACAGGGTTCTGTCAGTAGATGATATTGTTAATTTATGTTCCTTACAGACCTTGGCTATGGGCCCAGTGAAAAACCCCAAAGAAGATGGATTAGATGAGCCACCTCTCAATCTTTCTTTCTTCTTCTCTGAAAGTTTTGAAAACATTTATCCCAAACCACGGGGCTGCCCATTTATGTTTTTAAGACTCCTGTCAATACACAAATACTATAGATCAGTTTCGTGTCACATTAATGATAAATTAAATGCGAGGGAGAATTTGCAGAGGGGAAAGCACCTCCCTGACTATGCCAATTTCTTTAGAAATTCCCCTCCTTGTAGTTGAAGCGATAAAAGGGAAGCGTAATGCATGTACATTTTATTAGCGTTTTAGAAACAGGGAGTAAAACTGTCAGATCTTTGTTTTTTTTCTTTCATGTGTGTCTGGGCAGGTCTAACCCTCAGGTAACGCCCTTTCTCCTTCTTCCCTCCTGCCTCTCCTTGCACCTGTCCACGTAATGCTCGGCAGCTCCCGCCCGCCCCCCGCTGCGCGCTCCGCTCCGCTCCCCTCCGCGCAGGGGCCGCGCCCACGCCCCCGCCGCTCGAGTGCGCGCCCGGCAGTGACCGGCTGCGCGCGGCGGGGCGCGGGGGGCGCGCCCGGAGCCCCCTCCCCGCCGTCAGCGCAGATCAGAGGAAGGTGCGAGCAGAGGGGGAGCCGGTTTACAATTTCAAACGCGGCCTCCCCGCAGCGGCTTCATTAGCATATGTCAGGGGACCGCCGTATATATATACACACACGCGGGGCTGATGAGCAGCACCCCGCCGCCTGGCTCGCACCGGCTCGCATCAGCACGGCTCGGCTCGGTTCCGCTCGGCCCTGCCGGCTCCCCATGCTTGGGGCTCCGCCGCGCATCCCCACATGCCCACCGGGAGAGGCCGGCAGCCGCTCTCCGCCGCCGCCGCGCCCTAGCCCGCTCGCCCCGCGCCCGCATGGCTCCTCTGGCCGAGGTGGGCGGCTTCCTGGGCGGCCTGGACGGCCTGGGGCAGCCGGTGGGTGCCCACTTCTTGCTGCCGCCCGCCGGGGAGCGCCCGGCGCTGCTCGGGGACCGCCGCGCCCCGGCGGAGCGGGGGGATCGCCGCGCCCCGGCGGCGGCAGCGGCGGACCTGGCGCACTTGCAGGGCATCCTGCGGCGGCGGCAGCTGTACTGCCGCACCGGCTTCCACCTGCAGATCCTGCCCGACGGCAGCGTGCGCGGCACCCGCCAGGACCACAGCCTCTTCGGTAGGCGGCTGCGGCACGGCCCCGCGTGTGCGTGTGCGTGTGTAAGCGCGTCTGTGTGTACCTGGGAGGCAGCAGCCGTGCTCTTGGGAGGGAGGTGTGATGCTGGTGATGTTGAGGCAGGTGGATGAACCCTCAGAACCGAGAGGCTTCACCCTCCGGCGTTAGACCATGGGGTCTGCACCAGGGCAGGGTAGTGAGGGAGGGCTGAGCATCCCAGGGGAGTCAGGAGATAGGTGTTGCTCAGCCTGTGCTGGGGATTTATAAGCACGTGGATACACCGGTAGGTTTAGTTTAGGGACTGACATTTAGGGAATGGCCGAGAGTCAGACTGTTCATTTTTGTATTCACTATTTGTGTTGTAGCTTCCTGAGTCTCTGTAAAACAGCATAGGTCAAATTTGGGCATGCTAATCCTTAGGCTGTGTTAGACTGCTTTGCTTCACAGGACAGAAATCTGAAGCAGAGGGGTCTAAAATGCCTCTTTGATCAAATGCTTAAGATGCTTCCCAGTTACCTTTCTCTGTCAATAAACACAAAGAGGTAAAGATAACCCCAAAATGTAAACGTTTCTTGTGATATGAGAGTAAATCCTAAGTAGTAGTTGTAGAAGCTGGACATCTGAATGAACCTGCTGTTGTCAAGTACATGTGAGTTTTGGTGTGTATTGATTTAGCAGTCGTAAAAAGGTGATTAAAGAGCTTCCTGTCATCCTCCCCATAGTCAAAACAATCTGCTGGAATGGCTCTTAATTGCTTTTATAACACATGGATGTTTTAAGCAGTAGAAGAGCAGTAGTCAAGCAGACAGTTCTTCTCAGAAGGAAGATTTCCTACAGCATGTAAACATGAAATAAATCTTTGCTTTGAAAGGAAAATTCAGTTAGCTGTAGATCTAACATTTACTGGGCTTTTTAGAATTGTACTACCTTTATTCTACCACTACTCTTGGCAGGTTTGTCTGATGTGGTTTCTTTGTGGGTTGTATCACCTGCTTATTATACTTTCGGAAAAGGATGGCTTTGAAAATGATATCAGAAAGACAAAATACCTTCAACTCTTTTATGGGACTGTGTGCTTTAGGAACTGGAAAACTAGGATGATTTATGTGTGATACCATTTTTGATGCTTATTCTTTGTAAAGGATTAATTTTCTTTGCTGTTTGTTAATACAACTAAGAAGCTTGCCAAAGCTCAGTTAAAATTGAAAACATTTTAAGTTATTGTGTAGTGCAGACAGTCCATCTGAATGAGAATGAAAATTGCTCCTGAAATCATAAATAGTAAGCAGACAAAAGGTCATAATCAGCTGCACTATTTAAAACTACTTACCTTAGAGGTAAGTTTTTTAATGTTTTGTGGTTTTGCTGCTGTACAGCAGTATCTTAGATATGATTCTGGTACTTCTTTTTGAGGCTTTGTTTACATTGTTAACAACTTTCAAAAAAGCCAGTTCACACGTTCCCTTTCTTTCATGTTTTGTATGTACTGTAATCTGTGCATATCAATTGGTTAAGTATGTTGGCTTGCCTTTGCCAAATTCAGGCTTCAAATAGTACCTCATCTCTCAAATACTTTATTAATATATATTACATTTTTGGGAAAATGTAATATAAATAATGTTATAATCCAAACAGTAGCAAAAAATGCAGCATATTTCATGAACTTAAAAAGTCTGCACTAAAGACAGCAAGTTATGTCAAGAGGCGTGGGCCCATATGCTAGATAAGATGTCTGGCAAATACTTTTCTTTTTCTGTGGGTAGATTCTGTTATATAAAATTCCCATCTGTACTTTGATTTCCATTCAAATGACCTAATAATGGATGTGTTTCTTTAAGATAACTGTAGAAGTAGTGAAGTATAATTTCAGGTAATTCAAACCTATCTTCCAATATTTGAGTTGGCAGTTTAGCAAATAGTGTACAATCATTAAAGACTCCAACAGCATAGTAGTGATGGCTTTAGCCGCAGTGCTGAATAAAATCCTTTCATATTCAAGCTTAAAAAAAGTTTCTTGAATGGTATAGGATTCATGCTCCTAGATGAGGCTTCTCAGACTGCTTTCCTATGAATGTTGTGTACATTTCCACATAGTATTTGAAATTTCAGAGAAACTAGGCCACATTTACTATAATATGTACATTTTCTACTTGTTTTCTGCTGAGTTTTTGGATGCTATGTATTGTGTAGTTACAAAATTAATTAAAGCAATATTTTTTTCAGGTATCCTTGAATTCATCAGTGTGGCAGTGGGACTGGTCAGTATTAGAGGCGTGGACAGTGGCCTTTACCTTGGAATGAATGAGAGAGGAGAACTCTATGGCTCTGTAAGTACCACTTTCATATCAGCTCATACATCTTGAGGTTTTGATTAGCTTCCCAACACTATGCAAACCCATCAAGAAGCTCATCTCAGCTTTCAAAACACTAACACCTTTTCCTGTTGAAATGTATAATGCATTTTTGAAGTACACAGTATAGCCTTGGATACTTCAACAAAATAGAATTGATTTTTACAATGTTATCAGGGTAATACCAGTCCTACATTTCTTTCCAGTTTTAAAACATCTTGAGATAAAATATTCTGTTTCTCCACTTCCTTTGGTTGTGGTCGTTCCAGTTTAAAATTTGAGAAGTGATGCACACCACAAAGAAAGATGGAAATACCTTCCTTCTCTGTTATGTTGCATCTGAGTCCCTCCACCAGGTCTCATTACTAGAACAGCAGATATCCCAAGACAGAACTCTACATAATATAATTCCAGTAAATCAGGTGAATTTTAATTAAATAATAAATAAAAAAAATTTTTGTGCAGTGATTGACATCTAATTCATATTTAAATTCAGAATTGTGTATGTACAGGTCCAGTTTTCCAAATTGATTGTCAGGCCTACACATTCTTCTTGCGTTTGGTTTGTTGACAGTTAAATGAACAGTAAGGCTACACAAAGCCTAAAGCATTTTGTTTATTTTTTATCACATTCTTTTCATGTGTTCAAATATCTAGAGACAGTTCACCTTATTTTTCTTTTTCTTTCTGTAGGAGAAACTAACTTCTGAATGCATCTTCAGGGAACAATTTGAGGAAAACTGGTACAACACTTACTCGTCCAATGTGTACAAACATGGAGATTCAGGGCGGAGGTACTTTGTAGCACTTAACAAAGATGGTACTCCCAGAGATGGGGCAAGGTCCAAAAGACACCAGAAATTCACACATTTCTTGCCCCGGCCTGTGGATCCTGAAAGAGTTCCAGAACTGTACAAAGATGTGTTAGGATACAGCTGAGGAAAGAGGAAGCTTTGGCAAAAAAGCAAATGGGAGCTGTTGCCCCTGCTTTCACGGCAAAGCCAGCACGTGGAACCTGCAGAGGTCTGGGATGCTGCATGTGAAGAACCTGCTTGGTGAAAGGCAAGCCTCTGTTTTCTAACCACTGGATTTAGGAAACAAAGCCTTAAAGCTGGGCATGTACCAGCCTCCTCGAGACTTGCTGAATGGTTTGGTAGCCAGTAACCAGAGGGAAGCGTGACTTTTTAAAACATAATGAACTCTCACCAATTTTGTCTGGATTACCTGTGGCCTGTAGATCAGCAAGGAGCCATCTACATCACATGAATGAGACAATGGCTGGAAGAAATAGAAAGAAATGGACTGTAAAATAGTAATAAATCCCAGGAACTGTATGTGAAGTTTTACTGGCTCCACTTTAGTGATGGACGTTAGATGTCAATACATCGTAGTCAAAGCTGGAACTTTTCTTCAGGATGGACCTATTTATACATCTCCAGATAGCATATATTTATTTTATATATTTATTTATTAAAGAGTTTATTTTTTACTGGGATATGAAGAGAATACAATTTCCTAACCCCAATGAGAAATCATTTACTGTGCCAATATTTACTCTGAGTAGTGTCATGATACAGAAATGACATTACCTTGCAATGCATCCAAAACCTGAAAATTCATGTTTCATTGTTTATCAGTTACAGATCAGTTTATATTTTATGTGCATACCATTGCCTTGTTACTGTCCTTATTTGGAAAAGAATGTTTAATTTTTTTTTACCAGTGAGAGTGCCTTACAGGTCTGTATTAAATTCAAATGCACATTTAAAAAGGGAATTAAAAGTTACTTCACTTTATTTGGTTTACTGTTGTTTTTAAACTGAGAGTCTCTTAGCACACTATGTGCAACATTTCAAACCTGCAGCAATTGTGGAGAGTGTATTGCAGTTACCTTCAAAGAAGAAGAAATATTTACTCTTGAAATCTTGATTCAAATCACAACATGCTTGGTATTTTTTTGCCAAAGGATTCATACTATCTTTACTAACACACAAATAGCTCTGTATTACTTAAAATTTTTGTGTAATATTCCCATCACTATATAAGATGTTCTAATTATATTCCCTATCAATATGGTTACGGGGAAACAAGTTCAGAGTCCATGGTTTCTGATCTTGCTGAATGAAAAGCTTCTGTGAGTGAGTGAGGGTTGTGTCTCCACTGAATGTAGAGAAGCCTAAGAAGACAACTTTCTTATCTTAATTCCTCATTTCGGCAATATTTTCAGCATAAGATGTTCTGTGAAAACTGTCAGAACAAAGATGAGCTGTGTCTGTGTGCTAATTGCAGCTATCCAACAGGTAGATCACACTAATATAATTCAGAACTGTCAGTTAGGAAGCACAAACTCTCTGAATGTTAACTGGTGGGGAAGTCGCTGCTCTCTGCAAGAATACCAAGGGTTAATGACAGATTTATGGTTTACACCCAAACCTGCTGAAGCTTGCTGTCACATGATTGCCACCTGGATGGACAAGGTTGGCCCAGGAAAACTGCAGGGAAGGCAGTTCAGGAGAGGGCACCAGAGGTGTACTGTGGTGGTCTCATGTTCCAGATGCCAATGCTCCCAGTGGGCTCCAGCTCAAGGCAACTCATTTGCATTCACTTTTATGCAACCATATATGGTTCAAGTACTGCACAGGCATAATTTATGTAAAATCAAGATATCAATGAGAAGAATTTTCCAGTATATAGCACACTGTACCAGAACTTCTTCCAATCCACAGTGAGAAGTGGATGAACATAGGTTACTGTGATGGACTGTGGACAAATTCATTTTACTTTCTGCCAAATAGAAAGGAAATGCAGATACACAAAAGCACATTTCAACACTTTGTGGCTAGCAATATGTAACTTACTAAGATGAAAGCTTTCATTTAAATTTTCTGAAAATGGGGAATGGAAGTTCTACAGGCAATGAAAGCATCTTAGTAAAATAGCATTGCAATGCACTCCAGTTTACCATTAAATAATGATTTTGTGAGTGACACTGAGCCTCATTAGTAGTAGGTCAATATCTGGAGACAAAAGTATATGCTTTAAATAGAATTTTTTTTTTTATCTACTTCTTAAAAAGTAGTTCATTCCATATAAATTGTGTAAAAAAGGAGTAGCTGCTGCTCTGGATCTAATTCCCATGCATTTCTGGCAAATACATTCAGTGTTTAAACCATACGATTAGGAACTCTTTCTCTTTGGACTAGCAGTTTGCTGTTCATCTGCAAAGGTTCTTTGAAGATATCAAGGGCTGTAACCAACCTCGTTATTATTATTGCTCACCTTTTTTTGAAAGATATGATACAGTCCATAACAGGGACTGAGAATACCTCTAAATGGTGAGTTATCATCTGAAACTTCTGATTCCAAACACATACCAACTTCTAAGTGAAGAAGAGTGATACGTTCTTGTCCCATTTCCATTTTAGATATATGCAAATAAACATTGAACAAAATGCAATGGAGCAGGTACGATGGTGATAAATAACTGTACAAAACCTCCAGTGCACTGAAAAGCTGTCAGAGCCTGCTTTTGCGTTCTGGTGTATTTCCATTAAAGAAATGTGTAAGGTTCCTTATTTCATTTTGCTTGCAGCATTTATTTGCTCTCTGTTACATCCTGTCCATCCTGATCTCCAGATGCATTTAATGTTATTCTAGTTTGAGAATGGTGGATGCAAAATCGACACCTCAAACCAGCAAGTTTTATACGTTATTCAACTAAAAGCTTTAAATGTCAGAGGATGGGTTTTTTTGGTATGTGATTTTCACTCACACTTCAAAAAGCCCAGCAGGATAGAGGGAGAGGTTTGTTCTGTTTAACCTGCAGAATAAATAATATAGTTTACCTCTCATTACACTTTCATAACTCTATGAATCTGAAAGGTGTGGGCTGCTCTAATACTATGAAGGGAGTATCTGAAAGAGCTGACAATGTTCAAGGTTCAGAGGAAATCTCTGAAGGCAGAGAAAATGACACATCTTGAAATAAATCCCCATATGATTGACTGCCCTACTTCTGCCTTTCCTCTTTTTTTTTTCCTCCCCCCCGGGAAAGAAGAACCATTCAAGACAGTAAATTCAGTTTGTTTAGCAGTTGCAGCTCCACTTTCTGCTTCCTTTGGGTTCTCCTAGTAGCTGTAAAATTTGGCCCTTTGATCTTAGAGCTGTCTGGAAACTGAGTGCTCCATGCCAGTTCTGTATTTCTTTACATATTTTGTATTTTGCTGCTCTGATTTCCAAGTTGTGTCACAAATAATGTACTGGCCAAACAATAGATTTTCTGAAATCCAGGAGGGACTTTGACTTCTGAACATACTAGAATTGAAATTGTTACTTCTATTAATCTTTGTGCACTTGATCAGAATGCAGAAAGTAGAATTCTTAACAGCCTTCTGTGTAAGTGTTTCAGCCATAACAGTTACCTGATATAGGAGAACTCAAGTTTCTCTGGAAATGGGTATTTTTTAGTAGACAAGCTGATATAATCAGAAAAGGTGGACAGTTAGTCTATACGGTACACAGTCCTTTCATTGGTCAGAGCCATTTGTGTTTGGATGGAGCAGTTTGGTCCTGTCCATATCTTTGTGTTTTCTATCATAAGCTTATTGATGTTATCTTTCATACTCAGGTGTGACAGCCAGCTTCACCGCTTTTATCTGAAAGTTGAAATCCCTGGTATGGCCATGCACTCCGGTAGCACTTCAGGGCTGGGCAGAATTTACTTTCTGACATGTGAGAGTCATTTAACAAGTATGTTTTCATCATAGCTTTCATTTCCAGCTACTTTCATTTCTTGGTGTGCTTTGTTAATTTTTTTTTTTTTGTTTGTTTGTTTGTAGGCATCTAATCTATCTTCAGTAACCTTGTGGAGTTTACCTAAACACAGGCCTTCACCAGCAGCTGTAAGAGTAATGGGTGTGATTTAGTTATTCTTTTCTGCTTATGTAATCTCAATACCACCACTGTGCCATGGCTCTAGTTATACCATTGCAAATCATTAGGTTTGCCTCTACTGCTTTTCCCATACAGCAAAGGTAAGGCAATTTTATACACCATAAATGCATCTTTACTATTGCCTTAATGTACCGGACCAAGCCTGTGTCACCTACTGAGAACATGGTGCTAGGACACTTAAGTTTTGCTCGTATTGCTCCATACTGCATGGAGATGGTATCAGTAAGGGGACCTTTTGGAGATCTTTACTGCATTTTCTCCTTTCACTTTTAATGTGATTAAAACTATTGACTTCACCACTGTTCCAATCTCTGCAATTACTTGATAGGTTTTTTTAATAGTGGATCCATTTGAAGACTCAAGTTATGTGAGCATCACAAGAGCTGCATGAGATAAGACAGTACCACACTGGGAGAGAGTACTTCACTGGGAGGAGATTAAGACAGGTGCACAGCCTAGGGATTGTCCTCTATCAGTTCTCCTCTGGACTACTTCCTTTTATGAGGAAGAAAAGAGAAATAAACATTTCACAATGTTGAAAAATCTGATGGTGAAATTCTCCACTTTCTGGATGTCTGCATAAATGTACACTTCATCAGATATTTCTCTTTAAAAAAATTCCTTTGCAGCAGTATATTCAGCAGCTGTGGTGGAATTGTTGCTCTTAGTGTACCTAGTATCAGTGCTTGTCTCAGTACATGGCAATAAATGTATTGCCAGGGAGGGAAATAGAACATTCTGAAATTGTTATATGCCCTTAAATCTGGGAAGTTTGGTTTATGGTATTAGTTTTAACTCAGTTTTTGATGCAAAGCTTTGCATAAGTTTTGACAATCCTGTATGATTTCTTAACATTCTGAGACTCATGGGCAGAAAACCAGAAAGCTGTGAAAGCTCCTCAGGTGGGCATAGTTAACTATGACATCTTTTTCAGTAAGTTGTGCACAAATAGCAAGAAAAAAAGTATCCAAACAGGGAAGAGGTCAAACAGTTACTTCTATTGCTGGTTGGAGAGATATTAAGTTTCAAACAGAAATTGGTTGGCAGCTTGCCAAAATAGCAGTTTAATCTGCAACATGATCAGACACTAGAACCATTCTGGAAGTGCAGGAAAAAGAGAAAATACTGAATTAAAGCTGTGGTGACAGTAGCTCTCTGTATTTTGAACATACCCAAAAATACTATTGCTGTTATTCTCTTATTATAGCAAGCCTCTCGTAAATGCAGTTTCTGGGGAAAGGAGTAAAAGTATTAGGAAGGCAGTCTTTTGACTGGGAGCTTAGTAAAACTCTTCCTGTGGTAAGGTACTGGTTTATATATTTTGTCTAATTATAGAAAATTTGAATTGTGTTTTATTCTCACTTCAAATATCACAAACCACATATTTCTTTCATGGGTATCTTCAAGTCAGGAGCTTTACCTGATTTTCAAATAGAACCTTTTAAAATCTCATTAGTTAAGTCACATTTGATTCACGAATGCAAACTTTTGAATATATACATCTACTCTAGCATATATTTATGACCTATGCTGTTCAAATTAGTTACAAGTGTTTCCATTGTTCCTGGCAGTAACAGTGGCTGACGGAGCAGGGGACATGTTTATTCCTTTATTATTCATGTAAGCTCTTCCACCCATGTCTAATTCCAGTGCCCATAAAGTGCGATAGACATGAACATGGGTCTCGGGATCGGTAGGTTTGCCTTAGGGTGATTTCATCTGTAGGTAGCTGAGATATCAGAGGGTGGTGATAGGCAACTATGTTTACACCAAAGAGCTTTTAGCAGTTGACACCTATTGTGCTGAAGCTTCTGGTAAAAGCATAAGTAATATTAGCTACCAAGTCATCAGTGTTATGCTAATGCTAACTTTATGTTTTCTAGTTTGCTGAAGCCAGAAAATATAATTTTCTTTTCGAGTAGGGATATGGATGGAAGCTTGGTATGAGGGAGGTGAAATGAAAAAAGGGGAATATTCTCAAGACTTTTGCAAACTGAGATGATTTTCACAATTAGTAAGTCTTCCTTACTAGAGAACCTACTGATCAGGCAGGTTATCAAGTTTTGAACTCCAACCAAACCCTCTTTCTCTTTTCAGCTGGACAAAGACTGTGTCTTCATCTCTTAGATTTAGCACTACTTTGGCCACCTCCTCTTTCTGAAAACTAATATAATCCAATGACAGCATGAAAATCCATAGCTGCATTCTGCTCTTTGTTCTGCCTTTTCCTTTAGCTATTCAAACTTGGGCCTATGTATTTAAATATTTATATCTCAATATATGTCACCTATAAGGTGACAATATGTCTAATTAATCATTAAAGTAAACAAATGCAGAAAAGTCCTATAAGACATATAACTGTGTAATTTTTCAAGAATTTTCACCTGTTCCAGAATGGGCCTATTAACATGATCTATCACTTTGGCAACTTTTAACACAAAGCTATGAGTGCTTTCCTTGGTGAAGTAGAATCCAGTACTTAACAGTCACAATGGTCAGCAAATGCTCTTAACTCTATGCTGTTATCTTTATGTATAGAGTAGAAACTGCAAACACTGAACCCTGTGTGGCATAGTACCTAGTCACTCACAATTTCTCTTTTAGGTCATGGTACCATGGGTATCTTTTCCAAAATCCTAAAGTCT
Source organism: Acanthornis magna (assembly GCA_036785705.1). Classification (NCBI taxonomy): domain Eukaryota; kingdom Metazoa; phylum Chordata; class Aves; order Passeriformes; family Acanthizidae; genus Acanthornis; species Acanthornis magna. The sequence goes on along the minus strand of JAWUZG010000018.1, from coordinate 24,078,986 downwards.
CCTGAGGCGAGTTTTGTGCTTGTGATTGCTGAGCACTGCAATGTGCAGTATGAAATTCTCATCTGACTAGACATTTTTCATGACTGTATTCAAGTACCATTGCAAGAACCACATTACATTTGATTTATTACTAAAAACTGAGCTCAAGATATCCACAATCATATAGTGGTTGTGGTTTTGTGGCTTATAACCTCAGTTAACTTCTCAAGTTTACTGTAATGAAGAGGTAAATTCTTTTATCTAGGAATGTGTCTGCTAATCTTAACTATGTAAAGTGCTCTCCATTCTGTGATGGTGCTGGGCAAACTCTATAATAAGGAATATGTAGATGTTAATGTAGGTTTTCTTCATGGCATGTACATCTTGAAAGCTCAAGTTATTTAATTCTAGGTTATTAGCAGTGTTTGCCTCAAGCTGTTCCATCTGCTCTCACCTTCTTTAGGTCACTATTTAGAATGCATTTCCTATCCCTGAGCATCTCTGAGAACAGATCTCTTGCAGCTCAGCAATGCTTTTTCAAAGACTGTCTCAAGAGAGCAAAAATAAGGTGCATCTTATCCAAGTATTATGCATGTGTTTTTGATATTTTTTCTTATTGCCTTGGGCCATTAGTACATTCAGGAGCAAATCCCAAATCTTTCTTGGCTGTGCAGTGTAGTAGCCCTTGCTACCTTTGCATATTTAGGCAGCCTCTTGACAGGGTTTCAAATGAAAAGGTGATGGATGATGAATGACACACAGCACTCTCGTATGTTTTCATATTAAAAAGAAAAGGTACTATTGTTTCAAAACAGCGAAGTTCTTTTATCTCATGAAGAAGCTTCAATAGCTCTATGAAAGGTTTGGTTGCTTAAAAAGTTGGTGAGTGTGCCCATATGTTTTTGTATGATTCCTTTATGATGCTGGCCAGTGATGACGAAATTAGCATGTTTTGATCTATATACAAGCTGTTCATAAAGAACTTGAAAGGAGTAGTTAGGAAAATCCAAGTGCTGAAACATTTAAGATATACTTTCTGGTCTCACTTTTGTGTGATTGTCAGCCAGGGACTATCATGATTAAGGTAGCTTGCCAATAGCCTGCCATAGATGTAATATTTATTGCTGTAGTGGGGATTTCCTATCAGAGATCTGAAGACAGTCTTTTATACATTGTTTCTCCTAGGTAACCTATTCAAATCAGCAGAAGAAATCTGATAGTAATGTGAAAATAATGAAAAGACGTGTATTTTTGGTCTTTGGGTTTATTTGAACTTCATTTTTTTTGTTCATGTTTTCCTTCACATGGCTGAAAAAAGGTGAAGGATATTGGCTGATGTTCTTATTTTCTATGCAAAATTCATAACTTTAATAATTTTAATAACATTAAAATTAATGTATTTTGCTACTGACCTATGAGATGTAAGATTTATTTTTTCATGCTATCAGAAAATAGATATATACAGTTTTGCAGGAAATTAATTTTTTTTAAGTCTGTTGGAAATATATGGGAATGCTCATCTAATAAAATCATAAGTAACTTAATCGTAATTGACTAAGACAGAAATAGACTGTTCCAAAGCACTGAGAATGACAGGATGGGATTAACATATTGTGAACAATTCCCAGTCCCATGTCACTACTATTTGCAGAAACTGTGCTCTCCAAGCAGTTGAATCCCTCCAAAGGCTGATCTGTCAGTCATCAATTTTTCTTCTGTATGCATAACCCCCTGTTTCTCTTGATAAGCACATTCACCTTTATGAGCAAATCAGGTCTTCCTAATTACCCATTTTTACATAGTTTTAGAAATATGGTATAGTTTTAGAAATCATAAGGGTTATTAATCTCTGTAGTTTTTCCTGTCTACAATTAACACTTAAATTTTCCGAAATCCTTTTGATTACTCTGTAGCGCATTGAAGTTTTTCTAAAATTAAGAAAAAATTTCAATAAACTATTATTTTATTTTGAAGCATGAATATATTCATAAACACAAATCTGAGAATATTGTGTTTCAAATCTAGGTTCTCTGATTGTGTCCAATGGCAAGACAAATTTTGCCAGAAGGTATTTCACCAGGAGGGCATGAAAGGACAAACACTGCAGAGCCATTAGCAAGAGCTTGAGCTTCACTGGGAACTTTAACCACCTGTGATGCATCGTGGCAAACTAATAAATCATGATCTGCAATGTTTTTTCTTTTCATCATCATCATCATCATCATCATCATCCTGGCTTTCATCTTTTCAAAGATCTCAGTTTAAAAGTTACATTTCTATTTACAGAATTAAAGCTGTTGTGGTAGAAAAAGTAGAGTTCCTAGCCATGTAGATCAGAAAAAAACAGGAAAAGATTGGAAAAAAAATTCATATCCTGTAATTACTAAGATAACTATTTTCTTCCTTTACCTGTGGACTTTATTTTTAGTACACTTCCATCATCTCATCACATTATATGCAGTGTTACTGCTCCCAAAGGGCCAATAATAATGTCAATTTGCTGCTTTCTAATTTCCTGGAATTGAGTATCTTGCCAATAAAATGAAGCAGAAAATTAAATTAGGAGAATCCCATATTTTTTATGAAGTATGAAAAGAAAAGTGGTGGGCAAAGAATCATGCCATTTTAAATACAGCAATGACCAAGAGAGGGCACAAAAGAGATATTTCTGTCAGAGACACAAACTTGTGGCCAAATCTGTGATATGCTTATACTGGTGCACAGCATTGGTAATTGAAGAAAAAAAAAAAACCCGAACAGGCTAATTTCTCACAGATGGGAAAATCCAATCAGCTCTCATAGGGTGCAAAAATAACAAGTAGCCTGAGGTAGAGCTTTGTAACACATCTGCTGTAATTTTGTACTACTCAGAACTCCACTTTTCACAGAAATGCTTTCCCAGCCTTCAGGGTAAATGCCAGTAAAGGACATGGCATTTTTATAGCGTGCCTTTCCAGAGGAATAGATGGAATTCTAAAGAACCAGAGAGTCTTAAAATGCTTGTCACATCAACCATTATTTGAAATATAGAAATCCCTCTAGGAATACTGTGGAACAAAAGCAGTCCACTTCAGCACACTGCCTGAGACTTCTGTCAATGGAGGGTCAGTAAAACATTCAGGAGGGTTCTGCCTCTTATCAGGTACCTGCAGCATTAGTCCTGTAACCTTGAAAAGTACAATCAAAAGGAGTAGTACCTCAGTAACCGAGTCGGCATCATGGATACTGCAAAGGGAGAGAGATATAAACCCCATTTTTAAACTGGGAATTACTTTTTCCCAGTAAAAATGCTGCTGCTGTCTGAACAACTGATGATTAAGAAATGCTGAAGAAGAACTAGTGTAGTTCTTTACTATCATTTTCCTCCAGCAAGACTGAAACCCTATTCAGAGAATGTATGGAAGTATAGATCTACATGGATGGAGTGACTAAAATGCTGAACACACTTTGTAGGTAGAATATGAGTTCATATGTTTTGGTGGTAGAATGTACCCCCAGGCAAAAAATAAAAGACAAAAGGCAGCATCTACAGCATGGGGCATTTGAGAACAATCTGTGTCCTGAAGAGAGGCTTACATGTAGGATGAATAATTTTTATTAGTAATTTTCCCTGTGAACAATGCTACCAGGTCGAAAAAGAGGGTCTGTCCATCAATCTCAATATCCTATATAATATCCGATGGCAGATGTACAGGATAGAAGATAGGACCAGGATAAGCATATAATGATATTTGTCCAGTACAATTCTTTCATCCTCCGCCTTTTTACTTTACTTTGCTATCAGTAATGCCAAATATTTTGTTATCTTTCTTAGTGTCCCTTAAAGCAGAAGGTTTATTTTTTCTAATTTAATACTCCTTCTTCCACCTTGATAGATATATCAAGTGAGGAAAGAAGTATAAAGAAATTAGGAAAGAAGTTCTCAGATATGCTTTTGGCTCTCGAAAAATAAGATTTTTCTGAAAAGTAAGTTAACAAGCCTTTACTCTATGGATTCAGATTTTAGTGTAGCAAAGGGACAGCGTAAATATCTATGATACAAGAGGAATAGCTCTTGATTCTTGGCATTGTAGTGGCTCTTTACAGCAACTTATTAAAGCAGTTTTAAACTTTTCTCTGGAGCTGACTTGATTCATAGCTGGCCTAAGGATCAAGAAAATATAAAGATTGTTTAAATCATAATTCCTCTGATTACACTGATCTCTGGAACACAGCTTTCTTGAATAGATCCTGGGAGTTAAAGATAACTGTAAACAATATTTTTTAATTAAAAGTATATCTTTTTGACAAGAAGAATAATATCTTGATTCAGTTATCAACACTCAGCATTTAGTTTTAAGATACACTTCCAGATGCAAGATTTAAACATTCCAATATGTATATACACATGTACATTTTATCATGTAGCATAAAATCAACTGCTTTTCTGGGTGAAGATGAAATACATATATATAAAAGAATAAAATACTTGTTTTGAATGTTACACTGCCATCTAATGAAATAATTGTAAATTACATGAAACATTTCATGGTTATGCCACCTGGTTTTGGGGGTATAAAACAGGATACAGCTTCATTATTAATAGCATTTATAATAATAAGAAAATATTACGCTTATCAATTAGGTATTTATTGATATAAAAACCAATAATGGTTATTAATGTTAATTAATAATATTGTGGATAATTATTATATTTTAAAATTAGAATTAGTTGATTATATGGCAAGCAACTGGAAAAACTCATCCCACAGATGATATTTAAATAAAACTGTGACCTAAATAAATACAGTGAATAAGGTTTTCTCTGTAGGCAGGAAGTAAAAACCCCAAATTAAATGAAACTTCATTTAACATGTCACAATAGATTTATTTTCTGGGTGTTATATAATCCTATAAACATAGTATTTATGTGCCAGAGGTTTGTTTTTACCAACTAGTTTGCAGAAGGTCCTAAATTAATTTTGGGTTTGAAGGCACAGGGAATAGGGTCTCTGTTTGCAGATATGCAGTGTAGCTCTTGAATGAACTTGAAAAGTCACTAAGGGAAAATCCTGCCCTCCATCTATCTGCATAAAATTACTCAAACACAGCCGCACTGCTATGTGAATGCTGAAGCAGGATAAGGGAATCCCCTGAGGGTTCAGGGTACTTCATTTTCTGGGACTGTTGAAGCCAGCTGGAATCCAGCCCCGTTTGGATTTCCCCTGGAGTGACGATTCTGGGACTCTTAGAAAGCTCCCAAGTAGCCTGGTGGCAGCTCTGGGTGTAGGGCTGAGTGTCTCAGCATGGAAAGACTGCACATGGGTCCACTCTGCACTGTGCTGTGGACTTGCGGCAAGTGGGCTTTCAGTCTAAATTTAATTCCTAATTATGAACTCAGTTAAAAATAATCCTTTTCTTGCTCCACTACCAACTGTGGCAATGCTAATGAAAGTGACCTTGTTAGTTGTCATGTTTGTTTAACAAACTCCACAGAAGAATACCTAGAGATATCAAAACACTTCACTACAGACAAATAAACAACAATGCTGCTATGTCTATTAATTCACTGCAGTGTGCAACTCTTCGTATTTATTTTACAGCCGCAGTTGATATTCTGCTAACATGGCCAATTGTTAGTTGGCTACATCATACTAATAATGAGAATTGATATTTCAAGGATGTTCGTGAGGTCATCCTGCAGCTGAAACTTGACATAAACAAAAAGGGGAAAGGCACATACACTAGTATGCAGTACAGTCTCACCAATCACCAAGTCTGAGATCTAGCTTTTCAGTGAATGAGAGCATCTTGTTGATTTTGTGGAACACGAGGATCTTCACACAAAGAAGATCAAAGGGCTGTGTTACGTTTCAATACGTAACTTTATGGGACAGATGGAATCCACTCAGAGAGACCCATGACACTCAGGGCCAGATTATCAAAAGTTTCAGACACTAAAACCTATTAGTGTGTTCAAACCTTTATTCCAACACTGTCAACGCTTTTAAGCTCTATTTAAAGCATCAGTCTACAATTTAACTACTGCCAAAGTTCAAATGGAGGTTAAAAGGATGGGCTAAGGGAGGTGGCAAGTCAAAAGAAATTTTGGGCTGCCTTTTTTTTTGGTTTCCACTCAGATATTGTCAAACTTTTGGATATAATTTTGTTTAGCAAGGGTGAAGTGAATATTCCTCTGAAGCATACCAAAATATCTTTGATGAGGTAATAAATATTAAAACACTGCATGTCCTTGCCTCTGAGACCTTGGATCATGAAAAACACTTTTTGCCTTATCACTGTTGAAAACATTTCAGGACTTTCTATCAAATAAATACCAAATACACTCGGGAAGAAAGCAGGGGGGAACTCACCATCTTAATAGCAATCTGTCAGATTTCTTGAACTCCCATATTTGCTTAGGTTTTGCTTGATAATGGATTCTAGTGCCCTGGTAAACTCATCTCTTTTGTGGGGGGACTCTAACTAGGATTCCTGCTTTGTGTCTAAAAGTGTCAGACTATGCTCTGGAGCTACCTATCAGTGGGTTTTAACTCTGAACATTTAGTTCCTCAATCATGATGACAGGTCTTATAAGCAGATGGTTTTGCTCTGCTGCCCTTTCAAAGGAGTAAGATTTTGTATTGTAGCTCCTTTAAGTAATGTAACCTAAAGAGAGCATTTTCCATAACCCCAACATTGTGCAGACTGCGATTTTATGGAGAAAAGACGCAAAGTTGAAGTTGGTTGTTTTACTGTACCTAGAACAAGGATATACAAATCTACATACATACACGATAACAACTACATGGGTGGTCAGCCTCAGATTCTTCATCACTTTTGAACACTCTTAAAGTCCTATTTAGTGACTGTCATCCTCTGCACTTCATCTGAATGGCTTCTTTTTCGGAACAGTCAGCCTTTCTCAAACTGCTATTGGGAAACCCTCTGTATTTAGGACTTTCTGCAAGTTGCTTCCTGACCCATATGAAGTGATGAAAATTCATCATCAGTGTATTAATTTCTTTATTTATTTCTTCTGGGGTTTAGACTTGAAAATTATGTTACCTCAAATGATAGCCAGCTCTTCATCTAATTGAAGTGTCGTATGAATAAACAAGAGTTTAAGAGCTCTTGCTGGTTAGTTCTGTAGATGATTTTTTTTTACATGGAGGCAAAAATGAAGAAAACACAAATATGATTCACATTCAAACCAAGTAGATTTCCTGGTATTAGATGGGATCACATATTTTTGAGCATGAAAAATTTCTGCCAGTGTTTCCAACAAAATCACAACTCCTGCTGCTGCTTCATTGGTATGGTCATTCTTCAGTATAATTTAAGTGTGGGGAAAATGCATAGTTTGCACAGCTATAGCTGTACTTATTTGAGTCCACATTTTCCACCTCAGCCCTGCTTACAGCTGTAAGAAGTAAAGTGTCTCCCATATGCAATAGCTCATGTTATTTCAGTATACAGTGATAGGTTTGAATTTATTTGGAACTTTCCAGGCAATAATGGAAGACACTAGAAGGTGTTTTCTACATGGAATAGTGAAGGAAGCAGAAAGTGACATCAGCTTAAACTGACATATTAGCTGCACTTGCTGCACAAGTTTTCACAGTTAGGCAAACTGCTTCTATTGACAATTACCCTTGTGTGGATTATGCTAAAGGGGACTGAGGACCTAATAATGTGAACCTAATTTTTAATATTAATTACAACAGAAGAAGACCTCTCAAATATTATTCTTTTTGAAGGACTGGGGCGTATTGGAATGTAAGAACTGCTGCAACACAGGCCCTTGTTCATTTATTTGTGACATTAATCATAAACCCTCTGCACTTTAGCATGTACATTCAGTACAAATGGACTGCCAAACCAGACCCAATAGGTACCTGGGCTCAGCTTTGGCTGGATGGTCTTTAATCATATCATTGCAGCCTCTGAAAAGCAGGGAGAATTATCAGACCACTCTTTTTTTGCAGCATATGCTTGCTCAGATATAACAAATTGATAATACAAACATTTTGCTAGACACAGAAAACAGTTCCACACAGCCTGTATGATTTTTTTTTCCCAGAAGTTTGTAGCCATAAATAGTCCTTTCCAGTATTATTAAAAATCTGTCTGGTTAATAGCCCTTCAAGACAAATAAAATAGTAATTTGATACATTTTGACAAGAAGGCAGAATGTTGTTTCTATTTTAAAACTGTGCTTTAACATCTCTTTGATTGCATCATTCTATTATTATCCTCTCCTATTTTTAGTAAGGCATTTGAGAATGGAAAGGAAAGAGTTAAAAACTATCAAGCAGGTGTGTTGGTTAGCAAAAGCTTTAGCTTACTTCTTGGCCCTCACACAGTGCAGGTGTTGAACATCAGCATTCTCAACCTGTTTGATATCTGGGCTTTTGTGTTTGTCATCTGGGGACTTTTACACTAAATCTGTAGGAAAACCCCCCCATTACTTTGTTGTTTTGGCTGAATAGGATAAAACAGAATTTATTTCTCATTGGTCTTAAGTTTAAAAAAACTAGCACAGCTAAGTCTGTCAATCTAGGAAGTGTTTTTTTAGCTTGATAGTTTATGTTATTGTAGATCAACAACAACAACCACAAAGAAGTAAAGAACAGCAAGCTGACAGTTAATGAAATTTGCAATTACTGATAAGAAATCAGAAAAATGTGTCAAAAATGCATTCATTTAATGCCTACACTGTATATATTAGTTTATAGATCTGATAGATGCACTGGCAAAATGAAGAACATTTTGGCTTTATGATAAAAAAATCACTTCTAATTGAATTATGTGTGTGATATTAAAGAATAAAAAATGAAAGATATAAAAAGCTCATGTAACTTTAAAATCTGTTTTAAAAGATTGTGGAAAAGACATGTGGAAAAGACCTTTTATAAGACTTCATATGCAGATTTAAATGCCTTCTATGTCAATAGAATCTGCACAGTAATTTCTTTTCCCCATCTAAGTAACTCTTAAGACAAACAAACCTACCACTGCTCTAACTTGTGTAAAGTGGTGAACAAAGTATAATAAGGCCTACTGAATAATTATAAAACATAATCAACAACTGGTTTAGTCCCTTCCCCTTAAGAGTGTGAAACTTATTTTAAATAGCTGACCTCTCATACAGTTGATGTTCATGACTGGCTTTGTTTTGCATGGAGACAATTCAGAGTAGAACTTAGAGTAAGTTTAAGACATGTTTACTTTCCCTCAGGGATTTCCCTGAAATTTCTTGAACTAGTCTGATAATTAAAATTGTTAGAAAGTACAACCCTTCCACTTGTTCCCCAGCTGAGTTCTACAAAAATTTTCCAATTTGTAGTATAGTTATTGGCTTGGTGTGAAAATGGTTTTCAGGACAGCATCCTTGTATTCCTGGATGACATAGCAGTTTGAAAAGTGAGGAACTGGTTCACTTTTTCTCAGACACTTCGAGTAAGATGTCAACCTGCCTCTGTCAAAATTACAGAGCCCTCTTTTTCTGAGTGATTTCCAGATAGCTGATTAATTTTGGCCTTAGACCTACATCAAAACGTTTCAAAGTGTTAAGCAGTAATTACACTTATGTATTTACACTTTATATATATATATATATATATACATATATATATATATATATATATATATATAAAAAATTGCATTACATACACACATCTGTGTTTTAGGAGCAAGAAGAAAATAGTGATTCTTTGCTGCCATTTATTATATTTGTAAATACCCAGATACATTCCCCTTCTTAAACCTCAAATAATGCTTGTAGTAATACAGAACAAGGTTTTCGGAACCATTTCACACAACTGGTTTTGACTTCATTTTAACTTATCGAATGCCATTTTAAATGTATGCAAAGATAATGAACTGATGTTTTTAACAGTAATAGACAAGAAATTCATAGTGTCTGTGTTTCTAAGCTGTCAATGTAAAACATGGGAAGATATGAGAGGTCACATTCTATAATTTCCTCACTGTGTCACTGAAGCAAATTGAATACTATGTTATATATCTTACTGGAAATCTGTAAAGCAGTATATTTTCTCCTTGAAAATCAGTTACATAGTATTGACAAATCATCACACCAAAAGTCCCTTTATGCGTGTAAAATTTTATCAGCTGTGTCATAAGCTCAAAGCACTTAAGGGGGTTAAACTTGACTTTCTGTCATTTTATTGGGGTGTTTACTGCATTATCTCATCATGCCAATACTTGGCTTGGACATGGAGAGAGGAAATTTTATTTATGATTCAGTTCCCTTAAATATTTTTAGCAGTTACTGTAATTCTATGTTTCCATAACACACTTCACAGCTTAAGTGAAGATCCATTTTGTCATATCAGTGAAACTGAAAGGATCACTCTTTAAAACAAAGAAATTATCTTGATACATCAGTGCCTGCCTAGAACCCATCCAGATGTCAGTGGTACTTCATTATTCATTTTGGTAATGCTAACCAGCTGCCAGTTTAATGTCTGACATAGGAGTCCATTTGGGAATCACCCCTCTCCTCAGATAATCAGGCAAGTTGAACAATTGTTCTATATTAGCAAAGTCGTTTATTGCCCTGTGAAACCTAAACTGAAAGTTGCAAATGTTGTGCTTTGGATCACTTTCATGTCTGAACATGACTGAAGCAGAATGACTTCATTAACTTTCAGTAAAGTGCAATAGAAAAAAATCTAAGACTGAGTTCAGGTGCCGAAAGGGGTGCACTCTATATTTTTATAATAAACCTGGTTTCTGTGTTGACAGACATCAATATTTCTATTTTATTTGACTGTTAATTTGGTAAAAAAAAAATTAAAAATATGTTGACTACTTTTGATCTCGAACATTTAGGAATACTTTCTGAATTGCTGAAGTTGAGAAAAAGCTAAGAAGAAAAGATTCTGGATTTAAAGACCGGAGAAAATTGGAGAAAATTCAGCGTTTGAAAATAATAGGAAATTCAGGATTGAAAAATAGCAGAAAGTAAAACTTATGTAGTTTTTAAAGTGATCTGATGGTTACTAATACAATCCTTGCTTATCCATGTAGGAAGAAAAATATTAAAGTACAACAATTATAATTTTTAAACATTATTTATTAAAAATGTAAATCTCAAAGAATGGGAAATGTTTCACTTAGGAAGGCTCTCAGAGGTATTCAAATGTATGGCTACCATACCCCAATTCTCAGAATCTATTTTCTTCCCACTTCTCCCAGCAATATCCTAAAATAAGTCATAAACTCTAAAATAGCATTATTCACAATTAATATAAATTCATATCACAAGTGCTGAAGAAAAAATATTAAAGAAAAGCAGATTAATAAATGCTTTTAGTTACTGTGCCTAAAAGAGAAGGTGGCTGCTGCAGTTTGTTCTCAGGATGTCAATAAAGGACATGTTTTCAAAAAACATGGAATATAATACAAGTTTGTACAAGTACACAAGACGATGCATAGACCAGCTGTAACTACAAATGAGACCTCCTCATCCTCTTCCCATCCTCCTGTCCTTTGCAGATACGTATTGTACATCCCCACATCTTCAATATGTGGTGTGATCTGGTAGACAGTAACCTAGTTTCACATTTTTTATATGAGTGAGAGGTGGTCAATCTGGTTTTGATGAGCATTGTATTGAACATAAGCTAATAAAGGGATACGTGATGTAGCCAAGTATTTTTCCACATTATCGATTGCCTAGAAGGAAGATAATGAAATTGAACCAAAAGCAGTTTCTGTTTAACAGATCTAATAGTGAGAACACACTGTAAAAAGAATTGTCCTTTATATGTGTGTTTTAAATGGGAATCCTGTTTTCTGGTTTTGCAAAAGATGGTCAGTATCCTTTCTTTGACAATGGTGCCGTCGTTCTATGAAAGTCACTGGGTTTGCATTAGGTCATCTGCTTAAGCGAAGTTTTACTTAGTTCAGATGTAGAAGTATCGTTCCATTTTGCCAAATTGGCCAGAGCACTCAAATAAATTAGGCTTTGTGTATTTGACTTTGCTGCAACGTAACAAATATCCAATTTGACTTACAGTTAGATGCCTACAGGCACAGGATACTTCGTCCGTAATAAAGCCTCTTAGGAAAAATACACCCATTCACACTTTCTAAGCAATCAGTCTGAGAGACGGAACTTAAATGCCTCAGCCTCCTGTGTGACAAGGTAGCAACATTTCTGATTCAGTTGATGGAACCCTAAACCTGGACTCACATTTGCACTGAACTCCAACGTTAAAACAGCTGTCGGATTGTCTGTATCAAGAGGGGCCTCATCAAGAAAGGAAGGTAACTGGCTTATGAAAAAATTCTTCACTGTGAGAGTGGTGAGGAACTGGAACATGTTATCCAGAGAAGTTGAGTATGTCCCATCCCTGGAAGTGTTCAAGGTAAGGCTGGATGAAGCTCTGAGCAGCCTGGTCTAGTGGAAGGTGCTCCTGCCCTTGGCAGGGGATTGGGACTGGATGATCTTCAAGGGCCATTCCAATCCAGGCCATTCTATGATTCTGTGATTTTTTTAAGACGAAGAGTTCATCTCCTATAAGTAGTAGGGCATCACTCGTTATTGACACAAGAAGGTTAGCTCTCATTAGAGAATATTCTGTTTTTTCTTATTTTCAGCATGAATTACTTTATATTCAGAAAGAATCCAATTTTGATTAATTATGAAGAATAGAGTGAAATAATTATGGTTTTGCAGAGTGAGGTGTTTTCTTGACATTGTTCAAATAACTGTGCTTGGAGTTTCAGTATGTGGTTTACAATGTATTTGCCTTAGTCCAAGAGCTACTTCAGTTCCAGTAATCAAGTGGTGCAGATGGAATGGAAAAGTTTTCTCCAGATTTTCCTGTGTGTATTCCGATACTCACTATAAGGATGGTAGTGGCAAAGTATTTGAAAGGCAAGAAAATGCTCAGAAAGTTTATCTGGATTCCATTGGACTGAGAAGGTCAAAAAGAAAATGGTAAGAAGACGTGGAGGATAAAGAGGATTTGATAGAATTTCAGCTATCTGAGAATGCTGGTGAGCAGCAGGTTTCTCAGTGACTTGTGGTATGATGTGTTTTGCCGTCAAACATCATGAGAGAAACACATGCAACATGTAATTTCAATATGAGTGAAGCAGTAACAGGCAGCTTCAGCTATACATTAGTGTTCTGAACCAGTTTTTTGGTGGGTTTTTTGGGTTTTTTTTGCAAAATAGTATTATTTTTTCATTTAAAATGCACGACTAAACAGTTTTTGCTTACAATGCTAATATTAATTTCAGTACTTCAAATAAATTACATTTGTGGTCCTTATAAAAAATTCACAAATGCTTCTTTATTCTAACATGACATTTGAAATACTAGATCTAAAATTTTAAGTCAGAAAAGAAGGACAGACAGGAATGAACATTACCCGCTCAACCTTATTTCATCCCCTTGTGCATATGCGCTATGATATAATCTTTAATTACACAATCATACACAGTTTTTCTCCCAGGAGACCTCTGGCTTATTGAGTGAGTAATAGTAATCCCACATTTCTTTTTATCTTGTTCACTATGTGGTTTAGCCTCAGGGCTTATTTATGCTACATCATCCAAAATCTTGACTGACTGCAGAATTATTAATTTCTTTTCCTGGGAATTTCTTTGGGTCTCTTATCACATCAGCTAATTGCTTCATGGCTGCTCCTAAACCTATCTTTATTTTCCCTTTGAAAACGTATTATCAATGTCCCATTTTTGCAGCTATGGAACCGAAGCACAAAGAGATTAAAGCCAAATTTACTGTGTCCATTTTTGTGTGCCAAAAATGAGACATGAAAATGATTTTTTTAAGAATATCTGAGTTTTTGAAAGGAATATGTACATAATTGCAGTGCTCACCAACTTTATTTGCAACTTACCACAAATACTAGAAGTCTCATTGGGATTTTTCATTGGGTATCTAACTGCATCATGTAAAACCTGAGTGGATTCAACTTCATTAGTGCTCTTCCTTTTCCTGAAATCTTTCCTCTTTTAATTCATACTGTGTGATAATTTTTGAAAGACATTAGGTTTTTGCCATGTTTCTCCTTTGTATGTGTCTATCCCGGCATCTTGGCTCTTTTACATCTTTCTGAACTCTAGATATTTGTGTTTTCTGAAGCCTCTTCTACGGCTGCCAAATTTCCCTAACTCTGCAACCCACTTTTTCTCTTTTTTTCTCTCTTTTCTCTTTCTGCTGACTTGCAAGCTGTACCTCCAGACCTGCCACTCTTCTACATTCAAATAGATAGTGTCCTTTTGTCTTGCATTTTGTGGGAGCCAGCTGAAAGATAGGATAGGAGAGGATAGGAGAAATGGACATTTTGCTTTCAGCTCCAGGGTCCTGTGTCACAGAGTTTAGGAATCAGCTGGAGCAATCATAAAGAAGTTCTATTACAGCCTTGCATGTAACCTCATGGAAACCTTGACTGACCAGGTGTAAACAGCAGTCTTTGAAAGGCTTAATATTCAACCACAATAAAGGGAATTTTTCAGAGACAGAAAATAGTACATGTCACATCAGGCACACTGCCTAGACAACTTTTAGATTTCTGCTCTTGACAATAAAAGCATGGAGATTTTCAGTGGAAGATTTTTCAGGTGCCAAATTCTAATTCTCAGAAAAGGCTGTGCTGTTGCATCTGAAATTTTCCTCTAACAGTTCATCCTAAGAAAGACCAATGAAAGTCTGACAAGAAACATAAAGTGACTTCAAATCCATACCTAACAGTGAACAATACCCCCGATGACAGTTTTATGAGACTAGTAGACTATGAAAATAATTTTTTTTTCCATTGCATATGCTCAGTCCTGATCATAGCAGCCAGTATGTTTTAACCAGCTATGGAACTTCACAGTCAAAGAATTCAAGAAACTTTTTTAGTATAAGGTAAAAAAAGATTCTAAAGCTGTATTTCACTGACATAATGTCTTAGATCCATAATACTGTTATGCCAAACAAGAAATGATGTCATTATTATAATCATTACAACAAGCATTTTTTTCCTCATCCCATTTTTCTGATCCTTATAAATTTTTCTCTTCTTTCAGGCTGTTACATTGAAGATCTTATTTGGCATCAAGAAAGCCTCTCCACCTCCTTGCTATTGCTATTGACTCTGGTGTTGTGTTTTTCTTTCCCTCCCCTTCTGAGTCTTCCTAGAACCTGGAGAGATACCTGGTTCTTGGCTGCTTTTGACCCCTCAATATACAGTAATTTTATTATATGCTTACCATGTGGTTATAAGAAATTGTTAAATAATAGTTTGCAAGTGAGACTTTCTATTAAAGTATTTATTCACACTGATTAACAGTGCTAAGAGTATAATGCATTGTATTTTGGAGTGATTTGTGCGCATTTGCAAGTCATAAGTCTTCCTGCTTTTATTATGCAAAGGGAAGTCACATTCATCATAGATTAAAATAACATTTAGCTGAAAATAAACTTCCATAAAGAAATAAACTGTCTGAAAATGCAGCAATAATACAAATACTAAATACTTATAAAGAATTGTAGAATAACACGACAATCTGTTGTTTTGAGATAGCTGATAAATTTTTTTATATTACAGATTAATGATAAAACCAAATTGGATGCAAAAAATAAACAATGCTCATTAGCAGGTGTTGTTTAAACCATTTTGATATCATCAGTTAAGTTTTTATATGGGGAAGCATGCTGAGATGAGGGTGCAAGTAACACTTCCAAACTAGTAGAGGCACAAAGGAATTTGAGATGATATCCCTAATGAAACCCAGAGCTGCAGCACTGTGAGAAAGTTAAAGCTTGGGCCAAGAATCAAAGAGAAACTCAAAATGCTTCAGAAGGCTTTTTATAGACTAGGATCAAGGAGGTTTCAGCTTTTAGTGTGGAAAGGGCTAATAATGATCTGCTAATCTATGTGCAGCATTTATATTGTTTTCCTTGTAATTTCTAACAGTCAGAGCCTCCAAGTAAGGGTTTGCATGTTGGGAATCAGATGTGGCTATGGGTCCAGTGCATATAACACCACACTGGCTTATGCCATGTTCAGGAGGATGTGGAATGCTTTTAGGACTGTCTAAAGGTTAAAGACTTAAAATGCTGCTACTCACTTTGGTCACATTCTGGGAACAGAGAGCAGATAGAGAGCAGAACAGAAGCACCTGGAGTGTATTTGCTCTAAAATAAGATTCCAGCAAGGAGCTAAATAGACACCAGGTCTATAGAATTTGTTTCTCACTTTGTCCTAGACTTTTAAATAAACTTCCAAAACAGCCAAGATGACAGAATTCAGAGAATTTTGAATTTTTTAAAAAATTTGTGCGTATCAGAATAATAAAAGTTTCTGGTTCTTACACCTTTTAAACCTTCTGATGTCCAATAGGCACTCTTTATGTCCTTAAATATGTAAATTCCTCTGAAGTAGGTAAAGTTTTGACCCAAGTGAAACTGATATTTTTCTGTTTATTTCCGTGTTATAGACTCTGCCTCCAGTTTTAGGTTTTAATAGTAGCCCTCAAAGCTTTTAATTTTCTGAAGAATCTCTGCCGGTAGAGAATAAGCGCTCAAACATCTGAAGGAAAATATAGAGGAGAAATCTATGAGAAGGGGGAAACAAGACAGTTATTTGGATCATGAATCACTGACATACATAGGACCCAATACAGTAAATTTTCATTGTTAGTTTTTCAGCCCACGCAGAGTAAGCACCCATATTTTTGTATTGTAAATGCTGAAGGTAGAGGCCTAACGCATTTAACTTTATGTTGTTAGTTTCTAACTAGTGTTTTTTGTGGTTGATCACTTCAAATTATTCTTGGCAGCCATTTTGTAATACATGCAGAAAATCCTTGTTATTTCTCTGTGGCACTTCAATGAGATTTACATATCTGCAGAAAATGATAACATAAAAAAAATCCTTCAGTATGTTTTTCAGCTTTCATTGCTACATAAATGATTGCAAGCTTAATATAGATATGCGTTTGTGATTAAATACCATTGAGTGTACTGAAAGACACTAATATCTTTCAAACAACTTTGAATCTGAGTTAGAGGTGTAAAAGATCTATGAATTTTCATGAAGGTAGGCAGAAGATGGAGAGACTGTAATAATTCCTCTCCTACAGAAAAGGAAAATGTAATCTATGATGTTCCTAGACATTAAAAAGTCACATTGGAAGGGGAAATGAGGGGCAGAATTGAGGAGGGAGGGAGAAAAATCGGAAGAGAATGAAAAAGAGAGGCTCTGAACATCTTACTTTCTTGAGAATTAACTTTTTAGACACAAAAATTCCAGTAGTTTTGACTGAGGACTGGATTCTCTGCTGTGTAAAAAGGCATGAATATCCTTTTTTCAGACCATGAAGTGGGACATGCTCTCTCCATGTGGCTTGTCTGCTTTCTCATAATGGTTGAGCTCACATTTATTTTAATTCATTTTAAGTGTCTATCAATCATGAAACACAAATTCACTGGAAACATTGAGACAGATATATGAATTTCTAATGCTTTTCACACTTGTCAAGTCATTCCATCTTAACCCGACTTGTCAATTATTTACTCTCAGATTTTACAGCCATATTTAGAGACAGATTGTAGAACTCATCAAGTGAAATGTGGCCTGTGCTTAGGTCTATTGGAGATTACCGCTGACTTCAAAGCAGGAATTTGCCCATATTGTTCCCATTCACATTCTGGAATGTCATGTTTACTGGATGAAATACCATGTGTATTGGCTTTGATTTCCTATTCAAATCTCAACTGGTAGGACATGTTTGGTTAGCAAAAGAATTCTTATCCAAGTAAGGCCAAATAACCTGCTGCTGCTGTTGAACTATTAGAAGAGAGATTAAAAACAAAACTTTAATATTAGAAAAAATTAAACCACATAAACCATGGGCTTTTTTTACTCAAAGCAATAATTTGTTTTATTAGACAAGCTACTTTCTAAACTTTTTTTCTGTAGACCAGAAAAAAAGTGATATTTTTCTGTTTTGTGATATATCAGGTGGGTATGGTGAAAGTCCTCTTCTTCAATTAATAAATAAAATGCTACAAGAATTTTATGAGTATTGATGTGATTTTCAGTGGGATACAGAGACTCTTTAGTGCCTTAATAACCTGGGGCCAATTTCTTGTTGGCTTGAAAGAGTATTGTGGCAGTGGTACACAACCACCTACTACAAAACAGTACTTAAAATTAGGTCTACACTCATGTCCCAGCTGAAAACAGAACCAGAAGCACAGATTCCAAAGGAATAAAATCTTCAAGAAAACACCCTGGAGACAGAGGGAAACCATGCTGTTATTGCTGACTTGAGGACAAATGAACATAAAACGATACTCCCTAAAGAGTATTTGGAATTTCCTGGGGTCCCCCATTTCCTAGGTTCTGCAAAAAATTGAGGAAGAAAAGGACATTATTTCAGGACAAATACATTGTCCGAAAATATGTTTTCTAATAAACACTTTCTGAAATGGTTTATTACACGTATTGTTTAAGGCACTAAAAAAAAGTTGATGGCACATAGTGGGAAATATGGGGAATTTCATCACATGAATAGTGAGTCAAGGTAAGGGCAAGAAAGATGGGAGTCCTGGTCATTTTAGTGATGGTCTATTCCATTTGAAGCAATAAAAAAGTCCCCTAGATACCTTTGAATACTAGAAAAGGAGAAAAAGTGAACCTCAGACTTATTTAAAACTAAAAGGTAAATCTAGTCTATTCAGGTATAAAATACCTTCTGTATTAGGATAATTAATTATCATGAAGAAATGGAGAGAAAAAAGTATTCTAATGTCAGGTTCTATTAATAAAAGCAAGAATTTGTGCTCAGTTTGCTACAGAACAAACAAGCCATTCATTATCATTGTGCTACTTCTTCATTTCTGTAGTTAGGAAAAGGCCAACTAATTGTCCTTCTTTTTGTCATCCAGCCTGTTTTTGGTGTGAAAGGAATTATCTTCAAAATAAAGGAATTATGGTCAAAAGTACATGTTAGGTACTGTAGCCAGTCTAGCTCACAGCAATCCTTGGCAGAAGCAGGAGTTTAATGGAACGAGCAGACTTTTTCACTTGTAAAAAGCATTTGCTACATGAGTAGTAAATACCACTTTGTGCTTTGGAGTAAATAAAGCATTTAGTTTGAAGGATGAGTATGCAGGACCTTGAAGGAAAGAAGGCTGAGCAGCTTGGGCTTGGTACTGGGACTCATCCAGGTCCAAGGATACTCTAAAATGCAGCTGTTGTGGCACAGGCACAGAACTGCACAGGAAATTGGCAGTGTTAGAGCCTCTGCCGCCCCTTTGCTCCTGCACAGTCCTAATTTCTGCCTCCTGCCACCTCCTCTGCATACAATGAGGGCACACAACAAGTAACACACACAGCCAAGTGCTTGAGGTTTTGGTTTCATCAGTTATAATACCAGAATAATTCCATGGAGATCAGAGATAATCTCTGGTATTACTCTCACCGTGATTAGGTAGACACTCAGAGCTGTTAAATAACAGGGTGTATAAGCATTATATGCTGATGATTAAATGTAAAAATGCCTTAACCTTGATATACAGGTTATGCCCCGCAGCAAAAAAGAAATTTTATATAAGATTATAAAACACATGTAGTTATTTAATGTTTAGGGAAAAAAAGAAAACAACTGGAAAAAATTGCACTCTACTATGAATTAGATAAGCACTAATAGCTTTCCCGATATTTTTTCTTACACCTGTGCAAAAAATTCCAATTTGTATTTGGCACCTTCTTCCCATCTGTCTGCACAGCAACCTCATTGACAGAGTTCAACCAGAAGAAAGAAATTCTAATCTGAAATTAGTAATTTTTGTCTGATTCTCTATGTTCCCTGTTTAATGTCTCATTCTTTAAACACATTCAATAGTAAGGAAATCAAAACTGCATATAAACTTATATACTAGCAGACTTAATTTAGAAATGCTAATAAGACTAGGTTCTGATGGTTTTAGTCAATAAATTTGAAATAAATTTAAAGTGAAATTGTAGCTTAAAGAACTGAAAAGTAGAAACTACCAGTTAAATGCAAGGCTTTTGCACTACGTTTGCACTAAGTGCTGATGTACCTCATGTTCAACTGTTTCTTCTTTCCTGTTTCACAAAGTGTACTGCCATGAAAGGAAAAGTGAAGCGGAATAATATTTTCCAAGGTAAAACCATAATGCCAGTAACTACAGATGAGCTTTATTTTATTTCTTAAAAATGTACCTTTTTAAAGGACACCTGCTTCTTTAATAATTCCAAGAGCAGGCATATATACCCCCAAAATGGGGATTAGTATAGTATATATAGGTATATATGATTCCTTCCTTGTTAAACAAACTTTCCAAAAAGATTTTATTGTAAGATGTTCTACTGTATGCTCTGAAAAAATACTAGTCTACTAAACTACGTTTAATAAATATATTTGAGCCGCATAAGTCAAAATCTTAGGTGACAGATGCACTGTGCTCCAAATTTGTCTTTGAAAAACGTCCCCTCTCCATTCTTGCCCCACAATGGTCTAAAGGGTATTTATTAGGAATTGTGTAAGTAATAATACAGGAAATGTATAAGTTTTAGGGCAAACTTTGTCATCATCCTGAAAAAGGAATTGTATCAGATAAATAAATGTACTTAGGAATATAACTGCTTTTGGAAACAGTAGGAGTAAATGCTGTAATAACTTTTTGGTACCTTTGGTACATTTACCTGTTAAGGTATATTTATTGGCTATATTTACCTTAATAACAATGTTGATCTTGGTTGGTTGTCAACTTGTTTTGATTAAAAAGATGCTGAAGCAAATGGAAATGTTCTTGACCCAGTAAGGAATCTGCTGCCTTTTGTAGGAAAATGTTTACATGGTCTTTAATATACGGTGACGATGAACAGTGCAAATAGCAGTGCAAATGGCAGGATACAGGATTTCCTGAGCTGTCCAACCAGTGGGGCTCTGTGGGCAAGTATGGCAAACATTACAGTGGTTTTCCCCTTCTAGTTCTGGCAATTGAAAAAAATCAATTTTCAAGTTTGAGATCTTGAATTGTTACATTATTTTTGGAATTTTTTTTCTGAGGGAAGGATAATCAAGCTTGTTGGTAGTGTCATAATGAAAACTTCAGAGAAACTGAAAGTTTGTAAAGAAACAGAAAGCATGTAAAAAGCCAGGCAAGCCTCAGAAATATTTTCTCAATAAAACTTTTCCATTGAAACAGAAGAATCAGTAAGCCCCATAATGGAAATAACTTCTTGCCCTCTAGAGAGAGAGTGAATCCCACAGGTCAGAACAGGGGTTAGTGGTAGGTCAGCTGAGATAGCCATTACTGCAGCTATCTGCACAGTGTTTAGGTTTTAAGTAAACCAGAGATGTTATAATGTGGAACTGCTGGTTCTTGGTTGGCTTTCCTAAGGTCATTAAGAAAAAGACAGCTTATTAAGCCTGAAATCACTGAGGGAAAACATTAAACCCTGTCTCTAAACAGAACAGGTCAAGTAAAACTGGTTTTGGTATTCTAGTTAGAGTATGACAAACCTGTTTAGACACTATTACCATTCAGAGCCATCATTTAACTACTTTCTTGACCCAGTAACTGTTATTTTTCATTTATATCATATTCCACTTGATATTTTCTTTATCATGCTATATTCAAGCCAGTGTTGTTTTTTAGGTATGAAATGATTCATTGAAACCACAAATATTTGTGTTATGAAAATAACTGGCCACTAAAATCAAAGTAAGATTGGTTGACTAGAACTTCTATATATGTTGTACAATCTAGTGTGAATGCCTCTAAAACCCAAATATAACACTTTGCTTTTTTTTCATTAAAAAACTTAAAATACATTAATTCAATTAACATTTTTGGCACACCTTCCTTCACTAAAACTATTTGCATTTAGTACTATAAAGGGAATTGAAAATTGGAGAAAATAGTGGAATTTTTGTGTTTTGTTTTCAGACTCAACTCCGAGAAACAAGAAACAAAATTATTTGTTATATGTAACAGCTACAGTTGTGAAGTGTCTTCTAGAAATAATCTGTTGCAAATTTTGAGAACTCAGTGCATTTCTATTTTTATGTGAAAAATGTTCACTGATCAGCTTCAGATGAGATAGATACACCACCTTACTTCTGAATTTCATGAATGAAACCACAACTATGCTCCTAGCCAGGAGCTGCAGAATACTCTAAACTGTGCCTGACCTGGACATTTGGAGAAACATAGCTCCAGGATAAATGAAAGCATGCCCCAGCATGTAAGTAAAGTTTCAGCCTGGGAGAAGAATGTGGATATGTGTGTTTTTATTGAAGTTCAACTCACCTCAGTACTCAATACATTCCCAAATGAGACAGGTCTATACTCCACTTATAATGTGTTTTGGCTTTTCTGTTTTGATGTGTTATCAGAACTCTATTTTACATAGTATCTGTCAGCTTCAGTTGGTTTGAGCTGATTGCTTGTTTATTATATATCACAGAAACTGCTACCAAGAAAATGCAAAATAACAACAACCAAGTATCAATAATACTATCAGGACCCTTGAAATACCCCTTTGGTTCCCTGCTATTTCATGGTTAAGCTGCAGAACTGCCTATATCTTCTTAGGGAACTTACTGTTCCTTGATGGGAGATGTCTTCCTAGGCATTAACTTGCTCTCTCTTTTCTTAATCATATAAAGTGGCCTGAAACACAGCCCTTTTCTTTTCACAGATGTCTCTACTTTCTGCTCTCAAGAATTCTGCAGAGCACCGGGCCATTTTTCATTTTGAAGGTGTAGAAACGTTGATTGACTTGTTTTCTTTGTCAACCATTCACAGAAAGGACCCAAAGGGAAAAGAGGTAAATTATCTACAAAATTGATATAAAAATAACAGCAAAAAATCCTAATTCTAAAGTGTGTGAATAAAAATTAGAAAGATCTCTTAGTTGATTTCTGTTATTTCCACCTTTATCTCAGAAGTCACAAGAAATGATTCATGAAGCATAAGTTTTATGCTTAGGGAAACCTACAGTCACTTGCTCACTAAAACATTACATCTCTCTTTCCTCTTCCCTTCCCATTCTTGTCAATTACAACCTTGAAACTGAATTAAACTTTCCTCACTCAGAACTAATATTGCTGCTGAAGCACATAAAAACAAATCTCTTAATCACAAGTTCAATAAAAATGTGAAGTCTCAGGAAACTATTGGGATGAATTACTCTCAGTAATGCAATTGAGATCAGTATTCAGTCACAGATCAGAATATGATACAAATTCTATTCTTGAGAAATACCTCACTTCTGGCTGTATGAGTTGACTAGGAGTATTACAGTTAGAAATGGTGATTGCAATTCTCCTTCATTAATACTATCATGACTTCACTGATGCACACATCACATTTAATTTCTCTTTCATGAGGTCATTTTCCTGGGTACTCCCTCGTGTAGTCAAATCAGTATTTTCTATATATAGAAGGTAACAAGAATGCAAAGGAGACATAATTAGTTCATATATTAGGTAGCACAAATTAAGAATGCTGTTTTTAAAGGATCTCTCAAAAGCTGTAATAATACCTAGGACAAAGTAACTTTGTCACGTTTCTTCAATTTCACATCACTTAAAAAAAAGAAAAAGAACCAAACCAGACACCCAAATAATGAAACATTCTGGACATTATGTTTGTGCAGTGTATTTCACAAGTTCTAACTGGGCTCCTACAGAGCAGTATCTGATTTTGTACTAAGCTATTACAACTGTAACACAATTACAATATTAAAATGAAAAAACCATAAAATTACTAATTATAATTTTCAAGCCTATCTTTCTTGTGGATTAGATTATGATTTTCTTTGGTGTGAACAGTCAAAGATGTGTGGAAGGGCAAATAGATGAGCCCACATAGCACTCTCCAGAGCCACAAAGGGAAATCCGTAGGCAAGCTCTGGTTTGTCTCTCTTATATGTATCTGAATGTCATTTAAAGAGAATTTCACCAATGACATTTCATCAGTTCGGTTATGATCCAGCTTTTTTCCATCCAAATCATGATCATATTAGGATTAGCAGTACCTTGTTATATTCATGGACAAATATAAAAATTAGACATGAATTTTCATGGGATTAAAGACTCATTTTACTCTACAAACAATGAAAAGAAAGAGTGTTAAACTTCTGCCTTCCTGCTTCCTGCTCCCACAAAGTGGAAAAAATGCATATTAAAATGTTTACATTAAGACTATTAGGTCTGATGCAACAAAGTACTCTGTGTATATGTATCTAATCCCTGGAACAGAAGAGGATGCAGCAGTCTCATGACTTATTTCCTCTCCCTTTAAAACTAGGGTATTCTGTTCTTCAGACTCATAAGATATTATATAATGAAAATTGGAAACACCAGGAAAATTTTTGAGGATCTCAGATAAGATATGCTATATATTTGCAAACTGGCATTAAAAAAAATTTTAGTAAAGGCACTGCAGTATTACTTTCAAAAACTAAGAACCAGTAATATATTCACAAGAGTAGTACAAATTCCATGAATGTACTTGGATGGTGTTGCTTTGATGGATCATTTTTCTGAAGTTATAAAAAGTCCCCTAACAGGCTTTGGTTAAACTCATCTCTACCAAAATGCCCTGAAATCAGTGGTTTGTTTATAGATATAGAACCAGATTCCATCTTGATACAAACTATGTACGAATATTTTGAAGTCTTTGGGATTGTTTTGATGCCATTTAGAACTAGATGTAGTTTTTTGCATAGAGTTATCAGTGGTGAGGGCTGTTCATGAACTGTGGAAATACTACACCTGGAGGACACACAGAAAATTGCAGTGCTTTTTAATGAAGTAACTGACACCTTGTGGAAAATCTCTTAGCAAATTCTACAACTTCTCTTGTGTTAGTGATATATTTGTAATGATTAAACTCTTTATTTATATACATTTAAACCTATTTATTTAAAAAACTTCTAACTGCAGCCATGAATCTCTTCTCCAAAAGAAAAAGTATTTTTGAGGATACTTTTCAGCTTCTGGTGAAAGGAAACTGGGTGAAACTTATGGTATAAGATAAAGACAGTACAAGTGATGCTTGATTGAAGAGAAACAAAACATAGTTCTATTTTATTGTTCTGTTAAACACAGTATTTACTAAGTTTATGATTTTTCCACTTTTCAAACTGAATGGTATGTCACTGATTTAGTGTTACTTGCTGTCCTTCAGCAACTATCGAATAGAATGATGTATTTGACATCTCTTCAACGTAAGTTTTCCCAAACTAAGTATCAGGCATGGAAAGATGTAATGAGATCATATCACAGTGCAAAATTAGAAAAAAATAATAATGATTGATGGAGTAATAACTCCATGTTAGATGAAAAGTTGTTCTATTATACTGTAAAAACCGAGTTCACTATGCAGCTGGATGGCACACAGGTTCATCACCGACTCCCTCGTGGTTTGGCTGAAGAGGCAATCCCCACACTGAGGCCCTAGAGGTGGTGTGTGTGTATCCATGGCCTGGATACATCTGCTTCACTTTGGATGATTTCATCCTGTGATTTGCAGTTTTGCCTCGAGAAAATTTCCCCTGGCACTCAGATTCAGTGAAGAAACACATCTCCAAGCTCTCTGCTTTGCCAGCTCCCTGTCTCCAGCACCCCACAGCCCCACCATGGGTCCTGATGGGTCAGCCCCACCTGCAGACCACCATCCCAGCATGGTCTGGCCAGCCCCACCTGAGATGCCCAACGCCCAGAGCTGCCCTGCTGCGGTCTGGGGTCTGGCCGGGCACTGCCCAGCTGGACAGGTACCGTGCTGGGCCCCAGCTCCCTGTCCCTGGGGCAGCACTGTGCCCTGGAGCTCCCCAGGAGCTGCAGCATCCCCAGAGCCATGGGAAGGGGAGCTGTGCCAGGGATGGAGCTCGCTCCCTTCCTGCTGGGTCACTGGCACCAGGGCTGGCCTCCAGCTCCCTGACCAGCCTCCCCTGCAGCTGGGCAAGTGCAGGGAGCTCCTGTCCTGTCTGCAGAAAAGCTTCTAATCTGCAGTGATTAGAGAGATGATGGTCATTTAAGGGTGTGAAAATGGTGTGTGAATACCAGCAGAATAACAGAGTAGCATGAATCATTTTACTGAGAAACAAAATGAATATAAAGCTGGTGACTTGGTTCACGATATACAAAAGACATTCCTTTTGAAATGGAGTAACAGTTCTGACCTGGCTTTTGTTGCATAAGCCCTAGTCATTTCCTGGTGAAATGAAAGAGCTGCCCAGGAAATGGAATCATACCAATCAACCTTCACTTTCTTTTTCTACAAAAGCTCCCACGGATTTTAGTAAGAGAAATAGAGAGGCAAGGTTTAAAAACATTGTATATACAAATTAGCAAGCCAAAGGAAGTGAAGGGGAAGTTAAATATTACACGTAAAAACCAGTGCTTTGGATAGAACTAGGGAGGGAACATTAGTAAAAATGACTGTAAGATTTAGGAGCAGGGAAAATGCAGAATAAATTTGTTTGAATGAGAATTAGATTTTGTCTCTTCTTGTCGACAATTAACTTTGGAGCTTCTTGTGTGTCTGTGTTCATGAATGTTTCTCTGGGATAGGAAAACAAAGTTGTAATATAAAATCCATAGAAATACCATTAGCTGCTAAACGAAAAGCAGCTTTTCTTTTAATTGCAGCAAAAATGTTGCCATTTTTAAAGTTCTTTTGACCATGCACCAATGTTCTTTCCAAAGCATTGAAGCTCAGGCTTACAAGGACAGCAGCATTACCTTCCACTGCCTTTTATGCAGCACCTAAATCAGAAGTCAGAATAAATTCTTTAGACTCTTCAGTGAACACTGCTTGTGTAGTAATATATTTGTAACTACTACATGATGATGTAGTAACACTACATATTTGTAACTACTCCCATGATGATGTCTTCATTGTAAATATTGTATTATTAACCTCAGCCTGAAGGCTAAAACTGATGGAGATCAGAATGATCAGAGCATATCCTGTGCAGTAGAGGCAATCATCAATACAAACACAGCACCATATGGACTACTATGAAGAAAATTAACTTCATCCTAGCCATACCCAGTGCACTCTTCAGCCAAGTCTCATGGAAAAATTCAGCCATAGAAGGGCTCAGTTTTCTACATAAATATTGTCTTGCATAATTAAATAGCTGTTAAATAATCACTAAATACTTCTCACATGCATGTTCTTTTGAAAGAGAGGAAAAATACTGGGATTGTTCATATATCTCTGGAGGATTATTTCAAATCCATAGCTGCTTTTGTATTTGTAGAGTGGAAATTGAGAATGAGAGGTAGAATTTGAAGTAACAGGTGATTTTTGCTTAATTAGATACTCTTGTATCTTGACAGATCAAAAATTATGTGTCAGGCAGTAATTTTATTTTATATTTGAGTTTAGCAACAGAACCATTGTTTCAAATGAAGGCAAATCTCTGAGGTGCTGGAAAAAGGTTTGTCTGTTATTGTAAAGCTGAAGTATTCTGAAATTTGTCATCCAGAAACTTCTCCAGGTGGATTTTAATACATCTTCATGAGCACAGTGCGGAGATTTTCTCTGCACTAGTTATTCTATAAGTATCCACACCTTTATATTCTTGTTAAGTAGCTGTTAGAGGTCAGTTTTAGAGAGAAAAGTGGATTAGATAGTTCCTCTGTTTGGATTTAGTGTTGCCATATCATTTGAAGGCAGAAATGTGAAGAAGAATCATCAAATGAATTGGAGATTATGCTGCTATCTCTTTTCTGTCCTGTATGAATCTGTTACTGTTTATTGTTGTTCAGTGAATTGTGAAAACTTGGAGAAGGATAAAGGAAGAACAAGAAAACATAAGAGCACATTGACATTTCAAAATGAAAGCAGATAAGCAGAAAAATACTGTGAAACCTGGCTAAAAGTATTTATTCATGTAAAAGTATCACCAGAAAACAGAGAGAATGAGAAATCTTCCTACAACACGAGGGAAAAATCAGTTTCCAATGGCAATAATACGGTAGATTGTAAGCTGTAATCCTAGAATTAATAAAGCCTTTAATGCTGCCTTGCCATTTCCAAAATTATTGCACAAAAAATAGAGTAAAAGATCCTAAGCTGAAAAGTCCCCAAATCAGCATAGTTATTTTCTCAAGTAGATTTTCTGGAGCTTAGGAAAATAAATAAAGTAAGACTTCTTTCTTTATATTATTACTACAAAAATAAAAGTGATGCTATTTTCTTGAGCGTTTGTGAGTGAAGGCAATGTTTACATTTTTGCAAGAAGAATTGACATTTTCTTTATGGCAAGTGTTACATTATAAAGGAGAGGTAAGCTATATGTTTTTCTACCATTTATGTTTAACTCTGCAAGTATTTTTGTGGAAAAATCCAAACAGTAGAGGATGAGTGTGTACACTTACTGGTGAAGATGCTGTGAAGCCAAACAGAGCCCAAATATGCTTGAGGATTTAAGAGAGCTTCCACCAGGCAGGGCCTCACAGAGATCAAAGGAGGATGGTTAACCTGTTAGAAAATACAGGAGCTTAAGCTAAAGCCCTGGCAGTGCAAAACTGTTGAGATGCACAAAATTTACCTGCCAACATTTGAAATGGAGGCAAATTGCAAACTGATAGGGTTACAGAAAAACTTATTAACCTCAAAACTCTTTCACTGACAACTGTAAGTCTTTAGTGGATTTACATATATTTCTCTTCAAAGGAAGGGGGTGTAAAACGTTAGAACTTAGCCAAATGATTAGCATTTCAGTAGTATTTCCTTTCTTGTAAGCTGCTTCTCATAGAAAAGTGATTGGTCATACAAGCTGAACAAGCAAATTAGGGTGAATGTTTAGTCCAGGAGATTGCATGTGAATTAAAAGCCCAGTTAATAGCAAAATGAGTAAAAGGAAAAAAAGTGGCCAGCATATGCTGTTTCTTCTCTGTATTGAGCACATGAATGTAACTTTTCCTGCAAAGATTTTTTCCTCTTGGTCAAGGTACGGAGGTTGATGCACACAATTCTGAATGTTACTGAGCTTTTTAGCCTGGAAGGCCAAAGTGTGTCACCTGAAGATTGCAAAATACAGAATGATGTTCATGTGGCTGTGCAAGACATGAAAAAAATATGCTTTTGCCCATGGGTCTAATCAGAAATATTTTCAAGTTACATATTTAGGGATAAAGCTAGAAAATGTTGATACAATTAGCCACAAGCCAACCTTTCTCTTCTTTTTACTTCTTTCTTTGGCTGAAATGTGACATTTTTGTCTGTAAACTGAAGTAATACTAATTCCTTATTTTATTGTAACTGAAACCTTTCTAGGATGTAAGAATACTCTAGTGGAAGTGGTATTCTGGCATTCCGATGTCCCTGTTTTCCCTGGCTTTAATTTTGTAGACAAAATCACAAATATTGCAGGCTAAAATTGTTGCTGTCTTTCCAGGGGAATTATTAATAGGATTGTATTCCTGTGAGGACAGATGGTCAAGAAATTAGGGTTTGTGGTTTTTAATAATAATAAAAAAAGTATTTAAAAATATTTTTTCCCTGTAGAAAGAAATAATAGGTGAAAAAAGCTATACTTTGATTTTAAAAATATGCATACTTAGTATATATGCATATAGTATGCATATTTAAAAAATATGCATAGAAGTCCTTAGTCTTGACCTATAAATATTTGATAATCATCTGGTCAAATGCTGTTCAATGGCATGCTAGGCTATAAGGATGAATCACAAAAACTGTTATTTGGAGATGTCCTTGTAAAGCACAGAAGTGAGTAAAAATATAGTGAATAGAGGTAACAGCAATGCTATTAAAAGTTTGTCTGTCTAAATCCTATGTTGAAATGGCTGATAATATAAACACACTTTCAGAGTACTTAAAATCTCCATCATATCAAATTGAGTTTCAGTGTGAAGGGTGAAACAATAATCACAGGCCATAATGGAAATGTATTTAGATGGCGTGTGTAATGGAGCAAATTTTATGGCTGACTTGCTTCCTGATTCACGGTGTATTGTCTGCTACAAAGAGAATCCATTTAATCCGTTTGCATTTCTTGCTATCTATTTGTTTTTCAAAAGAAGTACAAACCTGTGTCATGCAGATGCATAGATTGTCACAGAACTAACTTTTTGAGTGTATTTGACTAGTGCAGAGAAAAAACTAAATAAATGAATGTTTGCAGAGACATCGCTATCCTTTAATTGCTTCTAAACACCTGAATTGGGATGACTTGCAGCAGCTAGTGCTAAAAAATAAATTTATGCAGGAAATCTGTAAGCTTAAAAAGTATGTTGCTAAAATCAGGAAATTAATCTAGTACATACCCCAGTTCTGGTCCTTTTACCAAAGAATGTTCTTGAAGAGTACTAAGTGTCCTTGGAAGACTGTCTTTCAACAGTATTTTAGAAGCAAATATGGGCAGATGCTTGCAAAAGAACTAATTCAACTATAGATTTGGTATAAATTACATATTTTTCACCTCATTAATGTTGTACTTGATTTTATATTGAAAGCTGATATTTGTATCTATTTGGACAGATTTAGTCACTCCTTGATAATTCAAGCCTTTGCAGAACAAGTGCTAAACTATTTTGGTGCTTTTCATGCAAACAGTACCAAGAGATAAAAAGTAAGCTGATAATTTCTTTGGAAATGTGTCTCTGTTTCACAAATGCAAAGTGTTGTATCTCTTTTGGAGAATTCAACTGTTGAAAGGCGAGATGCAAAATATTACTGAAAAATAAAGAGATACCCATCGTCTGTCTCTAAAATAATAAATTGTGGTATTTTCCTGCACTTTACAGCTACTTTTTTTTGATATTTAACACTTATTAAATTTCTTGGAATAATTAATGAGTTAGAGGAACAGAGCTTTCTTTTGGACATCGCAGTGCTGCACTTATTCAAAGATGTTACAAGCACCCAAGGAAATTACAAGAGTAATGCTTTTAACTATCACCAGTTTCAGTACAAGCAATTTTAAAAACATTTTTTCATATTACCTTACAATTTATTCTGAAACTCATTATCTAAGCAAGTACAGAAAGGTAATAAAGGTTTTATTTGCAATTCTTTGCAAACTGAGAATGTAAGTTCATTTGTACTGGTAACTTTTCATTAAAACCACCCTAAAGTATCTGCAAATGCCAATTAATTATCTGCTGTTCTTCCAAACTGGTGTCTTTTTCTTATTACTAGCTCCATGTTCACAGCTCGCTCTTTAGAGCAGTTTCAAAAGGGCACATCATTGATGTTTGCTGTCTGTTTCAATACAAATCAATTTATTGGAATCATGTTCATAGGATGAATTAGTTTAGCTTGCTGACAGAAAGCCAGTTTTTTCAGTTGTTTGTTCCAGTTGTTGATTTGTCAATCTAGCAAATTTATCAGTTGATTTCTATCAAATCAGTCAGTTGAGCTGAGACATCCAAAGCCACACAGTCACTGGTGCAAAGGAACGGGCTGGAGCACGCACGTGGAGACAGAAATGAGGAGCAGCAATGCCCCTTTTGGTGGCCATGAGATTGCATTTCACCTAGTCTGAATCTGCCCTCTCTGGCAGCCAAAATTGCAAGAAGGAAAATTGCTTCTCTCCTACCTCACATCACAGACTTGCAGCTTCTAATCAGCAGAAGTCAAATTAATTTTTCTACATTTCCTTCTCTAGATTTGGAGTGAAAATAGTGTGTGCCAGAGGTGACAGTCTAACCAGTCTGCTTTTCACCCTGCAGATATGTAACAGTCAAATGCCAAGAGGAAAGACACTTCCACTAGGAGCTGTTTTATCCATTCAGATGGAGGATTATAAAAAGACACTATCAGGTAGGATTACTAAAAGCCTGTGTTTACTGGAAATTTTCTCCTAAATTCTGTTAGCAGATGATTATCTTTTTGTACAGCTGAATGAGACTTTTACTTCTATCTACCATTCCCATGTATGGCTATGGCTGTGGCTGATCTTGCCAGTTTTGTATTTCCAATATTTTAATGATCTTTACAAAATTCACAATCTGAAATATATAATGTGGCAATTAATTAGAAGGGTTAGTTAGTGTTAGAATTAAATGAGTTAAAAGATAAATCCACAGATTGATACAGAAAACCTTCTGAGCACCTGTAGGCCAGACATCAGATGAAGTAAATCCAATAATAAGCATTTTGCAAGGTGGGAAAAAACAACAGCACTCAAGGAGGAAAAATAGGTTGCAGTTTGCAGGGGTCATCAGTTTTTTTGAAAACAACAGGAAGAGGATGCAAAATAGATATCTTGCAAGCAAAACTGTTGTACCTCTGACTACATGATCACTGTAGGGTAATCCTGTTTGTTATTGAAATGCATCACAGAGGACTCCATAGCAGAGTTTGAGTAACTATTGCTTTGCTAAGGATTTTAATCAATATAAGAGATGCAGAAGCCATTTACCGCTTCACAGAACTGTGAAAGGTTTATAAATTGTGTCTACATTTGCTGGTAAATAAAGGTAATTACCATAAATTCAGAAAGCATCTTTCAAAAGTGCATTCACGATAACCAAATTTTCTCTAGCTTGTCAGGATGAACGTAATCAAATACTAAATATTGCCAGCAGTAAGTTCTAGCCTTAACTGCTTAATGACCTGTATCTACCTTCTGTTTCTCATGTGGCTGAGGTCAAGATGAGTACACTGCTGTTCTGAGCTGGTAGCATTACACACATTGTACCCTCTTCTGCTACCAAATAGGCAAAGCAGTGATGAGTGGAAACTTATGTTCAGCCTGAAGCTAAGAAATGCATGTAATAACTTCTAAGAACACCTCACCACATTCTCCTGACACAGAAATAGGTTAATATTAGATTCAGAATATATTGCATTAAACATGATTTTTTTCCTTCTATTTAGTATTTAGGAACCCACTTGATAGTTTATATTTAAGCAGTTTATATTTACATCACAGGTGCTTTTGCATGTTGTGCCCTTTAATTCAGAGCATGCACACCTGCATGGGTGGAGCTCTGAAGGGTGTAAATTAGATAAAAGACTTTACAGTGTGTGTACGACTCATTTGTATGCTTTGTGTTTGTTCTGGTTCCTTTCTGCAGTGTAAGAGCTGTCCCTAGACTTTTGAGAGCTGTGTTTCAGCTGATACAGCAATCCCGCGGCAGTGCTTGTCAAATGTGTCCTGTGGCCAGGTAAGACTGAGATGGGTGTGTGTAGTTCTCTGCTTTACAGTGAGTTCCTGCTTTTAAAAGCCTCTGAGTTTTCTTTAGAAGGGCCAGTTTTAATTAAAATGAGGACAAGAATAATTGAGTCTTTCAGTAGAAACAGACACCCAGACAGACTGGAAATAAAGGTGCCTTATCCTTAACTCCCTTCCTGATAACTGTATTTTTGACAGGTAATGAGTTTCTGCTTCAGTCAGTTGTGTGGCATTTTTAGTTTCATCAAGTGATGTGCAACACTTTTTGCTGCCCAGCAAGTAAACTTGGTTTATTTAGGCCTATTTGTTGTCAGCTTCTCTCACCCTATGTCTGTGCTAATAAGTAGCAAAGCAGAAACAGCTCTAGAAAGAAAACCAATTGTTTCTGAGCACCCGTAACCCATCTTGTGCATGTTTTGGATATTTTATTTCAGGCTAGGTCTATTCTGGTCCCCATGTCTCTATGCCAATTAGTGGTTGGAGCACCCTGACCCAAGTTTATGTTTGCATTAGTAAGATGCATATATCCTAGTTCATCTAAAGGGATCTATTTTGTCTGGTCTGAGACAGCTCTGGTGCAAATAAAAGCACCTTAACTGAGGAAAATTAGGAGGTTTGCACTGAAAGAGCATTTGTAATGAAAGCCAATATACAAATATGCCAGTGCAGATTCACTGTCTGTGAGTTACGGTTTGTCACCTCCTTGATTTAACTCTCATTTATTCACTTATTATACTCATGGTTTGATGTTTTCTCCTCCCTTGAGAATGAAGACAATTGTTCTTCAGAGCAGAGAAATCTGTCTCTTTCTAGAGGGTTCTGCCCGCCTTGTGAAATCTTGTAGAGAGTGGAACATATATCAAAGAATATATGTACATATGTATATAAAATTGATCAGAGAATGTGTTTCACGGGGAATTTCTTCCACAGCCCATGTGAATTAGAGGTGATGAGACAGCCCTTTCTTGTAATGGGATAGATCAAAAGCATATATGAGATAGACAAAAGTAATTCTGAAGGCCTTTCATTTAGCAGTTCAGGGGGATCAAGCCAAGGGAAAGGTGCAGGATTGGGATTTCTCATTAGATACTAGAATAAAGAAAAGCAGAGGAGTAGTGTTTAGGAAATGTCTGGAAATAATCGGGATATTTTTTTGAAATACATGAAGTATGGGGATAGCTCAAAGTAAAGCCATTCAATTTACTGTTGTGTTTGTAAAAGGACTAGATATGGCTTACACACTGAATGAATGCCATTTGAAAATATTTTGAAATCTTTGCTGTTTATTTGGAGATCCTAAATACAAAGTTGCAATTTTTTTTCACCTGAGCAAGGAAAGTTTCATTCAATGAAAAATCTTCCATAAGAGAAAGGAAAAAAAACCCGCCTCAAGCCGGTCTGGAGGGAAGCTCGTTGTATTGCCTTATACATTTTATTCTGGGCACCTGAGCAGGGAACAATACACCACTTTTCCGGAGAACAAAAGATTCCTTCATTGCCCAAATGCTGGGAAAGATGACAGCTGCAAAATTGGAGCCTCAGAGGACAGGTAGCTTGCATGAGTCCTAATAGGAAATGGACTATTCATGCAGACTTTAATGTCTAACCCTATCTACTTCAAACTGAAGTAAGATTAGCCTCCTTTAAAAACATGTACATGTTTAATGGTAATCCTAGATCATTTTGGTTGTGAGAAATCTGATATAAGAGTAGAGGAAACAATGTGTCCTACACCGGTGCATATGAGAACTTAAAAAGTTTTGATATCCTAAAAATATAAATTGTAATTCCCTTTATATATGAATTTATGCTCTTTCATCTCAGACTATCTCAGGTAAATTCCATGAAACAAAGGGTATTAACCATATGTCAGTACAATGTAATTCCGTAGTTGTAGACCTTATGTAATTTTAAAATAAGTCTTAGGATAAATGCTATTTATGTACTCATATTAAATAGAAGTCAGTACATTTTAAAATCAGAAATATCTAATTAATCTGTAGCTCTGTTTCAGGCCTCCTCACTGTCATAGTGGACAAATGTGACATAAAGAGATGGTGAATGCCAACTAGACATTAAATTGCAGATACTAGGAGTGTTCAAATGTGAGGGTGTGACATTTGCACTTGCCATCCACCACAGATATAGGCAGGTTTGCCATTGTTTTACTTTCCCCATGTCCATGAGACACGAAACATGGCAACTGTAATGGTTGTGAAAAAAATACTGAAGGCTTTTCCTGCTCAGCTTCAATTTTTTTCCAAGTAGTTTACTTTTTACAAGTTGAATCTGAAGTTTGAAACTGTTGGAAGGCTTTCAGGAAAATGAATGGCAACCGATTAAGCCAGATTCTGTAAATTCGTAACAATTTCATTTGAGGTAGTGATTTTATTTTGATTCACACATATTTAACTATGAATAGGTTGTGCTTTCTCATTAAAAGCTATTTTCTTTACTGGTGATCTCTTTATAAAGAGATTTAGAAACTGGGTCCACAAATTTGCACTCCTCTTTTTAATGTTTTCTAAGGTGTACATGCAGAGATTTTTGTGATAGGTGACTACAGTATTCACATTATCCCTGCCAAACAATTCAAAAGAAGTCGAGATGAACTGTTTTGGTCACCTTCTCAGTTTCTGCCCGCTGTTGTGGGCACATTTTTACACACACTGTTTCACTTTAGACTGTAATTGCTGCAAAGGGACTTGTTTCTGTGTGTACAAAACAGGTGGGAAATGAAAGAGCTATCAATTTTGCTGCTGTCGTCATGGAGCTGAGCTCCCTGGGTATGAGCAGGGTCCCAACACCTTATGAAAGGGATTAAACCACAGGTGAAAGAGGGAATGGTCAGAGGAGAAGAAATATTTCAACAGCCCCAAAGACACGCAGAAGTCAATCTGTACAATTTACATGAATTGCAGCAGTGTTTGTCAAATTTAAAACATCTAAACCCACCCTGTTCCCACTTCCTCTCAGTGTACTACAATTTCTGGTGGAACAAAGATGTAGGCTGATGTAGAAAGAGTAATAATGCATGAACAGATGGAACAGTATGATGTTAGGAAACATCAGCTTGGAGGTTTTTTGTGGGGAGTAAGTGTTGTAATGAAATAAAATGAATGTAGGGTGGAGGTAAACAGTGTAGGGCATCCAAGGATGAAAAGGTGTGGAGTGAAGTTGAAAAGAAGATGCTATTAAAGGGAAAAAGGCCAAATAGTTAGGATCAAAATGCAGACAGTCAGAGGATGATCATGTAGTCCCAGTTAAGCTGTTCCTCTTCATGTTTTACTCTATGAAACAGACTGAGTCTCAATGGTCTGACATGATTTTTGTTTTTACTGTATGCTGTTTTCTCAGTTATGAGTGACAGAGGAGTTTTATCTGCAGACACTTCAGCTGAAAAGGGGCAAAGTGTTGACAGGCAGCTCTTTGTGTGTGGTCCCCTTGCTTTGGCATTCCATTGGCTATTTGATCTGACAAGGCATGATGCAAGAGTTGTCTATTAAGGTAATTTCAGCATTTTCTAATTGTGCTAATTATTAATAAAGCTTTAAATCTTCTATCACTGCTTACCAGCAATGTTTCATATGCAGGGACATAAAAGACTAGGAAATCATTGGTACTTTTTTTGTGACCTAAGTTTCCATATCTACTGGAAGGTGTAAAAAATGCCTGCCCCTACACCTTCTATTAAAAATAAGTGAATGGCATGAGAAGGCATCCTACTGACAGTTGGCTATGTGGTAAATGGTATAGGTGATGGACCTTTTAATTAAGAAAGTCAAAGATCAATATTGGTCACTAATGGCATATAATAGTAAGTAAGCTTTTGACTTAAGGGTGTTGATACAGAATGCTAAAGGATCTATCTTCTTGATTAGAAGTGCTTCTTTTATCCACTTTCCAATTCCTTTAAGATTTTGGATTAGCTTGGATGCTAATCCTTTGATTCCAGATTTTAAGTCAAACCAGATACCAGTTCATATTAAATATTCTACCATTAAAAAAAGAAGACACCAAATCCCAAATAAACCAACAAACCCCCCAGGATTATCTTTGTTCTAATATTTAGCATTGATATGGAATCACAGACTCATAGAATGGCCTGGGTTGGAAGAGATCTCAAAGATCAGCTGGTGCCAACCCTCTGCTGTGAACAGGGGCAGCTTTCACTAGACCAGGTCACTCAGAGCTCCTTCCAACCTGGTTATAGCCTGTCTTAATAAACTTCCCAATTTGTTTTCCTGTACTGAAGCTTGAAATGATCCTATTCAACATCAGAGTGTTTCTCTGAATCCTCCGTTGGAGTATACCCTGGTATCTTGGGAACTTTAGCAGACCTGGTAGATCACTGCATCTCTTGAGAATAGGAGTGATGGAAGTTGAAGGCTACACTTGTGTCTTGTGAGTCAGTGACTTTATCACCATTGTTAGTATAACTTCAGTGGGGCAAGGAGGAGCCTTGTTATCCCAGGAGAAGGCTAAGTCATCCCTCTGAGAGCCCTGGGGGATGGAAGTAGGAATGCCTGTCAGGGCAGGGTTGGAGCCAGTTGCTTAGGGAATTGTGATGGTCCTATATTTTCAGACCTGAGCTTCGTAAAAAATTACTTCTTTACAGTAGCCCTTTCAAAACAGGAAGAAACAGTCTACTGAGAAAACATGACTTTGTGGTAACCTTTCTAAGAGGAAGAATGAACCTTCTTTCAGTCATAGATTCTTCTGTATTGCCATAACATGTAATTATTCTGTTGAAGAAACAAGAGGAACCCTGGTCCTGCATGATGTTCAATTTCCCACTTAAGTATGTGATCATCATCACATAGAGCTTTTCTGTCGAGGCTTATACAATCAGGAATGTAAGGATTACACAGAGTGTATCATGTACATTGTACTACTTCCTGACAGTCTAAAATATCACAGAGCACAATAGTAGTGCCTCTCTTGGAATGACTGCTGACTTTCTTTTGTCAGACCCACGAAGATAAATCACATAAGCTTCTTAAAGTTGGAATAATAATCTTTGGTGATTAAAACAACTGATGAAAGCTTTAGAAGTTGGCTTGTTGCCACATGCTGATTTCCTGTCATGCCAGGTAATGTTGTTTGACCAGTTACTGGCAAAGTTTCCTTCTCAGGACCTTGCTTTTGTTGATTTTTTTTTTTTTTTTTAAAAATAACAAGCCTCAAAGCTTCAAATTAAATGAACTTATTAGCTATATTCAATCCCTTCTTAGCTGTTAATGCTTCCCTGCAATGGTAAACACAATTTTAAAGTGAACAAAATGCCAGTTTATTGCAATGTTCTTAAAGACAAAGTAATTGTCTCAAAGATTGAAAGCAAGAACTTTGCAGAAAACCTGCATTTTTGCGATATTGTTCATTGTCTGTGATGAAGCAGTATACAATTATCAGTATCATTCTTATTTTTACAACATTATTATACCTTCTAAGTTAAAGAACAGAAATTACTATTGATGTTAGTGTTACATAGATAATGTTGGTGAGTGGTAAAAGGTATGTCTGTTCTCCATGAATGGATTTAATACCATAATTAGGTTCATGGATTTAACTATTAATAATTATTACAACAAATCTGGAAATTTTATGTCCATGTCGTGGGTTTGACATGGTTTATTTTGTGTATTTTTTAAAGAGGGAATTCAGCTTTCAATGTAACACTCACCCTGTAGTACAAAGCAGTACTTTTCATGATATGAGTCCAGTTTAATACAGTATCAAGGCTTTCGCTGTTTACTTTTCTTCAGAAGTGCAGCTGGAAATTTGGAAAGCACACGGACCTTCCAGGTTATATTTGAAATTCTTCTGAGATGAGAATATTTATTAGATTAATGGATAAATTTGTATTATTCCTCATGTGTCACAATTCATCAACTGTGGTGGTGAAATCATCCTCTCCTGTGGTGAAATTATACTGGTGCTCATTTTGAATTGTGGAGTCCTACAGTGATAAACAGCTCTTCTAAGATGGATAGTACATTTTTTATATCTGTCTTAGTATATTTTTAATGATATTTACATACCTTTAGAGAGTATGCATATCTTGAGTTTTGGATGGTTTTTCCTGTCTGCACAAGAAGCAGCTGTTCTCTGGGCCGGATTCTTTCTTGTCCTGGATTTTATCACTTGTACTGAAGCAAAGGGAATGATTACACACACAAAAAATCTCAATAATACTGACATCAATAAATATTCTAATTATCCTCTATTGAAAATGTAAACCCTTCAGGCATGTGCCTGTTACATTGTGCTTTTTACTGACCAGGTAATCAAAAATGCGATTGTAACAACTGCTGCAGCCTACATAGAAAGACAAGGGTAACAGGGAATCAGAGTCTTTGGCTTATTCACCTGTAAAACCTAATGAAGAGGAATCCTCCTGCTTTAGAGGGGAATTAAAGTGTTAGCATAGTCTAAATTTTGAGTTGGGGTGTTGTGTGAAGGGTGAGAGCTGGTACCTCGTACTTTTCTATTAAGTGTGAAAGCAAAAGGGAGATATTAGTAGATGATCTACTTGTCTCAAATATATAAAAAACCAACAGCAATGAGAGTGTGCATTAAGGACAGCCAAATGAGGTCAGTTGTTATGAAATAAGATAATGTATTAAGAAATATATTTTATTTATTTGTCTGCATAGCTGAACTCCTGACAAAATTAGGATGATGTATGCTGATGAAGCCAACTGGATTTTTATCTTTAGTAATCTTCAGATGTCTGATACTTTTTTGATTTATTTCTACATGTTTCAAATACAAGCATAACATTTTTAGAGTATTTTTTGAAGTTAGCAATTCATATTGCATTTTTGAGGAAATCCATTGTTAATTTTTAATAGCTAAGATCCAAGTAAATTTTAACAATGGTTACTCAGTGTGTTTCGATAAGCAATAGGACAGAGGTGAACAAAGACAGCATGGAGCTTAATTTCAGAGGTCAGTACATAAGTCAGTGCTGGTGTTAACATCTTACACATACATCTGCATATTGGGATATGCTTCAGCTGGCGCATTTGAGTCTGCCATTGAGACGAACTGTCCTGATGTTCTCCCTACTTTAAGCTGCACGTGCCTGTCACAGCTTACTTGCAGTTAGAGGATGTCTGAAACCTATTTTTTGTTCTGCAACAACCTATTGTTGTTGCCATGTTAATTTTCGTCTGAATCAGTGAGATGACCTTACATGACCTGACACAAGTTACCTGGCTGTTTCTGTAATGTCCCAAGGACAGCAGCAGATCCCATGGACATTGCAGAAGGCACTCTGTACCCTCTGGTCATAGACTGAGACAAGACTGCCAAAGCTGAATGAGAAGGAACAGGAAAAGCATTTGCATGACTTTACTTGATAAATACACTGAGCTATTCAAAGTAACTTCTTATTGAGTAAACATCAGGTTTCAAATAAAGGATATCCACTAAAATAAGGACGATTGCCAAACCTGTGTTTTAAACACATAGAGTCACTGCAACAGAAACCTGCATTTGGAGGTCTCTAAATTCAGGATTGAGCTTGAAGAGATGCTTATTAAATTAGAGCTACTAATTGAGCAAATCCTTCAATGTTTAAATTTACGTCCAGAGCTTCGGCCATAGATGCAGTTTGACTTTCAAGGGCATGAAAATGCAACAGCAGTTCTGCCATTTAGCTACAAATGCTAACGGCAGTGCTAGCAGTGCTAATTTTGGTCTGAAAAGGTTTAACAGGGCCCTGGTTAATTGAATTGACTGTTTTGAATTGCCACTGTTTGAGTGATTTACCATATGCTTCACTGTCACTAATTGTAACTGTGCCAGTCAGACCCATCTG
The DNA here is from genome assembly GCA_036785705.1 of Acanthornis magna. NCBI lineage: Eukaryota > Metazoa > Chordata > Aves > Passeriformes > Acanthizidae > Acanthornis > Acanthornis magna. Next base: position 24,038,006 of record JAWUZG010000018.1, on the reverse strand, counting down.
TTTTATGGCACATCCTATAAAATATATAATTTACCAAGTGTAAATCTATTTTATAAACATCATCTTTCAAGTAATTGAGAAAAAGATTATTGGCGACAATTTAACTTTATCATGCTACCAACTTCAGCATTTTAGCTTTAACAGTCTGGCAGACTACACAAACAAAATTGTTATGGCATGACCAGAAAAATGACAATGCATGGAGAATTAGGAAAAAAACCCCTGAACTATTCCCTCTGGTCACAACAAATTATCTGCTTAATTTTTTTGTCTCTCCTAGCAGTTATGATTAGTTGTTTTTGCCATCTTTAGCACTTGATGCATACTTGACAGCATGTGGAAAGTAGGAAACAGATGAGCCTTAACTGATAAAATGCAAATCTGATTTATATAGTACAACTTCCATAAGAAATGCAAAATGCTTCTCATGAGTGAATGAAGATCTACACGTATTTTTTATATTCCTCTACTGCAAACCATCAGTAAACATTTTCGTAACATGCAAAATTAAAAAATTTTATGAGGTCAGGAATATAGTATTTCTCAGTCTGTTTTAGCTAAATATTTTGTTACTACATGTATCATAATAAGCAACACTGAATGTTAGGAATAACCTGGTATGGCAAAAAATAAATTTAGAAAGTTATCAAGTTATCAAAAGTAGGGCAGCTAAGATATCTTAATGATTGAGGGGATGCGGACTTGTGCACAGCAATGAGGCAAGGAAAAAGAAGCAAAGAGGTTGAGCTTATTGCCAGAAAGGTTTGTACTGAATGAGAAAGAAAATACAGTGTTGTCAGTGATTAGTCTCTGCTAAAATGTTAGGTGAAGGAAATGTGGATATTAAAAACAGAAGAAATATAAATTAGCCCAAGATGACTGTTAAGAGCTAATTTCAGTGTTCATGTGGCATTAAAAATGAATAGAAAAGTATCTGGATTTAATATTACAGTGCTGTCTATTGTTACAAACCTTTAGGAATAGGTCATCTCTAAATGAAATATACTATTTAATACAAAATATCTCTGGACTAAAAGCAATTAAAGCTGTCTAGAATAGATCCACAGTTCATAGATCACTTATAGCCTTCTTCATTAGTTTTTATATTCCATATATGATCTCTTAAAAAATGCATTTGAATGTAAAATTTGCTGGTTTTAAAATAAAAGATTTAAGACCACTCAATACGGAGAAAAGTTTTGGACCTGGCTTTGCTCTGTTTTTGTATAAGCTGAATGATAAGCCTGTACTTTTCTTTATCCTTCTATGTACATTAAATAAGTGGCCTGCCAGGAATTAGTGAATCTATTGTGCTGCCAATTCAGTAAATCAAAATTCAGCTAGAATTCACAGCATAAATTAACTGCTTTGTTTCAGTGATGAAAAGGAGCTGTTATGACAATGTTCAGCTTCTATTTCAGGTTTCTTATGAAAGTCCTAGGTATATGCCCTAAGCTGCCATAGCATTTTTTCTTCTCTTTCTGCGTTTTCGCCTGGGTTATGTTCTCTGTGCGACTTTCTCCTGGGTCTAAGCATTGTCACAGAGGAGATGTGGCAAAGATGTGAGGGATCACATGTGGCTGGTGGTTTCTGCCTCTGTTAAATGGGTTTGGATTCAAAGGAAGGCACAGAGCCATAGCAGGAGGCAAAGGAAAGAGAGCGAGCTCCGTGTTTATGCCCTTTTAAGTTATTTATTTGCTCTCTGTCCTGAGCAGTGACAAGTATCCCTCATTTGGGAATCACCATCCATTCTGTTCTGCTCTTTGGAATACCCTTTGGGCAATTTGGGTCGGCTGTCCTGGCTGTGCTACTTCATGACTTCTTGTGCACCTCCTCAGTGCATGAGACACTTAAAAGTCCTTGACTTGTATAAGCACTACTTGGCAACAGCTGAAACATCAATGTTATCAATATTTTTCTCATCCTAAACCCAAAACACAGCCCTTTGCCAGCTAGTAGAAAGAAAATTAACGCAATGCCCACCAAAACCAGGACATGATGAAGCAATGTTCTTGAGTTAAAAAAGCAGACTTAGCTAAAGCTTCATCTGAATGACTGGCCACCTGCCTTTCTGAAATCAACAAAGTACTTCTGTTTCCCACAACATGGTATCAGTAAGTCTCCATCCTTTCATTTCCTACATTTTTTTCCTCTGTCCTGTATAGCTTCTCACAAGAAAAATTCTACTTACCTGGTTTTGAGGTATAACTTATTTTTGAAAACTGGCCCCCAGTTGCTGAGACTCCCACATCTCTAGAAAGGGATTTAGTGTCATTATCTTTCATTGCAATATTTGAGAGCCCATTTTGCTCTAGTCAATTGGGTCCAATACAAATGTACTGCCTTTTCTCGCATGCTGAGACTTTAATACAAACAAGAGAGGTAATGTCTGGGAAATGAAGACATCCACAGTTCTCTAGAAGATATGACAAGAGTTTGCTGTTGGGAATATGAAAAATTATAACCTAAAGGCCTTTTCTTGGCATGTAAATAACTAAATTGTGTTATCTAGCCATGGCTCTTCATGACTACAAAGGAGAAAAGAGCATCTAATATTGTCAGCCGAACAATGATCTCAGTCCAAATTCCGAACAAATGTTATATTATTTGTCCTATTCATTTTTCCGAATCCTGTTGAGAATTGCCTACTTTTGAACTGAGATCCCAGGATCAAAAATTAGGAAATTTGGTTTCTAATTTCCACTGTACAGCACTCAGGAAATTAGTATTGTCAGGAGCCCTGTGGAGAAGCACTCGGGGGCACTGGGGGATGAGAAACTGGACATGAGCTGGTTGTGTGCACTCACAATCTAGAAACAGTACCCTGAGCTGCATCCCAAGCATGGCCAGCAGCTTGAGAGGAGATTCTCCCTCTCTACTCTGCAGTAATCCTGGAGTACTGCGTCTGTCTCTGGGGGCCTGTTGGAGTGGGTCCAGATGGAGGTCATGAAGATGATCAAAGGGCTGGAGAACTCCTTCCAAGAAGTCAGGCTGAGAGAGCTAGGGTTGTTCGGCCTGGAGAAGAGGAGCCTTTGGGGAGACCTGATTGTGGCCTTTTAGTACTCCAAGGAGCTTATACGAAACAGTTTTAGCATGGCCTGTTGCAAGAGAACAAAGGGTGATGATTTTAAACTAAAAGAGGGATGATCAGTCTAGATATAAGGAAGAAGATTTCTATGATGAGTGTGGTGGAGCAGGTTGTCCAGAGATGTTGCATGCTTGGAAAGATTCAAGGTCAGCTTGGATGAGGTTCTGAACAACCTGATCTTGAGTTGAAGATGTCCCTGCTCATTGCAGGGGGTTGGATTAAATGACCTTTAAATGTACCTTCCAAGGTCATTTAATGTGTATGTGCTTCACATATTACAGGTAAGCTAAATTTAATTTGGTAAAGCTCTCTGACACGTTATGGAACCATAAATGCAGATGTTATAAAAATTAATAATAGAGCAGTCTGCTTTAATAGTTTGCAGTGGAAGCCCCAGTTAGAAACAACAGACTATGAAGAGACTATCATGTAGCTAATACTATGATTTACACTAGAAAAATAAAATTCAAGTTGAATATCACAGGGAATTTGGCACAAGAAGTACCTAACCTCTCCTGCTTTTTATCTCTTATTCTGCTTCTTCAAGTGATAAAGGTCCTTCATTTCCTGGGGCAGTGTAGTCCCCTAATCTGGCACCTTACGCATCTGCTGTCCCTACATTTGTATAGAGACAGTACATTCCTTGGAGCAGGGCTTTCTTTTTTTTTTCTTTTTTAAAAAATTGGCTTAATCTTCTTGTGTATTATTACTATTATACAGGTGTCTAAGAAATTGCAGATGTGATGGTAATTCAAAAGTAATAAGAACACAATGCACATAGATTCTTCGTGCATGAAGTTACCGATGTTTTAGAATGTTGATAGAACGCAAGTATTAAACTGTCGAAACAGACTTTAAAAAAAACCCAAAAAGTCACACTTTTTCTGAAGTAAGATTAATATGCTGCAAGAATAAAAGAATTGATCACAAGCTCTGAAAACCTACCAGGTGTTGGCATCACAGCAAAACGAAAGAATTTGGAGTGCATTCTTTATCAAAGTTTGAGTCTGGCTCTTAGATGCCAACTGCGCAAGAGTCCTCTGTGAGTAGTTGTGATTTTTATCCTTTTCCTTTTAAGTTTCTGTCTGTCAGTACTGTCTTATATAGTATCTGTTCTCATACTCTGAATGTTGTTTACTAGCACACTGAGACTGAATATAATGCGCCTGCCTTTTTGGTTTCAGAAGCCACATTAAAGATGGCAGGCAGGAGAATAAATTGTCACAATAACTTACTAATGGTACTATCTGAATAGTTGCTGCCTTTTTTTGAGAATTGTTATTATCCAGTATTAATTGAGTAAGAAAAGGAGGTGATGACTGTGCTGGTATTTTGTTCTTTTAAGAATACTTAATATCTCTCTTATCTGTCTTATTTTTGCCTCTGAAATATTTTGGCCTTTTATGGGGTATTAAGTATTAGTGCAAACAGTGCTCTAATTGATATAATCTATGTTTTAAGGCGACAGACCTTAACTGCACTGCTGAGCCCCTACCTGAACCCATGGACTAGGGGTTTGTGCTTTTAGCCCTTGCCTGAGCAGAGCCATGGGCAGATTTGTCTTCTCTTCTCTGGTCCCTGCTAGTCCTGAATGGTTTTTCTGGTCTGATCTCAGGCCTGACTTGTCACCTTGCCTGTATTTGATGATTATAACCCCTCCCCTACTCAGGTCCTGGGTGTATGTCCTGACAGTGGGGGCACTGTCTTGCTTTCTTCAGTGACCTTATCCTGTGGAACAGTTCCATTCTTGCTATATCTAGCATGGCATACTATAAGGTATCTAATAATGGTATCTTATTATTCCAGAAGGTTGCATAATTACCAAGTAAGAGTGTTGTAGAAACACTCCCTTATCCATCAGATGTTATGTATTTGCTCACATTTTATAGGTGGTATTAAAAGACTTAGAACTGTGATGGTTTAAATATATGAGTCAAGGCTTTAACAAAAATTATCATAAACTTTCAGCATAGAAGCCCCTCAATACAGATGCCTGTATGCTTCAAAATTTGTGTATTGCCTTATTTTGCCTGTGCCAGCAGGAGTGTGGATAGGCTCTCTTAGTTGCCTCAAGCTCTAAGTGATGCAAATGAAGCCTACAGTTACCTCCCTGAGAACTGACCTGACGTTAATGGGGAGATATAATTTGGTTTTTTGTCCAGTTACCTTACTCTACATATTTTAAAGGTGCTCAGGCAGAAAATAAGAGAGACCAGCCTTGGTTCCATCCTTTTGTATTGTGGTGGAGTCCTTATTCTTATGCCATAGGATATACTGTGGATAATGGAAGCAAAACACAGACTGGTAAAGTAGTTTAATAAGAGCAACTGTTATTTGGATATAGAAGGACAGAATTCATTATAAACCTTTTTCTAGAGAATGATACTTTAAATAAGTAATTGCTTTGACTTCAAATTCAGCTTTCATTGCAAATTTCATTGTACTAGACTTAGTATACAATTGCTAAAAGTATAACCTTCTTCCCATGTTTGGTGAATGGGTCAAAGTAGAGATTGCTCAGCAGCTTCTTACTGGGACTTCAGGCAGTAAGGGGATTTGAGAATTTTTTGTGTTGGCACAACAAATTCTGCACGTTACTTGCAACTGGGTTTGAAATTACAGCCTTTTCACTTCAAGAGGAAATCTTTTAACATACAGAACCTGCTGAAGTAGTGGATGTGAAATGGATCCTTCCTGTTGCTCTATTCCTTCAGAAAGAAATAGTTAAATGTTTCTGCTGCACAGGCTCTAAGGCTCCTGAAAGAGGGCACCTCACAGTGTTTCTATCTGTATCCAACATGGGGAATTGAGGCCAGCTGTCCAATCTTTCCATCATCACTGCCATCACTCACATTCTGAGATGAAACAAAACTAGAACAACGAAGAACAAGTATAAAAGACTTGAACTGCATTTGAGACTTATGTCAAAAATGTTTCAGTCCTCAGCTAATTTGCTCAGTTCTGGCTCTTTTCGTATTTACTTCAAAGCTTCAGTGAAAATGAAAGGACAGAAAATGGCATTTAGGTTTGCAGATAGCTGTAGTCACATTCTTGTGACTCGATCTGGCCTTGTTGAAGGGTGTCTTCCCCTTAAAGGTCCGGAGCTGTCTACACATCATGAGGAAATGTCTTGCATCAGGGCTAGTCAAGGGTACAAGAGACCTACTATGTCATGGGATTATATCTTTTTTCCTATGCTATACCTCACTGCAAGTTAATGTAAATCAGTAAATTAAACTGCTTTACCTAAAAGTAGCAGATGGTCTTATTAGAAAATAGTTTTAATCGATCAAATAAAAAGTTCATGCACAAACTTAAAATCAACAAAAAACTTATGTCATTTACAGGATGCATTAAATAAAGTTGCATGTTTTCTATGTTGTGTCTGTAATGTCAGTTTGTACAGACAATCTTTTTCTAATGTAGTGCAGCCCTATCTAAACATGTAATTGATTTTAAAAAGAGTGTTTGAACTCTGACATGAGATCACAAATATGAAATGCAGAAAAAGACAACTCAAAAGCTACACTTCCTACTGACAATGTGGGGTAACTCATATCAGGATCTTTACCTTGTTCAGTACAGAGTAGAAATGTGTTTCACTTCCTTGGTCTCATTTTTCATTTGTCTCTATTTCATAGTCAGCAAGAATGGGATGCTTATCTGATTCAATTCTACTTTGTTGTATGTAAGCTGGCTATCTTAGCTCTCTTGCAGAGCTTTCTGATACTGCCTGGAGCAGCTAAGTGCTACCAAGCATGTGTTGTGGATGATTCAAATGTTTTCTCTGGTCTTCTAAGTGGGCAAAGTGTGGGTGAATTTTCATTGAGATGACTAGAGAGATTTGCATGGGATAAGGGGGGCTTCTATGCAAGTTGTACTATTTGTGATGAAGTTCATAGGTGATAGAATATCTGCGCAAAATGTCATCTGTATGAGAAACAGAGTTTTAAGTATGACAATGACATGTAATTGACTTTTAAATGTGTATATGTGTGTGTGGAGAGAGGAGGGGAAGAGAAAAGCAGTGTTATGTTGTCATGATTGGTTTGCTTCAACTGATATAGATGAAGTTTTGTAAAAGTACGCAACCATCAGAAGTGCAGAATGGCTAGAAAACCCTTGCCCAGTGAGTGCAGGTGAAGTTGATTCTAAAAAACAAAATATGCTGGGCTCTGTTTGTTTGTTTCAGGTCTCCTAACACTCAAATTCTGCCTGGTTTGCTAGTTCACAGTCAAAATGTTATATTCCTTTCTGGTTAATAATGATGTTCATGGCTTTTGCTAGGAGAAGTAACAGTGGGGATGAAAGTTCTGCTACTGTCATCTTCCATGTATTTGTAAAGGGACTTCCACATTTTTTCTTTATCCCTGGCAATACCTGTTTCAGGGATTTATGGTCTCACAGCCTGTGAGCTATATCCAAGAGAGTATTCCTTCTTGTCTCTTCCTATAGTGTTAAACTAAAATACTTTTTAGAAAACTAGTTGTTTTGTTGTATGCTTATATCAGGTGGCAGATATTGTACATGCTTTATGAGTAATATGACTTCCATGCTTTAGAGCAGCACACAAGTAAATTACTCTGTACCATCTCCAAATTCCAGCACTTAGTTGGTTGACAATATTCTGACAGAACAAAAAAAAAGAAGGGCTCTCATTTTTGGGCAGAGTCTGAAGAAAGTAGGACATTGAGTGGCATGGGATGTCATACCTTTATTGAATCTAATTAAAGTTTAGGGCAAAATGTCTGCTGATAATGGACAAAGTCATTCTATTGCAGGTGGCACTAGCTCCAAAGTTTCCCACTCTTGGCAGGACACATCCCTAGTGTCAGTGACTCCTTGCATTAGAAGTAGTTAAACTGTTCCCTTTTGCTATTGATGTAGGTAAAATCTGAATACTGACTTTATTCTGTCTGCAGCCACAGCTAGTGGAGTCTTTTGCTGTATTTCGCTTTCTGTATCTTGTGGTTCTTAACATGTATTCATTCTATATTAGTTTAGAGACCTGACTGAGTCCTAGAAATCTGTCTGCTCTGGGTTCCCTTTTGCTATTCTATCATTAGACAAAGGTGTTGAGCTTTCCTCCTGCCCTGAATGTCTGTAAGTCCCATGTTAATCAAGTGGAAATGGACTTTCATCAGCCCACAACAGCATCAGGACCCCTGCATACCTAGTTTACTAATTTAAAGAAATCAGGGATTGCAAGCATGTTTTATACTTCACAGTAAAATATCAAGTACAGAGCCTTAATTTGTGCAAACATCTATCTAGTTTCTCCTTAATATGAGACTACACATGTGCATATAAATGGAGATTTTTCTTTAGTAGAATGTAACATTTCTTGCTAACTTTGCCACTAACACATTTTATTTAAGAAACAACCTAAATTCCCCTTCTTATCAAGCTAAATAGTAAATAGTTGAGTGATTGAGCCACAGGGGCTGCTTGTCGAGGGAATCACTCGGTTAACATTTGTACGACAACCTGCGGCCTTTGTGTCCATCACTTTGAACTGAAGGCAAAATGAAACTGTCTCACCCTTGGACTGAGGTAGACGGTTTTTTTCTTTTACCATCCCTAAGACAAATTAGGAATGTAGGAAACCTTTCACTCAGAACAAAACGATGATTATGGCAGGTAACAGGACCTCACATTAATCAGTGCTTTCAAAGAAAAGGCCTCGACCTGTGCCCTTTGTCTGCCTACTGGTAGGTATGGTTTTTTTCCCGGTTCCTTTCAGTGTCAGGGCACTCTCTTTCTGTGTAATACACTCTCTTGGAGAATGTTTCCCTTTTCAGGCAGCCCTTCTGCATTGATCAAAACCCATCCAGAAAGCCACTGTAGAAATCTGAACTTATAATGATGTTCTTTTATATTTTCTTACAATGAACAATGGCTCTCTCAATACTAATGGCAACAGTACATAGATGGAGGCAACAGTGCAAAGCGTAGGGGGTAAATAGCCATTATTCGCAAGACTTGCTGTTTCATGTCCTGGAAAAAAAAAGAAATCCTGTCTTCTGCAGCCAAATCTTTACTACCTCTTGTTGAAAACATTCAAGGCCTTTGCAAACCAATGCTGAGATGAGGAAAGATAAGCGTGGATTAACATTTTTCTTCTTTTTAGAAGAAAACATTAGTGACAATTAGATGGCAAAAGATCTTAGTCCTCCATCCCTTCTGAAAAAGAAGAAAGAGCAAACATTCTGCTTGATAATCTTTTCTTGGTTTTCTGGCCTTGACCTTTAAATCAATTATCCCCCAAATATCAGGCTCGAGAGTAAATGAGTGGAACTGAATGTGACTCCATTGAATATAAGACTCCCTCTGCTGCCCAAAATACAGATCGCCAGATGAAACAGAATGCTTGTTTCCAAAAGAGGCACAAAACATGTAGGAGACCTGTCACTGCTTTGCCAGTCTAGTCAGTTTTGTCTCCTCTTTAAAGTGTGTTGGTGGTCTTTGGGGTGGTTGTTTAATTTTTCTTTTTTTGTTTCTTTTTTCGTTTCTTTTTCCTTTCTTTTTCCTTTCTTTTTCCTTTCTTTTTCGTTTCTTTTTCCTTTCTTTTTCCTTTCTTTTTCCTTTCTTTTTCCTTTCTTTTTCCTTTCTTTTTCCTTTCTTTTTCCTTTCTTTTTCCTTTCTTTTTCCTTTCTTTTTCCTTTCTTTTTCCTTTCTTTTTCCTTTCTTTTTCCTTTCTTTTTCCTTTCTTTTTCCTTTCTTTTTCCTTTCTTTTTCCTTTCTTTTTCCTTTCTTTTTCCTTTCTTTTTCCTTTCTTTTTCCTTTCTTTTTCCTTTCTTTTTCCTTTCTTTTTCCTTTCTTTTTCCTTTCTTTTTCCTTTCTTTTTCCTTTCTTTTTCCTTTCTTTTTCCTTTCTTTTTCCTTTCTTTTTCCTTTCTTTTTCCTTTCTTTTTCCTTTCTTTTTCCTTTCTTTTTCCTTTCTTTTTCCTTTCTTTTTCCTTTCTTTTTCCTTTCTTTTTTCTTTCTTTCTTTTTTTTTCCTTTCTTTTTTTTTCCTTTCTTTTTTTTTCCTTTCTTTTTTTTTCTCCAAATTTTGTTTGTTTGTTTGTTGTTTTTTTAAAAAATGTTGTGTGTATGTTTTGTTTGATTTTTTTTTTTTTAAATTAACACATTTATAACCTGGGGAATATGGGGTCTGAAGGAAAAGTTGTTATGCAAGAGATGTAATGACATGCTCTAGCAAATATCTAGAAATATGACTGCCAATAAGCATCCATTTTTTGCTTAGTGTTCATGAACACTAGACTGGCTGACACTTAGCTCCAGCTGAATTCAGCTGATGATCACTCAGCAAAGAATAGACTACATTTTCATAGAGCAAAGAACATTTTAGTAGGAAGACAGAAGCATTACTAGTGATCTCACTGGGGAGTAAAACAGGTGCAAGAGCTTAGAAAGTACAACCAGAAAACAGGTTGCTGCAAGAAGGTGTGGAATATTTTCAGTTCCAGAAAGGAACTGAGAATTGAGCCTTGGAGTGAGACACCCAAACCTCCTTCACTGGTGATATGTTTTAATTCTGTTTCCATGTGTTAGCTTTCTTTTCTGCATTGGAAACTATGACAGGTATTCTCAGAAACAGTGTTTGGTAGAGGGAGATGATGGATATATCTTGTTGGAATTTAAATTGTAAGCTTACTCATGGAATAACAAACACGACAAATCTGCCTTTATATCAAGATGAATAGTAATATTATATTTGGCTCTAATATTTTTGTTGTCTCAGTGCTTTGCCTTTTAAGAGCTACAAAAGGCAGCTCTTGAGAAGCAAAACAGGTTTTAGACAATTTTACTGAAGATGCAAATAGTACATAAAAAATGATAAATAATAAATAATTTTTCATTAGCTAAATAAAACCTAACAGGCTGATTGCTGCAGTTGGTATATATCAATAATGTGCTCCAGAGCAAATGTAAAGGCAGGCGGAGCTTTAAGCAACTGATAATATTGGAAACTTAAAACTTCTGAAGGTGTTCAAGGGCCATAGTAGAACCTGAGACCAAAGGGAACAGGAGGGGAAACACATACAAATGGAAAAACACAGATGGAATTGTTCAAGATAATCAGCTGATTCAGGTATTCTGGCAAGAAGTTCTCCTTCAGAACAGGAGAGCCAGGTATCAGAATTTCTCAGTGTTTCTAAAGTTGTACCTCTCTTCTGAAGATTGAGTGTTCCCAACAAAAAAATTCTTGATGTCTTGTTGCAGACAAACAGGGGAATTTCACTGGTTTTAGTTAATACTGATTAAAGTAAGATTTAATTACTGAGTTAGGTATTGAAGAAAAAGAAAAAAGTAAATGTAAACACTTATGACCTTTCCTTCTCCTTTGCCAGACCCAACTTCAAACTCCTCTCCTTTACCCTCATAGCCTCAATTCTCCTCATTTTTGTAGCACATAACACTCAGTGTGTCCCAATCTGGTGAGGGGACGGACAGTGCAGAGGAGGCTGAGGTCAGTGTATAAGGAGTTCTTTCTGCTACTCCTTGCTTCTTGTTTTCCTCCACTGTTTCTTGCTTCTTAAACATTTTTTAACTGCTCTGGCATGGGTTGCCTACATGCAGCAGCCCATGGGGATGGCTCTGCTCTGGTAACTATTTGCCATATGCTGTAATTTCCCAGACTTCCTTCCTCTTGCATGGAGCAGCTCCTTCCACGGCCATGTGTCCAGGTACATCCCTCAAAATATCTTCTTCCACCTGCCTCTCTTGTTTTTCTTCCTCTGTTTTCACCCTCACAATTCTCTAAACAATTTTCTTCATTTATATTATTACCATCACAGTCTTTTTTTGTGCTTTTATATAGAAGTAACTTCTAGATCTCATAATATGTAGTGCTGATATATGAAAACATCTTGAGGAATTGCCTGGCATAGCAATTCAGTCATTGAATATGTTAATTATAATTAAATTAATTATAGGAAGCAAGCCAATCTCAACTATTTTGAACTTGCACAATTTGCACCGTTGCATTCAATTTTGCTGCAAGCAAAAGAAATACAGACTTATTAGAAAGTTAAGATTCAGATGCAATTCCTGAAATATAATAAATGAATCCTAACTATGAAAACAGTATTTTGAAGTATAGTGATGGCCAAAATAATTTGAAACAGTTCTTGACTTCTCACTGAGTCACTTCTAGACAAAATAGTTCTATATTAATCTGAATTTGACTCTTCCACTTCCATCCTGCCCTCATCTGCACAATGGACTGTGAAAAATTACTTTCTGGTTATTTGTGGGTTAAACCTTAAATGGACATACTCTCTTCAGTTTTCATCAGACACAGTCCTAAATGGCCTTTCAGAAACCTTATCCTCACACTCACCGTTCCCTTCACTGAGAAATCAAAATCCCTTCTCATCCCGTTCACTTTTCCTGCTCTGTTGCTTTTGTTGCTGTTGTTGCTTCTGCACATTTTGCTGCCAATTCTCCTGCTCTTTCTGCCTGCTTCCCATTTATTTTGCGTTTGTATTCAGGAGCATTAAAATGATGGCATTTCCATGTAGCATGTGATCTTGTATATAATCATGAGTGTGGAAGTTATAAACATTTTGCTCCAACAGAAATTTGATTGTCGTCAGGAGTTTGTTTTGGCTTCTATGTTTGTATTTTTATGAAACAGGATTTTTGTAAAACCCAAAAGTAAGAAGGCACTTCGAACTCAGACAATGTTCAGATAGCTACCTGTGCAGGTTCTCTGTATCTGCAAAGTTCTGCATTTGTATGTGAAAAAAGATCTGAAAGCAGAAGAGGTCATGGACCAGTGCTAAGCGAAGGAGACTCTTGAGAGGACATGAATTGCCAACCTCGCACAGATATATTTAGCATTTCTAATGGCAAGATGGAGACTAGCTGAATTGCTAAATCAACAATTTGATTACTGCCTTACGGTTATATGGATTTAGCATAAGCATATTTAGCAAATTGCTGATTTAACATTTAGCAGGCCATAAGGTAAATAATGTGACAACATTGCAGCTAAGACAGCTGCAGAGCAAGCACAAAGTGAGCAGTAATCTCTGGGCCAGTTTTGGAACTGACTCACCAGGACCAATGAATCCTCAGCCTGGACAGAGTGAGAAAGTACAAAAGGCCACAGATCTTGGTGATCTGAATGGATTAAAAGGCACTTTAAAGAATAAGAGGTGAGATCAGCAGAAGAGGACCAACACTGAAGACCTCATTGATAACTGAATTTGAGATCAGCTGCTATCGAGGCACACATCGATTTCCTGGAGGCACATATTGTTTTCCTGGCTGTCTCACCACACCGGGTGGGATGTCTCTGCAATCTTGTGCTGTGAACATGCCATGAACATGAACTCCAAAAGCCAACAGAAGGCTCTCACTCCTTTTGTTTTGCCTCAAATTAAATGAGTCAATGTCAGGCAAATTAGTTTCCCAGAACAAAGTTATGCAGGATGTGATAACTTAAACCAATATTCACTTCAGCCTTGAAATCATCCAATTGAATAACAATCCATAGCATCATACTGGATGATGAATTCCTATTTACAGAAAAAGCTGACTTTCCAATATTCTAATCTTTCAACCTTATTTTTAATCTGTGAATTAACAAGGCTAAATGAGAATGCAAATATAAATGCTACGATCTTCTCTGTAAAATTTATTAAGCAATTTATTTTGATGTCAGGGCAAAACAACATAGCATAATAATAGCTTTGATTTTCCTCTGATTTTTCCTGTACATCTTTAATGCTGTGTTTTATTTTCATAGGTATTTAGTAAAATTTCTGCTTTATGCTTTTGGTAAGTTAGGTTTTTTCCAGAAAAATATTTGACTGTGAATCAATGCAAAATCATAAGCTGGCAAAGATAAAAATAGACTATCTTCCTCCACCTGCCCTGCTATTGAGAAATTTCATGGATTACAGGAATTTTTTTCTGATGGTCTCGTAGATTTCACAACATACAGATTTACAAATTCTTACTTTCTATGGTGAGAGAAAAGAGCAGAGGATGAAGTTCCTTCCATTAAAAAAAAATTGTGAAGAAAATAGGACCATAACTGGGCTCATGCCATGAATCAGAATCCAAATGTAAATATTCTTTAGATTACACGTGTTTGAGTTAAAGATTTTAAAATCAGTCTATCTCATATTAACTTATCTTTTCCCTGTAGCTGTATTCATACACTTCCACATACCTGCCTGCAGGCACTGTTTGAATTTCATGTGTGAAATATAAATCCATGGAGTCCATCAGACTACGCCATTGGCTGTGATTTTTCTGAGTGGCCATTACTGCAGCTGAATGTGTTTTGCTTTGCAGCTTACATCAATCTCTGTAACTGATCTGGGAAGAAGCAGAGTCAAAATATAGTTTGATTCATAAGCAGTTAATAAAGAACTGTTATGGGGTCCAATAGATGGTGTTTCCAGCCATGTTTTGTGTCAAGGACAATTCTTGGGTAAAAAGGTAAGTAAATTTGTGCCTCCAAAGACTTCGCATCTCTGACTAAACAGGTCCTTCTATAGTTATGCAGACTGAAGTGTTTCCCTGGTTTACATGCACTCCTTTATAATATCTTTAACATTCTTGGAAAGACACAGCTTGAGTAGTTTTTTTCTGCAAAGTATGTAATAACCTTGGAAAATTTTGCTTACATTTATTTTATATTTGAAGATAAAAAGAATAGCTAGGGAGAAAATGCCACATCCATGAGTCAGGTCATCATATTTTAAGGAGTAAGCTTGTTATTTGTACTGTTATTGGATATTAAAGTTATAGAGTTTAAGTTTAGGTCACTAAAGCTTAGCTTTTTAAAATTTTTTTGCATGTTTTGGAAGAAAATATGAATCTGACAGGGTCTCATGTGGCCATTATATCAACTAGCTTCCCATTGCCCTTATGCTTTTATTCAAAGGAATCAGATTTCTCATTCATAGGAAGAAAAAAAAATCCCTCAAGTAGTTGGTTTTAATTAAAACATCCTTTTCTTCTATAGAGACACAAATGACAGAAAAATGTAGCTATGGTTAGTAAATGCCATTACCACAAAAAACAATGAGTGTGTTATTGACTGAAATAATAAGATTATTTTCATCTCTGGAGTGATATTTTTCTTCATAAAAATATTTTTGCTATCTTGTACTGGGATTGTGCTAGGTTAAAGAACAGGATGAACAGTGTGAAAATTTGCAGTTTCATTTATAGAAGTAAGTCTGGAAAAGTTTCATTCTGGTCACAGTTTTAAAACCCTAACAGATGCTTGACCTTGCACAGGGACACATGATAACCTGATACTACTAAGGGGAATTGTTCTGTAGGTATAGCTGGTTCCAAGAAAGTCTGCATAGTGAAAAACTTACATGTAAAATCTACAAAATGTTTTATATGAGTACCTTAGCAAATAGCTTTCCAAAATGGAGTGTAAAACTTTTTTACCCCTAAGCAATCAGTGGTTCAGCTTTGAATTTCCAACAATATTATTAAGAAGAGTGTTTAAAAAAACCAGCCACAAGTAAATAGAATATAAAACTCAAGTACAAGAAAGAGTAGTTTCATATTTGGTGATCTATACAATTTAAAATCTGGAGACCTTATGTGGATTCTTGTTTGCTAGTTGGAACCATCTTTTGGGATAGCAGAATGATAGTGGCAAACAGACCAACTTGCATGGCAGAACATGCCGTGGGTATGAGACAGTCCTCACCTTAGTGCAGTGTTATGAAACCAAAATTATCTCCAGTGGGTCTCTAAGAAGTTCTCCGCCAACTGGAATAACAAGTGAAATGAGGCCAGGAGAGCAGGTTTAATTCTTTGCTATGGCCAGTTCTTAATTTAGTTACCACACATTATAATATTTCAGTCTTTATGAGAAGTAAAACATGCTACTTTTTCCCTGATTTTATTTTTTTTCCTGCACTCACTTCTCTTCAAGTTTAGTAATGGCTATTTTCAGCAGCCCTTAACAACGCTAGTGAGACTGCAGCTACTCTTCATATATCAAAAATACCACTAACATTCCCTGATGATTTGTAGCTGAAATGGGAGTCTGTGGAACGTCTACATTTTCTCCATTAGGGGGAATCCTTGCTCTATCTTCTGAAGGTTTCAATTTCTCCCAAAGCCCCTTAAAGTTATTTTTTACATTAAGAAATGCTGAACTCTGTAATTCTGTTTCTGAAATCTCTATATAAAGATCAGAGGTCAGATCACTGATGCTTTGAGTTTAACATTTCAGAGTGTGCAAGAAGACTAACTTCTGTTGATTTGTGCAAGTGCATATAGTTATTTTTGCTCTCTTCTGTACATTATTAGCTGTTGCACGAGAAGCATAGTCCTTGCACAGAAAAGTCAAACAGTTTAAAGACTGATCAGGAGACTCCTTTCAGAATATGTTGCTTTTTGGAAGAGTCAGCATAGTGAAGAGTTCAGTGGCAACTAATATGAAAGTTCTTTCTTCCGCCAGCTTTTGTTTTTAGCCAGCTCTGGCTCCAACACTTGAGCAGTTCAAAATATTCTACAGAAAAGCAGCATTCATATATGGAGCTGATTTGTTTAGCCAGTTGGAAAAAATTAATCATTTTTAAAAGTACATTTTAAATCAGTGTAACAGTGGTGAATCCTAAGAGTCATGCTAAAATTTGACCTTGACTAAAGATTTTCACGTTTTAAAAATCTGAAGTCATGGAAAAGGACTGTGGCAAAATCAGTTGTTTTGGATAACTTCAAGCTTTTTCCTTTTGTTCCAAATAGTAAAAGATTGTTCACTGCTTCATGAACTGGAAACCTTTACATAACTAGGAAACCATTGCAATGTACATTGTGTTGGTTTTTTCCTGAATTTTGGAAGACATTTGAGAGTTAAATAAGTCTTTGGCAAGCAAAGTTGATTTTATTAAGTAGGAGTGAGTAACAAAAGAAGGTGATAATTACACCTTTGAAAGGGAAGTGCTATTTTTTGGGGGAGAATCTTTCATCTTTGTCGAATACCAAGCAATACAAAGGTACTCCCAAACTTTTTCTTTCTTTTTCTTTTTCTTTTGTAAGAAACAAGATAAGGAAGAAAAAACAAATGAGAATAAAAATGGAATATAGCTATTTCTCAGGTGAAAGGAAATTAAGTTATAGTTTTTCTACTGGCAGAACATCTGCACAGAACAAATTAATACTGAGCATAATAATTTCCATGGCGTTGTCAGGCAAACAACAAAGTGACAATAATTCCACTTTGTAATGATTATAGCCAGTGTCTCCACACAGTTGCATTCCCTGAACTTGAAGCTGAAAGGACCAGAGAATGCTTAAGTTTGACCTAAGCTAAGCAATTTCCACTTTGGGAACATCCACCTACAATAGGTCATATCCATCACAGGCTCATTCAAGGACAAAGTGCTACTATTTTTAGTGTTTTACTTCAGTTGAAGCTTAAATATCTGTAGGAGGAACTGAGGAAATCTGTTCTTGGAATCTGAAAGGCTACAGTGCCAGATATCCAGTGATGCCAATGAAGATTTCAGAACATTTCTAATAGACAAAAAAGGTGTTGCAAAGCTTCACTGATGTGACATTAAAAAAAAATAATCCTGAGACAATTTAAAAAAGTGCATCAGGAGCAGAGTTGCAAATGTTCAAGCACAGCAGAGGAATTCCACATCAGCAACACCAAGCCTTAAGAAAGGGCAGCTCTATTAAGCTCTCTAAAGACAGCAGCAGTAGTACTCAGGGCCCCATAGCCTCTAGGCAGCATTGGTTATCAAAACTAAAAAAGACAAAAAAATCAAAGTCTTTTGTTCTGCCTGCCCCCTGAGTACGAGTATTTTCTGACAATATATTAACTGACCCTGTCTATGCTTTTACAGAAGCCAAGTTATCCTCAAAGAACAACAGATAATATCAATACAGTGGTATTGTACCAACAATGATTTAATTAGCTGACTCTGTCTTATGAGGAAAACTGGGATATGTGTGGCTGAGACAACAAATGGGCTGAAGTTTGAAGTAAATTCTTTAGTGGTTTCTCTTTTGTAGCTCTTTAGCAACTGCATGTTTGTGTAGCTCATGTGACTTCTATACTGTAAGTGCAAAAGAATATCTATGTTTCGGGCTATTATTGAATTTTTGTGGTCCAATAACTTCACTAGTTTTTTTTAGATATCGTTGTAGTAGTGGCTTATACAGCAGAATTAAAAAAAACATATTGAAAAACAAATGATAGCGGTGGATTCCACATACACAATTTTTCAGAGTATAAAAAGAAAAGAATAGGTATTGCCTTTATGTAAAAGACGCATGGTATAATACCCCACCCAGAATATCTTATATGTAATTGTATGAAAATCTAAATGAGAAAGATAATTTTTATACTTCAACCAACCTAACATACAGCTTATGTGATTATAGAAAAAAAGCATAGTCGTATAAAATATTTAAAAGAAGTTAAATGAATTGTGCATGCAAATCAACAGGACATGACATTCAAAATTCACACTGAATTTTTGAAGGGTACTGAGAGTGTCTGTTCTAGATCAGATTTTATCTTTACAAGAAATTGTAGGAACTTATGAATATCTACTACTTTACAGCTTCTTCAAGCACACTTCTGTCCTATGTCTTGGAAAGACTTCTAAAAAGCAGTGCAGAGGACAAAATTGTAACTAAGGAAGAGTGGAAAAGAACTGACTGAATCCAAAAATGGACTTGACAACTGACTCTGGTGCTAGTGTTTCCAATGCAATGTGTTTTACAGTAAGAGATGTAGGGTGTAGATTGAGAAGCCAGAAATGTAATTCATAGAACTACAATATTTCCCAGATAAATCCATGAAAACATTTTCTTAGAGTTCTGTTGTTTGTTGAGTTGATAGGGACTGAAGATTTCTGCCTCCTAAGGGAGGACCCAATTGGGATGTTAGAAAAGCAATTCCTGCTGACCTTGCTTCCAGCTATCAGAAGATTTTTCATCTTTGTTTTCAGCATGACTTCTGCTATTGTTTGTGTGATTTTTTTTAATAACAAAATAAAAAAGGGGCCAGAGGAGGCTGATCTTAGCAGAAGTTGTGACCAGAGGCAGGAAGGAAATGTGAAGGCAGAGGATCTGGCAGCAGGTAAGAGGCAATTGTAACAAATGGAGCTCAGTGTGTGGGTTAATAGACATGAGTTTATTGGAAATCTGGAAGTATCTAACAGAGGTGACGGCAGAAAGTAAAGGTGAGGGAAAAGTGAAGGCCAAGTACTCTGCACAGAAAAAAGCCACAGGTTTGTTGTTTGTTTTTTTTTTAACACAGTGAGGCATCATTTCTTTCAAAACAGAAGCAGGAAGCTACATGTAAAGAAAACAGTGCTACTGTGAACTCTAAGAGTATTTAAAAACTGCTTCAGTTGGAGGACTTGTAACACCTATGTCTTCAAAGAAGAGATCCAGGCTACTGAGAAAACAGCAATACCATTCAAGATAAGGCAATGAAGAAATTATTGGACTACAACTATGATTAAAAAACAAAAACCAAACTTTAATGATCACATGGTGCCATAGTGATGTTTCCAGAGCTATAAGCTAAATCTTGGCTACATTATAAGCTATGTGACTTCAGAGTTTTTATGCTTATATAGAGGGGTCCGTATTAGTTTTGCAAACTGGTATAGAAAAATAGAATTTAAGGAGTGACAGTTTGTAGAGTACAAAAATGAGAATTGTGGCAAAATACTTGTCTCTTTCTGTACAAATCATTGGAATGTTACTGTCAGAATGTGTATATTAAATAGATACAGCAGCAAAACACTACTTTTAGTGGAAGAAAAAAACCCATAATTTTCACATTTCAATCAAAGCAAATTATATTTTTAGTCATATTTAATTTGACTTTGGTTTTTATCTTCTGACTTGTTTTTTTCTTCTTTCTCTTCTATTTCCTACATCATTTTCAGAAGAATGAATGATCGACTTCATTAACAGCTTTTATCTTCTATTTTACTAACATCGCTCCATCGCTCATTAGTCTTTTCAAAGCAAATAGATCTTTGGTGATTTGGTATATGGAAATGTGTCCCTCTGTGTCAATATTGAATCAGTCTTTCCATGTCATGACATGGTGTCTGAATCTGGTTAATGACACGGCACACAGTCAGTACTTAATTAATAAAAAATAATGGTGTACAGAGACCATGTGCTGATGCAGAGGCACTATGTGTAGCTCAGATGAGATGTGTAAAATTGACATCTTGCATTCTGTTTGACAAATTCTTGAGTTTGCAAACTGAAATATAGGCAGTAATCTATTCTCCCAGAGATTTCAGGGATACTTGTCATTTTTCTCTGCTGTTAGAGTTCCCAAATGTTCAAAAGCCTGGACCTAAATGTCTTTGAACAATTTAATCCCCTTTTCATTTTCTACTTCTCTGGTTACTTTTAAAATGGAGATGAAGAATGTTTAGCTAACGCTAAGATTATATTTCAAAATTTTCTCACAGTGTGTTTAATGGAATCTTAAAAAGACATATATTGAAGTGATTACTGAAGCGTTATAGGAATTTATTTTAATAGTAACTTTAATGGACTTTAGTTTCAGCTTCATTCCCTAATATCTTTTCCAGTTTCTGAATATCCTTTTGGAAAGTGGTGTTTACCCTTATGTTTACTGTTGTGCTGTAATGCTTTCTCTGTATGTACTTTGACTTTCTGCAGTCAGGAGGCATCTCTGGGTATTTCTTTATCCACACAATTAATTTACCACTCTGAACCCCCTGCCTGTTGGTGTCAGTCTTCTGGAGAGAAGAACACTCATTAGCTCTGTTCTAAGTATGCAAGGCTCTGTGAAAGGGGCAATGTTGCCTAGAGATTTTAACTATTTGTGTAATAGTTTTAGAACTGTTTAAGCTTGAAAGCAGCAACAAATGTTCCTTATTTTAGATCCAGTGACAAACTACATATTGGTTTTGGCATAATGAAAATAAGCAGCTGCCAGGCAGGATACTCAATGTTGCCTTGACAGAGGGCTAGAAATTCTAAATGAATTCTATTCTAAATGAATAATATTTGAAGTATAAGGGCTTGTTCAGGGCTAATCCCAAGGGAGGTTTCTGGAGTTAAAGATGGCTGAACTTTAGTATAGGCCACCTCCTTAGCAGTCTAACAAAATAACCTCAGTGACAGTGCAGTGACTCAAAACCAAAAGTCCATATAAAAAGACTGCATTTGAATTGGGAGTATATTCATGAAGAGAAGGAACTGACACATCCTTTGATGTTTGATTGTGCTTACTTTTAATGACCTTAGTATAAAACCCAGAGAAGACCTTCCTCGAGTTTCTAAAAGGTCAATTTAGTAGTGATATGGGATGAAACTTCTGCTTCTTGCACTTAAATAGGAGGCCTTTCATTGTGTTGCTGTGGGTAATTGGTTGGTAACATTGAAATGGAAAACTCCCAAACATGTTGTACTACAGCAAATAGCTCGGTTAGTGTGCCTGTGTGACCCTCCACATGCACACAGTAGATATTTTCATGAATTGTATAGAGGCATAACCAATATAGCCTTTCAGAATTTGATGATGTTGCTTTTTGAAGCATGTGTGTACTGCTTTTATGAAATACAAGTTCTAATAAATGGGAAGGTTAATGACCAGGAAAACTATGTTTTTGTGTCACTGGAAGATTACTCATTTCCTGCCTTACTTTCTAGATTATTTTTACTTCCTCTATTCTGCAGCTTTTGCTGAAGTGTATAGTAGCTTAGAAATGAGCTGCTAATAGTGAAATATGGTGCTATTCTTCAGAGGAATGAATTCCTCTGGACTGGTGACATATTTGCTCTTGACTTGTGTAGAGTTATGTTCACAATGTTTTTATGCAAATGGTTGTCACCTCCCCTTGTAAATGTGTTGTGTCTATGTCTGATACTAGACACATATATTTGAATGCAGAGTGTCTGTGATGCATACGCAGCTTGGATAAACATTTACATTCCCTTCCTTAGTCTTCCTTTTCAGCTGTTGTTTATGATATTTCATTCAGCCTGAATGCATACTTGTTTATCAGTTTCTATTTATTAGTTACAGATCTGACTATATGAACTTACATGTAGACAACGGATCACGCAGAACTAAATTTTCTGGGTAATACTTTATACAACTTAAAGTTGCCAACTAATATCAATATTTCTTGTAAGTAGTGACAGATGTAAAATATTCATCCTAAATTTTATACTCTTTCCCTAGCCATGATTTTGCATCTAATGCAAAATTTAGAATGACTCACATTACTTATTTGCCCAATATCCTTAAATATTTAGGTGTGCCTCAGACGGTGTGAGGACACTAGTATTGAAGATTTTTCAGCCAAGGAAGGGAAATAATGAAGGTTATTTTTTGCTTTTTAACTTTAAACTCTACCCATTAAACAGCTAGAAGGCCTTAATTATATCGAACATCAGACATGCTTCCAAACCTGATTTCAGTAGGTAATGTCTTCATTCTACACTGTTATCTATTGAGGTATTGTAATCACATACTAAAGTAGTTACTGATACTGAAAAGCATTTTGTCACCACAAATGTCTACTTATATAGCTATGCAGATGACAAAGGAGTTACTCATAGCACCTGCACAATAATGAAGTGACAATTATGAAGAGGCAATTTTAATTTTAAGACAATTCATAACTTTTTGTTATTTGCTCCCATGGTGAGTATGGATGTACAGAAAGCATGTGGCTATAAAAGATGTCGACCTATTTTTTTAAGACATTGTGAGCATTGGTGGCTTCTGCCAGTGTGGTCATCTGTGTTGTCTTCCTAGCAATATCTTATTTTTGTTTTGCTCTGGCTTTGTTTTGCCAGATTGAGTAACAATGAAGAAATTACTCTTGTCTCTTTTATCAGCACAGTTTTTAAGTGCTGTGTTGAATTGCCTATGCTGCTACAGACCTGATCTAATTCACAATGGAGTTGATATCTGGATTAATAATAGAAGGTATATGGGAAGATATTAATTTCTACTTTTTAGCCCTTGATAAACAAGTATAAAAATATAAATGCAAAATTTTGAATGACCTCATCCTAATAAATCTTTCTAATTATGCACCAGATACATCTTACGTACATGTTAATAGAATTTAATATCTGGCAGTATTTAAGGCTTTATTCAATGAGGCATAAATGTGACTTTGATTCAAAGAGCTGGCCTACCATGTTAATAAGCAAAATTAGGGGCTGTGTAAATATAGTCTCTGTGCAATATTGATAGTTTCAACAGAGATGCTTTGGTTGAAATTTTTCTGATACTTGAACCAGTAGCTGCATTCAGAGGTAAAAAAAAAATCACACAAGAATGCATTCTTGGTACACAATTCCCCAATTGCTTGGCTACAGAAAAAAATCTGTTGTTTGGGGTTCAAGCTGCTTTCCCACGATGGTTTATTTTGTGCTTTATTTAATTTTGCTCTGTGAATGTGGGGTTATTCTGTTATTGGTGTTTTTTGCATATATTTCTTCTGTTCCTCTGTTACTTAAGCTTTGTCTATATTTCTGATTCTGTCTAACCACTATCCTGTTGCTGGTTTCAGTGATACTTGCAAGGCAGGGGAAACAGTGATTTACTTTTCACGTGTTCTCTCCAGCCCCAAATATCATAATCTTTCTTTGATAGATCAGTTTTATACTGAGTTGATTACCAAGAATAAGTTTTTTTTGGAAGATTTTTGCCTTTATTTGGAACCTGGGAGAGAAACACTATTTTAATCTTATATACAAAAATGGGAGCAGTCCTCTCTAGCTAATAACTCTTGCCTCAAAGGATACAACATTTCTTTTTAAAATCTTGCTTCTAACTGTAGTGAATTTGAGAGATGTCTGTTATCTTATTACTGTCTTTACCTCAGACCACGGATGGTATACTGAAAAACTATTTATTCTAAGTCACTTCAAGGGAAGTTTCTGGCTTTTGCAAACCATGATCTTGATGTTGCTTCTCATCAAACAGGTTAATTTGAATAGGTCTGGTATATGAGAATTTTAATTTTCATTATCTTCAGTCTTCTGGCAAGGTAATCAATAACTATACTCTCCATCTAGACAGTGACAAAATGTATTAGATACTCAGATATATTATGATCTTGCACATTGTGAAAAATAGTTCAGCCTAAGCTCAAAGTTAGAATAGTCACAGGTTTGCTTTCCATCTTGAGAATCTAATTCCTCAATTTTTACTTAGTTTGTTCAGTTTGAAACATCTGGGTTTAAAAGATCTAAATTCAAAGCTTGCTGAAATCAATGGAAGTTTGTCTCAATTTTTTTTAATGTTTCTTCTCAATTTAGATTTTCTCTGAATAAAAGTTTTGCAGGGTTAGTTCCTATGGTTTTGATTTTACTTGAAGCAAAATTCTCTTGTGGCACATCCTCAATTTCCTTGAAGCTGGGATGCTTTTCAAAAACTATGGAGTTAGACTCCAGTTCAAAATCCTACTGAAGGAGGAAGAGAATTAATGGAATTTTGTTCTGTTGTGTGCAAATCTTCACCTGAAATG
The DNA here is from genome assembly GCA_036785705.1 of Acanthornis magna. NCBI lineage: Eukaryota > Metazoa > Chordata > Aves > Passeriformes > Acanthizidae > Acanthornis > Acanthornis magna. The sequence continues at coordinate 24,013,411 of JAWUZG010000018.1, read as the reverse complement.
TATTTGTTGCTGACAAGGTTAAAAACTGCTGAAACAGAACAGCTGTCCAGTTCCCTTTCCATTTTTTCCCATATCCTGTCTCATAAAGCAATAAAATCCTGTTTCTGGAGTCTACCTTGACATGCCAAATGTGGCACCTTGCTCTTTGCTGTATCTTCCACCATTACCTCTGTGACATAATCTTCACACTCAAGCATTTAAATGTAAAGAGTAAGAAAAACCAGAAAAACTTAGTTCTATTCTGCCTAAAAATTGATAAAACTATATTGTATGAAATTTTCTCTTCATTCTATAATTGAATGGTGTTTGGTGTTTCCCCCAAAGAGGATGATAAATATGAGCTGTAGTTCTGTGTTAAAGATGAGTTAAAAAGCGTAAAATTTTAACTCTGTTAGCCTCAATTTCTATTTGGGCTCTGCTAGTCTCAGTTTCCAATTTGTATAATAACAATATATTCGCTTAGTTAGCTCTCTTCAGTATTTTAATATCTAAGATTTGTGAGAGGATCAGGTACAATAATGATGATAATTTTGAAAAAAAAAGGAGAAGAAAAATGAATTACTGTGACACTGTTATTATTGCAGAGTAGGGAATGTATGGAACAATATGTTGAACCCACAGGCACAAAATGCAGTAACTTGCTGCTGATTTCATTGCACATTCAGTTAGGTAGGACAATATATAGTCATGCAAGTGATGCACCTGAATTCTTGTGGTTTGTCCCATGAGTGTAGGAGAGAAGAAAATGTTTAGGTGTATTGGTGTTTTCCAATTTTTGCAGCCAAGTGTCTCTTTAGTGTCCTGGTTCTGCATAATCTACTGAATTAGTGCTGAACTACAATTGCACTAGAACAGATCCTCAGAACTATTTTGTCAGTTGCTACAAGAATGCATGCTAGATAGGCTGACAAACATACTATGTACACAGAGAAATAGTGAACTTCAGATATTTGTGGTTCTCTCCAAGCTTGGGAATGGAATGAACTTTGGAGAGATGGACTTCACTTGCTTCCATCCAGGAGGGGTGGATTTTATAAATTCTTTTCTTTAAATCTAAGTCATTGCTCTCATGCCCTAAGTTTCCTGAGTGAAAGATTGCTTACCAACTTTTAGCTAGAGCTAATCCTGCCTTTCCCACATCCTTAATTTCATCTCTTCTGCCAGAACACCTTGCTTTTTTTTTTTTTCCTTTCCTTTTTTTTTCCTTCAGCAGCTGTTTTAACTCCAGTTACCCCTGTAAGGGATCTTCAGTCCTTTTCCCAGCTTCCTCTAGTTTCCTCTTTCTCTCAGTCTTGTTGCTCAGTCACACTTACCCCATTGCTAAAGCTGTGCCTGGGATGGTTTTTGCTCTTCCAAGCCTCTTGATTTGTAGGTAATACAAGAACCTTCCAAACCTCCGTTTCTTTGCATTACTAAAACCCAGGGAACATAAACAAGCAAGTCAAATGCCACAGACCTGTTTATGCATTTTAGATCACTATGACTGAAGACAATCATGAGGAAGGACTGATGCCCTGGAAGGGCTCAGTTGATCACTTGAGTGTCCTGGTTTTTTTTTTAAAGAGCTGCAAGTGCAAAACTTGTATTACCAGTGATTTACTCCATCACATTTCCCTGTAGGATGTATTTATTAATTTTTCTGCTGTCTTATAAGATCAAAGCCTGTTCATGTCTTGTTTTCAGATATATTGGTGTGTTCACCAGCAGTACTTTCCACAGTGTCTAGTGTATTCCTCAAGGTTTGTCTCCCCATCCATACAGCCCAAGCCTAAATGAATTCTTTGAAATGTGTGGCACTCTGTAGGCCACCTTTAAAACATTTTATTGCATGTTTTCTTACATTTTCAAGGGTTATGTGCCTATGTTTTCTTCCAATTTTATTTTTAAAAAAATTTGTAGACACAGCATAGTTGAACTTTTTAATCTCTTCTACTATGGTTAACAGTGATAAACATTAAAAAAAAAACCAGTTTCTTCTGATGTAGAGACTGTTGGGTTCTTGGTCAATCTTGAATTTTCTATATTTTTTAAAAGTTAACAAATAACTTCCTGGAACTCCGATGAGAAATTAAATGGAACATAAATCTATTTTCTGACTTTCAGACTTCACATAAAAATAAGGAGCTCCCTTAAGAACGCTAAAGAGTTTACTGATAAACCATGATTAATTTCCACTCTATTCTTATTGACTTTTTAAATTTTTTTTTTTGTTTTTAAGAACCAGTGCAAAATTCAATATCATAGACTGCAAATTTTCACAAGATTGATTCATGAGCTGGAAGTGCATCTCTTATAGTTAAATGGTTGAGCATTGATGAAAGAACTAATTTTCTTCAAATCACTTTTTTTTCCCTAAATAATCCATGCGCATTTTTGCCTATAAGACCACTGCTATTGGCTGATCTAGTTTTTCAGGAAGATAAAGAATTGTATATGCTAAACAGCATTTTTACTATATGTTCTCTCATTAATATACTTTCTAAATACTGATCAAGAAGTACACTAATAATGCACATCTCTATATTTTAGTAGCTGCTAACTTTTTTGACTGCATTTTGGGGAGTGGCTCAAGAAACAAAGAGATTTAGATGCTGTCCATTTGCAATTCTTTCGTCCAATATATTTCTCATATATGTGGGCATGTTCCAATACACTTTCCAAAACAATCAGATATCGTAATTGTAAATGTTCAGTGGCTTTTTTCTTCCACCCCCCCATCTTTGAGGAGAGCTTACTCACTGTGATTTTGCTCTTCCTTTTTTTTAAGCTAAGGGTAGATAAAATGCTCACATATTACTGGTAATTGTAACCAGACAAGGTCTACAATGTAAAGCCCAATTGATTAACAGCTTAAGGAAAGGAATAATCACTGGAAATCTGGGAATTCATAATTTTTCATGAAAAGAAGAGATTTGTAGAAATTTTAAAGTGAATGATTCTACTTCATTTTAGTATTAAGGTTAGCTTTGTTATTGCAGTAAATATGATGTAAAATTGTAACTTGCTACTCACTTAAAATTCACTGATTTTTCTTTTTTTAAATTACCTTTAAGAAAACTCAACCCCAGTCTAAGACTGTTTATTTTGGTATCCTAAGAATGGTTGGACAATTTGAGACATCAATCTTTATAACAAAACATCCACCAAATGCTATTGCACTTTCTAATGATCCATGAAGACCATGAAGAGACTACTATAAATCATATGGGAAGGAAAAACAATGTTTTTCATATGGATAGAGAAAACAAAGGTTTAAATCCAACTATGTGATGCCCTCAGATAACTCTTCATCTTCTCAAGAAGATATGTAGCATTTTCTTCTTCCTTCTGGTAAAACATTGCCCATGCTGTTTTGGAAACTCCACCTTGACTGAAATCCTAAAAAATAAATAAATGGAATTATGTTTTGCTGACTTTTGCCCAGAAGGCTTGTTAAAATACTTGAGGTATAAACATGTCCTTATGGAAGGAAAGGAAAATGCACAGTTCTTACGGAAACCCCCTGAGGATTTTGTGTTAGCCTTTGCATTCACGTTGAGCACTGAACCAAGCCCCAGGAATGGGCTAAGTTTAGAATGGCTGCAGCTATTGGTGGACTCCAGCCCAGGGAGTAATTTGCTCACAATCTTTTATATTCAGTGTGCCTTCTCTCTGTCTGTATTCAAGCAAGCCTCTTTCCTGGAGATTTACAGCTCCGGTGCTGCTTGAGCTTAGTGGGAGCTACGCAGAGCAATGGTTGGATGTGCTTCTCTTATGGTTTAGACTCTAACATATGGGTAAAGAGGAAAAATATTACACAGCCAATTTCCTGCAATTACTAGGCCCTTATATTTATTGCGTATGAGCTACAAATAACTGAATAATGGATCTTGGCTGATAAAACATAAAAATCTTCTAAAAGGATTTTAATAATATTTAAAGTTATTCTCACTGTGTTTTGGACATAGGACCAAGATCTCATATACCTCTATTTATTTCCATGTGAAGTTTACTTATCTATTTTCACTGGGTGATTTCCTTATGGGAACACAAGTCAGCCTGATCGAGGTGCAGAAAGCAGTTTAAAGATCTTTGTTCTTCTAATGCATGCCAAAACAGTCAAAACTTTCAGTAGTTAGTGCAAATGAAAAATAGCTAGGTATTGGCAAGCAGTGCTTTTAGACACCTCTGTGGGCAGGTTTAAGGGTTTTTAAGAGCTTTCCAGCTGTATGAACATACCTTTAGATTCTGGAACAGGATTTTGGATTCTATGCTCCTGTTTTATAACTTATTTATAATTTTGTAACTTACTGGTTTTTAGCATGTCCCAATGGAATGCAATACACGAATATTAATAATATCTTTTCTTTCCTTCTGTTGTCTCCACCAGAAATTGCTGAAATTTTGCTCACAATATTTTAAGACATTTCAGTTATGTAAGTATTTAACTAAAATAAGCCCCTTTAAAAGTACTCTGAAACTGCTGAGAAGTTGTGTTATTTGCAATTCTGTGATTTGACTCAACTGCCTGTATCTGGACAAGCAATTGGGAAGGATGATCTGGAGAGTACTATGTATAAGAACTGTAAATCAGTCCTCTTGCTGGTCCATGCAGCAGAAGGTTGGGGAGGGTGGGACTCTGAGATCAGAGGGGCTGCTGTTTGCAAGCAGTTTAATGTGTATCCATGAGAAACAATGCCAGAAGCTATTTTCTGGAGTGATTTTTACACGGGTAAAGCATGAACAGCACTTGATGGTTGTTACATCTGCCATCTGAAGTGTTAAGGCTTTGCTCTTAGGAGTTGACCTGCTGTGTCTAAAGAGTAAGAAGTTAAATATTGGTCTGGGGTTTTGAATGAGTCAGAGTGCATTTTGTGTGGACAGAGCATAATTTAATTTATTTTTTTTTTATCAGAAAGTTAGTTACAATATCATAGAGAAACAGCCTTGGTTACTCAGTGGAAGAAAATGGCCATCATACATTATGTGACAAGCAGAAGACATTAATTTTGTGACAATCACAGTGTCATTATTGAGCAGGTGAAATACTGACCTATGATAGCATCGATAAAACTTTTCTAACTCAAAGTATCATTATCATGGACTATTCCCCGAAAGGAAAGAGGAGGTGAAAATGCATGTACTGTGGTCAAACCATGACAACAGACACAAAATATTTATTATTGTTCACTAAGATGATGGCGCAGTAAATTGAATAACACGCAATTAATTTCTCCAGCTGGAAAGCTGATTTATGCTGGAACCCGGCCCTGGCCTGCCATATTCCTGAAGCACAGATAACTGCTGCTCATTGCCTCATAGAGCCTGATAATGAATTACTGGGGAAGATAGAACCATGGCTAACTATAACAGTCTCTGGCACTTACCCACACTCTTCAAATTTCTGTTTTCTCTGCCTCCTGTAAGCAGAGAGATTTCAAGAGATTTTGTGGAAAAGCAACTTACTACACTGGTATTTTACCAAGGTGAGTAAATATTGAAAATAAGACTGAATTGTCAAAAGTGTATAAAAACACATCCATGATAATTTGTTGGGTAAGCCACTGGCCAGAGATAACACAAGAACAGGTATTAGTGATAAGATGAGATGGAAAGACAGACGCTAGGTGGAAAGGAAAAGTCCAAAACGTGCAGGTGGAAGGCAGGAGATGCCGGTGTCTGAATCTCGGATGACTGGGCAAAAAAGAGGCCTCTGATATGAAGGAACCACAGAAAGAAACCAAGACTTTTTCATTAAGAGCTTGGTTTGAAGGTGGCTGCTTTTTACTTGCTGACCTCACACTGCAAATGAGCAAACCTGTCTAATGACACCGCACAATATGGGATTATTCAGCTGTATCATAATAACTTTCCTATCTCTTGCTTCATCTGCTACTCAAGGTTGCCCATTTATTTTAGAGTCTTAATGTCCTAGGTAGGGTTATTACAAACTTTCAAGCTTATCTGAGAGCCTAATATGCCCTGCAATGCCTTTATAAGAGATGATGATGTGTGAGACTAAAAGAACTCAGCATGAAAAAAATTACATCTCATATGAACATCCAATAGTAACTAATAATCTTGAGTCCTACCTATTCCGTTTTATCAAGTCATCCTAAACCTAACTGCATTTTGGTAGAGCTGCTTAGCTAACTTAACTTTTCTGTGTGTGTGTGTGGGTTTTTTTTTTTTTTTTTTTTTTTTTTTTAATATTTAAAAGAAAAGTTTATTGGCCTTTAAAATTCAATGTGTATGTTCATTTTGGGAGTCAGTGGATCTGAAGGGATTTGTGGATATACTTCTAAATGTACGCTTTGAAACAGAAACAGTGTTTTTCTTGTTGGATTGAAAAAAATTTACATTCCATTTAATTTTAAAATGGATGTTAGATATACTCTTATGACCATTATGGTAATATGACCTTTCACCAACTGGGACAGTTGGCCAGCAAGATTTTGATTCTGTAAAAATAATTCATATTGTAAAAAAAGAAAGACTTGCACTAATTATGATAAAATTAATAGGTGATTGGATGAGACCTGGCTGCATGAACATAGTATGAAAAAATCCTTTTCTGTGAGAGAAGTTTGGGACATCAGTGTTGATGTTTTCAGTGCTTTTTATTTCATGGCAGCGAACTTAAATAAAAGATCATTACAACATCCCTCCCCCCGTCAAATTAGATTCACAGTAGGTGACCCCAAGTGCGCTTTTACCCTTGAAGTAGACCTGGTAGATATTTGAGGATGTTTGATTAATGTGGAACTCTTTGCCTTTATAAATGCTGAGTGGACTAAATGAGAATTACAGCAATGATACGTTAGTGTTCTTAATTTTCCTGCACTGAGCATGTGCAAATAACATTCTAATAGCTCATTCCACAGCTGTGATTTAATATATTTTAATGAGCCTTTCATCTTTGATGTCTGGGGTCTCCGTGTATTGGAAATAGCTTATAAGTATTTTTTTTTGTGGGTGAATGAAAGCCAAAAATTTCTGCACTGTATTTGCAAGGCCAGAAATGGTGATGTGCTGATCACTTCTGCATCAGCATTTGCAAGCTGCGTTTAGTAGAAAAGTGATGAACACACAATTCATATTGAAGCAAACAGAAAACCTCAGGTTTGGAAAAGAAGTGATAAATTAATTACGGTCTATTTTCCTGAATGGATCTATGTCATTACTGTGCTGAAAATGGTACAAATAACTGTTCCATTCATGGACTTGAAAAGATGAGAGGCCTTTAAGACCAATTAAGATTTACCTGAGCTAATTTTTTTTTTTTAATTAGTGAGGAGTACTTAACATTTTTAAGTCCTAAAAATGCACAAACAACAAATTGTAGGGGTTTTTTTTCAAGAGTTCTGCCTTGTTGAATGCTTTCTTTTATTTCTTCTCTCTAGTCACCAGAAATTTCTGCCAATACACCTTTCTGTTGAAGATGTAGTTTGCATTGGTTTATAATTCACATGAAAACTTGTAGACATTTTTGACTATTGAACCTTAGTTTTTTTTCCCCTGTGATTGATTGACCATAAACCTTGACAACATGAGATGGAACTTGCAAGGGACTTTAAGCATGTACTAGTCACTGCAGACACCAGAATGATGTGCGTTTCCTGATATATATCCCTCATGATTCCTCTTCTATTACACTCATCCTTAACAGATCAGAAATTCATCTCAATACTTACTTACAGAGTTTGTGTTTTCAGTAGGTATTTGAGCATTGCACTTGCCTAGAATAGCAGACTTTTAATGGACCTGTACAACTGCAGGCTTTTTCTTTAGCATTATTTAGAGCTGCAAACTATCTCTAGGGAAAAGTATCAGGCATTCCTACGTATTGACCTACAGAAGTTTTCTTCCATGCCATATACTGTATTCATCATGAACCCTCCAGGTATATTAAATCAGTGGCACATTCATATGCTGGTTAATATCCTGGCCCTATTTTTTATAGTTTATTTTTATTTTCTTTCCATTTCCTTCAGATTTGCAACCATCCTTCTTGATCATTCTCCTATAGTGATTAAATCACATAGTGAATTGTGACTAAGCTAATTTTAATGTGATTATAATGTAATATGATTATAATGTAATGCAATAATAATGCCTCCTTTGTATTTTCATAGCTTGTTTAAACAAAGAAACCTATAATCATATGTTGACATGAAAAGGGTCAGGACTTTCATTCCACAAATCCAATTAATTTATGAAAATGCCATACTATTAATGTAAACTGAGGATACTGTGTTATGTTATAGCCATGCAAAAGATAGTTCTTGGTGAACTATTCCATGCTTTCTCAAAAACTATACATTCTGTACCCATGTCATGGTTCTATTCTGATGATGTTCTCCAGCAGACTGCTGAGTCTCACATTTCATAGCTCTAGTATTCTTCATTGATTGCATATGCTTTCATTTTCCTATTTCACTTCATCTTCCTAGTCTGGAAGAGCTTACGTATAGCGAAGTCAGCGTATTTCTTAGAATGAAGAAAGCCCATTACCCTTCTTTCATATCAGAAGAAAATGTTTTCTTGCACTCTGTAAACTTCTAGGTCCTGATCCTCACTAACCAAAGCTGCAGTTTATAAACAAACTTGTTCACCTTTTATTTAGTGACATGTGAATTTCCGTTTGATAGATATGAATAAAAGCATGGTAGTCATGTTCTCAATGATTCGTCTACTCTATGCATCTTGGAAGGAACAAATATTGTAGGATTTGTCTTTCCCTTCAGTGGGTCAGAAAAACCTTTTGATTCAGCTGGTGAATGTAGGTGATTTCCCAAGGCATGGGAGCTATTACTTTTTTTCTTTTTTTTAAGCTTTGTTCCTGTATTTATTTTATTTGACATTCTCATCTTCCATGTTTGTTGCCAAAGGCTAGAAGTGTCCTACCCTCTTCAGTGACAATCTCTATCACTCACTCTTGAAGGTCCTTGTGAGAAAGAATACCAAAATATCTCATTACTTTTAGTAAATGATGAAGTTACATCTCTAGTGAATTAAAGAGATGCAGTTGGAGATTTTTTTTTCTTTTTGTCAGGAGGCTTGAAAATTAAATAAAAAAGAAAATAATTTTTAAAGACAAACAAACAAAAAAGATCTTCATTTTACTAGGCCAGCTTCTAATTGATTTATCTTTTTATTTTAAGATTCATCTCATTTTGACCTGTCAAACACAGAATGTTTCTAGGTCTCTGTGTTTGCCTAATTAAGGAAGTTCTATCTATTAAATTTAAGAGACATATTTCAAAATGTTTGATTACCTTCTGAAAGTACATTCATAGGAGTCAGATTTCTGATACTAGACAGCTCTCTCTCAGATTGAGACCAAACACTAATGGCTTTTAATGGAACACATGCAAATTCAGGTTAATGTGCGTGTTTCTCTAGGAAGAATGATGAACTGTTGGAGTAATTTGTACAAGATGTGGTGGATTCTTTATCCCTTTGGATATCTTTCTGAAAGGTTTCTTGAACTATTTTAAAAAAGTGATTAGTTGCTTGAAGAATGATGCTCTGGATCAAACACTGGGCGAACCTTCATATTTATTAATCTGCCAAACTGTCCTGAAAAAGAAGCAGATGACAACGCTAGGAAGTCTTATAAAATACTTAACCATGAAGAGGGATTTTGGTCTATGCTAGGACATGGTTGGCCTGCTAGGTGTAAAGCTTTTCCTCTCCAGTGATCAGTCCTCCATTGGGTGTGTCATTAGTTCCCAGCATAGCTGGGTTTGAGTTAGCATTTTGCTAGTGGCCATCTCCTGTCTACAGTCTCTGTAGAGCATCTGATTTGTGTCACTGCCAGATCCTCCTCTCCACAGGGACACACAGAATGTCTCCTCTCTTTAGCCTGGAACTGTTAATTGCCCTTCCCTCACCCAAGAAGTGCCACTTGGTTTGGCTTTGAAGCAAATAATTCAGAGAGCAGTAACTGGAAGTGACATTGACAGCTTTTCTATCCCAGGATAATATTTATCCTAGAACATTCAGAGTTCTTGGCGTATCATGTACAAACTAAGCTGAAGTCAGAGTTCATGCTAAAAAGCTCTGCTCAGAAGTTGAATTCATGTCAGTGTAGGAAGTAAAATAAATTATTCTGAGTTGTAGCAACAATTTTAGAAGTCTAGAAATCAGAACATTTTTCTTAATGCAAAAACTAATTTAATAACTTAATTTTCTTAACATTTTAATTTAAACTTTAAAATAACCCTTTGGGCTGAGACTATGTATGAGAAATTTTAGCCCAAAAGGGACTTTTTCAAAGTTAAATCATAGTGAAAAGAGTGCTAAGGATGGAATTACTTCTGTAGAACATTAACTGTGACTCTTTACTATAATTACCTTTCTTTGATGAGACTGCAGCATTTCTGTTTTGGAAATCTCTTTAGTCTTTGATGTTGCATCTCAATTAAGTTGAATTCTCTGCTGCTTCATGTTTGTCTCTGGCTGAACAGCAAATAGGAGAAGAGTGTCTTGATTTTTTTTGAGTGAAGGCTGTCCAAATCTATGAGGTAAGTTTTATTTTTGAAGGAAAATCTTTTTGATCTTAACAATAAGTGTATATTTTAATTCCAACTATGTTATCTAATATTTGGTACTGCTAATTTTACAGTTTTCACTGCATTCTGCTAACCAAGTAATTGAGACGGCTCTGTAAAAATTTAATGCAGCTCTTCATGTTTTTAATTTTTATTAATCCCATAATAAATATAAGGAAAAGCTAAGAAACTTTTGAAGTATGAATATAAAAGTGCATATTGCAACATATTTTAATGAAAATATTAGTCATAGTTATTAGCCAATTTCCTAAAAGAAATATGAAGTTATTAATGTAATAACACTTTAATTTTAATCTATTGTTGTACTCAAAATAGGGGGAGTAAAATTAAGCAGAATCTTCATGAATACTTGAATATTTTCTAACAGGGCAAATAAATAACACAGCCGTACAGGATGATAATGAGAAAAGAATAAACACTGAAGTTTTAATAGAAGAATAAGACATGCTGACTTTATTAGATGTTTTGCTAAAGTATTTGGTCAGATTCACATTAAGAAAAATAATTAGTAACATCTGTTATTATCATGCCAAAACCATAAAGCAGGATCAATTGTATCTTAAACATTTACATGAAATTTTTTTGCAATCAAGAACTCCATCAGTACATGGAAGGAAGTTTTAACTCACTATTCACATTTTAAAGAGAAAGAGGACAAAAAAAAGAGTGATCCTGTTGGAAAATGTCATCTTCAGGCCTTCTATTGTTGCATTCTATGCTCCCTGCAAGAGAAATGGTTGACTCTATTTATGTGCCCACAATTTGTACAATCTATACACCTGGCAGCATTCTGAACAAGCATATACAAATTTTATAAACAATTTTGTTTCTGTTCTCAAAGAAATTTATATAAGATGATAGAACAATTCTTTGAGCACAGATGTCTCGTCTAAGGAAACTTACGTATTTTATAAAAATGAATCACAAGTACTTTTTCTACAAGTTTCCAGTCACTGTCTTAATAACATTTATGCGACATCAGAAATAGGTCATTGCTTTCTCTGTTGAAGACTTCATACAGCTTAAAAAAACTGCAGCTATGTACAGGATTAATAACAGTGTAATAATTTTCAATTTTTTTGTTTGAGAGCTGCTCTGAACACTGATATTGGGAAAAGTACTTGGAGAATGTTTGCACAGATTTCTTTAGCTTTCTGTAGGCTACAATTATCTCTGTAGGTGGAGAAGCAGGTTGTATTTGTTCATGCTCAATACACTCTCACGTTAGGTATGTTTTACTAATTTAGCATTCTAAGTATTTAATTGCCTTTATAATGGTTCAATCAGCCATATGCCTCAGAGGTTATACTGAAAACTTGTTTGATCCCCAGCCAATGTTTACTTTCAGATTATAATGAGCAGTTAGCAAGTGCTCACCATCTGTTCCTGAGAAAAGAGAAATCTTCTTTGTCTTAGTGGACAAGTGGGAAAATAATTCAGAAAGCTGATTATTAGTTCATGTAAGTAGCTAATGGGCCAAATTTTATTAAGAAAATACTGAGAGAAACCAAAATTTTTATTACTAGTACAGACCAGCCCTGTGTACCAACACACAGAGCACTAACTGACTAGAAAGCAGATCAGCAGAAAATGTCCTGGGGCTTTGACTGAAGCAAGTCTGAATAACTTCTGGGTAACAAATTCAGAATAGATACATGGATCCACTTTTTTTTAATCATAAGAAGGACCAAACACTGAAATATATAACCCAGGGAGGCTTGACTACCCAACCTTGACAGTCAAGACTTGATTTGACATGGTCCTGATCAACCTGATTTAACTTGGCCCTGCTCTGAATAGAAGCATGATCAGTTGATGACCAAAGGTCCTGTTTAACTTAAATTATTCTTTGATTCTATGATTTAGCTACATGATATCATTCCTCCAAATTATGTCAATGTATAAAACTGAACCACTGGAATGGCTATTTTAGTCTGAGGTGAAGTTATCTCTGTTATTTCTGTTCTGGTCTTCATTATTCCTTGAATCTGAAATGTTTTGAAAAGAAGCAATTTGACATTTACATTTTTTTGTTTCATTTTAGCAGTGGGAGTATGAGATACTTGTCTTATCTGATGCTAAGTTTGAAAGTTGACAGCTTAAATTAGAAGTTCGTCTGCAGAAAGTCCTTGTATTTTTAACAAAATAATGAACTGGAGAACCTGAGATATGAGTAATCAGTCAAGTTTCATTCTGACTGTATATAGAGCTTAAGGGAACTAGGCATATATACCCCCACTTGTTAAAAAGAAAAGGTTTTTAAGACCATGTTTTGCATCCTTAGTAAATAATGATCAAAGCACTTATATGCTTATGATCTGGAACTGGGAAAATCTAATTCATGAAGTTTATTCAAGAGCTGTAGAAATGTCTGTGTGCTGTTAGAGATTTCCTAATTGCTTAGAGCTACAACAGTTTACTCTTTGTGCAGAGAGGATAAAACAGCATGAAATGTTCCAGTGCTGCTTGCTTTGGAGCTGGGAACTGTCACCAGCCTGTTCTAGCACTCGAGCATCCTCATGCATCTGTGTGTCAAATGAATGATGGAGGAGCAGCCACAAGAGCGCAGGCTAGAGGAAGAAGTTCCATTGTCGGAAGTCTTTTTTATCTCCTGCTCAGGAAGCCATCCAGTATCTTGGATTGGTTTGTTGTTTCTGCGTCTTAAATTTCAGGAATGTAACCTGCCCTATGGAAAGGCTTGTTGAGTGAATTTCAATGAAGATTTTTTTTTTCCTGAAAAGCAAATATATTTGCAGGCTTATATTGTTTGGAAAAATAAGTAATGATGTGGCTGTTTGCTCCAAAGTACTTCATTTGAGGGGTCATGGAACAGGAGTAGCACACAGTATATGAACCTTTTCTAATTTAGGGTTATCCACAAGCGTACAGACAACTTACAAATCTGTTTGCAGGCCATAAAGGAATGCAGCAAAAGTGTTTCAAACTAAGTTATGTGTTTGTATATATCTCTTTCTTTACCTGTCAGAGAGAGGTGGTAGGTCAGACTTGACTGAGTCCTAAAGCTGACTTTTTTGTTGCCATCATGGTAATAGATAGTAGCAATACAGGCAGTATATGTTTTTGAAATTTATTTCCTTATGGGTAGAAGTAATTTGTGGCTGAAATTTTGATGAGCTAGCATTCCCATGATCAGATGCATTTCAGCCACTAGAGCAGAGAAAATGCTATTTTTCGGAATGTGTGCCCTATCATTTTGGTTCTACAATTCTGTATATTTAAATTTGTACTGGACTTACATTTTTCATTTTCTACATTTAATTTTGAACTGTCACTATTTCTATTTTGTGAATTACATTTATCTGCAGATTCTGAAAATGAAATAGTGCTGCAATCACTGGGATCAAAGTCTTCAAATTCATGTCAAGTTTCTAGTTTATAAGACAAAGTAAAAATCTTCCTTTGCCCAGAAGTGTTTTAGAGCATCGTGGGAAATAGTCACGCTCAGCTCTCACACCCTGACTTTTTTTTTATTCATATGGGATCCAAACATTTTGTGGGCATCCTAAACCAATCATTGATAGGTGCAGAGACTATTGCTTTAGCTGTGTGTCAGGATTTCTGTTCATCCATATTGCTTTATCTTGGATTTGTCATAATTATCATAAATACACGTAAATTTTTTTGAAATAAGGAAATCATTGCTGAACAGAAGACTTAAAATTCAAGCAATTCACTGAGATATATATTCCTTCATAGGTTTCAAACTGCTTACAAAATTGTAGGTGGAAAAACACTTATAGATTTTTATAGAAAGTGTCAAAATTTCTTGTGTCAAGCTTTCACCTAGATTGATACTTGTTAGCTGTAGGTAGAAATTATATGCTAAGGGCAGGTAAATTGAGCCTGGAGTTACCGGAGGGAGAGAACAAAACAGGAGGATCCACCTGCAGCTTGTATGCTAAAAGAGGTGTCAGGAAGGAATTAATTAGATGGGGTTTTTTGTTTGTCTGTTTTGTGTATTTTTGTTAATCTTTAGCTCCTAAGAATGAATAATCTCTAACCAGTTGAATTTTATTTCCAGTGGCTCCTCACATGGTACATTTGCTTGTTAAGTAGAACTCCTGTTAGGCTCAGATGTTGCAGGTTTGTTCTGGTAGGGCTGCAAATGCTGAAGCTGTTATGAGTTCTGGAAATAGTGACATACCTGCTTGCAGTCACTGGCTTGAGTTTCTGCAGCTGCTCCTCTCACCTGAGTGTTACCACTTGAACCTTTGTCCAACAACCTGAACCACCTCACTCTCAGGGTTAGGATTCCTCTCAAAGAAGCCTGTGTAGACAATTCTTAATTCAGCTCATGCAGTTGTCAGGAGTTTGGCAGTCCCTAGATTCCTGGGGGAGTAATGCTAGGGTGACGAGTTCTGTAAAGACACAATACTTTACTGGCTGTCAGATCATTCAAATCCCTGCTAGATTTATGAGATGAAGAGTTAAGGTGTGTGTTGGTTTTTTTACAAAACTCATGGTTTTGAAATAATCAAATGGAAGGATATTCAAAGAGAGAAAGTAGAGAAAAGCAGGGTGCACATGCAGAAACAATGAACATTTTCTTTTCTGTCACCTCACGTAGTTATCATAGCTAATGGGAAAACTATGTTGCTTGCTCATCTATTCTTAACCTGTCTTTTCTGTGACTGCATGCAGGGACCACATGTGGCGATGTAGGGGCCAGGCAATTTCTTTCCTTCCTTGTCATTAAAACCTCTTGATTAACTTTTCTGTTTCATCCCTTAATTAGTGTGCTTTGTCCTTCAGGGTGCTCCATTATAACAGCCTTCTAAATGTGCATTAGCAAAATTACTCATACCTTGAGAAATATTATACATATATACTTTTAATTAGATTAATATAAATTCTTTCTATGTATTGTACAAATAATAACACTGATAAAACAGTATAACATTTGCAATGAATGCTAGGATTCTTTTCCCTTATATATGGCTAGTTTCAGATTCCTTTCAGGGATAATATCCATGTGTACGTATACTAAAAAGCAGGGTTTCTTTTCTCTTTAAACCAGTATACTAAACACTGACATTTTATTTTGTGATAGGGTAATAATTTCTATGACTAAGTAAAATTGGAGCCATTTTGGAATATAGTTGTCAGAGAGACATCACATGTCTCTAATATTTTGCATATAGCCAGGTCTAACTACACTGTTTGTGAAGGTAGTTTGGGCCATTTGTGTATTTGTGGACCAGTTTTCTGGGAGTAGAATCTTATAGCTCAAAGACTTGAGACCTTTGAGAAAACTGATATCCGTTGGAGCTAATTGTGTATTTTGTGTCACTGTTCAGCTTTCAAAAATATTCATCTGTTATCAGCCAGAGTTTTAAGAAATAGTAATGAATTTTGACAAAAATTTGAAGAAAGGAACATACATATCTTAAAATGAGAAAAAGATTCTGTCTCAGAAACAAAATATGGAGGAAAAGATGGGCCCTGAGAGAAAAAATTTTGAAATGCTCATATTTTTGAAGGAAGACGTAAATTCAAATCCCTGATCTGAATTGTTTAGTGAGGGAACCTAAAGGTTAGCTTTCTGGATTGCAGTCCAACCATCAGCTGAGGACTACTTCTGGTGAGTGCTTATTGGCTATTTTGACAGGAGAGGCTATTTCAAACCTGATATGTTTTGTATGCATCTATATCTATCTGTATCTATATCTATCTATCTATGTATTTGTTCACTGGAAAAACATTATAGAATGTCTTGGCCATGAAAAGGTTTCGCTTGAGGCTGTGGTAATATAAAGTAGGATATTTTTGATACCTCATAACTGCTCATGAAGCTTGACTTTGGAGAGAGAAAATTTAAAAGATTGACTGGAAGAGAGAATGAGCTGGGATCATCAGCTTTTTAAACATTTGCATGTGAATGTTATTGGTGAATGGATTGGACATTGAGCACTTGTGCTGATTGCTACTCAGGGAGCTGATTTAGTCCTAAATCAGGTGAGATATATACCATCTTCCATCTTTTAGCAGAATAATGAACAGCTGAGCCATTCTAGTTCTAACCATACATTTCTGAGCTGCTTTCTTTAAGTACTTCAATAATTTTCTGGGAACATGTACTTAAAATATTAATTTCATATGCAATATTATTCTTACAGGTCTATTTTCTATATATTGAAACTACTCTTTGCTGCGAAGACCATATCTTGTATGGAAACAGAGGAGTCTTTATAAATAGAATATTTGCAGGAACAGGCAAACTATTGGTCTTTATAAAGTGAATGTTTATTTAAAAAAAAGTATTATTGTGAATTTCAGTTTCAGATTTGTATTGATGGCAAGCCTGTGAGGGACAAAAGTGAGTTTAATAAATTCGCTTTTACATACCTGATAGCTGACACATTTGATGTGACTCAGCTATGGTAAGACAGTCCCCTATATTTTAATATGGGATCACTTTATAACCAATTTGCCCTACAGGTGCAAATTTCTTCCAACAAGAAATCTATCTTCCATCTATCTTTCATTTTTCATGATGTGAGGATGCCATAAACAAACTGTGAATCCTACAGTGCCAGGACCATTTAGATGAAGGCACTAAATGAATAAGAAATACATAAGCACCACTGTTTGTATTGTTTAGGCTTTTATTTTCTGTTGTTTACCAATTATCACCTTGTCTTTAATAGCTTGAATTAATGATATTCATCATTCTGGCATTTATTGTCATTTTCTTCAGTGATCCCTTAGATCTTTCTAAGATGCTACTCTTTGTGTCAGTGTTTTTACTTTGCTACTGACTTTAAAAAAGCATGGACTACATTAATGAATTACAGTTTATATTGTGGTATTTTAATATTTTTGATTTGTAACAGAGGAAAAATACTGGGAACTATATGTTTGTCTGTTATAAATCTTGAAATATTGTTTAGTTTGTAACACTGTGAGCTTAATATGCAATAATGGTTAAATAGTTTATACTTTAAGTGACAGCACAATACAATACCACACATCTAATGTTTCCTCTTCAAAGAAATAATGTTCCAACTTTATACTTTTCTGAAGAAAATGATCCAGCTTAAACCAATTAAGGTTTGTCTTTTTTTATACTCCTAAACCAAATTTTATACATGCAATTTAAACAAAATCCAATTTAGGATATTGGTTGGGTTGCAAACTCCTGACAAGAGAATGTGAATTGGTTAAGAAAATGGACTTTGTAATTTTCATACTGATTCTTAGCCATAGAAAATCTAATTTGAAAACTCAGGGTCGTCTTCATACCTTATACAGCACTTTTAGTGGGAGATACAGACTGAGAATTAATTTTAAGGGAATGTGATACTATACAAAACATTTTCCTAATAAGATGATAATTTATGCTCACCTTTTGTAAAACAAGAAAAAAGCAAAAAATACTTATCCTCACCAGAATTACTGTAAAAATATTGCAATTTTCAAAATGTAGTTCAATAATTACTATTTCAACTGTATTCTCTCTGCATACCTCAACATTCTGAATTTCAGCCGATTTTTTTGTCAAGAAATTTATGTGCTTCTGGCACAGAAAATTGTTGTCCAATGGGATATTCTTTATTTTACCAGAAACTGCTTACCTTAGACCTTCAGTTTATTTTGCATGTCTGTGGAGATGATGTGTATGAAACTTCCAGTGATACATTGCTGCTAACTGAAGGGGTAAAAAAAAAAAAGCCTTTGGACAATTTGCAGCAAGAAATAGCACATATTTGCTGAAGGAAAGATTCTGTCACTGGGAAAGAGATAGCCCTGGTGACCATGGTGAAGAGAAGCATCCTCTTCACTCTCTTGGAGAGGCTCCTGTGGTGACTGTGGCAGTGTTGGGTGTCTGATGGAGGGATCCTGGGAAGGTGCAAGTTACTGGCACTGGATGCAGCTGAGACACCTCCCTGGCTGGGCAGGAGTCACGCAGGAGATGGCGGAAGGCATTGGCAACAGGGAAGGGTGGACAGAATTCCCTGTGATAAATCTAAGCATGTAACTATCTTTACTCCTCTGCAGCTCTCCCATAAAAATCACTGCATTCTTATTACCCTGTGAGACTCCCCCTCTGATTTTAATGTAGCAAGAAAGAACAAACTGGCTTCAAACTAATTGCTTGGAATAGCTGAGTGTCAACATGCCTGCAGTCACTGTTCTCCTCCGCTGATTTTTTTCATCCTCTTCTCTGTTGTGATCTAAATGGTAGAAGGGGAGGATATTTTTGATGCTACTTTTCATTTGTCATCAACACAGGAGGAGGCTGCATATTCCATTTCTTTGACTGCAAGATATCTCAGCTGCTACCAGCTTGGAGTTACTGAGTGTGTACTTGTGTTGGAAGCTATGACTTTTACACACAGTTAATACTCTAATCAATATACCATTGATGTACTAGAAAGTAACTGTGATGTCACATTTTGCATCAAGCTATGAAATTTTATATTATTGATGCAGCCTAAATTTTTTCTTATTTTTCTAAGTTATTTAAAGGGCATAGTTCAGTTTTTTTTTTTGGAAAATAGTTCTTATATTGTTCCGAAGGTGAATCTTGCCGTTACAATTACTGCTGACAAATGATCAGGCTGCTACAATGGAGAAATATAAAGAAGATGCAGAGTTCTTAAAAAAGAATAAAAATAGAATTTTTGTGCTGTCTATAGTATTTAACTTGTTTTGCTTTTGAAAATTTGAATAAGCTTCAAAGAAAAAGTAGGAAATATTTCCCGGAAAATTAAATTATTATCTGATGTCATGTTTCTATTAAAAGAAAACCTGAGACAAGTTATTTTACATAGAGGTTAGATGATCAATATTCGGACAAATATATTTAAGACACGGCTTTTTTGTTTTCTAGAAAAGATATCAGCGTTGTCTTATTACTGAAGAATCAGTGTGGTTTGCATTACTTAGAATTTGCATCACTTGTAATTGGGGAGAGAATTCTGTATTTCCTCTGGCAAAGTATAATGGTTTATTAAAATGTTTTCTTCACAGAACATAGCCATTTCTGAGCTGTATGGTACTGTAAACATATTTAATCACAATCAGCAAATCCTAAAATGATATTTCTTTCTACAGAACATAAACAAGCATTTTTTTGAATATTCAATTTTATGTGGAGCCACTGGGGCAGACACTGGGAATTTGGGGTCATGTTAAACTTGGTGGCAATTTTGGTGTGACTTCGTGTTTGTTTCTAATCTATAAAACGATGGTGGTAATTAGTTTCTGTCACCTGTGATCTAGTTATCTCTGTGACTTATGAGATTTCCAAGGCTGTCCATTAGATCATGTTTGGAACCCCTACTGCAGCTCCTCTTTCCTCTCTTACTCTTTGCTGTATCCATTCTCTAATGCTCCTGTATGTGTTTTCTTCTCTCAACAAAATTCTGATCAAAAGGATAAAGAAAAATGAGTATGAGAAACCGAGTAACAAATTCCACGTAGATGAACATTGAGAATAATTTGCTCTATTTTATATTCACAGTTTGAGCAGGAATAAAATTAAAGAAACCATGTTTAATAAAATATTTATAAAGACTTGAATGATGAGGTGGTGTTGGTTTTTGTTGTTTTTTGGGGTTTTTTTTGTGCTTGGTTTTTTGTTTGGTTTTTTGGTTTTTTGTTTGTTTTTTAAATTTTTCTTCCTGTAGTAGCTGTATGCTTGTAGCAGATGATGTTTTATGTTCCTCTGGCATATTTTAATTCAAACATATTCTCACTGTACAATTCCATGCCTGTTGGCATTAGCCCAATAGCAGGTTATAGAAATATTAATCCTTTTTTATTGTGAAAATTTCTGTTGCAAAAGAGCAATACATTCACTCCACTTGGGAGATAATGACCTGTTTGATACAGTGAGGTATTCCTTGCAGTTACTGTGGGTTTATGAGAGACTTGTGATGTAAGTTTGCTGTGTCTATTATAAAGCTCTATTACCCCACAATTTTTTGGCATGAGAAATAAATTAATTTTGTTCTTTTTCCTGCTTTACATAATTAGTGAACATAAAGGTAAAAGGTCAGGCTGGGATGCAGAAACTGTTGCTTTTGTGACCTGGGAATCCTATAGCTCCTTGTTGTGGGGGAAGCTGCTGCTATGGGAAGGAGATATAACTGCACTCATCTGCACACTGGAGAATGGACAGGGCATTCTGACACCTTCCTATATGAATGGCTGAACTGATCTTTGGATTTATATTTGTGTGTATTTATCTAATCAAATGACAGGAGAAACTCCAGAAGCAGTAATTCAGCAAATGATTTGAACCTACATTTATAAAGAAGACTATGTATGAAACCAGAAAGATTTCATTGCTTATGCTGCTGTGATGATTAATGATTTGTAGCAGAAACAGGCAGAATATTTCTTTTTGAACTTGTTATATATAAAGCATCTTGAGGTTTTTTATTTTGTGTGTGTGCTTTTTTTTTTTTTTTTGTGTGGGCATTTTTTGTTTTGTTTTTGTTTTCTTCTTTCCCCTGGTAGAAAGACATTGCAACTGACTCTAAGTGTGCTAAGAAAATTTGCCAGTGATGGTAATATTCCCAGAGAGCTTTAGTGTAAGTATTCAACAAGTCATCATTTGTTACAGTTAGCTTTGAATAATGCAAGCAATTGTTCCTTAAATAAATGAAAATCTACGTTTTGGGAATTTATCCTTATAGTAAAATTGAAAACCCTTTCATAAAAATGTTAAAGAAATTATTTTGAGAAGACAAAAATGTACCATTCATTTTACAGCGTATAATAATCTGATATTACAAAAGACATCAAAATATTTTATATGAAAAAATATCAGAAAAGCACGTATTGTAACAGATTTGAATCTTGTGGTATTATTTTTTTCATGCAAGGTTTTCTGTCCACCTCATAATGAAAGAAATTTAAAATATTCCACTTCCTGCAGCCAATTCTAGGTATTCATTGGAATTACTTGAGTATCTATGTGTTTAGTTATTTGGCTTGCAGAAAAAACGACTAGGTCATTTATAAATATCTGTGCTATTCTATAGATTGAAGCTGCAGAAAATTTGAGGTCACTTGAAACACTGGCAAGGTTTACCATTTAAAGAAGAGTTTGATCTGGGTTGATAATACTGGTATGTAATTTGGCAGTCCATGACTTTCACACAGTTAATGGTGTTACTCAGTAATGAATAAAAGGAATTTTTTCAATATACACATATATTCACACAGATAAGAACACAGAACTAGGGAAAACTCATCCTGTATGAGATTTGCCAATAGCTGGCATAGTGGCAGCTGCTGTTTTTCTTCATGAAGTCAGACTTGAGACACACTGTTTTGCCAGATTTTGCAGCAGAGGAAATTATGACCCTCCAGATACTCATTTTGATATTTGCATAAAGATGAACCATATTAAGATTAATCTACTTGATGTAAAGAGACATTCATTACCTTGTGTTCTACATTATGTTTTTTTAAAGTGGCATCTAATTATTGCTGCTGTGTAGCAGAAATACCTTGGAGGAAATGTGTGTCAGCTGTTGAATAAATATGTCTGCCTATTCTTCCTTAAGAACATTTTAATTGTTTTTTGGGTTTTTGTTTATTTGTTTGTTTGGGTTTTTTTTTTCTACTTTGTAGTAGTGGTCATCTAAAAATGCCTCTGCTTATGAAAAATTCATAACGTTAGGGAGAAAGTGGCATCTCAATGAGCCTGTATTCAGAACACACACATTTTTTCAACTTCAGATGTACTAAAAAAATCCCAACACATGCCAACACGTTAAAATCCAGAGCAGGCTGTGGGAATTTTCCAGTTTACCTATGAAGTATAGTTAGAGATCAGATGAAAATATAAAATTTATAGGAAGATTTTAACAGTGTTGAAGGGCTACTCTGCACAGTCTGCTTTCTTTAGCATCTTTTCAGTGTACAAAGACATGTAATTGAAGAAGGCACAGGGGAATAATTTCTAAATGTTATGTCATAATGTCAATATATATCTTCTGGATTTTTTAACATGTTGTTTTTCTCAGTTCAGTTCATTGTTCTGTTTGGTTCCTTGTCTAGTTTTCCAATTCTATGGGAAAGTGTACAGTAGAATATAATTTTTCTTTGACTTTGCTTTAGTAATACCTTCATAGATTTTAGCAGTTTACCCTAAAAGCAATGTTTTTCTGTGTTCACATAAACGCAAATGCTGCCCTGTAGTTCCATAGTTTTTAACTCCTGATTACTTATTTCAGTACATTTTATTAATTTCTCTCTGCTGTTTGAAAGAATTACAATATCCTTGTTTCTTTTAACATCTGTGCTTACATTGTTATAATAATCTCCAAATCTTCATCAAGTGACAACTCCAATTTCCAATGTGATACCCCAGAATTTACTAACGTTTTTCAGCTTTCTTAATAGCTTTTAGTAGTCAGTACTCCTTGCCACAAGACCATTAAATAGTGGATATTCTGAACTTCATGAAGTGTGCTTGAAGGACTTGTGGAAAATGTTTAAGTAAGTACTTGCCAGCTGTGATCTGTAATCCATCATGATTTTCTTTGATCTGCTTTAGTGTCATACGAATTTTATGAAGGATGAAAGAAGTTTGGCAGTCATATCTCTAGAAAATATTGGTTAATGGATACTGGAGCTAATAATATAGAGCTGATATGTATTCCAGTTCTTTGAAATGACAAATTTATCTTAATTTTGAATATGATCTAAACTTTTATTGATTACATATTTAACAGGATCTACATTTAATACTTTTTGCTTTTTTTTGCTTAAAAAAATACTTTTAAGAAATGTATTATTTTTTGGTTTATCGTGTGAAACCCACAAGTATTTTTTTGTAGAAGGACAGTATTCTATGAATAAGCCTAGATAAAGATGGAAGTATTTAAAGAACAGCTAATGATTTCTCCTCCTTTCCTGTAGCTTAGCTCTCTTAATAGACAGAATTTTTGGTCTGCATTTGTTTCATTTGTCTGATAGATATCTGGAAAATTTGGCCTGTGCACGCATCCTCAGATTGGGAATATTCTGTAGTTCACTTGTTTCCTCACTCAATTTTTTTTTGTCTACTCTTAGAAACAAGTAGATGCCAAGATGATTAAAGTAGTCTGGGGAGAGGAGAGGAGCTGATATGGTGTTTAGCTCCTTGCTGGGTAATATTAAGTCAATAAAATATGAGTTTAATATAACAAAAGGTAAATTAATACATGAATTAGGCTGGCACTAGACTGCTATGTCCAGTGACAGGAACGGCAACTTTTTTCAATTTAGGTGTGCAGTTTTGATGAGTTCCAGTTATCTCTGTGCTTCTGCCTGTTTTGTTTTCTTTTTTTTTCCTCTAGATACAGTCTCAGATGTTTCCAGTTCATTCCACCTTATGAATTTTAGTTCTCAACCTCTGTAAGGTTATAACTTGTCCCCTTTTCCCTTTGCTAGTGCTTGGCAGTTTTCTCTCAATAATCCCTTACAATCTTAGCTAATATTATTGTATAAGACTTTTTTTTTTACCTTGGAAACTATAAACAGAACTGCTGATTTAAAAATGACTGGGGGAAAAAAGGCCAAAATTGCATACAATTTAGATTTATCTTTGATATTTTAAGCCTTCTGAATATTTTTTCACATTTTTCGTATTCCCAGCTGACACGAGTGTGACTTATTGAACATTTGGGTTGCATACAATCTTAAGTGTACAAGACTTCAGTCCTTATGAACCAGAAATATTTACTTGTATTTGGCTTACAGTAACCACGCATTTAACCATTAGGAACATACTGTCTGCCACTAGGATTTTTAGAATCCGTGTCTCTATACTGAATTTAATTTTTACAAAGCAGATGTTCTTGTTAAATAATGTGGGGCTGTATTGGAAACCATTAATTTAATTGGGAAACAGCAGATCTGTCTCTTTGCTCTTCCCCTGCTTGTCCTGAATTCAACATCCTGTGCAGTTTTGTGAAGTAAACAAACAAAGGATTTGACAGTTTACAATGTCTTTTGAATTTTCCAGAGGAGATTTCCACTTCCTTTATTTACAGATGCTTTTTGCCTTGCACAGCTTGTGCACATGAAGCCTATTCAGCCAAAAGAGGTCTGCTTATACAGAAATGAAGTTTTAATGAGATGCTTTGCTGGAGAGACCACTACACAGATCCCATTACAAGACAGGAGCAATAGCTATTTTTACAAGTGTAAATTCTGTGAGCTAGGAAATGTACATACAAACCAACTTAGTGGTTTCACTATGTGTACAAAGCTAGTCAACTGTTTATTATCAAATTTCACAACTGACTGCATATGTTCCTTACCTTTTTTTTTACGTCAAGTAAAAGAACAGCAAACTTTTGACTCTGACCATAGAAAAATTTTTAAAAATCGAAGGATGAACTTAATAAAAGCACACTTCTATTTGTTTAGTTCACCCCTGAGCTGCGTGGTTTGGTCACACTGCCCTGTGCAATGCATTGTCTTGTTTCCTCTTCATTTTTTTTCATCAGATGAAAGTTTTCATGGTCCTCACCTGTCTTGGTTTTAGCTTGCTGCTGCATCTCTAATGATTTCTTTCCAGAGGAGTAAGCCCTTTGTGGCAAGGAGATGTTTTCTATATTGTTCTGGGAGCCCTAAGTGTTTTGGCTACTCTGATTCACTTCTCATTCCATGCAACAGAATGGATTCCTTTAGTACAAAAACTTAAAACTCACTTTTCTTCTTGTCAGCTCATGAGCTGAAAATTTAAAAGAAATCCATTGAAAGACCTGAGTTAGCTGAGAACTTAAATAGTTTGTCTTTATTTAGTACTATGCTAGACCACCTTGGAATGGTCCCATAGTACGGCATGAAGGTGTGAATGTAGGAGTGCCACCACTGAACTCCTCTGGAGAAACTGTTTTTAGGGAAACATGAGGGAAGCATGACAGGAAGCATGACTACAGGTTGGTGACTGGGGCAAATGTGATTTAGACACTGTTCTCAAAACTCCTTCTGTGTTTTCCTCCAATAATTATCAACAAGTATTAATCCTCAGAGGAGTCAACTGTACACTCACATGAAAAGCTTGCTCCTCAGCTTGTTCCCAAATTGTAAAGGGTTCTCTTGCAGGGTTTGGTGACTGATGATGTATAAAACAGTATATTCCAAAAAGTTTTAACCTTGCTTGTGACAATTTCTTTGATGCTAGTTCTGTGAAGAAAAATCCTGAACTGAAGGCTATTTTGTGTACCCGCTTGAGAGAGTTTTCTTCGAAGATTCTGTCTCTAAAGTCTCTGCTGGCTCTGCTATCTATTAATCTCTTTGCCTTGGGGAAGCAAAGGCAGTACCACTTTTTTGGGTTCTCCTCATTGCAGTTTAAGCACATTGAATACATTGCTGGTGCTGGTAAAAACTTCGTATTATAACCTGGAGATCTAATGTGTGTTGCATAATGCAGTACAATGAATATGTAAAGTACGTGGCTTTTTTGGGATTGTTTTTTCCCTTGAGAAAGAGACTCTCCTTTTTTTACTTGTTTTTATATGAGACACAAGAAAGTGGGATAAGAGATAAAAGGGAAACATAGCACTCATATTTAAGAAAGGAAGAAAATAAGCCCCCAGGATCTACTGACCTATCAGCCTCTTCTTTGTGCCTGGAAAGATCATGGAAGAGATTCTCTATCTCATGTTTTCCTGTGAGAACAAGGAAACATGACAGATATGCTGAAGACAGAATAAAGTAATTTCCTCATATAGGTTCAGGAAATTGGGCAGTATTAACTGTGGTTGAAACTGAGAGCTGACATTAAAGAGTGAATAGAAATAATCTAAAAAGGCATGAGGATATTTTTTCCTGCACAAGCTAGATTTATTTGGTTTTAAATAACTCCTCATTCTGAGTACTGTAATATTGTTAGATACTTTGTTTTCATGATCCGTATGCTAATCTTTCTTCCTGAAGTATAATAACATAAATAAATAAATAAACACCAGTGGCAAAACATGCCAGTAAGCATGAATTCTCATATGCAGACGAATGGGGGCAAAAATAAAGAATGAAGTAAATGGCCCTCTTGTTTCCTAGAGGACTCTCATTTAGGTTGTGCTATTGCAGGAGGAGCAATCTGGCATAAATTTGTAAGTGTAGCTACTGGACTATGAACAGAAATCGTAGGTAATGGGATTGCTTGCTGGAATTATTGGCTCTTAAGGAAAAAAACTCTCATTTCATTTTAGCCATTTTGTTAGAACTTCACAAATAAAATATTTGGATTCATATGAAAACTTCCTATGGAGTTAGATAATTCCATCCCCCTCCTTTATTTTAAATAGCCAAATAAATATCTAAATAATGGTGCTAATTTAGCTGCAATCTCTTTTTCTAAAACTGGGGAAGCTGAGATACACAGAGTGAACCAGTCTTTTTCTTCTTTTGTTAGAAATGAACTACTGTTTAATAATTTGGGCTTTGACTTAAATACCAAGCTAGCTGTTTCTCATTCCTTTGGGCCTTTTGAATTATGTTTTTATTATGCAGTCCAGTCTGGTGATGAATTGGAACATCTGGGTTAACCTAATCTAGAGACGAGTAATAATCCTGCAACACTACCTACATTTGCATCAGTCAAGAACACCAAATTTTCTTGGTGGCACTGGTGGAAATGTGTCACAAATCCTAATGCAAGGGTAGGTAAAAGAATAGGTATTCTCTCCTGTGTGTTGCACAGGTTAGTCATCTAGCAACCAACTTCACCAGCGTAAAACAGACAGTAACCTTATCCTGCAGTTCCATTTTCCCTGAATAAGCTAATTGCCTATATTGGTGCTTCTTTTTGTAGCTTTAAAATGGAAAATTAAAATTAGAAAAAATATAATCCATAATTTGATAATACTGGGTTTAAATTGCAATTCCTCTGGATAGTCAAGCCAAGTTTCTATCACTCCTAATCCACTTAAGTAAGGATTGAGGCTAAATTTGGACAGTCTGTGACACTATAAAGAAAACTTGAACTTTTTGCAAAAGCAGCTTTGACTAGATGTCAAGAAAAAGTTGTCAACAGTCAAGAAAAAATATTTTATTGCATAACCCTAACTTGTCCTTTTGATTTAAAATTGTAGTATGTGTTGTGCTATTTTGCAAAGCCATGAACAGTTGCATAATGGATAAAATTTTTGCAGAACCACTTTTATGATTGATGTAAAACTACATGAACAGAAGTGATAACTTTGAGAACACAATAGGTAAGTTTTTTGGGATCCCAGTATGAATTTTCTATGCATGTGAAAAAACATATGTGAGTGCACTCTCTTAAATGTAAGCCAGAATTTGGAGAAAATCTAGAAATTTGCATTAACTTCTTTATTTTGTTTCTCTGATGAAAGTTTGTAACATTTGCATATATGCATTACTCGCTGGGTAACCAAAAATAATGGTCATATGCAACTATTAAACCTGGACATCAATGAAAAATTTAAACATGCTCAAAATATTAGTGAAGCCACATCTGCCCAAGACAATTGAGCTCTGTATCTGCTCTATGGATGTTGCTATAGTACTGCTAGAGAAAATATTCTTGCTTACTTTTTTGAAGCAAGTCAGTTAAAAATATACAGTTGTAGTAAGACTTTGATAAATGTACAGCTGACTTTAAGGCATGTGAAAACTGCTTATGATGCAGCTGGATAGGTTTATGAAGATCTTGGAGAATGTTGTACAACAATTTTTTTATTATTTATATTATTCTTTTGGCCCTAAGTAATGTATTATGCATAGAAAATGTACTGGTACTGCAACAGCAAATAGATCAACTGAGAGAACACCCTTTGCCTGAGGTATCTTTAAAACTGTGAATGGGAAGTTGGATGATGAATTGGATAGTCTGCTTCAAAGGACAGATATATAGTGTCTGAATATGAAAAAGTGTAAGTGCATGAAAGCATGCCACAACCATATGTAGTGCAGGCTGCTCTCCGTGATAAAACAGTTTACCCTCATTTTCACCAATGAAGTATGTCAATTTAGGGTCTGATGTTCTGCCTTATTTATTGGAGTCTGCGTAAGTCTGTATGCAGTATAACATCTTGCAGTGTAAAGAGTAAAACCCCCAAATTAATCTTTGTCTATATTAAAAAGTAAATCTGCTTCCTTCAGTTAATTTCCCCACCAGAAACTGCAGGCTTATTTTGAGGTTTGCCTCTTTTAGTTATTTCTGCAATGCATGAAACATACAATGTGTTTTAACCTTAGTTAACTTGCAGTTGGAGGACTGAAGAGTTTCATTAGCATCATTATTTAATGGAGACAGAATTTAATATTCCTCAGGAAACAATAGAATTATGTTTGGCTAAGGTTCAAATAAAAGCAAAGACTTACGTTTCTGGGTCCTGTTTTGTGGATAAAGTCTAAGCTGGCTTTTCTACATCTTCTTTCTGACCTGGATTGAGGTAAAAAAACCAAAAAGCAAGATTACGCTAGATAATAAGTGGTCTTCTAACGTGTCAGTTTATAACATCCCAGAACGAGATTCATGAGTTGAGAAGGACAAAGCCTGATTTTAGTAACACAGTGGACCTTGTTTAACATTGTATAAACTGTGGTTCAGCCAGTAGTGTTCAACTTTCCTCACAGTGCCTTGATTTAACTTTCCACTCTCCTGTTTGTTTTGAGGCGTTTTGTTTTAATAATCATTTTATATATATATATATTTTTTTTTTTTCTTTTAAATGTTTTTTTTTTTTGGTCTCAGATTTCTTTTTATTTTCTTCTTTGCCTCTGGGGATTAAAATGTGTGGATATTGAAACATGCTCTATGTTCTTCCTTTTGTATGCTTCTCTGCTGTGTCCTGCCCTTTGCCAGACTCTGCTCTTGATGCTCCATCGTTTCATCAGTTTAGACTGAATTCTGTGAGAGCAGTAAGATGGAATAAGAAGGCTTGTTCTTGCCTGCTGTGTGGGAATTCCATTGAAATCTGCCTAAACCAACACCAGATGATGACTCTGGCAAATCAAGTGTTGATAAACCACCTTTAAATTTAGGCTGAAAAACCAAAGGGAAAGAAGAGGAAGTTTTTTCTTATCTTGGAAATCTTTAGTACTGTACTTTTTCAGGCCTAGTTCTCTAGAAGGTTTGAATGCCCTTAATGCCCTTTAAAAGAGCAGCTTGGAGAAGATAATGATGCTCTTTTCCATTTCCATTTCTAAAGGCTCAGTGATCAGGATATTTGCATGGGGTAAAGGCAAACATCCAAATTCTCTTCTGTGAGCCGGGCATAATCTGCTAAAAGGCTGTGCATTCATGGCCGCTATAACCCTTTTAACTCTTGTGATCTCTGTAGGAATATTTAACTTTCAATGTACAGATATTTTGTCTGCTGTTTTGTATAACCACCTCTGTGTTTACTGCAGCTATTAAAGTTGTGAAGGCAGAAAGGTGTGGCAGGGTGCTGCTCTTTTTCAGACATGCCCCACATCAATACCAGGATTTCACAATCTTTTTGGTTGATCTGAATGTGATGACTGACCGTGGACATTATTTAGTTAATAAATTAAATACAGACATCCCTAGAAATATACAGATACTTGTAAGAATCCTGTAATTCTCCCTATTAGAATGAAAGGATCCATAAGACATTGGCTGGAGGAATCACCACAAAATTTAGACTTACTAATTATTTTTGATCAAAGTAAATATATTTTTGTTACACCTAGATATTGATGGTTTTGGGTGATTACAGAATAGAGATGATTCATCATCTGAAGTATGTCTTTAAGAGAACTTATCAACATCGGTAAGTTTTAGGTATTTTGAGAACTCCAAGCTTTACCAAAGAAATAGAAAATGGAAAAAGATATGTGAATTCAAAAGTATCAGATAGGAAAGCAGAATATTCTGTTCTAAATGTTCAATATATTTTCAGGAAACAAATTGTAAGCTGTCTACATGAAGAAAACCATTTGACAATTTGGAGTAATAGAATGTTGCCTAATTAATTTCTTCTCTATTCACTGAAAGGAGTTGTATATTTATCTGTTTTGAAGAGTTCAGGAAGGAATGAAAGGAAAGAGAAAGGCAATCCTGGCTTATATACTTACAAGAGGGAATAGCTGTAGATTCAACTATCTAGATCATGTAAACTGAGAAAGACCAAAAAAGCTTTCCTTGAAATCCCTGTAAAAAGACAGTGTTTGGAAATATTACAGTCTTCAGCGGTCATACGATTTATGTAAGGATTCTGAAATGCAAGATGACATTACTTGTGAAAGAGCAAAGACCAGTCAA
Organism: Acanthornis magna; assembly: GCA_036785705.1. Taxonomy (NCBI): domain Eukaryota; kingdom Metazoa; phylum Chordata; class Aves; order Passeriformes; family Acanthizidae; genus Acanthornis; species Acanthornis magna. The sequence goes on along the minus strand of JAWUZG010000018.1, from coordinate 23,982,625 downwards.
GTACTCTCTTGTTACCAATGGCAGCAGTGAAGCAATTAAAGACCTTTCAGACAGCAATTAATTGCATTAATGACCAGAACCTTAAAAGACAGCATTTGTATTTGTAGAGAGCTGAATTTATGATGATGATAGCTGTGAATAGTATGCTTAGAAAATGTCTGTAAATGTACTGGCTGAATATCTGTGGTGAATAGTGCTCTTTCTGTGAATCACATGTGCTTGTCTCTTGGTCTGAACCCCAAAAACTTGGATACCAGAACAGGCCTTCTTTTGCAGGCTTCTACTCAAAACCCACCTATGTGCTTTATGCCTTCTTCTTTCCAAGGACACTTGCTGTGTTCCATCAGTAAGATCAACTTTTTTCTTTATGCTTTAATGATCCATGTGCTCTTCCATATAAGTAAAAATAAATAATTAAAGATCATTATCTTCTGGAGCTCTGACTAGAAATATCAGTTTGCTAATATGTCATTTATGCTTACAAGTAAGGAAAGTGAGTTATTGAACTCTGGAGTATGTTACTGACTCATCTACTTATATGACTTTTATTTAGAAATATTTTCACGTTTAGGTGTTATTTGTAATTATATAAATTAGTGTCATAGCTCTACAGTGACACAAATACAGTAAGCAAAGCAAAGTTCTGGGGTTTATTTATTTATATGCCTAATTTAAAATTTTAGTGCATTTGACATAATTCATAATAGCATTCCTGGAAATGGTTTTATAATGATTGCCATATTTCTCTGCAAAGAGAAAGAACAATGTTGTTTCATTTCCTTTGTGACAGGAAGGTCAGATAATAACTACTCAGAAAACATCTTCCATAATTACAGCAAAGCTGTCTTTTCTACAGAAAGTGTGTAATTTCTGCAGAAAGAAGATGAAGCAAAATGAAGAAGTATTTTCTTACTGTTGAGAGCATTGAAGTACATCTCTAATTTACAGGAGCATTTGAAAATCTTTCAACTTAATAGAGAGGTTGCTTGATCCAGTAAGTATCAAAACCCATCAAGATAGACAGTTTGGCATATCTTTCTAATGTGTGAAAGTTATTAATATGCACCAAAATTTTTTGAAATTATAGTGCTAGTGGGTATTGCAAATACTGGCTCTCTTTACTGTATAAATACACTGTTACTGTTGTTAACATTTTTATGACTTATTTTTAAACATGAGATGTAGTGTTTTAGGATTTATCAAAGGTTGCTTATTCTTTGTGCTAGACACAGAAATATTATCTTGTTATTTTTAGTTTGTGATGGAAAACAGACATCAGTAAACATTTCAGAATAAGATAAAACCATGGCAAAAGCATGTTTGATTATAAATGTTATATAGACAAAATAAATGGGCAATAATGTTATTTTTTATAGCTATTAATACTGTAGAATATTTTTTATATACTCAAAGTATAAAATATACCAAGAAGAACGAAACAGGGTTTCATCTTGTAGAAATTATGGACCAAGTTACAGAAGCAGAACCCAGATTCAGTTCTGCTGATCACATCAGGCCAATTTATGGAGTAGTGGAAGCAGATATTGCTTAATTTCACCAAGTAGCCCAGAATATGGTCTGCACTCATCTTGTTGCTGATTAGTCACTTTTTATTTACTCAAACATAAAATTTAATTTCTCTGTTCTGTGAAGTTAAAATAGAATGAAGGTGTGCCAAAAAAGTGTATCTTGATAAAATAATCTTTGGCCTAATATAGGAAGAATAGTGAAGTCAGACAAGGCAGGCATCAAGTGTTTGTTATTCATTTGCAGAGTTATTTAAGACTAAATCTAGCTGGTTTTCAAGTGCTGTGTTTTTTTTCCTCCCACCTAAACAAAGACTTTTTAATGTTAGTGTTATTTAAGCAATATTTATTGACAAATAGTTAATGTAATTTTGTAATTGGATCATATTTTTGCAAAGGTAATGTTAGTCATCTGAAGCCCATTAAACACTGTGAACAAAGAACAGCTTTAATATTCATACACATACGTATAATGAGAATGTTTCTATTGAGGAAAACAAATGTCTGTGTGTGGTTATAACAGCAACGCCATGTTTTTTGCTTATTAGTGCCACTTTGTGTAGTGAACAAGTATGAAGACTAAATAAGATTAAATAAGCAACGAATGTAGAATTTTAGAGTGCCTTTTCTCAAAAGCTCAGTATTTTACTAATTACTCTGAGACAGTGTGCAGACCACTCACTCACTCCATCACTGGACATCAGTGGCTTAGCACCACACAGCTGTGCTGGCAGATGTCAGTGAAGAGACCTAAGGGAACCACAACTGACCCGGTTAGTGAAAGTAGGCAGAATGATATCAAATCCATTCACTCACGCTCTGTTTGGAAGTTCCTCTTGTGTTGGAACCAACGCCTCTGTTCTGTGCTGGTAAATGTTCACGTCAGAGAAGTAAGCCCTTCATGTGCCTCTGCTCCATTGCTTCTCAGCATGCCAGAAACTCCTCACATCCTCTAGTCGAGCATGAAGTAGTCTTAGCTGTACAACCAGCATTTCATAGCAGTGCTTAACTGAACAGGTAATTTTACCTTTTTGAAGGTGAATGTTATATTCATGTCTTTTAATGGGACTTTCAAGCACAAAAAATGCTTGCCATAAGTTGAAGTTTGTGCTCAGATATTTGCAAGTTTTTTAAAGCAATTTTTGCAACAAAAAAGGATTGTATTTGTCTCCGGTTGGGTGTCTTTTCCTGTATAACTTCCCTCAGTGGAGTGTCATAGTAACAAGGGTGATGCTGTTCAAATTTCTTTTCTGAACCAGGTAGAAATACATATTAATACCACCATTAATATTTTAAAAAATCCAACTTTTTTCTCTCCAGAGGACTTTTACTTTGCAAAGCAAAGCAGCTCTCTGTTGCAGAACTCTTTCTAAATAACATCACAGTTTAAAAATCAAAGTAAAACCTGAAAATGCTTGTTATTGAAAACTTTACCCATAATGAATATAATAATAATCAACTATCTTAAGTGATAGGTTAATATTTTCTCAGGACAAGTAGGTCTTTTTTACTTTTTTTTTAGAGGCCCTGATTATATATCTGCCCGTTAAAATAACATTTTATATTGAACATGCAGGATTAGTTTAATAAAGGGAAAAGAACCTTTTCAAACAAAAGTTTGCTTTGTTACAACTGTAAGATGTTTTGAAGGCAGAAGCAGGCAAAAAGAATGTTATTAGAAAACGTTTTGATCCTAATAACTTTGTCCTCCTTTAACAGAAAAGCTTAATGCCACAATGTCATTGACAGGAGAAACAAGCTATGATAGACAATTCTTTATTTTTCCTCAAAGTCATTGTATTTTTAAAGGAAACATCTTTATTCTCTTTCTCTTTAGGGATGAAAAATACAACCCAAAGTATTTTCACATATCATAGTCCTGACTATCTTTAAAAAAAAAAAAAAACACATGAGGAAAATGTTTTTTATTTAAATTCACTATAATTGATAACAGTATGGAAGGGAAAGCTTATTTTTTGAACTTGGTAGTCTTTTTAGCAGGGATTTAATCTGTAATTTTCAAGTAGATAATGAACTGGGAACCAGTGAAACCCCCCCTTTTCAAGTTTTTTACCTTATTGCTGTGCATCCAAGGCTTTATCTTCTCCTCTGCTTCATACAACTAGTTTCTACTGCCTGTATTCAGCTGGAAAGTTCAGATCCAACCTTCATAGTCTATCCCTTTGCTTTCTTCCTCTTCCATTAAATATGGGCTGGGACAGTGACAAATGTTTGGTGGCTCTGTTCAATGTCTGAAGAATACACTGGCATCAAACTCCCCAAAGAGTCACGGAGCAGTGCTTCTCACACTTCTGCTGCAGGCACCCCAGATTTCAAGGGGTCCATAGGAACAGCAGCACAAATGTTGGCTCTGGTAGACTTTCATACTGGCATGAGGATGCTGATTTCTTCTTATACTGGCTCCTGTGTTATTACTGCTAAGGTGAGGAAAAACAGAGCAGGCCATTGCAAGACAGAACTGCTTACACTGAAGAAAAGAAGTTCTTTTAACTTTGCAGAGTGCTGACCTTGCAGAGCTTTCATACAGATTGTGATATATTTAAATAGTATTATGGTCATGCTTATAAGGTTTGTCTGATTTTGATTTCCTTTGTTTCTGTGTGGTCATTATCTTTCTCTTCACTGTGAAGCTCATGACCACGCAGTACAAATAATCTTTTCAGTTATGTTTGTGTGGGACAGTGACAACGAACAGATGCTTAGGGAAACTGTGAAGAAAAATGGCATTTTGGAATGATAGTACTGCTAGCATATCTTTGCTCTTTCTGGCAATTAGTGGATTAGTAATACCCTGAATTAATGGTGAAAGGCCAACTGTGGTGCACAATCACCTCCTACAGACTTGTACTACAAATCTATGGATCTTTCAGACCTTTCCTATGTTTTTCACATCCTATATCCTGCGCATATGTGTTTTGTAAATTAGATATTGCGTGGGTAAGAGTACTGCTTTCTTTCGGTTTAAACCGAAGGCAGGCAAAGTCCTATTCCCAGCTCTACATCCCTTCTGTGTGACCTTGGCAAGTCACTGTGAATGTGAGATACAAAATAGAACTTGAGTGGCTTCATTTTAGACACCACAGGTTTTGACTTTCTGGCTTCTGTGTGTCAGGGTAATCTAGAGGCATGTGTAAAGTTCTTGCACTTTCAGGACATGACCATTTTTCAAACCAGTTAAACAAACAAAAAATCATATAAGAGATGATGAGGTGTCTCCAGCTGTCTAATGGGGAGTTTTAATTTAGAAGCTTAAATATTATGGCAACAGAATAATATTACGTCCGCAAACCAAAGTGCTGTATGAATCCAGCTCTATCAAAATGTTCCCTATTCTTGGATTTTCTTCCCGATTGGGAAATCCAAATTATATAAAATTCAATGAGCCTGAGACATCTGGTGTCTGATCACCAGCATACGAAAAAATGCTTGAAAAATACAACATTTCTTTCGGTGAAAGCATATTTATATAGAGTACTGAAGTCAGCTGTAATTTTAGTTGAGGACTTATAAAAACTTCAATAGTCCACCAAAATGTTTATTTTCACTTGTTGCCCACAGAAAGGACTTATATTTGCAAATATATGGCCCTTCCCAGTCTTTGTGCTCCCATTTTGGTAGCTAATGATGTTTCTTTACTGACATGGTTCTGCTCAGAATCACCATACAGTGTAGCCCTTTGGGTACTCTCTGGTTTTTGTCATTGTATTGATTATCTAAGGGAGTTCAGTCTCTCTCCCTCTTGGGTCTGCATCCTGTTCTGTCTTTCTGTCAGCCATTTTTTACTTTGCAATGTAGCAATTAACTGCATCTGGAAACTAAAGAGGTTATGAGGCCTGGACAGCAGTATTCTTAGGTCTGGATAACTTTCATAAAGCAGGACAGATCTGTCTGTAGATGTCAGGCCTTAGATGCTGACAGAAGTATTTTTCCTAATAATGTTTTCCTAACTATGTCTAACAGAGAGCAAGTCTTTCATGGGGAAGCATCACTCCATGACAGTAGATTGTTGTTGCTTATGAAAGATACATTTTTTGTTTCTTTTTTTTTGCCTCCCCACCTGATGGTAATGTCATCATCAAAACTATGACTAAAGCAGTGTGAGAAGAAAGGAAATATTTGCTGAAGATGGACTGGACTGTGACAATTTCATCTCTCCTGTGAGTAGAGAAAAATGATGAAATAATTTCCTTTTTATTGTCATTAAAATGTCCTGAGCTTCTGGCAAATTCAAAGTTATCTCCTGCATTTTTTTCTCTTCTTCTTCCCTCCCTCTCCTATCCCCTCTCCCCCTTGCCTCCCTCACTAATGTGATATAACAGTTGGCTTTGAATCAGGGTCTTCTATTTACTAAATGAGTACAATGAATTTGATAAAATGTAAGGCTGGGCTGGGAGGTGGCACTCAGAAACATTGTGTGGCAGGAAGAGTTTTGAGTACTTGCACTAGGATTCTGGTAGGAAAACCTGGAAAATAAAAAATAGACTAGAGATGGGTAATGCTGTTTGCATGCAATTAATTTTGTTGTGGTTAACTCTACATGCTCAATTCTTGCCTTTTAATCCCAGATATATCAAAAAGAGTAAATAAACAAACAACCCCCTCCCCAAAAAAAACTTATGAAAAATTTATTTCTGTCTGAGATTGTTGCCCAGATGAAAATTTTCTGGACTAAATATCAGTAGCTATCTTGGTTGACAGCCATGAAGGTAAAAGTCTTCTGCCTTAATGCAATGTAAGCATGATGTCCAGATGGGGAGTCAATGACGTGATGTTTTAGGGAAGCTGCATATCTATAGAATTTAGAGTATGCTTGTGTATGAATTAACCCATGTGGACATCTTGTAAATGGGACACATTTATTAGTATAGATATGATTATTGTTTTTTTTAAAGTATATTGTAACCTGGTAATTGGCTGAATTGCAATACAAATAATGTCACTTTTCATTATTTGTCTTTAGAAATTTCTGTTATTTATTTAAATCTGTGTGCCATTTCCTCTCTACATCTTTGACTTGAATTTTAGAAAGACAGATGACAGAAAATTCTCAAAACACTAGGTGAATTTCCTGTTAGACATCATCCACATCTGCCAGACTGTACTTCATAATTACTCAGGAGCATTTACGTGTTCAAACATCTAAGACATTTTCTGAATAATTTAATATGCTTAATGACTTCTGAGCTACAGGAATGTCATATCTGCTCACGTATGACTGTGCTGGTGACAAAAGGGACAATGTGCTATTAGTTCCTGATGGTTGTTATGTAGATGTCACTATAATACAACTCTTTTTATCACATTGTTTTTTGTGACAGATGTCTGACTTCACCTTGAAGCAAGATTGTAAGCTGAAAGAATAGGTGACTTTAAAAAAGTGGGCTATTTCTGATTGATTTCAAATTTAGAAAGATATGCTTGCTGCAGTTTTGAATTACCTGGGTTTTTATATAAGAAATTTCAAGAAACTCAACAACGAGTTGCAGTGGATATAATCTTTTATCACAATGCTTTCACTTAAGAAAAACAAACCTTTCAAACATTGTTCCAATTTTCCCTTTTCTTAGTAAAGCTACGTCCATCATCATGAACATGGCCTCATGGTGAACAAATTACCTACAATTTCTGTCTTCAAAATGAAATAACTTGCATAAATTCAATAAAACATGAACTGCCACAAGAGCAAGCAGGCTAGCCTTGCCTAAAACTTCTCCCTATTCACCCATATACAGAGATATGCTTTCTTCATAAGTTAGCAATTATATTTAATTCAGGGAATACTCTTGCAAGCCTCCAATGAGTATATAAAGATTTTGATAGGAAAGTGTGAAAGAGAATAGGAGGCTCAAATTTTTTTTTGTATAATTGAAAGGCATGTGCTGATTAAAAATCAATGCAGTTCATATCAAATGCATTTGTAGGAGATATGACCTTGGAGAAGGAAAGAGATTTTACTGTCAGTATTTACTCAGATTTTTCAAAAGTGTGGAGGAGTTGCTGTCAAAAGAGTAGTAAAGACAGTGTCCATTGTTATAGTGCTTCTGAAAATCAGACATGCTGCTAATTTGAGTATCTCCTGAGATAGTAACTGAGATATTCATTGTCTGCTTGTCTGCTCAGATTTGTTGTCAGCAATTATTTAAATTAGAAAAAGAGTAATTGAAGGCCACAGAAAGAAATGCTGTTGTTTCAATGGTTTAGGGGTAAAGATTTCACCTAGAGAAAGTCATTAAGGGAGATGCAGTCAGATGGGATTTATGTTGAAAAATACACACACACAAATGAAAAAATGATTATTTCATTCCTGACAGGGGAAAGGGAAGAAAAGATCTAGGTTGCTGATGAGGATGAGTTTACAATGTAAGATAATGAAAGATTTCTTATTTTGGTTTTGGGTTTTTGAAAGTCTTTCAGTGCACAGAAATATATATTTTAAATTGTCAGTTATGTAACAGTCCTCTGGTTTTACTTCTTAAGGTCTGGTGACTTGCACCTACTACTGAATTTTTTGATTTTCATCTCTGAAACAACTTATCCAGCAAATGCAAGAGGCAAAAATTATATAAATTTTACAAGGAAAAGCATTTAGTGACTTGCAATGCCTATTTATAGAAAAATTCATAAGAAGATTTTGCTGTAAGCTTTGAATAGTTGCATAAAATCTGTTTTTGTTGTTTGGCTTTCCCTCAGTTTAAGATTTTCTTTCAGAAAAAGAAGGTATTCAGCATCATTTAGCTGTTTTTTTAGATGGCATGTTAGAGAAAAGAAAAATAATTTGTTAAAAGAAATTGCCTGATATGTCCAAGCGTCTGATGAAGGAAAATGCTTTATAAGTAGTGTTATTAATATATCTAGTCCAGTAGAGGGAGCTGGAATGCTGTTCTACTTTCTTGGTGTTTGTACTAGAGAGAGCTGTTTATCTAACAGAATTATATTTAATTTCAATATGATTTTTATCTTTAGAACACCAAATTATTTTCACAAGAATTGTCTTTTAGAAAAACTAGACAGGTAGAGTTGGCTTTCTTATACCTTTTCTGTCTTTTCTATATGAAAGAATCACACAATGGGTGAGGTTGGAAGGGACCACAGCAGTCCAACCCCCCTGCTCAGGCAGGATCATCCCAGAGCACAGGGCACAGGATTGTGTCCAGACGAGTATCTCCAGTGAGGGAGACTGCACAACCTCCGTGGCAATCTGCTCCAGTGCAAGATCATCGGCACAGTAAAGAACTTCTTCCTCGTGTTGAGGTGGAACTTCCTGTGCATCTGTTCCTGCCCCTTGCCCCATATCCTATTGGTGGGCACCACCAGGATGAGCCTGGGTCCCTCCTCTCCACACCCTCCCTTCAGATACTTATAGACATGGAGGAGGTAATTTCTCAGCTGTCTCTTCTCTGGACAGGCTCAACTCCCTCAGCCTTTCCTCATAAGAAATGTTCCTGTCCCTTAATCATTTCTGTTGCCCTCATTGGACCTGTTCCAGGAGCTCCATGTCTCTCTTGTCCTAAGGAGTCTTTAATATTCATTGTCTTATGTAATTAATTCTTTGTATCCCTTCATAAGGATTATGCATCAAACCATGTAAGAATTAGTAGCCTACAAAACTGGTTCCTAATCTATGTACCTAATTCATGGATATGTATACTGTATGCAGTATATCCACAGAAGAAAATATACTGGGTAGAAAGTTCTGAAGCAAGTATGAAGCCAGCGACACAAATGACACACTGGTAGGTCTGTCGTATCACAAATTTGAGATATTTATTAAGCTTAGTTGTGGTGGTTTGTAGGTGTTTCATTTTGGGTTTTCTGTCTTGGCAGATTACCTGCATATATAAATTGGCTTCCTGTTCACTAAAACCCTTTACTAAAGAATTTAGATCTAGTCTTCAGTCTTAAGATCAAGCAGCACTAAAGACTGAAGTTTTCATTACCAATACATGTACTCCAGATTGCTTTCCCCAAAACATTTATGTTTATTGTCATAGGCTGTTTTAACTTGCAGCTTGGGATGCAAGGAAGAAAATTCATACTCTTCCTAAAATTGCCCAATTCTTTTGGATAATGTCATGATGAAAAGTAGTTCAATTATAGCTAGAAATACAATGAGAAAAGGCTTTTGTATTTCTATCATTAAAACGAGAAATATTTTTGGTAGTGTCGTGGAGAGTACCAGCCTTAGAATGGACGAGGTTGGATCTCTTGAGGTCATCTGGTATGGCCCATGTGCTCAGGCACGGTCACTGACTGTGTCCAGATGCCTTTTGGACAGTTCTGAGGATGGACACTCCCCACTCTCTCTGTCCAAACAGAATGTGTGAAACAGGACATAAAGGGATGAATAACAGGTAGCCCACAGTACTGTAAGGCTTGTTGCACTAAATAATCTTCCAGAGTAACATCTAATGACTCAGCAATGTAGACAGCTTAGTATGGAGTTGTAGCTGGTGAGGTCACATTGAGAAAAGTGAGTGTTTTGTCACACAAGTTTTGCATAATGGCATTTAAAAATGATGCAATGGAATGAATTTTTTAAGCACTAAAGCAAAATATAAACACCCCAAACCTGCAGGAGTCTAATGTCATATTGAATTGTCTTGGTTTGAAAGACAGGTGTCTTGCTAAGGAAGGTGAGAGCCTCCCTTAGAATGGATAATGTGACCCCCTTCCCCTCTAAATTATTATAACTTCAGAATCAAGGGCTTTCAGACAAAGAAAGGGGAGAAGGAATAACAGTTTTTACACTAAAATTTAGAGCAAGGCAATAATACAGAAACAACAGTTCGGATAGAAAAAGTTAGAATACAACCTGTCACCCTGTTAGGGTGGTGCTAGCAGTCCAGTTAACGATGGTGGCTGCAGTCCTGTCGGAGTGATGGATGTAGTCTTGTTGAAATGGTGATCCTGTAGAAAAATCTCGTCGGTCTCTGGAGGTCCAGCGGTGGCTCTTGAGCTTTTCCCCTCTGGGAATCCAGTGGAAAAAGGTAGCCCAGTATTCCAGAGTCTCTCTCTTATATGCTGGTGGGAATGTTCAGCTCCTCCCCTTTGGGCGGGGCATCTCACAATGGGCTGATGGATTTCTATGAGTCACTCCCAGAGACCTTGATGGCCCATGAGCAGAGATAGCCCCTCGGTGGTGTTATCAGGGCTGGGTCACTTCCACAGTCTTTGATGGCCCATTAGGAGAGATAGCCCCCTGATGGTGTTATCAGGGCTGGGTCATGCTGAACACAAAGAGCACTGTCCCACATGTTTTAACAACTTAGGGAGATGGTACTAGAATACATACTTTTGGTTACACCTTCCATGTAACCTAGGACATGAATGAAGCATAAAAAGTGATACTAGAGATTTTTCTCTGTATTGTAGAAGCAAAAAAATTGCAAACAATCAAAGTTTGTCAAAACAAAGTCAAAGAAAGTTTGTCAAAGAAAGTCATGATTTTCATGAAGAGATTTTATTCCCACCTTAAAGTCATATGCTTTTTTTATCTTTTTCTTCTTACTTTTTTCTTGTATTTTCTCAGTTGATAGGTTTCTAAAAGATAAACCTCATAATCAGGATTAAGCACATTTTAAAAGTAGAGTTCTTTCCCTCTTGAAGGGGTTTGTGCACTGGCAGGGGGAACAGCTTACTTCTACAGGTGTAAACTTCACTGCCATTTAAGGGTTATGATTCTGTAGCAATCCATATTATGATGCCTTAAGCTTTCAAAATGTGGCAAATTAATATGACACCATGATAAACAGTCAAATTCAGTTCTTAAGTTGCAAGAACTATTCAGTCTCTTGGTGTTTTGCTGTGATATTATTGCAGTGGTAGGTATTTTATAATGGAAAGTTTGATGTTGAGGGTCTCGCAAGGACTACAGATGGGCATGAAAGCAGTCTTTGATTTGCTTTTTTTCAAAGCACTCTTGTTATCTGGGAAATTGGGAGCAATGTTGAGGTAAAACCTTAAAAGTCAGGGTTATCTTTCCTTTATTTCACTACTTCCATTTCAGGGATATTGAGTAATAAATGCAGATATGAATTTAACTTGCAGGGTACCCAGACATCATCCTACTCACTCGTTTCCACTGAGGATCTATGTTGTGAGGCATGTTGTGACTACTCTCCCTCTGCAGAATTGTGATGCTGGACTTGAAAGGAGGCCAAGTTTCTGATTTTTTGTGCAGAGAAATTGAATTTAGCTGAAGCTACAGAGTAAAGGGCAACAAGTGCAGAATCCATTCTGTAACTTTGTGGCACACCTCTCAAATTTAAATTTTGGGAGGAGGGTGTGATCAAAGTAGGAGATCAAACTTGCCTTAGTCTATTCTTCTTCTTTTATGAGAATGCTAAGAAGGACTCTATCCTGCTGATATGCTATGTTTCCATATGCTTCTATCTATGGAGCCATTTGGAGATTATATGCAGTTTTACATCTGCTCTGATTAAAAACAGAGTTTCCCAGAGCTGGGTGCCCTGTAGTCAGATCTAAGTTTTCACTTATAGCCTATCCTAACACCTTGTAATAATCAATGAAAATAAGTTGATATTATGCAGTACATAAAAGATGCAATTACATAAACAAGGCAATATTATTTTGCAGAACTCTAGACTGAGTACAAAAACCACTGGATTATATATTTATTGAAACTCGGTGGACTATTGAAAAATGAATCCAAAACCACTAGAAACATAGCCATCAATTCTTCATACCATGATCACTTACGTCAAAAAGCTGTTAACAATTACAGAATAAGTCAAAGAGCAACATTTTCCACATCAAAAGCAATGAGTCATTGTTTGACCTTTATTTAGCCTGAATTCAATAATTTATTACATTTCAAACAAGGCAAAACTAGTGATAAAACCATTCTTCCTACTTATGGAATAAAGGCCTTATGGATCAATCTAAAAAACACTTGAATGTTGAAAATATGTATATAGTGAAAATTCTTCAAATAATGTTTATTGAAGAAGTTGAAAGTTCAAATAAATAATGGTAAAGTAATACAAACAGGAAGAAAGGAACCCAGACTTCAGAATAATTAGGGTACATCAGATACAGAATGTGTGTTTTTGTATTTCTGTAACAGAACATAGTGGCACAAAATATTATTATGCTTTTTCTAAGGAACTAAGTGACAGGCTATAACTGAGCAATTTATTGTATTTATGCTGCAAGAAATAAAGAATTGACTTTTCTTTCTGCAATAGACTGTTTTAGGCTAAAGCATAAGCATTTATGAGTCCCTGTGTGCAAAATATCACACAAACACAAATTTTAGTATTACTTTATGTACAAAATCCACATTAAAATATGTTCCTGTTAATATTTTAGAATCTATATTCCATAGCCTTATTGTTATTTGTAGGAATCTGGTAGCCAAAGTAATGTAATTCATCTCCAGCCCTTTGAGACAGGCTACGAGTAAGTGAGCATAGTCCTTGCACATATGCACTGTTGCCCTGGACTTGGTTAAAAAATTTGGGGGGGGGTGGGGGGTGGGGGGTGGGTGTGATGTGTGTCTCAGAATAAAAATTAAAGCAAAAGAGAAATGCTCAGTTTTGGATTTTTGCTAATGGCTGGTTCTCTGATCATCTCCAGTAGGTGAAAGTATTGAATATATACAGCTGTATATAGTTTCTTTCCTTGTGGCTTTCTGCCCTACAAGTCTGACATTCATGGGAGAGAGGAGGAAATATTCCAATAATCGTAGCACCGTACTCAGCAATGGAGAAAGGCTGATGTGATGTGGGTGAAATTTTTTCAGTCCTTCTGGATAGGTTTTGTGCCTGTGTAGTTCAGAATATAGATGTTTTCAATGTTGGGAGATAGAGATCTGTGACATGGCATTAAAGAACTTTTTTCAAAGTTTTAAACTTGGACAAAGCTGAGACTTGATTGTAGAAATCTTGCGCCTGTTGGATGGCCTCTGCGGTGTGTGGATGTGGTTTGGACGGAGACAGAGATCTCTGGAGTCTGGTCTTAGAGCATGAGGTTTGTTGTAATAAAGAGCGTGGGGGTAAGAGACCTGCTATGAACCGCCAGGCGCGGCCCAGAGCAGGTCAGAGAGGTGAGAGAGAGAGAGAGAAGCACAGGATATAGGAATTGGGAATGCGGAATGGGGTAAGGGGTAAGGGTGAATAGAAGGGTAAGGGTACCGTGGTTGCTGCTTACAATACAATAAATCATGCTCTGTGCTGAATATTCTAATTTTCACTAACCAATCTAGAACAATATACAAATTCTATAGCATTTACATCCAGCCTATGAGCATCCTTGTATTACCATATGGCGTTATATTTTAAACCCTTAAAACTCCTTTTTGTACTCTATGCTAAGTTGATAGGGTCTGCTCTGACCCTTGGACCTGGAGCAAGCGGAGACTATTCTCTAATCAACGAGGGTATTGTTCTATCAAAGAGGGTGGTGAGCCTTCAGTTGGCCATGCCATTGTTTTCCCAGTTGTTCAGTAACTGAGGTTTGATATCTCAGAACTTGTCTTCATTTCAATCTTGCTTGTAATTTCTATATTTTTAGCATCTTTTGCCAGGTAGTCATATTTATAAGATTTTCCTATTTCTTCCTCCCCAATATTGATGGTTCTCAGTAAGACTGGAAAACTTTCCTTTGTGATTTGGCTAAGTTGTAAATTATTTCAGTATACCACTGGTTAGAAAAAGTACTTGCTTTTCCCTTTTAAGGGAGATATTTTATATTGACAGAATGATTTTTGTAAAAGTTAAGTATGTTTGTATTTCATGTGGATTTAATCAAGAGGAATTTTTCTAACTATCCTGACTTTAAGTTTTAGAAGATGAATTAGCTAATAATATTCAATTTCTTAAGTGGAAAGGTTGTTTTATTGCTCTGCTTGCAAAAATAAAGAGTTATTTACCTTATGAGGAAAAACAGAAGACAAAGGATACTTTCATTTATTTTCATCTACCTGATTTTGTTGTACTAGAATTTCTCCTTTGAGCTTTTTTGCTATGGGCATTATTATTACTGCAGGTTTTTGTACCTCTGTACCTTCTCCTTTCTTTCACTCATGCCTAAATGGGCGTAGCTTGTGTCTTAAAACACTCTGTAAATATACTACCTAAAACTTCTCCTTCAGATTCATCTATAATACTTCCTGTGAATATTAGGGTGTAAAGCATCACCGGATTTGGTTCTAATTGCAGACAAAGCAGGGTATGATCTTTGCAGGTTGCAATATAGTGGGAAAGGACGTCTACATTTACAGCAGCCATTTCAACTGTTGCATGTGTGAAATGTAAAGTTAGCACATGCACTTCCAACTTCCATAGGTTTTAACATCCGTCCATTTTGTAAAAGAGTGTTCAGGTCTGCTTGCTTGCATTTTAATTCATCCTTTCTGGTTTTTATGTGCTTACTTGTTCCATGGAGAGGTAGCACAGCTATACTGCATAAACAGAGACAAGAAACACAGTTGATAGAAATCTTTCTTTGATTCTGGATAGATTTATTTCTTGCATGTGGAAGGAGAAAAGAAATTTTTAACCAATATTTTTAGTTGGAGCTTTCACAATTTGTAGGAAAGGCTTCATAGCTAGTTTCCCAGAGCTGTGTGAAGCCTCTGCTGCTATTTGTCTGTGGAAGTATTGCCATATATGAAGACCCAATCTTAGAAGTATCCCAAACTATGCAACATAGTGGCCTGGTGCTCTGTGAGGCTGGGGCCATTTGAGACTATTTATTCACCTTTACCTTCTGATGTTTTTGTTTTACATAAAACTCTTCTGTTGCATGTGGTGTGACTAGATGCCTTGAAATTTAAGTTGGGTTCTGGAGACTTTGTGCTTTTGAAGGCTGTTATTGTGACGAAGTATTTGTCGGTTTAGGTGAAGAAAGTCTGGTCCCTGTGTCATTGGAATGTTGGTTTCTATAGTGTATAAACTAGAACAGTGTGTTAGCTTGCATACAGGTGGATTTTTTGGTTTTTTGGGGGGGGGGATGCAAGAGGTTTTACCCTTTCAGGCTGTCTTGGAAGCTCAAGAATCTAATTTTATTAGAAACCTAATACTGTATGCAAACCAGTCAATGTGGTCGCTGAACATCCACTTGTAGGAAACGAGGCTGACAGCCATCAGAGGTGCTCTGAGGAATGTGATGAAGGGGTTTCCATGAGATATACCATGAGATGTGTGGCTCCAGGATTGCTGTGGGCATGATGGTGTGCTGAGGCGTTGGTAAGTTGTCAGGCAGAGGCCAGACACAGGTCACAGTCCTATTCCAACCTTGTACAAAGCCTGTGGTGTTTTTAACCTGTCACTGTTCCTCTCTCTATCCCTTATTTACATATAAATTGGCTACCTTCCCTCCCCATTTATGATGCCTATAACAGAATATTTAACTTCAGGCTCACCTCCACTTTTTCCAAAGTATGAACTGGCATTTGAAATCCTCCATAGCAGAGGATGAGAACACAATCCCTTTACAGACAAGTCGATGAGCTGCCTCCTCTCCCATCCCCAAAGCAGGTTTACCTCTCTGGCAAGATTTGTGTCTCTGGCTACATCGGAGTACACCCAAGAACACTTGTACATAGTGATACATACATTTACATTTTGCAGGTCTAGTGAATTTATCACCAGCAATCCAAAAGAAACTATAATCTATTGCTCCAATAAACCACATTATTGGTGAGTCTGTTGGTGAAAGTTCTTGAACTCAACCAGACTTATAGTGCTGACACAGTTAACCACAGTACTGGTGAATCTGTGATCACAATCAAGACCAAACTTATAGTGTAACCCACACTATTGGTGCATCTGGGAATTTAAGAACACTTACAGTGCTGAATTGGTTTTAATCAGGAACTAATCCTCGTTGCACCTCTGTTCTCTGAGGACCAGCTGGAAAACAAGAGGGTTTATTTTCTCTCAAATTGCTACACTCTTAATGCAACACCACTGCAATCACTTGGTAAAAAAATAATTTAACTTCACAGTTTCTTTGCAGCACTTTTTAGCCTTCAAATGATAACCTTCAATAAAGTTACTATTTTTATGCTTTTATATAAAGATTATCTACCCACACAGGAAATTAGCTTTTTATCTCTAAATTGATTTTAAGGTCCTCTAGGTTTCCATCTGTTGGTGCTCTTTAGTCAAAATTCAAATAAATAGTTACTTTTCTTAAAACACCACGATGGTCAAGAGTTTCAAACTCTTGAATACTGCCAGAGCACGAAGGGAGCATAAAATCAGATGATCTGAATTCTGACAGTACAAAGCAATTGAACAAATTCTGCTCCTATGCACCTAGATTTATGAAGAATAAAGACAGTAAGGACCAGTGCATCATTGGTTAGATCTCCATATATCATAATTTGTTAACTTATACAGCATTTTAATGCCTGTACTGAATTCCATATTCTATTAGAAAAGCATCTAGTCTAGGAGGATGACAATCATTAGAAAAAATGTGATTACATTTTCAAGTATGGCAAGTTGGTACCAGTTCACATGTGAGTAAATAAAAAACTCCTGTCATTACTCAAATGTAAGAAGGAAATACACAGGCGGTGAAAGCAGAGTCATGGAATAAGTATAGAGAGGTTCTCAGAGTAGGCTGAAATGAGGCAAGGAAGGTCAATGGCCATCTGGAACTAAATCTGGCTAAGGGTGTCAAAGATAACAAGAAGGGCTTCTTCAAATACATTAATATCAAAAGGAAAACAAAGGATAATGTGGACCCATCACTAAATGGAGGGGACCTGGACCACTGAGGTCAGGTCAGCATCTGGTTTATACTATTTCCTTGGATATGAACAATTGTGACAACTTCTTTTGACATTTTTTCTCACACTTAATGCTATTTTGCATTTCAGTAGCGTGGCTCATTATCACAAACTTGGGCTACCTTTTGAAGTGGTGGAAAGGCACCTGTGACTTTACTGCTGATAGGGTAGATAAAACCCTGTATAGAAACAATCTGAGTGAGAATATGGGTTTCTTAACATTTTTATTTGAAAAAAGTTCTCTTTCTGCATATGTTTTCATATTTTGCTTTTAGTTAATTTTAGTATTTTGTCTGAAATCCAGTTGGGTTTTGGTCTTAGAATGATGGTTTCTGTAAAAAAAAATTAAAAATAAAATGTTGAAAATCTCTTTTCAGTTTGTGAAACTCCCTGATGGAACCTTGCTACCATGTAGGCTGCTTAGAGATTTCCAATTGTGTGCAATTTCAGTGCTATGCTTTTTCTCAAATTAAGTTTTTCACTTTTTTAAGTTCCTCTCTGAAACCTGCTCCAGATGTAATGAGTCTGATCCTTAGATGTGAGGGCTGATTTGATGTGTGTTCACTCCAATGGAAAAACTGATTTTTTTAAGAAGGAAGACTAGTATCAAGCTGGCAAGTTGGTTTTATACTATTGAAGCTTTTTTTATTTCAAGGGAAACTCATTCCTTCACACCATTCAGCCAAAATTGTGTCTTTCTGATCTATAGAAGCTCATGCGTCTGTGCACAAGATATGCAATCTTCAAATATAACTCTTCTTGCAAGGTGATCATTGCATCTTCTCTCTTCTTGTTAAGGGAGTTATGCTTTCTGTTAGTTCTGAAACAACGGATGTACTTTAATGCCCCAACACTGAAATGTCTGGTCAGGCAGACAGGTGCATGTTCTCTTCCTTTGGCTGCACACAATATCAATGAAACTGAATATTGCATTTCTTCCCACTATCCTCTGGTCCTGCACCCTTTTGCTCTGACACTCTTCTCTTTTGACAGACCATGATGTTCACCTCCTTAAGACACTGAAATAACAGAGAAGATTCTCTCTACTCTGAACTTCTTATAAACCCAATGTGGCAGTGCCTGAGCTTTTGTGTTGCAAAAAGGTTTTGGGTTTGTTTTGCTGCATAAATAGTCGGAGAGTACAAGGTGCTTAAATCCATAAAATATAGCCATGTTTTCCATTAGCAACATTTTTTTAAATTGTTTTTCATTTGCCTTACTAATTTTCTGCTAATCCTTCAGAGAGCAGAAAATGCTGGATTCTATTGTGATTTATATTTCCTTTGCTCTAGTTTGTTAACGACTTTTGTCATTAAAATAATGGGATAGAAGAGTATGATATTCAAGGCTCAGGGCTTCCAAATTCATGCAGGATTTTTTGTTTTCCAAAGTGAAATGTAAGTACCCACAATCTATCTGCTTTAAATTCATTGCAGTTTGACTTTTCTTATTCCTTTGAGTTCCTCAGGACGTAGTAGTTGTAGCTATAATTCAGCATTTTAATAAAAAAGAGTAGAGGTGGCTGGGGAAAGGGAAAGAAAGTTGTTTAGCCAGGTCTCATTCTGTATTTCTGAATATCTTTCCTCATTTCAGGTGTGCTGTTTTGGTGTTAGTTTTTCCCCTCTCTTAACATCAGTGTGGACGTGCTCATGGCTCCTCATGACGCCCTTGCAGTTCAATATTCTGGTGCTGCATGTATAACATAATATTAATTAATAAGTAAACTAAATTAAACCTAACTATTGGTTTTGGTATATGTGGGTGCCAGGAAAATGTACAATAGAAAAAATGATTCAGGTTGTTAAAGGAAGAAGTGCTCTGAATATAAAGAGTGTTATCTTCTGTCAATCTCCATAATGGTCACATGTCTCTCATTCACATGAGCAGCCACCAGAGTAATTTCAAAAGATACTCTTTGCCCCCTGCATAAAATCTACCATATTTTTTTCTAAAGGTATTTTTCTGATCAGACAAATTGATTCATGTTCACTTGCTCATGCAAAATTACTCTTAAATGAATATGCAACAGGGAACCCCTAGGAAGTCACCATATCTTATGATACCCTTCATCAGTTGCTCAGACCTTCTAGCCTGGAAATTTGTTTTACTTCATCTCACCTGTTACAAGCAACTCATAAAAGATGCTCTGTCAAAGTTGTCAGGGTGAGAGGGATTCCAGGTTAAAGCTACACAAATAAGACTGTTGTTTGGTTTATATAATATTTAACATACCTTCTATTGATGAGTTACTATTTTAAATTGGATTGGTTGAGATGTTTCTAAATTTGGGTTGAATTCACAGTTTGAGTTATCACAAATATATTACTGGATCTTGTTGGAATTAATTGTCAAACAAATATATAAAATTTTGCAGAGTTTAGGAGGAAAATAAAAACTGAACAGAACAAATTTTCTTTTGAATTGAGAGCAGCAGGTCTGGAAACCACAGGCTTTTGATTATTTACAGCAGACAATCTTCTACAACTGTGGAGTTCAATTTTAGTAGCAATTTCAACATATATCCACCAGAATGGCTGAAGGGCTGCTTTTAGTTTTTGTATTTTTAGTCTGTCTGATATTTTCATCAGACCTTTGCAAAATTGGATTATACATCTAATGTCCGACTTGTATGAGCACTAACATTGTGTCAATCCTTTCTCCATTGTCC
Organism: Acanthornis magna; assembly: GCA_036785705.1. Taxonomy (NCBI): domain Eukaryota; kingdom Metazoa; phylum Chordata; class Aves; order Passeriformes; family Acanthizidae; genus Acanthornis; species Acanthornis magna. The sequence continues at coordinate 23,962,647 of JAWUZG010000018.1, read as the reverse complement.
AAAGGAATAGTAATTCTGAAACACGATTTCCATACACAAAATAGAAGGTTACTTAAGGTTGCAGACCAAATAAACCATATAAGATCGACATGTGAATGTAGAGAGAAGCATGAATGGCTAGAGAGGATACTCTGAGCCAACTCCTGCTTATGTTTAATAGATAGTGATTTTTAAATGGTTGTTCCTTGGTTTTTGCTATCAATTTTCATATGTTGCCATATAATCTAACTCTTACCACCTCATTACTAAGGACTGTATCAGAAATGAGAGGTGGGATCCTTCTATTGAGGTACAGCTCTCCATCCAGCAGTGAGATACTTTGTCTATGAAATTTTTGCATATCTTGCATTTGTTGTCCTGTGGCAACTGCAAAGGAGAGGGGTCTGTTGAATCTTCCAGGGCACTTTCTCTGTTTTATCCACATAATTTTTCATTTCTAATTTTGCACTCCAAAAATATTTGGAGTACAGGTTAATTTTTCAAATTAACAGATTTTAAAATCTGAATATGAAATTTATTATCCAAATATTAATACAATATTTAGTGGTGTTGGACCAAAAATGGATAAAGTCAACTCTCTCTGTATGCTCTTTCAGATAACTGAATGCATAAGGACTAAAGAGATGACCTCCTGTTTGAAACTAGATTCATGCAGTTGTTAGCCTCATTGCCTATGGAAATATCAGGCGTGAGCGCTTAAAAAATCTGCAGATATAAAGATATCCCCCATTTGCTGCCTCTCTGGGTGAGGAATTTAGACTGGCTTGAATTTGGTCGTGTTAATCATTAAGACTAGTTTTCATACCAGTTTTAAAGACCTCTCCTTAAGAAGCAGTGGCCCTTTCAGGGAATCAGCCATTGCTTCAGAATCTCAGGAGCATATGTAAGGATCCTGGGCTCCTTATTCATATTTTGTTAGGCCTATCTTGATCTATCTCTCACCCACTGCTTTTCCCCCTGGATTTCTACCAAAAAATGGTGGTGTCTATTACTTGTCACTTCTCTTCAAATGGCTTACCCAACTGACAGGTTTTTTCCCCTCTAAAGAGAAACTTGTCTGTAAATTTATCTCTGTCCTTTTGTAGACTAATGAAATCTTTCAAATCCTCTTTAGACTCTTCTCTGTGTGTTTGTTGAAGGCAATAAGCTCAGGATTCAGAAGAGAATTTCATTAAGCTCTAGGAACCTGAAGCTATCCTGACTTTATTTAGGTATTTTATTTTCTGTTCGTTTTCTATCTTTTGTCACGGCCAGGCTGGAGCTGTCAGCTAGGTTTTGGTCTCAAAGACATATCCACTCCCTGTACATCCCTCCCCTCCAGCACATACACAGTTTTAATAACAAAGTAGAATTAGAGATTAAAATGATCAGCTAGTTTATTTTTCTATAGATCACAGGCATGCCATCAAGCTGTCCCTGTCTTGTGTTTCATTAAAAAGGTAAGGTGCCCCTGAAGAATGTTTTTTGTGTCCTGGCACTCCTAGAGATGTGGATTATCTGCAGAGGCTTTGGATGATACACTGAAACTTGGTCACTGGCTTGACCTTCCCTTGGTATTGGTCAGCAGAAGTTGCTAGCTACCAAGGTCTGGGAAGAAAATAGATTTCTTTTCCATGAAACAAACTAAGTGCATTTTAGATATTTAAAATCATATGAATGAGTACTTTGATATCTCTGTTGCCTTTTGTAATTCCATGGCCTCTCTGGCATGGGAAAAGTGTATTGTATGCTTTGTGAATTACTATTTCCTATGTTTTTCCTCTACTTGTTTGTCTTCAAATGCATGGGAACATAAGAAAATATTAGAATTTAAACCCAAAAAATATTTACTGTTGATATAAATTATATACATTAAAGAATTAAGTTATCAAACATGTGGGTAATTCTGATCTGTAAAATTGGTAGAGACGTACTGAGTGTGCCTTTTAGCTTCTTTTGTGCAAAGTTTGCCTCATAGGATATTCATAAAATTGTCATCCTCCCAAATATTCAGCATATAGCTTATTCATAGGAATTTTAAAATTGAAACCCATAAGTAATGTAATGATTATCAAGAATGTGAATATAAGTTCAACTAGAATTTCAGCTATTTTAAGACCAAGAGAGGTATAAATCCTGTTGCAATACAACAGTCAGAAAGCTCAGATTAAAATTCTACAAGGACTAAAAAGAGAAATATACTGAAACTAGAGCTGGAAATCTAGAGTGAAGTCCTGAGGTTTATCAATTATTAATACAGAGTATGAGCAATAAAAAGTTCATAAGGAAACCATAAACTTTTTTCCAGATGGAGATTCCTTGGGGTGAGCTGCTGGTGAGTCTCTAAATATTATTGATGCTTGGAATGAGGAATGTGCTATAGCACTGAGAGGTACCACTGGGACAAAAAAACCAAACCAAACAAACAAAAAAAAGGCTTGGAAAGGCTTTTGCTGTAAGTGCTGTTCCTGATCCACTGTGTGTTTCTGCTTGGGTCCAGGAGGACACTGAGCGCTGGAGATCACACAAGCTTAAACAAACCACATGTCTAGCACTCTGCTCACTTGATTTTTTTTTTCATCTCCTAGACCTCCACAAAATTTCTAACAGACAGAATTAAAAATGAATGTTAAAACTGTGAACCAAATACAGACAGTAGATACATAGCTTATGTACAGTAATAACTTTTCAAGACTTTTTTCCATATACATAGAAGAAATATCTTCCAGAAATACAGGGTTCCGAAAAGAAATTTAATGTGAGGAACAATTGTTCAGTTAAGACTATGAGAGAAAATGATTAATGCAAGAGTATGAAATCAGCTTAAGGTGAACTATAGAAAAGAAACAGAACATTATTACCTGAAGTGATTTTTATTTAAAAAATTACCTAGAAAAGTTAGTCAGTGAGATGTTTTTTGACTGTCCATTGTTTTTCCAGACAATAACAGAAAAATAGTATAAATTCTATGAACAAAATTATTAATATTAATATATCATTCCTTTTTTTCCCCCTCCTCTCTCAAAGACTAACTTTATATATCAATCTTGTCTATGTATGAAAAAATTCTAATGCTTATTACATTAATAAATCTATGAAATCACACCTTCTCTGTCCTTCTAATCCCAAAATAAAACAGATTTTTTTACACTTACTATTTTTCAGGTATTTTCAATGGAATTCCAACAGTAGAATAAACTGAATACTTGGTATAAAAACCTTTCTTGGGAACAGATTTACATATTGTCAGTGTGTACTGGGAGACCTCACTTTACTGAGTCCATTTTTTCTGAAAGTAATTTCACAAAACAAATGCTAGCTCTATTTATCAATTTCCAGGGAGTGCACCATGCATTGAAAGGCTAGGGATTCCTGACTTATGTCAGGTTATACAAAAAATACTGCAGTGACTGGAAGATGAAAGCAGCAGTATTAGTCAAATCGTGAAGCAAAGGGTCATTAAGGAAATAATTTACTGAAATGGCCATCTCTAGTCTATTACCCACAAATTGCTGCCAGGAACTCAACAGCTCTCTATAAAAAAGGCAAATCACTCACACAGATTTTTTAGGAACAATTCATCTTTAGTTCTTTAACAAAATTAGGTAAACCAAGGAGGTTGTGTTGCTTAAGATGAAAGACATGAAAAATACCAATCTTTCTCTTTTGCCCCAAATTAGATTTTTTCCATATGCAAATAGCTTTCCAAAATGTCCCATTTTATGAGACAATCTGTCTACATTTTCACCCAATGTGCTCTTTCCTTTGACTGCAAAGGTAGATCTTGTACAGTTTTGGTGTACTTAGCTATGTTATAACTTTTTTTGTAGGGGAAAATACATAGATGCAAGGCACATTTAATTTTTGAACATTGTTAGTCTTTCACATTTGGCCAGCTTTTCAAGTCATATTAATTAATTCATTCTCTTTAGATGTGAACAAAAAGTTTAGATATGTTTTATGCCTTGCTGAATGACATGAAGAATGCTGTGATCGTGGTTCAGCTTAGTGAAACTGAAATAGGTATGATGTGTCGGATCTTGGTAAAAAATTACTTGAGCCTGGTGTCTGATTTTTAATATGTAGTTGTAAAATGCTTTTTCACATTTTTAGATAGTTGCATTCTTTTTGCTTTTTCTGACAGAACAATAAAAGGGGAACTCTATTTTGAATATCTTTTACATAAGTCCACCAGTCAGGAAAATTTACATGAATAACTTCACTAACCTGGGAAAAAGAGATGGAGGAAACCACTCAATTTTGTACCCAGCTTTGCATGTAAAACAACAAAAACCCCCCTGTTGATATATGTGGAAGGCTTAATCCATTCTGCAAGTCTGCCAATGGTTGTTTTCGGGGGGGTAGATAATGCTCAGATAACTTTTACCAGATGATGTTCGCTGAGTTTATAGGAAGTTTATCCTGGATCCACAGGTTTTAAGACTTTTGCACTGCAAGAAATACATATGTGAAGAAAACTCATAAGTCACAACAGCAGAGGAAGGAAGAATTTCTGAGGTTTCATATTTTTTTAAAGTATCCATTTTTTCCACAGATCAGCAAACTTACTCAGGGTTTTCTCAGAAAAATGCATGTGTGGGCACCATGCAGTGTGTACTTGGTTAATTCAGTCTTTCTAGGCTATGTATATGTTCTGTGCCCAAAGCTTATTAATCTTAAATTAATTTGAAGTGATGGGCTTATTTGACTTGTTCTGAATAAACATATCATCTGGGTTGCGTATATAATATACATACACATATAATATACATGGGTACTTGAATCAGCACATTAACTTACAAATGGTGTACTTAGAGTTATGTATTACAGACTTGAAAAAGATCAATTAAATTTAATATTTAAAGACTGAGTGGCATAGTTTCATTCTCTGTCAGTTGTCCTTCAATATTTCCTCAAATAACTTAGTAAGTAAAATATCCCAAAAGCTTGATGGTAGCTGGACATGCTGAAATAATGCTGTTTATTTTGATTTTTTTTTGTGCTCGTTGTCTCTTTCTCTTACCTCCCTTGCCCTCTGATAGGTTTTCTTTTTAAATTTTATTATTGTTCACTATTTCATTTGCTATTTCCCAATAGCATTTCTTAACAAATCCATTTGACTCCACAGTGACTATGCTTATCCCTCAGCTTTATCTCAAAGTCCTTGAATACAACTATTACTCTGTTTCTTCGAGATTTGCTTCTCAGATTTCTGAATCTGTTTCAACATAGTTCCAGACTTCCCCACTCTAGTGAAAACAATGACACTAAATTCTGTTCTTCCCATAATGCATTTCAGCAGGAGAAACATCCACTTTCAAAAATTTTTTGAGAAACTCTCTGGAACATAGTCTCTGGGTTAAAGTCACCACACAGAAACATAATTAGAAACAATGGTGTATCCCTTAATGCCTCTGTAATCTCATGGTGGACAGTACATGGCATATCTACATTGCTTTGAAAGGATTTGAAGAAATGTAAAAGATATCGCATCCCAAACCAGGGGTGTATAGAATTGCTAATAACTGTCTTTCTTCACTAAGCTAAGCCAGCCAAATTCTATCCAATCTGAAAAACTGGAAACAGTTTATTTTCCTCTTGCATCTTCAGGTACAGGTGTCTAATAAATGTTTGTCTTGAATCTTGTTGAAGAAAGATGTGTATGAAAGTGCACCAAGTTTCCTAATATTTTTTTCCTTCTCTTTTCCTCAGGAAATTCTCCAACTTCTTGAAGTACTATTTACCCTCAGTCTGTCTAGGCTAAAGCCTTAGGTGAATTAACTTGGCAATCTAGTTGGGTTTCCAAAAGTTAGGAAGAATAGGATGAATGTACTGTTTTTCCTGTAATACCAAGGATTATTGTTGTACCCCATGAAATAAATGTCTGTACTTACAAAAGCTGTTACAGCTTAGCATGTGTTTAATGGTCCCAGACACCTCTGTGATTTTCACTCTCCATTTAAATCAGTTCAGGATCAGGCGTGCTCTGGGAGGAGTGCAATCTGCATATTTGTACTTATGCGGTATGAATATTAAGCAGACTGCAGCCTTTCTGTGCTCATCTTTTGCAATATTCTCCTTTGCACATCTTTTAAAATTACCATTTTGAAAGTTTATAATTGGGGATTGTAAAAATATTAACTTGATCATGTGTAATTTCCTCCAGCCCTCTTCTGATCTTTCATGTTTGGGAGGTTTTAAATGGGGCCTCTTGATATTTCTGTCCAGTGAAAATTTGTATGAATAATTTTATTGTCTACAGCTTTTATTACGCCAGTATTGTCTCCTTTATTGTGCTTGGGATGTAGTGGGCTTTTCCTCAAATGCTTCCCTGGTTTTTCCCAATCTTCTCAAATCACCTCATGTTTTCCCTTCCATATGATAGTGTTTGTGTTTTGCTCATCTCCAGATCCCAGATGACTTATACATATCCATATATTTATCAATAACATTAAAATGGTCTTAATTTTGGAAAATTGTTGTTTTATTGATGTCAGTAAATCTTTATTTCATTGTAAGGTATGGGATAATAAAATATCTCTTCTTGTTTCTTTGTGGGTTCTTTATGTGGCACTGAGGTAGAATATTCTGTTTATTAATTTTTTTCCATCCATGTGACTGTTCCAATAATTACAAAATAAGGTGTTTAGAGGGAATACTTGTTCTTATTTGCTTCTGTTGATGATTTCTAACTATATTTTGAACACTTAGATATGGATTAGGCTGCATGACTGTTTACTTCAAATTCTTGGAGAATATATTTTCAAATGTCTACTTCTGAATGTCAGGTGCTGCTCCAATGATGTTTAAGTTTTTCAAATAACAATTTTGTCATCTCTGTCAGGAATGGGAAACTGCAATTAGGTTACTCTTAGAGTATTCAAATAGATGATACAATGCATAGTGTATTTGGGAAGACAAAAGACACAGGCTAAACAAAGCCTGCAGGAAAAGGTTCCTCTGGCTATACATCTTATCTATCATATTCTGTGCTTATTTATTATGGGTATAATGGACTTCCAGGATACAGTACTGGAGAGAGAAAGATTTCTAAGAAAATTATATTGCTTGCATCAATAATTAAATCTCAAGTAAGACTTTTATTTTTAAGGCAGTGAAAATTATTTGGTAATTAATTTACTGGCTGTAAATTTAAATGAGTGAATTGTTTTGCACCAATAAATCTATGCCTTTTAAATTTTTTTTTTAAAACATAGCATAACTATTAACTTGTTAAAAATAATCACAATCCCTCAAGGTTCAATGAGCCCTTATATAAAGAAAAAAATATGTTTGATTTTTCCTTGACTATATTTGAAACAGTCTAGTAAAATTCAGTAAGGTTATCTACAGATCCAAATAAATTTTCAAATATTGAATCATAATGTCAGTATTTTAAAGAGTACTTGATGTAGGATCCACTGCATCCTTACCTATTTGAAATAGAGAAATCATCTTTTCTTCCAGTCTGTATTTGTTTGGTTGTGTTTTCTGGACCTTTGATATGATAATAAAGTTGTTAGGAAATATTTCCCAGTATTTGAACTTAGAGTAGGACTGTCATCAGAATCAACTACAGTCATAACACTATTGAGAGGTTCCCATGTGCTGCATCTTGGGTTTAATTAACATAAGATATTCATGCATTCAGCAGCCAGTAGTTAAATTCTGTTTCCTGCTGAACTTTGTTTCCTACTAGACCCTGAATAGTCTGTCAGCTGTATTGTGTTTTCAGTACTTCCTGATATTGTATTTTCTGGGACCGTATTTTAAAAATAACCATTGAAATATGGATTAATATCCTTTTGCCTTTTATTTTGCTGTCTGGCAGCAAAAATAAAATCTGACATAATGGTATAAATATTGCCAGTGCTCAAAGTTTAAAAATGGTGAGTAGTTCTCCTGTGAGGCTTATGAGCATTCCAGCAAGGGCAGGTCTGCATGGAATTATTGAAAAACGTGTGTTAAAAATAGAAAAGTACATTTAGTAGTTCATTGGTTGCTTAAAATAGGGAAACATATTACAGCTTCTGCTGATGAATGTGGGTAGCATGGAAAATGTCAGTTATACAGACCATTTCACAGTTCAACTGAACTTACCTTCCTTGAACTAATTTATTGAGAGGGGCACATTTATTTTACTCTTCTGTATTTTGTTGCTTGGTCAGTTAAAAAAAAAATCTGCAGTCATTGAAGCTCTTCAGGATGTTATGCACATAATAGGAGCAAATTGACAAAAATATCTACATCAACTCTTAGCCACCAAGTAATTTTTCTCAATTATTTCTTTGGCAAGACAAATATGTTTTTGTATGCAAAACTTGGTGTTGTAGTTAATTATCTCTGTAGATACAGCACATCAATAAGATTTTAATTAAGAAGTTCTCTGGTTATCTCTTTAGCAATCTGTTTTGGAATAGGATTGTAAATGCTAGGTAATGAAGACTCTGTGATATTTCAACTCTAATTTAAAGTCAATTTTCCTATCCCAATCTTTGGCCTTCTCTCTCAGAAGTTACCACCAGAAAGCTTAACAGAAGTTTCCTAGATGAAGTTATTTTCGCTTGTCAATTTTGGTAATGATAAACATAAACTCTTGGAGATTAGATTAGAACTGATTAGTGAACTGATTAGTTCAGTTAGTGAACTGATAATTCTCATGGTGGAAAAAAAAATCCATATATTTATTAATTAATAAAAATATTATCAAAATATTCTCATGTTTTTCTTATTTGTATGTAGAAATACTAATTTAAATTGATTTTGTAAATTTGCAATAAATCACAAAATAGATATATTGGTAGGACATCAAGTTAAAACTTCAGTATCTTTTATAGTTTTATATTTTAGTGAGTATTTTCATATACTAAGAATACTGTGAGGACTTTACAGTGAAAATAAATGCATTCTTCATTTTGGTAATTGGTACTTATGTGCTCTGCACCATACTAAATAGCAGTGAATAAAAATGAAGGAGATCTTTTTCTCAGGGCACTTGGAAAAGTGATCTGAGACCCCCAAACCAGTTATGTGGCTCTGAAGCACAGTCAACAGTGTTAAAACTACCAAGCACATGGATTGTATATTGATTTTGAATCTCTATTTATGTGTACCGCAGAGGTGGTCTGCAATGCCCTTATAAATTCTGTTATCAGCACTACTAACAATGTACCCACTGATAGAATTGCAGCTTAGATGCTTGAATTTATACTTGAAGTTGTGACTTCATTGAGGATATATTAAGTTATAGCTCAACTATTTGCCTCTTCTCTTTGACATAATTTTTCACACTCTGAATGAAAATGCTTATCTTCAAGTAACTGAACTAATGCTTGGATGGGTCAAAACCCCCAAACCAAACAAAAAAACCCCAAAACCCATTTCATGATATATGGCTCACATGATGGCTTTTTATGCCGCTGAAAGATGGTGAATCCAGGCAGAAGTTTTTAAAATCAGTTTCAGTATTGTTCCTTCCATTGTCTGCCTCTCAATCTAATTTGCTTTTTGTTGCCAAAAGCAATGCTTCTATGTTTGTTAGGCACTGTTCCCAGAAAGAGCCCTACCCTCTGAAACATCTTTTAACATATCAACTTTACAAGGCAAGATAGATTGATACAAGGGGGCCATCAGCTACTGTAATTTTTTTCTGTAGTTCTCTGTCATCAGATCAATGTAGCAATTATTCAAAGTCAGCACAACACAGACTTGTGACTCTATGTACACACCTGTGTTGACTTAGGAGTGTGTGAGTCCCAGAACAATAAAGCAAAACTATATATAACTAATGAAGTACATAATATGGGTGTCTAAAGTGATGGTACTGCATCCATCAGGTCACCTTGTGTAAATTCTCACAAATGAATGCAAACAGATTTTCTTCTCAGGTTTTCTCTTTTACTCCAAAACTTGGCAGAAGATGAGCGACTTCTCTAGTCTATCACCTATAGATATTAGATATTTACTTTTGGTCATGGCTGAAGACTCTTTGTAGCATAAAAGTGTAATGGATTTTATGACAATAAGCTGGCATTAAGTTATCCAAGATGTTAAAGATGCATTTAGGATTTATTTTTGTTATTATTTTTACTTCTTTTGGCCTTTAACTGTGTTCTACTTGTTACCTCTACCATGTGATTAATTTCCTAAGAAAACGGACAGTTTCAGAGTGTTTTCTTATTAAGCATAATGCTGCTCTACAGAAATGTCTTTTTTTCTGAGTGAAAAATCTTTACAGTAACTGCATTGATGTCTCATTATTTGTTGCATGAGCAGAAAACCTATTTCTTTGCCATGAATATATACTTACAGTAATCACCAACAGAAGAACAACTACTTGGTTTTTAATGGCCACATGATGGAAGTGTTTCTTAATTTCTTCTTGTTCATTTTAGTTACTGCCTGGTGTTGCTGCACCTCAGAATAAATGTTTCTGTTAGTAATGGAAACACTAACAAAAGTGGACTCAATTCCCTAGACTCAAGTTATCTATACCAGTCTCTTAAAATTATGCATTGAATTCCTTATCATGTGTCTTACACTTTGGAAGAAGTTTATATATCTTGCTCTAATTAACATTGATCTTGTTCCTGATGTACTGAGCTCTCTGTGGAGTTCATAGTCTCTTGAGCTCTGTCCAGGGAATTAGAGGTGCACATATTCCGATTAAATATTTAATCAGACCCTTAACAATCTATTTTCCTGTAATTCTCTTGCTACAAATAGGAGTATAGTATTGACCTAAAGAAGATAATATAGAAAAGATGTACTGTGAAGGAGAATGACGACATGTATTCTGATTTTTATTTTCCAAGATACCATGACCTGAGGATAGAATTGAGACAGAGGTGTAAGTCTTTAATTACAGATTTCTATTCTGTATAAATGCCATCAGCATAAATGGTGGAAATAACAAATTTACCAGTACCACTATATGCAATAATACATATCTATGTAGAAAAACCCTCGATTTCTATGAAGGATGTGCTGATTTATGTTTATATTGTGTAGAAACAAGTATGCAGAGAGGGAAACACAGGGAAATAAATGGCCTGTCCTGAATCAGCTTAATGGGTGCTGGTGCTAAGATTTGGAATGATGAGAGGCAGTACATTAAGACAAGTAGGGTGTAAATATGTTTTTCAAGTGGGTTTCTGTTATTTACATTAAGTGTCAAAGAGAATGCTCAGAATTAGCGCATGGAATTTCTTTTTCAATAAATATTTGCTGATTAATTGTACAAAGCCAAAATTTATTTTCACTCACGTGAGTACAAGTATACTGCAGGTTATGCAGGACTAAAAGGAATACTACAGTGATCTATGAATATTTCTAACTGAAGCCATATCACTTCACTAATGGGGGTTGTGTCCATGTCCCCGCTACAAATTCACATTTTTGTGGGGAAAGTGAAGTCAGCACAATGGGAAAAAGGTTGAGACAAGACTCAAAAATGCTGAACCTTCTTAATGAATTTTGTTGGCCATTGTTGTAAAATGGACTCTTCAGCTCTGTGGTAGGTGGCCAGACTTTTTAGGCAATGAGTGGTTATGGGGGTGAGTTAGATGCTAGGATGTGAATCCTAACAGTCAGTGCGCTGAACTGGATGATGTCTAACATGCTAAGTGATTGGAGGGAAACATTAATGCAAGATGTATTGCATATTTTTTTGAGCCTTCAGCTTGGAGATGAAGGGATTTAACTCATATTTTTCAGGGAAGGCCCTTCTACAGAATTTGTGCACCAAGAGTCTCTACAAACCAGGTGATGTGTGTGCATCCTTTCAATTATACATTGTTGTGGATTTTGCATTCTTTCCTATCTTAGCCTTCATACATTCCTTAGTCTGACAATGTTCAAAGCCAGCCTTTCATAACCATCAGGGTTTAGTCTGTTTTTGAAGGGGAGAACTTCTTGTCTTTTAGTTATTTCCACTAAAGCTGTTCAGTTTTGCACAGGATTTCAAGAGGACTGCTGCATTGAAGAGAATGCTTGGGCCACTAAGTACAGATCTATACATCTCTTGCCTTATAACCATATTCACCTGACACTATCACTTGAAGTAGTTTAGCCTCCATTGCGAATCTGATTAGGTTTTTGATCTAAAAAATTCTTCTGAATTCCAGCACACCACTTTTCTGAAGCTTGCAAAACCTATAACCAAAGTATGTTTTGGCAAACTAGACAAAGCAGAGGAAGTGAAAAGTGGATCTCTAGCTGTACAGTGTTTTAGGTTTGGAATCTATAGAGTGCGATAATATACTCTGAGTAGCCCAGGTCTCAGGGCTCTAGGGTATACCTCATTTTGGGATTGCAGAGGCATTTGGTGTGAAGCTGATATGAAGCTGTGCTGCTAAGATGCTGCTGGACATGATGCAAACAAATGTGTAGGTGAAACACAAGCTGAACACAAGTGGTTCTGGGTAACCTGTTCCAGCTTACCCTGCTTAAGCTGGGAGGGTGGACTAAGTGTTCTCCAGGTCTCTCTTCCAATCGAGATGGTTTCGTTGTCCTTCTAAAGAGATACAGGAAAGCAATTTGTCAGCGTCTGTTTAGAGTGGGATGAATCTTCCTCTAGAGAGACATGCCTAAGGATCCCTGCAAATACTATATTAGATATCTAGCTCTGAGGCAAATACAACATTAGAGAAGTACACTGATTAAGCTTAAATGCTTGAGGAACTGTGCTCTTTCAGATCTTAACACTCAGATTTTGTTTTGTGAAGGAAGGGGTCTTGCACTTTAAGCGCATGTTGTTCTAAAGTCAGGATAAATTTGAGCTGCTATTATTTCTGCAGAGTAAAAAACTGTTTTGGTTCTATGGTACTCTTAACTCAGTGGTTTTTATTTTAAGATATTTTACTGGCTGCTACTTTGTAGTATATACTGCAGCCCTTAGTTAACTGAAGGATAGCAGAGAAAATGATTTATTAAACTGTGAGATATTACTGCTATACAAACACAACCAGCTGGTTTGAATAAGTGCATGATGTTACTTAGGAGGCAAACCTACATTATATGTGTATTGATTGCAAAGATCTATTATAGATTTGTGGGTTAATGAAGTATGCGAATAATTCTATTACTAGGCTGCAACCCAGCAGACCACTCAGTCTTCACTAAAGGTAACATTACAGTGACAATGGCAAAGGATGAATTAGACAAAAGAGAGTTTGACTCATGTCTTCAGTCTGTTTTTGAATCATACTTTGAATAATGCCCTACTTTACTGTTAAAAATGATCAAATATCTCTCTGGGGGAAATATTAAAGCCTATGTCTCCTTTAGTTTCAGTATCTTTCCACATTTGATAACCTGAAGTTATAGTGAGGACATAGAGGCCTGAATTAACTAGTGATAAAACAGGTACCCAGTGTCTTTGTGGAATGATAACTGAAATCAGAAACACAGTCTTCTGATAGACTATTGGGTCTGTTGACTATACTAAAAATAAATTTCCAAAGCTGCAATAAAAGGTGGTAAGTCCACGATTTCCCTTCCAAAGTTGTTACAGTATATGAGTATCTCTCTAAGATACTGCGTCTTGGAGTTTATTTGGCTCTCAAATAATTACTAGTACCTTAATGTAAGCTTTAAAGTAAGAACAGAGAAAGTGGCCCTATGAGCCTTACTGTATAAGCCTTTCCTCTTCTGTCCATGTTTCTGAACTTTCTCATCCTACCAGATATACAAGTGATGTGAAGTCCTGCTATGAAGATTGATCCACCTGAATTATTTCCCAACCTTGTGACAGAAGACAGTTTCTGAAAGATTAGGAAAGTGATGCCAAGAGGGATATGCATGAACTGACTAAAATATAGAGGCATGTTATGGGAAACTTCACCAGAATGGCCATGAACCATAGTCTACCTTCATGTGATAAAGCTCCAAATAATAGTAAAGTTTTATAGTAGCCTTGAAAAATGAGTGTTGGGAGTTTAGTGGTTTTGCTATCTAGTTCTTCACAGCTGTTGATATCAGGTTAGGCTATGGCCCAGTTAAAGATAATAGAGGAGTAATTTTCTTTAGTGGTTTTTAAAACTTTTTTTCATTTCACCGTTAGCATTTATTCTCTGTTCTATTCAATATGAAAACCTTAGAAAGTATTGAAAAGAGATGAAATATAATAGAAGAGCAATCCCACATGTGAAGACATTCGGATATCAAAATACAGTTTGTTGGAGAAGAAAATTATAGCAAATGTTAAGAAATTGGGACAATAAAATATATTGCACTCTAAGACTGAATGGAAACCATGAAACTTTAACTGCCCATGTCTAGGAAAAGAAATGAACAGGAGTAGAAGCAGACAAGAAGCTGATAAGGCTAGAATTAGCAATAGACTGTCATAAAAGGTCTAAATATTTAGAATTTAATCATCAGGTCCTTAAAAAGAAATATACCTTGTATTCCAGAGGCAACTTTGAACTAAAGTCATATAAAAACATTTTCTAGCAAAGCTATATGCAGTATACTTTTGTACCTGTATTTGCTACTGTAATTTTTAATTTTCTTGTTTGGGGGTCTGGTTTTTAAATTAGATGACTGCACATTTTGGAGACAATTTGTTAGAATGGAAAGGAGCAGGAAGTATTACTAAAATGTCTTTAGCAAACAACACACAGCAGGTGTGGATAATCCATCCATCCATTCATCATTTCAATGCCATGTCTAATGGAATTGTCTAGCTCTTCAAGCTGTTTGACAAGCAAACAATAGATCAGCTTCTCAGCCTAGGCACTTTCAAAGCGAATTTTCTAACCCCATAAGCAATATACATAGCGGAAAATCACCTGCTTCAGTAACATTTCTGCCATATTTTTGAGTCACCAAGAGTTACAGAAAAGAGCTAGAAACATCTTTTAGCTGTTATTTTGCAAGCAGTTATTTAAAGAGACCCCTTCATATGTGGTTTCTTTTCTTCCCAATTTTCTCAGGAAAATAGTACCTGAAAAGCAAATTGTCCCCAAATGGGAGTTCAAAAATTGACTAATTTTTTTTTCATTTTCCAAAACGTCGAGAGACCAAATGTCTACTACATCTAAAGAACAAACAATTACATGGTATCACTAGAAAAATTAAAGAACTACCACAAAGGTTATTTCATTGAGCCTAAGTTGTCTGTGGTATTGATTTTTGAGAGAAGATGAGCCCTACAAGCACTAGTTAATGTCAATTGTATTGCTAAGGAGAGCAATACAGTAACTCAGTCATACGACCTGGAGATTTCACATCAGAAATGCCAACTATAATTACAATAAACCTCTATCTTTTTTAAACTTCTAATCATTATCTTAGTAACAGCTTTGTAGATTAATTTTTAAATCTTTGTAATTTGTTTCTAACTTCTTATAACTGGAAGCTGCTTACTTAGTGTCTAGCATATAGAGATTTTAAGTGTGTATCCTCTTTTTACAGCTTCTGTTCCTAGGAGAGGAAACTTTTCAATCCTATTGGCAGGGAGATGTGCATGGCCTCATGTGCCATTGTAGATGAACTGATTTTACACACTAAAAGTTTGTCCAGCTGGAGATGAGGTTCATCCTCAGTTCTGCCTATCAATTTCCTGTCCTTGTAAAAGAAATCACATCAGTCTGTTACAGAAAACAAGACTTGAAGTAGAGACCTTGCTCAAAGGCAGAATGAACTGTATTTGTGATAGGTATTTGTTCAAATTCCTTCTGAAGATAGCCAGTGATGACGATTCCATGTTCTCTTTCAATATATAATTTTCCTTACTGAAAAAATTTTTCTTGCTGTTGAAGAACTCTCATAGGAAAAGCAGTCTGTACTCTGAATCACTGATCATCCTCACCACTCAACTGCCTTACCACCATTTGATTTGTATACCTCAGTTGCTGTGACCAGACTGGAAAGTGTGCTAGTCTTTGCTTGTAAACTTTCAGCAGGGTAGTAGGAGGGTTATTTCACACTTCAAAATGAGGTTTCTATTGTGTGTATGTATTTTAGCAGCTTGATGTTCATGATTCCTGATCACATTATGATTCATTGTATCTCCCTTGCTTCCACAGAGTGTGGCATGGAATTTTGCCTCCATCCTTGGTAAACAGCATCTTTTTCAAGGGACCTTCTCCCAGTGTATTGTGTGGTTTGAATCCTAATTGATTCTGCTGTCTGATGTGTTTGCTGCTGCTTTCAGCTTGCAAATTGAATGCATGTACTCTCCCATCCTAATCATTAAAAATGTGCTGAATAGTACCAAAAGTGGGACAGACAGACTCTTTCAAAACCTTGCTTTGTGTTTTCCCCCATTTGACAATGAACTAGTGATGACTTTTCCTGGGCAATGCTATCATTCTAACTATTTTACCCTATTTTGTTGTAGGAACATGTTATGTTAAACAAGTGTGAAAAACCTGGATAAAGGCAGAATGTCTTCCTCCTACTGCATCTGCCCCTACACCAAAACCAATAACTCTCCTACAGAAAGAAATTACTTAAACGTATTTTGTCTTTCACAGTGCCCATTAGTCTTCTCATTTTCTGTGCTTACAGCTTATTTAAAAAAATTGTCAGTATTTTCCTAAGAATTAATGTTTAAATGGTCTATAATTCTCTTGCTCTTACCCACTTTTACTGCGTTTTAAGAGTACCCCAAGTAATTTTTCTGATCTTCTGTACCCCTCTAATCCCTTACTAATTCTCAAAAGTATGACTGAGTTTGACTCCTTTGTTAGTCTTGTAGACTGAATTTCATCAGCACTTTGTAATCAACTGAGAATCACTAGCCAATTCTACCCCTTCTGTAACTTGGTTGTTGACCACTACCAATGCCAGTTGTCAGGAAGTTTGATGTTTATCAGATATTTGCTAGAAGCTAAAGCCCATATTAATAAATAAAATTCTCATATTCTTTTTGATTTTGTCTGTAAACTACATTTGCTTGTCATTTCATTTTCTGCTTGTCACTGATGAGTTTGTGAAATATTTTTCCTGCTATTCTTTGTGTCTCATGCCTTTTGTGGATGATTTAATGTAATAACTTGTGACACTTTTCTTACAGTAGAGAGCAAGCTTTGTCCAAAGATTTTTATTTCTTTTCTTGTCTGCATTCAGACTACAAAGTCCTGTGGTTGTGTGGTGCAGGACTCCTGATAATGCATCAGTCTAGCAGCTGGATAAGCTGTTAGTCTCACTAGAGGGCACGGTAACTTGTCATTCACCTCTTCAGTGCAGTAGAGTCCCAGTGGGACTTACCTGGATGCAATGGAGCAGGAAAATATCTGTAGCAGAAAAGAATGCTTTTTGTGCACATGCATAGAAAAACCAGAGAGAAAATGAAAACAAGGAACTAAACTCACTGAGGTGAATTCTTAATTTAATTGATCCCAATGAATCCATTTGTTTTGTTATTTAGAGCCCTTCACCTATTGATGCTCTCTAGGTAACCATCCAGCAGTAACATTAACTCTTCAATGCTTGCCAGTATTAGTAGGTGCTTCCTATTTTCCAACCCTGTGCTGCTTCAGATAATTCTGAGTGGGCTCATTAATACTAATGAAACTGTATAAGAAATCAAGATTGAGAAAGTGATGCAAAAATGGTATCTTTTATGACGTCCTTCAAAAACTTTTTAACTGCATTGATTCTCTTGACTGCCTTTGAATTAGCTGACAGTATGGAGCTTTCTTCATGTTGATTTGTGATTTGAAAATTTTAGCATGAAATTATGAATGTCATTTCTCCCAGGATTCTCCTGGGGAAACTGGCTGCTCATGTCTTGGATATATGTGTTCTCTGCTGGGTTAAATACTGGCTGGATGGATGTGGGCAGAGAGTGGTGGTGAATGGAGCTCCATCCAGCTGCCAGTTGGTCACCAGCCATGTTCCACAGGGCTGTGTTGGGGCCAGTGCTGTTTAATATCTTTGCTGATGATCTGGGTGAGAGGATTGAGTGCACTTTCAGTCAGTTAAGTTTGCAGATAAAACCACCTCGTCTGAGAGGAGTGTTGGTCTGCTCGAAGGTGGGAAGGCTCTGCAGAGAGATCTGGACAGGCTGGATCCAGTGGTATGAGGTTCAATATGGTGGAATGCTGGGTCCTGCACTTGTTTGGACTCAATTATCTTAGAGGTCTTTTCCAGCCTAAATGATTCTGTGATTCGATGCTTCTACTTCTTCAATATGAGTAAATATTTTTGCTTTTAGCACTGAGATGTATTTTTTATGTTACATAAGATCTATTTTATAAGCACAACAGCCACTTTATCATTAAATAAATAGAGAAATATTTTCAATAGCCAGCCGTTCATAAAAATATGGCCAGAAAGAGAAGTACATAGTAAAAGAAAAGTTTGCTGTAAGTTCAGCAGTATGAAATCCTAAGATATAATTTTTATTTGTTATAACATTATCGTAAATTTATGAACCCTGAAGTTGGATAGTTTTAGTGTTTGTGTGTTTCCAGAATGCAAGATTTTGGCCTGGATGCCAGGTGAGAGAAAAAAGATGAAATCTGATGTGTATGTGACTGTTGCTGATTTTTTTTTTTTGGGGTGGGGAGGTATTGCGAAAGCTGTATTTGCAATACCTCCTAATTCTGAAGTATTTTTTACATTTCATCTGTCATCAAAATGAATATATTCTTTACTTTTTCTAGTGCTTCAACCAATGTAACATTTTCCCAAGAGAAGCAGTTTTGCTTTAAGGACCATCAAAAGAGTCAGTGGTTTTTAGGCTAGACTTTCTAAATGCATACAACCCTGGAACTGAATATTCTTTCATATGGGGGAAAATAAAACATTAAGGAGAGACTTAAGAGGAAAAGAGTTCATAGGTGTAATGTTTGCTTGCAGCAGAAATGGCCAGAGCAATGACAGCTTTGTGTAGCAATATTTTAAACTTCTTCTACCTATATCAGTAACAATTCTGCCATGGCGACCTGGCTCTTAATTCGTTGGTAGTGAAAACATTGCCATGCACCTTTACTTTTGCCACAAGCCCGGTGGAAACTAGTGCAAATCCAATTTCCTGCCTGTCTTTGGTGGAAAACAGGGAGTGTTCTGTTCTCTGATGCTGCCAAGCATTAATATTCAAACTTCCTCCTGGTGTTGATATCATCAGGTACGTGGTGCTTTGGGAGAGCAGTGGGGATGGACAGATGGCTGCTCCTGTCTGTGGAGGATGAGGATGTTGGAAGTGGGATAGCAATTAAGTGAATGTTTTCAGTCTTGTAGTGGTAACGTTACTTATGCTTCTCTCTCAAAAGCACTAACACTCCTTTCCTTCTCAGAGGTGCATAAGCAAAGGGATGAATATGTCTGTTTAAAATTTGTAACCAGAAGAAAAGAAATGCTTACTGTGTAGTTTTTATCATATGGATAAAGTGGAGAGGATTTGGTCCTTAATAAAGAGTTACACTGTAAAGCAACGAGATTCTACACTGGTTGTTTTTTATCAAACCATTGTAAAACTGTTTCTCAAAGATTGTTTCTCTCTCATTACTTCATTGGCCTCTGTCAAGAGAATTTGTCACAAGCATCTACAGAAAGGTAGTTCTAACATGTGTGGCTTCAGCACTTGTAGAAGAACCAATGTATCACAACTGAGATTTCAGTCACTGCAATGCAAAATTTATAGTTGCTGCCTCCTGGTCTCCTCTCTGGGGCTCAGGGGTAGTATAAAAAGTGTATATCTCAGCTTACCAGGTGGGGCACACTAGTGTGTATGTGTGAAAAAGCTGATATAAAATAAATGGTGAGGACATGAGCTGCAAAATTGTGATTGTGAAGATTTTAATACCTGTTTTGCTCTTTTGTCTGGATCAAGTTTATAATTTTATTCCACTGCTAGGCTGTGGTGTTGATTTTTTTTTTTTTTGTTGGGTTTTGGGATTCTTGGCTTGCTTTGGTATTTTTTTTCTCCAGAAATTGGGGATAGACTGTCACTGGGATTTGGTACTTTTTAAGAAATAATGATATTAGGCATAATAGAATCCCTCCCCCTTTTTTTCCCCCTGGATTGTGTACTTGTTTGATAAAGAGGCAAATTAAAAGATGCAACTAAAAGTAATGTTTAAAGAGAAGCTTAAAGATCATATAGTAATTAAGTTTTAGTTAGATCTTGAGGGCAGGCGAGTGTGCATTGTGTGTGTTTTGCCCTATACTTCAACACACACTCCACCACGGCGACAGTTCAAATCCTATAGAAAGGACTTAACAGATGAAGAACTAAAAATTATCGTCACTTCATTTCTGTTTACTTCTAATGACTAAAATAAATAAAATTAAAAAGTGATACCTTTATTCTGTCTCTGAGTATGAATAAAACAAACAAACAAGTTAACAATTATTTCAGTTGTTCCAAACATTCAATCACACAGAAAAAGTTTATAAATCACTCCTGCTTTGCATTTGAGCTTTGAGTGAATTTAACCTTGTTAAAAAGAACAGAAGGATGAAAATAACATCAACCCAACTCCTCTCATGGCTTGATTTCTTCTGTCCCCACTGCCCACTTCCTGTAATGTTGCTGTTCAGGCTGTATTTTAAGCTTGAGCCTGTGGAGCTGCCATTCAAACTTAGCGTTTGCCAATGGCTGCCGCAGAGTGGTATCTCAGAAACCTGAGTTTTCCTATGCTTATCTCAAATACCTCTCAGCATGAGTAAATTATAAATTTAATGGTGAAACTAGAGTTCAGCTTGAAAGGTAAATCTGGCAGTTTATGTGAAAGTTGCTTAGTGGTTTTTGTGTTTTCTGATTGGCTCACGGTATTTCGCATGACCAAACAGGAAAGTCTTTCTCAGTAGAAATAATTTTCAGAGTTTTGCAGAAGCATGAGGTATATTGTAGCTGAGCTTTATTATCCAGTTGAGAAAAAAAGAACAGCTCTTTTTATTTGAATCCGGTCATCTGTTTGAACATGATCTTTTATTTTCTGCTGCAGTTCTCATGGGGATATTTAATTTATTAATAAAATTGAGTATTTTCATTATCTCCTGATTTTCATATGGAAAATGTTTGTTTTACTGAAAATTGAATTTGCCGCTCATGGATAGAGTGGTGAAGGCTGTACACTGCCAAGGGAAGTGCTGAGAATATAAATCTGGAAAAAGCTCAAGCCTTTCTATTCCTCCTCTCTGACTTCAGACAGGGACTGTTTTAGATTTCAGTAAAGTTCATGCTATCATTCTCATTTAGATTTTGTGGTTGCATATTTTTAATTGTCTGGTAGCCTGAAGCAAAGTTCAAATGCATCTTAATTTTGCCAAAGTTTATCTCGAGATTTCAGAGTTTAAATATGAAGTAGATTTTCTAAGCACAACATATACATCCTTGATACTGTCATGCAAGATACTCCTTAATTGCTAAATGGTTTTAGGCTGCATAAGATATTATGCTCTTATGCTTCAGTTTCTGTCATGGCATTATAGGAACAATGGTATAGAAGCTTTTTAATAAGTGGATATATTGCAGTTTAAAGTATGTTTCCCAGCCAATACAGCCTCTTTTTGGGATACATTAACTCTCAAGACTTTTAAGAGGAAGTTTGCAGCAATATTCTACCCTTAAAACTGCCCTTTTTAAAGATATTCTGACTCTAGTCTTAGCATAATATTTTTCTCTAAAGTTGTGCAGAGGTTATCGTGATATGATTCTTGAGCTTAGGGCTGTGTTTAATTTCAGATCACTTTGAGCTGTGTTCCAGGCAAGGGGATCCTCACTGAACAAGCCAGACTGTGCCATCTTCCAAACTGTAGAGGTTGCAGGATATTTTCTCGAAGAACCTTTCCATTTGCGATCACCTGTTTCCTCTGATTTACCCTCATTACCAGGAAACAAAGTACGTAGAGAGCCATTCCCTTTTTTTCTTTATGTCAAAGGGTTTTCTTAGACTGGGTGTAGTGCTCTGGTCATTTGTGGGCTGATAGACTGGCATGGCATGGAGTCTACAATATTTACAGATCATTTTGGCTATATGGTATGGCTTATTGTCTATTTATGTCTCAGCAAGCAGTTGCTTGATGCAAATATTAGTGTAGTACTTCCTAGAAATGAAGGCTCCAAGATGAGTTTTGTTTATTGACATAATTTTGCTTTGCTTCTGTCATGTGCAAACTTCTTTCAAGTACAAAAGTACGCTTTTATTTCATCAGGAACTGGTCTTTGTTTCTGTACCAGAAGAGATTAAAAGACTAAAAGTATCTCAGAAAATTGATGAAAACAAATAGTGCCTTTTATATCCTGGTGATAAATTGTGATCTAAATCAGGATCACAATTAAAAATACATAATTATTGCAACAATTAAAATGGAGAGCAACAGATGGCTTATTACTTAAAATCCTATTTCACAAATCAGACTGTGAGTGGTAAAAGGCACTAATTGCCACACTTTAATGTTATTTGGCAGTAAAATCTGTTTAAAGTCACAATCATGTTAATAGTATCTGGAGAGATAGTTATGAATTAAGAAGGAAAGGGAAAGATATGCATATTTTTTAAATACACATGCAGTTGCTTCCTGTAGACTAAACAACTCAGAGTACATAGAATTATATGGTTTGAGGTGGGGCTGGCACTTCATGTCTTCTCCAGTATTCCACAATCTCCATCAGTGACGAAATGCAGTTCTTAAGGATTGCCTAGCAAAGCAGTCCTGTGGGTGAGTGGGCAGATGGCACAAGGGTAACAGAGAATGAGCTCTGGTGCTGCAGCGATGTGGTTGATCCACCAACCACCGATCACCTCTCTTCTGAGAGACAGAGACACCTTGGCCAAGTATGGCTGCGATATAGAAGACCCCAATTTGCTTCCCTACTCCAAAATAAGGTCATGTGTCCTTCCAATGAGTTGACACTACTGGCTTTTAAGAATGGGTGTGTGTATTTTAAGGCTCTAATGAGAACTTCAGTTGTAGACTGAAGTTGTCCTGATTTAGATGTTAAATCTTCATTTTCTAACAAATTTATACTGGATTTTCACCCACAAAGTGTAATAAATAACTGTATACATACTTTGTCAAGGGGAACATTTTAAAAAAAATTTTGTCCATTTTTATAATCAAATGTCATTAAAACCTACGTTTTCCTCTCCAACTTCTTTGTGTCCTAATAATATTCTTTACAGGAGCATACAAATTATAGAACAGTAGTATTCACACTCACAGCAGGAGCTAGGGGCCAGAGACAAAGTGTAAAATGAAATTACAATTGCATAATTTCTGAAAATAAAAAAGCTAAACAATTTTTGTCATTATTTTGTGTTTTAAATTTAACTCCTTGGCTCTGTGATTACAGAAACTGGACATAAATAACAATTTTTTTGTGTACATAGCAAAGAAAAAGAATATTGCAGAGTACTCAGTAGGAAAGGAGACATTTAAAGTTCCTACAGGAAATTAAGACACTTCTCTCTTTGCAGAAAAACAGAATTAATTTCACCGTGCCCCTTCTTTATAACATCTTTGATCCTCAGAGGATTGTCTATGAGAAAGAAAAGGTAGGACCTGATCATAAGACTGTTTTTTTTCCTCTCCCTTTCTGATTTTGGTGTCCAGCTGCTCTGCATTTTGAAAAGTGAAAGAAGTGATGTGCTGAAATATGAGCTAGTTCTGGCCTAGGATTGCTTAGCCAGGTCTGTCCACAAGGAATTGAATTTTCAGTAACTGAACTGTGGTTTGAACTGTGGCGCAAAACTTACACATTTTAGTGTTACTTTTGTCGCAGGCGAGCAAGGTATTTCTGTGCTCACTCTTAGCTTTAGTTCTTAAAGCAGGGAATGTAAAATCAGGTGGTAAGGGGTCCTGTTTAACCTTTTCTTCATTCTTGCTTGCTCAAGGTGTCTGAGAGTGCCCGAGTGGGGCAGCTGGGGGCTGGCCAAGCCAGAGCCAGGAGAGTGTTGTCTCAGCCTGGGGAAGATGCTGGGAGCAGGCTGCTGCTGCCTGCAGCAGTGACTGCTCTCTGCACCAGCTCCTGGAGAGCCAAGCTACCTATTACTGCTGCCCCTGGCAGTGGGGTAAGGGTAAGGAAAGTAGATCAATGCTCATTTCCCAGGGAGCTTTTAATCCCCTTTGCTGGCTGTTGTCATTCCCAGTCTGTCTCATCCCTCTAGTAGTGATGGCAGCAGCAAGCCTCGTCTCCTAACTCTTGTCTTTTTTTCTCCTAGGGGCAGCCTCTTATCCTGGAGTAATATCATTATGTTGCAAATAAGTCTTGCTAGCTTGGGCTCAGAGTTTCCTGAGTTGTAATCCCAGGTTTTTATTAGACTTGCAATTCTTTTCCTGCTTGTCTCACTTCCTCAGTTGCGTAAGATAATGACTACCTGCATTCACTTTGCTGTGGATCTGTGCAAAGTGTTTTATTTTGCCTTATGGAAACACTGGAACTCGGATCTCATCTATGCATTGAAATGATCTTTTCAAAAGACCCCTACCACTGAGGCAAACACTGGTCAGGTACTGAAGAAAAGTGTGTTTAAAATTGAGTAAAACATTCTGTTCTAAGCTTGGTGAGGTAGAATTTTTAGAACCGTGGGTGTTTTCTATAAAATCTTACATTGCAAAACAATATCAGCAGGAGTTTTGTTGGTAGAGGAGTATCATACAGATGAAACCACAGACTTATTTTTTGCAGGTTAAAAGCACACGGTGAGTTTAATTTAAATTCTGTGGAAGTCCAGTCACATATGAAACTTGGCTTGATTTACAGGTTGTATTCTGTAGCCACTTTACAAAACTTGTACTCATTTCTCAAGTTTAATGACCATATGCTTCTACTGCATTTTGAGACTATGTGGCCTCCATCTGGTGGCTAATTGAACACCTGAAACATCTTGTTACTTGATAATTAATGATTCTTTGTAGACTAATCAATGAGATATTTGACTGATAGAACGTGGTTTCAAATAGAAAGGAGGATAGATTTTTGGTAAATTACTTACTATTTATGAGACACTTCCATGAGAGTGACATGACCACATGAGTGAATTCTTGCCATTTAACTGATTTTTCAAGTCAAGAGTGACATGGTGTCCAATAAAAATAAAAGCATGTAAAAATAAAAAAAAAGCCTGGTGTATCATTAACCAGGAGAGGATATATAAACTATAGAATGGTGTTAGATTTGGCCATTTGTGAAATATGTATGTCTATGGAATTTTAGTCAGTAAGTGAAAATGAATATACCTATTTCTAATTTTGATTTTTTTGTTCTCAAGTTTCAACACATTAGTCTGATAATAAAGTAGGAGTTAAATTTATTGCCCTTCTTTATAATATGTTCAGAATTGAGTGATCTGTACTGATACTATAGATGACACCAAAAGTCTGGGTAATTGTTCATTAAAATGTATATCTTACAAGAAAGCAGTGGGGAAACTAGATTTCTGCTATTGTGTTTTTTTTGAGCTTTTGAGTTCTGTATAAATCTTCAGATCAGTCAAAATCAGAAGCAGAAAATGCTACACATAAATAATCCTCACTTGAATGATAACACAGTGAATATTACAATTTTTCTCTATATTTTTTAGTTAACGGTTTTGGATTTTTTAAATAATGTAATTTTTTTCTCATGGCTATCACTATTTTCTTAGAGGTTAGTTGTCATGTCCTCCAAGCATATGCTGCAAAGGAACAAGAAAAGAAACTCAATATTAGATAAGTCGGTAGTTTGTCAGCCAAATCAGTAATGTAAAATAGTAGACAAAGTGTAACATAGATGTTCATTAAAGTGTAAAATATTAAATAAATATAAAATAGATATTCATTTTACAGCCTGCAGGAGGTGTTTGCAGTGTTCAGGTGCCAGCCATCACTATGTTATATTTGTCTGTCTGACCTTGATTATGAAGAATATGCAAACCGTTACAAAATAGTTCTTGTCAGCATTTGTTAGCACAGCTATCTCAGCAGTACAGGAAAGAAAAGTGAAACTGAAGTCGGTCTAGAGGAGGACACCATCATCAACTTCAGGTAACTCTTTACTGGAAATGTTCTGAATGATTTATTTTGCAGAGCAGCTTGTATCTTTATCAGGAATTTTCTGTAGCCAGGATATTTTTTTCACTAACCAGCGGGAGCAAGGCTTTATTTTACAGGAGTAATCTGTTGTCCAGTGCTGTGCTGTTACTGCCTGTGTTATGGTTTAACTCTGGCCAGGGAATGGGGAATGACTGATCTGTTTCCAGTGGCCTAAGACTATAGCCTGCTTTTGGATAGTGCTCTTAGGGAGATGGTAAGCTCTCTGAGGATGGCTCCTGGAGGATTTTGGCTTTTTTGGGCTGGGGGCAAGAGGCAGTGTCTAAGAAAGTAGTCGACTTGAGAATTAGAGATTTTGCTTGTCTCTCCAATTGATGCTTTTTAATTTGAAACAAAAATAATTTTTAGAGCAGAATGAAAGCATGTGAGTGTGGTAGTTTTGCCTGGCCCAGTTTTTGCCAGTGGATAGGGTGGGGTACAAAGATGGCTCCTGCATGTCCTGAGTAAAGATTCTGGAAATTTCTCCATCATGTCCAGCAGAGCCAATCTCTGATGGCTCTGAAGATGATGGACATGCTGCTGGCCAAACCTGGGCCAATTAGAGATGTTAGTTACGCCTCTGTGAAAACATATTTAAGAAGAAATCAAAACAAGGTGCGCACGCAGTTCTTTGTAGCCAGGGAAGGAGGAGGAGGAGGTAAAAATATGTGAGGGAGAACAACATGGAGGCACCAAGGTCAGTGGAGAAGGTGGGGGAGGAGATGCTCCAGGCGCCGGAGCTGAAAACCCTCTGCCAGCCGTGGTGAAGACCATGGGGGAGCAGGTGGTCCCCCTGCAGCCCATGGAGTCCAGGGGGTGCAGAGAACCCCCCACAGCCTGTGGGGAGGTGCCCACGCCAGAGGAGCAGGAGGATGCCTGCAGGAAGCTGTGATCCAGTGGGAGTCCCAGAGACTGAGAGTTACAAAAGCCTTGCAGGAGAGAGAAAGGCCTTGCTCCCGGGATGGAAACAGCCTGGCCTCGGCTTGGAAATCTGCAACCTGGAGAGAATCTTGGACAGCAGCAATCGGGCGGGGCTGCTCGTGAGATTGGACCCACGCCAAAGAAGTTCGCAGAGGACTGTCTCTCGTGGGAGGGACCCCCATGGCTAAGTAGAGGATTCTTTTCCCCTGATGGACTGACCCTGACCAAAGGAAACCCCCATGCCCTGCCCCCACCCCGGAGCTGTTGGTTAGAAGGAAGGAGGGAGGGGGTGAGCTGAGAAATGGCCTTAATAGGGAGAGGGGTGAGCAGAGAAACAGCGTTCGTAGCAGAAGAATTGTGGTGTTGGACTGACTAAGAAAAGCCACATATCTTGCCCCAGCCCGGATCTGCTGGTTGAATAGGAGGAGGGGGCAAATAGAGAAACAGTGTCTGTAGTAGAAGAATTGTGATGGACTGACTTAAGGAAAAAAACCCCACACCCTGCCCCTGCCTGGGAGTTGTTGGTTAGTTGGAAAGGTGAGAGGGGGTGAGCTGGGAAGCGGTGCCTTAAGAGGGAAGGGGGGTCACCGAAGAAACGGTGTCTTGAGAGCTTATTTTTACCTCTGATTTATCCTCCGACTCTGTTAGATTAATAAATCTTTTTTTTTTTTTGTAACTTTAAGTCTTCCGCCTGCTTTTGCCCTGAATCTCGTGCGTCCCCTTATCAGTAGTCTTATCTCAACTCATGAGTCCAGTGTTTTGTGTTGATTTTCCCTCTGCTCTGCATAGCTGCAGCAGGAGAGAGCATAGAGAACAAACGTCGTAGGTGCCTGGCATTTAGCCAGGGTCAAACCCACGACAGCGAGAATGACCATAATAGCCTGGACCCATCACTCACGTGGGTGATAAGATACCCAAATTCTTTATTCACAAGGATATTTATGGATATCTCTACAGTTCTGAATGATTTTAGGAAAGTTATTCACTGCAGGATACTCCAAAGGGCTATATTAAAGCGCTATTTTGGGGAACGGAGGCTAACTTGAAATTGGGTCTTTTCATATTTTTAAAGAATTTAAGTCTCAAAACCAACTGATTTTTATGAGAACAATATCTAAAAAGTTTTTTTTGTTTGTTTTATCCTAATTTTTATTGTTTTCAGTTCTGAGACCAAACTAGTAAGATTTATACACATGTATTGTTAACTGTGAGCAGATACCGCTATAAACAGGGTAGAGTGCACTATGGGTCTCTGTAGCAGACGTACTCAGGGGACAAACTTGTAAGGTGACAAATTCTGTATCTGTAAAGCCAAGTCCAAACCTATCAAGAGAGGTGAGGTGTAAGAAGATACCTGGTGACATTAGAAGACTAAAATATTTAATATACCTCACTGTGAGAGACTGGGGTGCTTTTGGTTAATATCTCCCACATTGTTAAATCAGTGAAGGAATTTGACCACTGCATAAAGAAGCAACTGTTCGTCTGTGACCACTGAAAGGCCTGCCCTGAATCTGCCTCCATGAATTCCTGGAAATTTCGACAGTCAGCTAGAAGCAGCTAACACTGAGTTAATTTGCATTAACACAGACAAGCTCTTATTTACAAAATTTTTAGTAAAAAGATGTGGAATAGTGTTCCTTTGATACAGGAATGGCACCATGCCTTAGAAATCATGGATGGTTTATTCTATGTAAGAGAATGCATGAATTTGTGCTCATTCAGCCCTCCCTCTCCTCTCCCTGAAGACACACAGAGAAAGTTTGTTTCCATGGTAATGTGAAAAATAAATTAATAAATAGGAAACTTACTCAGTTTCTAAACCTTGACATGCTCCCACCAACTTCAAATTAGAGATTCAAAACTTTATTCCTATATGTCGATCTGATTTACATGAAGAACAGCAGCTTAAGGTTATAATTTTTGTCCTTCACATTTTTCGTCAGTGTCACAAACCCTCACTCACTACTTTGGTGTGAATTGCACTCTTTTCAAGTACAGACTCTTCATATTATGCATACAGTGCTCAGCACAGTGGGACCTCATTGTTTTTTGATGGATACTGCTGTAGCACACATAGCAAATGGCTTTGAGAACAGGTACTCCTTTATGCAATCAATTGATTTTAGTATTTGCAAAGTCAACTCTTGCTACAGGGGTTCAGTGAGACTTGAGAAAATATGGAACAACTCTAATGCAAATAATTGAATAAACTGAATATCTTATTACATAGATGTCTTCTTCAGTCTCGGGTATAATGGGTTAGGCTCATTACTGCATTCCTGAATGGATGATTAAAGAATAAACAAAAAGCTGACAAACTGTTGAAATGAACTGGAATACAGTTAATTTTGAATCTCTGCTTCCTGTAGTTCTGTAGCATAGTTAATGCTTTCTGAATGCCAACAGAAATTGTCCCTGCTGAGAGTGAAATTGGTGGCAAATGTAGAATACATGATGTATTTTATTTCCAGTTTTCCTTCTTTGTGGATGTGCAGTAATAAATTGGTTTTATCTGATGCAGTTTTGTGACCATATACAATGAAGGCACTAGTGGAAAAATATAAGTGGTAGGAAGTGATTTATTTACCCAGTTTGTGAAGATGTATTTTATAATAATGGCTTTTAAATATTAAAAGATTAGTTTTTACACTCTCAGGAAATATGTACTAGTAAAGTACATAAAAACACTGCAAATCAACAATGCTTAATATAAAGTCCATCTGTTGTGGAAATGGTGTCAATTCGTGCTGCTCCCCCAGCCCACAAATGGACCCAAGAATTATGAAAGCAAAATTGATCTTTTCCTTTTGAAAGTGGTGCAATTATGAGACACTTCCACTTTTTTGGTCTCCAGTTTGAATGCCCTCATGGAACCAGGTTTGACAAGGTTTCTCAACATTTTCTGAAGATGAGATACACATAGATATTCTTAAAATGCTCACTGAACTACTCAAAATGACTAGTCAGTTCTAAAATGTGATGGTCTTGGCCCTGTACTTTAACTGAAATTAGGCCAAATACCAATAGGAAGCAAAAGAAGTTTTTCTGAACAAAGTATTTTGACTGATTTGCCAAGTCCTCCTTGTCTATCAGAGGACAGTGCTGTAAAACTGTAGAAGCTTGAGGCTTTCTCATTTGGAAGTAGGCTTGAGTACTTAATGCAAACATCTATGCACTTCATGCATGGTAGGAAAGAATTCCCTTCAAGAAGACTCCAGAAGCCTATGAAAAGAATGAAATAAGAAAAAGAACTCAAATTTAATGTATGGCATATCACAGAAGTGTTTAACAACAGTTATCAAAAGAGCTTTCTACTGTAAATAATGCAATTTGGGTTTCCAAGACTTCCCTTAAGAGGGAGGGGAAAAAATAAACCCAAAATATGAAAACAAATACCCCCAAAACACCAGGAAGGTAAATATCTTTTAAGAAGTGAAAACTGACACTGCTGTGACTTCTCAGCTGAATGCAATTCAAAGAAAATTAATCGTCTTTAGCTCTTTTTTATGACGCTTACAGTAGCAGGAAGAGAAAAAAAGTTTAAAATTTGTTAAGCATTAAAAATGCAGACTCCAAATGAGTGTGAATGATAGTAGCAGCAGATGTTTTGTTTCTGATCAATAAGCAGTTCTGATCTCTGTCTTCCCTACTAACTCTAGCTTTTACAGGTAATTTGCACTTCTATTTTTCTTCCCCTCTTTAAATGGGACACAGTAGCATTTTTCACATGAACAGCTAAAAAAGGGTGCTAGAAGATAGATTATTGTAATGGTTCTTTCACAGTTCCTTTTTTGTCTTATATGAACAGTGTTCAGCACTTTATGTACCTGTCTTGTGAGGCTGCATTTTGGAGGGTATTTTCCTTTCTGTAAAATGATTTCTTTTCCTACCACTCCCACATTTTCCATTCAATTCCCATTCCTGTTTCAATTTCCCATGGAAAATAAGTTTTAAAAAATTCTTTCCAGACTTGTTTCACTTTGGAATCCTTATGCTTGCAATGAATGATCTAGACTTTTACAGATAAATTTAGGGAGACTGGTGGGAATGTAACTGTAAATTGTATTCTGTATCTGAACCCAGTGTATTGTGCTGAGTCATATTAGATGTTAGATATAGCTGGAGTGATACCTATTCATGTAGGCATCCAGGTTTGATTTCTGAAATCTGTTTTAAAATTAAACTGCACGTGTCATAAATTCTCTGCTCTTTTGAAAAGCAACAACCATTTTTCTTGGCAGGACAGGGGTTTGTGAGCCACCTACATGGGTGTTCCTCTGCCCACCTTGCTCTCTCCACTGGATGGCTCTCCTGTTGGGCTGTTCAGGAGTTTCCTGGGGATAATCTCCAGCTGGGTCAGGTACAGATTCCTCTTCTGTAACTGTGTCAGCCCTGGAGAACCGTGTTCCTCAAGAACGATACCCAGAGATGTAGGAGTATAAGAGGAAGGACCTCTTGCAGGCATTACATTTCTCTAAAGTATTCCTCTAATGGTTGAAATAAAAGGAAACATTTCTTCTGTCTGCATAACTCAAGACCTGGGACTTAGCACTGTGGTTTAGTTGACATGGCAGTTTTCAGTCAAAGGTTGGACTTGATGATGCTAGGGGTCTTTTCAAACATTAATGTTTCTACAATTCTAAAGAAATAATGTTAATTTCATGGTGAATGTTCTTATATTTTTAACAAACCAATCTTGAAAACCAGTAACATTCCCAAGGAGTATTTGTAGATCAGAGCACCACAGGATTAAATTTTAATTATGAAATGTGTGAAAGTTTGCATTGTCACATAATTGTGCAGTGTTGTTGGACTATATTTAAGTATTCTGAGTTATACCAACTAAAGGATCTATCAGCATTCTAGAATATTATGAGAAAGTTTTCTTTAGAGCAGGGAGAGGATATTATATGAAGAATTGCTTTTCTAGAGGTGACATATACCAAGAGATATATTACACTGGAGCACTTGCTATTTTTTGATATTTGATATTTTTCTTAAAGGATATAATTATCCATTCATGTATGATTTAATGTTCTTATGGTTGAAGTGCATGAATTAGCTCTTCTGTATGGAAAGGTGGGAAGAACAAGTTCACTTAATTAAATATTTTATTTAAGGAGGGGTGTATTTGAGAGGTGTGGTGATAAGTTAGTTTAGAAATTTTAGTGCTGTAGGTGTCACCAGCATGTTATAGCATGGGTGAGAAAATGAACCCATTGTGTATATTTGCTTTGCTGTCTCAGCATTCTATCCAAGAAGTTAATAATTCATTATATCTGACAAATAAAAGGCTCTCTTTTCAAATCCCACTGTTATTTAGACTTCAGGTATCATCCAGTCTCTTAACTTTTCATATTAGAAGAACAGGATGATTCCTGGAGTTTTGGCTGCTCTCAGATTTAATACTGGTTCAATAAAGTATTTCTCTTGGGGTTGGCTTATAAATACAGCCAGTGAAATAAATCATACTTTCTCTCAGTAGACACTAGCACTAGTGGTGCTTCTACCTTGATGGCCAAGAGCTGTGCTTTGCCCCCCCATCCCTCTCTTCAAAGTGCCATTCTGGCAGGCACTATGATTTGCTATCATTCTCACTTCTGAAAGAATGGCTGAGTCTTCTGTCCCCCAAGGCTCTGAGACAAAAATACCTCAAAGAAACCCAAACTGTTTGCTGATGTGGAATTCTTTATCTTCTGAATTATGTGATGAAGTTCACATATGAAATTCTGTTTCCTCTTCATTTTATTGTATCTGATTTTGAACTAAGCAGCTGTCACAAAGTGGGAGTGGGAGGAAAACAGGACAATAATTTAATTTTAAAGATAGTAGCATAATTTAAGACAACAGGATGCTCATGACTGTTTTCAGTGATTGCTATTGTTTATGGTAAAAATTACTGTTGCAAAAAAGTATCTTTCATTACAGAAAGATAAACACATGAAAGATTAACAAGCTGAAAATAATCTGACATGCAAAATTTATGAAATAAATTAATTTGAAAAGCCATAGTTGGGTGTTTGGAGTGTAGATGTCCTTGCCCCTCTATAGCTGTATTTTTCAACTGAAGCAGCCTTATTGTTTTGAGCTTTTAAACTCACAATGGAAGCTTGGATAACATTTAGGATTTGATTTTTAACAATTACAGAACCATAAACTGTGCAGACTTGAAAGAAATACTTGAGGTAATTTGCATTTTGAAAGAAAATATTCAGCTTTGTGTTTAAACTCTGTGGATACCTCAATCCTATTCTTATATCCAGTTGATGTGATTAACAGGGCACATGCAAGAATTTAGCTCTGGGCATCCTTACCATGAAAGATGCCTTTCAGATGCTTAGAGGGTGTTTTGAAACCATTGTAAAAGTAAAGTCTTCAAAAAACATGCAATTTTTTAATTTTTATTATATTGTATGATAATTTTAATATTTTTGTAAGTGAGAGGTTCTCCATTGTAGTCTATTTCCATTATAACTTTCAAATCTGTTCTCTCTTTCTACTTGGGTTATGTATTTGTCTCTGTAAATATATTTAGTGTGGTCAAAATTGAATAAACAGTATTGTCAAATGGTTTTAATACATTTATTTTATTTAGATGTTTGAGATTATAGTTTCTTAATGGGTCCACTCTATGAGAAAAAGAATCCCTT
This sequence comes from Acanthornis magna, assembly GCA_036785705.1. Lineage (NCBI taxonomy): Eukaryota > Metazoa > Chordata > Aves > Passeriformes > Acanthizidae > Acanthornis > Acanthornis magna. The sequence continues at coordinate 23,929,123 of JAWUZG010000018.1, read as the reverse complement.
TAAAGGTGATATATTTCATTACAAACATATTGTATGGAGTGATTGGAGACACAAATAAATTTCATGTTAATTCACACAGGCGTGAGTTAAAGGCAAAATTTCATTGTAGGAATACAGAATAATCTGTTGATTCTTTGATTTTTTTTTCTGGTCAATCACTTTGAGAATAATTAAATGATAGGGATATAGTTCCTCATATCAATTAGAGAGAAAAATACTAAAGATATGCTATACTTTTACTGTGGAATAACCTGAAGTTTTCTGTGTTTGGTGGGGTTTTTTTGGTTTTTTTAGGTGTTTGTTTGTTTTTTGTTTTTCGTTTTTTTGTTAAGGCAAAGTCTTTAACTTCTTGGGCTAGGAACCAAATAGTAATGCATCATATCTTCAATGAATAATGTTAAATATATTAAAAAGTTCTGAAATTCTTGATTTGTTTCAGGATTGCGCAAATCACATGTATACCCTGAGACATTGATCTAGGTGGTAGGACAAGTTTTTTCAAACGTGCCTGTTGAATGGTATCATTGGATATTAAAAACAAATTTCATCTTTGATGCTCTGAGTCCAGCTTTTGAATATATGAATGATAGAACTCATTTTATTCTTGTCCCGCTGACAGTGACTGTAATAACTGGCCATGCTGCATGTGGTGCAGGATGAGTAGGTGAGGAAAAGGAAGCGGGAGTGAGGAAACCGGTGCTATATTGTCCCTGAAATGTCCCCGTACTGTACGAAATTCAGAGCAATATAAATATTAAAATAGTATTAGTCCCGCTTACAGGCAATGAATAGTGTAACATTTCAACACAACTTTTTCCTACCATGTCATTTGCTCTGTCACATGTTGCTAATTAAAGATTATGGGAGAGAGGTCCCTTGAGGTAATGCATGGGTTTGGTCTCAGCTTGAAAAAGATTTGCATTGGATGTCTATTGACCTTTCACATTTAAAATGTTTTATGAATTTGACTGTGCTTGCTGACTAGCTGATTTTCAGTCTCATGATCAGGTACATAAGTATTGTTGTTTTGAACTGTGATGGCTCTATTATCCTTTAATTTTTTATAAGGAGAACCAGTTGTCTCTTCTTTCAAGCAAACATTCCTTATACAAAAAAGAAATAGAACCAAATCAGGTAAGTTGTTCACAAAGGCAAGGTCACAGTAAGTCATACTACAAAATGCATGACTTTTTGAAGAATATGTAGTTTAATTTAAACAATATTATACAATGAACAAACCCCATTTTTTACAAAATATCAAGCTGTTATGGTGAATGCAGAAAGGCCAAATGCTAGATAAGTTTCAAACAAAGAAATGATAAATGACTGTTTTATGGAAGCAGGAGACCTAAGATAAGAAAACCAAAAGGGACGGACTTTGTGGACAAAGTAATTTTTTCCATTTTGTAAGATTATATTTATGAATAAATGTCTCCCAGGAACAGAAATGAACACACTGGTGCAAAATATGAAATTAAGATCTCTTCATGGACTATCTGTGGAAGTTTGATGTCACCCTCCAAATTTTACATACCTTTTTTATTCTAAGCTAGAGTAAAAATTTTAAATTAAATGAAAAATAATGAATTTGAATAACACTTAAATGGGCCAACAATATTTCTGATCCATTGATATAATCTCCATAATGTTTTTACAGCTTTTAGTTTGGTAAATTTCTCTCTAAAATGACAACTGACTTTCTTTAGAACCTCACAAACTGAATTGTCCTAACTCATTAATGCAGTGGATTAGGCATAGATTATGAATTAATTTATTTTAGTGATGTATTTATTAAATAACAATTTCTTTCTGGTCAAGTTGGAGTCTTCTCTTCGCTGTGTCTCTGAAATTTCATTACTACTGGGAACAATTAAGAATTCTTTAGCAGGTAACAATAGTGTAACCAATTTTGTTTTGCAGTGCTTTGCACTTTGACATTCGCTTAAACTAGCTTTGAATATCTGTTACCTGATTAGATAGTAATTTTAATTTACTTTGCTAGGAGTGACACTTTGCACAAATAACTGAATAACAGCTATTCAGTATAGACAAGAGGCACATAATGAAAGGAAATGTCTAATGGAAATGTGTATCATTCGGCATCTCAGGGAGGTAAGTGTTTAAATGCATGAAGAATATTGTTAAGGTGAAATATACTTGGGTAAGGGTTTTTCGTTATGAGAGTCACAGTTCTGATTCACACAGGAAATTTAAAGAAAATTATCTTTATAATTCTGTCTTTGATCTTCTTATTTTTAATCTAGTATTCTGTGTTGTCTTGCTCCCAAGGAGAATGCATGTGTGAAATATGTAATAAGGTGCTTTAACAGGCTTTGAATTAAAGTCCTCTTGAAACTCCATTGTGTATGCATGCTCATGTGTGTGACTGTTTGGCAGGCCAAATCCTGTGGAAATAGGTGTTAAACCTAGTAAAGGATTTACAGTTAAATTTTCAGAGTAACATTTGCATATGTTAGCTCTACTTTTAGTTAAAATGAAAAAAAAGTAGTATTTCCATCTTGAATTCTATTATCATTTTTTTGTTGAAAATAATGATTCCTAGATCTACTGAGCACAGTACTGTATGACAGTTTATTCAAACTTTTTTACAGTATTACAAAATTTTTATGACCTTCTGGAATATTAAACTGAGTAATTTCTTCTTGAACTTAACATCTCACTTACTTTATTTTACTAGCACCTTTGAAAATATACTTGCTCCATATTTATGAGTAGTCTAATTTAAGCCAAATGGTTATGGCAAATAATTGTGATTAGTTAAACTGCAACCTACAGTACTATTGAATGGACAGGAGTATTCTTTTGAGTCTGTCACATTCACTGATGTGTTCGCAGACTGAAGAAATTTAATAAGAATATCACAATCCATGAGTAACATTTAGAGTTTCTTCTCTAACTGCAACATTCTGGATTACATTAAATTAAAGTTAAAATTTGTGCTTTATCACATATGGCATCCTGACTTGATGGTGGTAGTGTATGAACTGGACAAGAGCCTAGGAAGATTTTAAAATAATATTGTGAATGCCACTATCAGCACTGGCTCTGAATTCTAGAATTACTGACCATTTGACCATGCAATTTCATAACTTCAGTGGTGCAAAATTTTCTCTGTATTTATGTGGATGTTTTTATTGGCTATGTGGAATTATTGGTGATAAAAAGACCAGGCAGAAGAGAGAGATTAATTTTAGATGCATTTTGTCTGCACGTCTATTCTGCTAATAGTTCACTATTTCAAAGCACTGAAGACAGCTAAGAGCACAGATTTTAGAGAAGGAGTAAGTCTTGCAAAATATATCCACACAATTTACTTTTAATTTACTCAATTCAGTGACTTAGTCTGAGACTCAAAGTCACACAAGACAGAGTGCATCTTGTTTCATACTCATTTTGATAAGAAACCGTCTGACATTTTGAGAAATGACCTACTCTGTAATCACAATCAGAATATATAAAAGCTCTGTGAAACAGAATTGTTTCCTTATTCAAACTGGAGTCCTGTTCATAAGCTATTAACTGAGCTGCGGGTTTTGGCTGATAAAGTCAGGCTGAGGTTTTTTCCTGAACTTGTCTTGAAGTATTGTAGAGAACCATATTGGTGGGATATTCAGGTGCCCAGAATGTGAATTCTCTTGGGAAAATATGAACAAAATGAATAGGATTATCATCCCAGTAAGAACAGGTTTCCAAGGGTGATTCAGACACTTGATTTTCTTAGGAGATGGTATTTAATATTGATGTTATCTTGCAACATATTATTGTAACATATAGTTACAGCCTATCTTTGCTTATCAGCCAGTGTAAACAGAGAGTGAACAAGAAGAACATTAAGAAGAAGAAAAGAAAGCAGAAAAGAAAGAAAATTAAATGTGCTAGTTTTAGAATTATGAAACTATTTTGACTGATGAGGCTCTCTTAGAAGCGGTACTGAAACTGCAAAGCTGTATCAGCTGATTGAAGGAATCAATCTTCCACCAGTATTTTGCTGATTTTACAGGAAATAATGCTGAATAGGTAGTGTAAGCAAGACCATCTATGACTGAGAAGGACAATTACACAATTTATATGACCTAAATAAAAGAAATGTGATGGCTCCTTGAAGTGGAAAATTGCTTTACAGTCTGTGTGCACTTCACTTTTAAATATATGTAACCATTCTGGTTTTGGAAGGTCTAGTCTAACTTCATTATCTGTTAAAAAAAGTTTTGTAATTATAATACATAAGAAAATGAAATTGTTTTCAAAGACGTCAAAGGAAAGTTTGATTTCTATATTATTTCTTTCTTTAAAATGTTCTCAAATAGCTGTTCTCCAGTTTTCTGAAAGAAGACATTCAAATGGCCTTCTGCCTTCCTATATCCTCTTTAAAGCAGAGGTCCTTGAGGTCACAGGGTAGGGTCCATGTACCCTTTCTAGATAACTATACAAAGGTATAAAGAAAAAATGGAAAATCTGATAGGTTCCTGTAAGAGATTTTGCTTTTAGTAACTTCAGCTCTTTAATGTAGAAAATTCCTCCTCCTTTCTCTGTCACAAGAGTAGATCAAACTGCTGTACTGCTTGAAAGTGCTTGCTCTTCCCCTCCTTATATCAGGCATATTATTGTGAACCTTTGTGTTGTTTGCTTTTATCTGGAATTTATCAGATTAACATTTGTACCTGATGGTTTGCTGAATTATTTTATAACCATTATCAGATTTCTTCATTTGGAAAACATCAATATTTAATCTGGTACACATACTAGACAATTCTTTAAGAGACATCTAGGAATTTTTCAATCTTCCAACCTACATGGCAGTTGTGTAGAAACTGCTTGTAAATCATCAGGACTATTCTAGGTCAATAGTTTGTTAAGAGTTTATCAAAACTCAGTTAAGATGTTTTATTTCCTTGTTCATTGGGAGACGGCGATAAGAGGAACTTTTGAGCATTATATTTTTCTTCTTAATATTATTTTTATTCTATAGAATAAAAGCATGAATAGAATACACTGTCAGTTTTCCCCTGTAATTTGCATTATGACTCAGAGCTATTACAGGTTGGATTGTTGGTTTTGGATTATCCTGGAAATTAGAGATGTAATATTAGTCATTAACTGGTGGAAACAACAGTGTATCACCATTTCACTCATATTTCTGCAACAGTTTCAACAATATCATGTGGAAAATATAAAAAAATACTGCTGAATTAAAATAATTCCACATTTTCAGCCAAACACAGAAATCTATTCCTAAATGATTAAAAATTCTGAAGAATAGGGTTTTGCACTATAAGAAAAGCATCTCCATAGGTACACATTTCTTCCAATATGAAGGAAATCTTGAGATTTTAGGGCTGTTAAAACCACAGGAGAAAGACATCAAAAGAAAAAATGGGTATTAATGGATGAGCCATTCAAAATTATGTTTGACACCATTTATGCGGGAAAGAGCTAGCAGCAGGACCAACTATCCAGTGAAATACTGGCCTTTGCATTTGATGTATTCCAGTCAAACACAGATTCTTTTTTCTGGAACATGTCAGATGAGAAGTTATACTTCAGTTAAACATAAATTGCTGATTTCAGCAGCTGAGGCAACCATACAAGATTCTTGAGTTTCAAGGTTTGTTGTCTCTCATTGCTTTTGTATACCTGTGAAGGATGGAAAAATTCTTGGTTTGATGTTTTCAGTCTTTATGTCTATTTATCTAACCTCTGTATTTTCTCTAGTATCAAGTACATTTTAAAAGATGATTTAAACATATTTAGTAGCATGTCTTAGGTTTATCTTTTCCAGTATAACCAAGTTATTCTTGTGTTTTACTCTAGACATGTTGAATGGCCTGCAGTTTATATACAGGACAGCACAATGATTTAATGTGCAATTAATACACGTTTTTTTCAGGCCTCCTTAGAATCAGTATTGCAGCATTGATTAATATCTCTAATTCTGACACAGCTGTTATCCAATTATGTATTCAAAACCATTATATGCCTTTTAAAATAATGCATTGATTGTATTTGACATTCACTGATGTCACAGATGCCATTAAAAATGACGTTCTGCTCATGCCAATGACCAAGCACTGTCTGCAGGTTGTTAAGCGAGCCCACTGTATCAGAAAGAAAAGCTTGTGTTGTTTTCATAGGCTTTGGATCAGTGTGGAAATCCACAAAGTAGCAAGAAAAGAGGTCAAGCTCAACAAGACCTTGCACTTAACACTTTCGCACTAGTTTACAGTAGTTACCTGAAAACTTTTAATTGTAGCTACTGGTGCGATATTGCCTGAGGCTTTTAAAACATTGCTTAGTTTGGAAGAAATCTGAAGTTCACAGAGCAAAAAGTAACAGAAAAACAGATGATTCTCTCACTTAATTTCTTCAATTCTGCACAAATTGTCTAACCAATGTATCATTTGTCCTTGGCATGAATTTAAGAAAAAAACAAATTGCAGGCCATTAAGAAAACTCATCACTTAGGGTTTCAGAGAATAGTGCAATGTATTCCTGCAGTTTGACAAAGTAGTAGACTACTTTCTTTTTTCAGTTATCTGAGTTCTTATTGTCATAATAATGTCAGTTCATTCAATGAATTGCAGAGCCAACTGCTATATTAGTAAGGAAGGATTATATAGTAAAAGCGTGAGGAAAAGGTGTCTCTAACAGGGAGACTGGAACTGTATTATGTCATGAACCAAAACTCCTACTTGCTGCAGAAAACATCAGCAACAAATAAGGTTGAAGGATGTAATTATTTTAGTCTCTTTCTGTCGTGTACTGTTGGAGTCTTTTGTTTTATGTTGCCAGTGTTTTGAAATTATAGCAGATGATTGTCATTGCAGTGCATCTTAAACCATGTGTTACTGAATATCTTTAAATTTCTGTTCTAATATATTCCTATCACTGCCATTATGGTTACAAAGATCTTAGTGTCACTTCAGTTAATTGTAGAAGCTGAATGATGTTGTCTAACTTCCAGTGATGCAGAAGAAAATATGCACTTGCATGCTGCTATTATTCAAATTGAATTTTCAAGCTGAGCAGTAAAAAGTCTTTAGTTCACAGCATATTTTACACATAAATTTAAACAAGGTGCTGAACTGTGACATCCAGAACAAAAAAATTATATAAGCAGGTTGCTGAGCTTGCTATCTGTAATGCGCTGGGCATTCTGAGGCTATAAAGCTATACAATACTATAACCAACCCCTTTATAGCATAAAAAGAATATTTTTTTTCTTAGTCTTTAAAGTTCCTTCTTGATCTATTGATGAACTCCTGATTTACTGAATGTTGTGAAGGGAGCATGACAAGCAGGTTTTTCTACCTTGCAACATTGGGCACCTGTGTCAGTTTTCATCCTGTTCTCTCTGTGTACTGAAGGAATCAAAAGTGACTTTCAGATGTAATCTGTTATATTTGGGATCATTTCTGACAGTCAGACTTTATCAAAACTGTGTGACAAAATAAAATCTTTCCTTCAGATTTGGGTCATCTCTAGGATAACATTAAGAGATGTGGTAAGTCTTAATCTCCTTTTGGTCAAATCCAGACCTTAATAATGTTACTTTTGAATTACTGATCTCATAAACCAACACATCCTGGGCATCTCAGTGTTGCATATGAAATCTTGCTCTCCTCAGCTTTATCTCTTGTAGTTGATAGTCTTCTATGTGCAGGGACTTTAAAAATGCTGAAACACACTTGCCGCACTGACTTGCTTTTTTGATAGTGACTTGCCGGTAGGTGTTACTTTTGGCTAAATCAGAAGACAGAAACAATTATTTGTGTGTTCATAAAGGGAATTCCTGAAGGAGTTGCTGTACATATACCAAGGTAACAAATACTTAGAGGATTTCTATTGTTTGAGAGTAAAGGTTGATCTTACACAGTTTGAACATTTTGCTTTTTTAAAATTTCATTCTGCTTGAAAAATGAGTGAGTCATAATTTCTGGATAGCACACATTGTTTATGATTTGATAGAATAATTTTCAGGGATTAAACATAAACAGTAAATTGAAACTGCAATTTTAGAAGTTAGTTACTAATCCATGAAACTTACTTCCTTATTTTTGATTTGTTTCTTTGTTTTGCTGGTTTTTTTTAGTAGCATCAGTCCACTTACCCAGTTTTGTTGTGGTTTAATCCCATCTGGCATCTAAGACTAACACAGCTGCTTGTTTACTCCCTGCAGTGGGGCTGGGAAGAAAATTGTGAGAATAAAAGAAAAAAACCTCTTGGGCTGAGATAAAGACAGTTTAATAGGTAAAGCAAAAGTCATCCACTTAAGCAAACCAAAACAAGGAGTTCATTCACCACTTCCCATTGGGAGGCAGGTGTTCTCCCATTCTCCAGGAAAGCAGGGCTTCATCACATGTAATGGTGACCTGAGAATACGAACACCATCACTTAGAACATCCTACCTTTTTACTACCCCCAGCTTTATATGCTGAGCGTGATGGCATATGAGATGGAGATATTCCATATGTCTATAAAATTGGGGTTAACTGTCCTGACTGTGTCCCCTCCCAAGTCCTTGTTCACCCACAGCCTCCTCTCTGGTGGGGTTGGGTAAAGAGCAGAAATGGCCTTGAGTCTGTGCAAGTGCTGCTCAGCTATAATGAAAGCATCCCTGAGCTGCGAACACTGTCCAACACAAATCCAAAACACAGCTCCATACCAGCTACTGTGATGAAAATTAATTCTACCCCAGCACAAACTGGTTTTTCATTTTTTGGAAAATGTTTTTAGTGTCAGTAGACAGGCAACAGTTCTTTGAGCTATAGCACTGCTGTGTTCATCTTGTACATGATATCCACATTGTTAGCTTTTGTGAGACGGTAGTGAGGTGCTCTTACTGACTCTGACACCTTCAGAAGGCTGCCTTTCATACTCAGTAAGACACTGAGTATTTTTGAATTTGGTTAACTCAACTGGTGTGTTTTTGTACTTTTACCTCTACAAGATTCTTTACTGTCATAGCTTTGACTCAAAGGCTTGTTCAAACCAAAATTTCCTCTTTGTTGGACAGAGAATGATTTTAAAAGGTCATTCTCTTTGAAGCAGTTTACGACTCTTTTCCATCATCTATTAGAGATAGGATTTGTGAGCCTTCAGGGTGTTCTCACCATCTTGGATATGTGTTTGTGGAGAAGATAGAGGTCGTAACGACATTTTTTCTAATAATTTAATGATTTCTTAATTTGGGTTGTGGATGCTGACAGTTTCAAGTAATTCAGTATAATTGACAGCTACTGCATATTTAAAAATTTTTGCGGGAGTTATAGAACAGTACTAAATATATATATATATCCCCCAACCTATAATGGAAGTGGAGGGTAGACATATCTCAAGGGTCTAGAGACCAAGGACAGATTTTATATCCTAAACAACATTATCATAGAAATTCTCCCATATGTAAGTAGTGTGCAGATCTGATCTGATTCACATGTAAAGTTTATGGTATAGACACTGGGAGGTTGTCTGTGTACAATAACAAAATGTCTATTGCTGTTCTCTAGTTTACATCTGGATCAGTAGTTGCCAAGTTGTTATTATTTTTGTAGTAATTTATGCTGTGTCTAAACTGTGCATAAGCTATGCAGGGTAATGAAGTAATCTACTGGCTCCAGAATCAGCTGTAGCTTTTTGCTTTTGTTCCTTTGGTGCAATCCTAATAATCACTTTATGGAAAGAAGCTGTTTCAAAAGGATGATGTAAGTTAGCCTTGCTTAATTTCTTACCTATGGTACTTTTTTATTTAGAAAATAAAGAGTGCTGAAGTGTTGGTAAAAGGAAACTTGACTGAGTCACTGTCTTTCTGTCAGCTGGGTGTTTACCATCAGCACAATTGTTCTTTGGTGTTGTATTTAATGAAATGTGTTGTCCAAATGCTGTCTCCTTAGTGGAGTACAGCTGTAATGCATCATACTACTGTAATACATCAAAGCCTTTCTTATTTTGGCCAGAGAAACATAGAATGGCCTGGATAGGATGGGATGCTAGAGATCGTCTTGTTTCAACCCTCCTGCCATGGACAGAGACCCCCTTCACTAGACCAGGTTGTTCAGAGCTCCATCCAATCTGGCCTGGAGTGTTTCCAGGGATAGGGCATTGATGGTTTGTCTGGGCAACATATTCTGGTGCATCACCACCCTCACAGTAAAGAATTTTTTCATAATATCAAATCTAAAACTACTCTCTTGCCATATGAAGCCATTTCCTCTTGTTCTGTCACTACATGCCCTTGCAAAATGTTCCTCTCCATCTCTCTTTTAGACTCTTCAGGTACTCGAAGGCCATAATTAAGTCACCCCAGTCTCTTTTATAAGCTGAAGAGTCCCAATTCTCCAAGCCTTTTCTCACAGGAGTGGTGTGTAAATTCCACACTCAGCTTGGTGTCATCTCCAATTTTGCTGGGGCTGCACTCATATATTTTGTCTCTGTCATGATGTTGTCCTTTAACCTCCTACACTTTTATTAATATAGCAGTTTTCTACTAATTTCTGTTTGCCACAGGGCTGGCCTAGATGTACTGCTTTCTTGGGCTGTGCCAGTCCACATTTTTTCAGATACTTTGTTCTCCCTGCTGTATGCTTGTGAGAAAGCTATACTCACCTTAAAGTGAACATATTGTATCTTTTATACTTCTGTGCTTTTACAGCAATCATAACTGGATAATTGCTGCTCCTTAGATATAGTGCTGTAAGATATGTAATCACATAAAATCTGTTGAGTGATTCTGTAATTATGTTTCATTTATTTTCTTTGCTGAGAGGTAGTATGATTATGCATAATCCTGCTTTCCTTGATTAGCTGTTTGACCAATATCGTTTTATAATCAATAGCTAAAATGAGAAGAAATGAAAAGTTTTAAAAGGCAATGGACAAGATATTTTTTTTTGGAAATCAGTATTCCAGTAGTAGAGGAAAATGGGATCACAAGTTGTATTGGGTTTGCATGGCCAGGCTTTGGTAGTGGGGGCTGGAACAGGGGAAGGACTTCTCTCCCTGAGCAGCAAGAAAAACGATGTGTGAGGAACTGAGCATAAACCTCATTCCCTGTCTCCCTGCACTGCTGGGGAAGGAGGTAGAGCTGGGAAAGTGGGACGGGTTGGGGGAAGGTGTTTTGAAGGCTTTATTTTAATTCTCATTATCCTGCTCTGATTTTGTTAGTAATAAATTTAATTAATATCTCTAATTATAACCTGTTTTGCCCATGATGGTATCTGGTGAATGATCTCTCCTTTCTTTATCTCCACTCATGAGCCCTTTGTTATATTTTCTCTCCCCAGTCCAGCTGAGCAGGGGAGTGGGAGGGCAGCTCTAGTGGGTCCCTGGCATCCAGGCTGTGCCAGCTCACTGCAGAAACTTATAAGGAGCAGTTGGGTAAATACTGCTGTGCGCCTAAAGAAAAAGAAGTGAAAACAGGGTAAATAACTTAAAACACACTCTTGCTAAATCTATGTATCATCACAGCATGGATTCTTACAAAATAAAGTAATGGTAATGAAAAAAACCCTAAACAAAACCATGGTGGCTGTGTATGAGGAAAAGTAAGAAGAGGAGAGAAAGCAGTAACTACTCCCAAGTCATCTCTGAGTTTCTGTCAGAAGCTTGAGTCTGGATTTTGTGAAGTTCTTCAGTTGTTTAGAAATCCCTGAATAAGACACTTCCCTTTTCTGTACTGCTGAATTGTTCAGTCTGAAATCTATCAGTAGAAACAGCAACTGAAAAGACATTGTCTGACAGGCTTTGGTGCTCTGTTCCCACTGGGTCTGTGCTAACCTACCTATGCTGACATGAGGAACCTGAACTAGAAAGAACAAGGTAGTATTTTAAGATGTTAGTGCAAGATGGGGTTGACTTAAGTTGCATTACTGACTGATTAGGGGTTTAAAATTCAGTGTGCTGTAGTCTAATAGTATTACCTATCAAACTGAGGGCGCTTGGAACACCCTCTATACATACACAGAAATCTGTATATGGAAACAATAAAATAGGTAAAATAGCTACATATTTGAATTACAGTTTGCACATTACAGAGATGTTCTCTGTTTGCTGTCTGTACAAGAAAATACTTTTGGTTTACCAAGATTCTCTTGGTAATCTTTTTCCAAGAAGATGACATATCTTTTTTGTTTCAGACTTGACATATGCTGTTGTCTGTTATTTATGAAACAACATATTTGCTATTAGTATTGCTTCTAAGGCAATTTTTTTTAGATTTATGTCTAAAATAATTAGCTTGAATTCAGATTATTTCTATGAGATCTAAAGTAGTTCTTATTAAATATCATGACATTTGAAACAGTGTAGAAATTCCTTTACCAAGTAGCTTACAATATTAAATATGTTTATCACATGTAACAAATTCCAAAAAACTCACTGTAAGTTGCTGCCAAATCATTAAATGAACCATGGAAGAGACACCTGTTTTAGTGTTCTGTTTACACTAAAAGGAAAAGAAAAATAAAAGAGCTGAGGCAATACCAGATCTTTTAATTGGTTTTAAATTCTTTCAGATTTAAGACATTATTATAGTTGAATGACAATGTTCCTCTACATGCCTGTATTGCTCATCCATCCACTCAGTAACTGAGACTATGATTTGTATCCAATTAAACTTTATCTCTAATACCCAAAGATGCTGAATTTGTATGTTTTAAAAAATCTTGTGCAATCCATCTAGTTTGAGACCTTATAAAGTTTTTAATAGTGAGGAGAAAAGAGAAAATGGACTCCTGCAGTGGTAGCTATCATCTTTCTTTGTTTTTCACTCACTGAAGATTGTATTATATTTCTCGTCTTTTCTTTTAAGTTTCCTGGTGAATATGAAGTAAAAGAATTAATTTAATTTGTCTTCTAAGCCTTGTTCATATGTATAAATTTCTATCATCAGTTGCTTATGGTTCAGCTGCTTTCCTCATTGATCTCTTCCATTTCAAGTATTTAAATAACATTGTATTGTTTCCATTCACTCCCAGGACAATACTGTAATCACTGACAGTTTACGTTCCTAATGAGATTTTAGAACATTTCTGCTTGGCTTCATCCTAATCTCTTTAAAATTGTGTCTACTCAATCTGTCATTTGCTAACTTTTGTGTAACAGAAAATATACTGTAATCCAGTAGGACTTCAATGTTTACAACATCTGATTGATCTTAAATACTTTATTGCTTTTTAATAGCTAGATGCATCCTGAAACTGAACGTGCATTCTTTGTTAAATCCCCTATTTGTTGCAAAATCCATATAAGAAATTTCATTATCTTTACCAATTCTTATAATTAATGTCAATGTCTTCCTGATATTTCCTCTCAGAAATTCTGATGTTCTCAGTATTCTTATCCCTGAAATAATAGATGTATTTATTCAGCTGTAAAACCTAGTAGTGTTTCTGAGTTCCAGTTCCTGGAAGATGAAAGGTAGCTAATGGACATATAAAAATACCAAGCCCAAGTACTGTTACAATAAAGGCTGCATTGTGGAACAGTTATCTGCAAACCAGTGAGGTATTAAAGTCATATTTAATGGTAAGTAATCAGATCACATGGAGAATAGTCAGGGCATCACACACAGCTTCTGAAAGCTATGCAGTTTTAACCTTGAACTCGAAGGCAGAAAAACAAAAAGTTATTCTGCTTGATGTCTTTTGTTCAAAAGCAGAAATGCTGAAAGAAAACTTCATTACCATTTCTTCATCATATAGGTGATCAGCAGTAGTAAATCCTGACACATTTTTCTAATAAGGGGAGAGCACTTCTGTGGTGTCCATGGTAATCTCCACACTGCTTCTAAGGACTTTATTTTACTTCCTCCTTAATCTAATTTTTATAAACTTCCTTATTTTCCATTACTGGAAAATAATGGAAATTTAATTGAAATCTAATGCACTTCGTCTTTGTTCCTAGAACCTGCTGTCTATATGATTTTGTGATCACTGTAAAAAAAACCTTCGAAAGAGATTTAAAAGTGCTATGAGATTTGTTTAAACTAAATCTCATCCATCACGTAGGTCCAAGTCAAGATTCATTAACTAGCTCTTTCTTGATACAGTCCTCAATAATATTTACAAGTTTTATCTCTATATGGTGGTGTCTAGACATGGCATTTGTCCAGATTTTCAGAACAGTGGAAATTACCTGGCAGAAATTATTTGCCTCCTTTGGTGCCTCACTGATTTCTCTGAGCATATTGCCTATGGTGCATGTGTACGGCTCATTGATGACATAAACTCCAAATCATAATTTTCAAACTTATGCTTAGAATTTTATGCCATGCAGATTTTGTGTTAATTTTCAGGTTGGTTAATTTGATTTGATACTTAATATTTAAGACAGAGGACTACTGTTCCTCTAACTCAAATTGCTCTGTTTTTCCTGAATATTTTATGTTCTGCTCTCATACATTTACATTGTTTGTCTGACTTCCATAAGCTTCCAACACGTCTGGTGTATTAATCTGGTGTCTTATTTTGGATCACACATTACAATTTCTTCATCTTGTTTCTTAGGCTTCCAACATTTACAAAGTGGAAGACATGTTATTGACTGGTTACATTTTGTGTCACTCTTTTAAAATGGCAAACAGTTTGATTCCTAATTCTATATTCGATTATTTGATTATTTCTATCCCCTGACCTATCCTTTTTTTGAGAATACAGATTCTTTTTTTGTCTTCATCTTTACAAATATTATCTTAAACCCTACGTACTTGTTTCTATTGGCTTTCCCTCACTCCTCAGTGTAAAGTTCACTGTCAACCCAGTTCATTTTAATCATCAGCACCTTAGTTCCTTAGAGCTGAATTCAGGTCCTTTCCTTATGTTCGGAGTGCCCTGAACTCCTGAAAAATTGAATACTCATCCTTTTACAGCAAATTCTGAAATTGCATGTCCATTGCTGTTCCTGGACAGATGTGGGTACTAACAACACTTCAGAGATGCTAACAGAAACCCTGGTCATCTTTTCTAGAACTCTCTATTTTGTGTCTGAAATTTTTCCTCTTGCCTACTTCATTAATATCCATGGAGAAAACAATTACATTACTCTGCCCAGCATTTCCAAGCTGGTTCCTTTTAATGGCTGTACCTTCCTGTCTGGTGCCTTAAACCCAGAAGTCTATTTGCCTGAGAAAGTAGTCTTCCACTTATAAAAAGTGTTTCTGTTCCCAGAAGGGCATTCTCAGTGCAGAACGCTATCCAGCAGCAACACCTGGGTCTTGTGTTAGTCTTTTCTTTGCCAGATTTTGCTGTTTCTGAGCATTCTTAAGAGCCTCTTCACTCCTGAAGTCCTTTTGCAGTGAAACCACTACTTACCTGATCATTTTAGGTAGTCCTGGGTGTCTGCTCATTCACTGAATCTCTCATTGTTTTGGAGAAATACAGAACATGTTTGTTCCGGGCAAAGAATTGATATTGACAGCTAATTGCAGTCTTTGCGCATGATTGTGTGATGCAGTAACTTTTATGAGCGCAGAATTCTGTTATATAAAACACAATTATCTGCATCCTCCATGTCATAGGCTAAAGCCTTACTCAGCAGGTGATATATGCCTGAATATCTTCCATCAAAAACTGCTGCAGAATTGGAATCAGGGAGAAAGATAATACATTTAAATTTATATCAGATAGAAAAGTAACATAATGGAATGGAATAAGTTGCAAGTGACTTGGAGTCCCAATATATTTTACCTTTTTCTTTTTGTTTCCATATGCTGTCTTCACATTTTCTATCTATTTATAAGAAGTATTTGGAACTCACAACCTATAATGATGTTTCCTTCTGTTCAAATAGGTGGGGTTTAGTAGTAACAGTTCATTTTTAGAGTTTTAAATGCACATATTTATTTGCATATGCATATTCCTAAATCACAAATTCAGATTACTCATGTGTCTAAGCAAATCGGGGATTATTACACACAATAAGGACATCATCTGTGCCTACTAATACTCTTCAGGTATCTTTTATGCAAAATAGCTAATGGATATCTGCCTCATTGTGTCATTTAACAATGACTTCTATCTGTCTCATACGGTGCCATTTCACGCCTGAATAAAAAAAGATGCAAAAATTTTCCAGTTTCAAGCTGGGAAACGATGATAATTTATGCAAAAAAAAAAAAAAGAATTTTTTAAAGCATGTTTTGCTTTGCATTCATATAAAATGGGTGTCATGTTGGAAAAATTATATGTGACATTACTTTCTATTTTAAAACTATACAAACACATTGATGTGTGCATAAGATGCAACAATAAATATTGAATACAGAATAGGTTTTTGCTTTTACTTTGTGAATGTAATTATTAATTTGTTTTATATGATTTTATATATGTATATAAGTATCCATACATATAATTACATCAAAATATGTGTTCCAATTAATAGGCAAACCCCATGTAATTATAATACCTGGTCAAATCTGTGAATATTTCAACACATACTTTATTGCCATAGTGTCATTGTCTAGTAAAAATTCCTTGGAAATATCAGGTAGGTCCTGATAATATGCAACATGTAGTCAGAGTTTATGTTTGAAGGAGAACAGGAACAATCTTAGGATCTAAATTTGTATACAAAAATATTTATAATATTATTTCGGTCACCCACACAGCTTTAGGTACCTTTATTTTGTTTTGGGGTGTTATATTTTGTTTTCCTACTGTCCTTCCAGATCAACATTGTGAATCCCAATTGGAAGGATTATTCTGGAAATCATTGCCAATGGGCAGCCATATAACATTTGCCATATTTTAAAAATATTTGGAAAAGGCTTTTACTTTTGGCTAAAAGCTGATGAGGAAGCATGTCTTGCCTTCCCACTGCTTTTGTTACAATCAAACTAATAAGATTTGTTTGCAACATTAACTAATTCATAAAACAAATAAAAAACCACTTCCAAGTATCACTTATGCCAGTAAGTTTTATTCCATTAGATAAAGGACATAATTTTGAAATCTTTGACATTTAAAAAGATATTAGAAAGCCCTAAATTCTATCCAATTTATGCTGAGTGATTAACATCTATGCTAATTAAATGGACATAATGGTGATATACTCCTTGGTCAAATAATCATTAAAATAACACAATTTTTGTTTGTCCGTTCTCCCCATATTACTAAATTGTAGATAATGTAATTTTTAAAAGGAAATTCTAGTTTACTAAATCACATGATTGTAGAAATTCTCTCTGCAAAAAGATGTTGAGGAAAAGTGCTCACTGTTATGTGTGTAAATATTCACACCAACATGGATGTTCCTCAAGGGTAAGTCTGTGTAATGGAGGCATGACTATGCTTAAATGCCATTTAAACTTTTTTTAGCAAACAAAACCATATCTTCTACATTTGTAACATTTAAATTATTTTAAATATTTTTAGTCAATAATAGATGAGTGAGATTAACAAGGACTCTTTAATAAAGCAAATACTATGTTTTCATAGTTGAGGAATTTTATGCAAATATTGATGAATGCTCATCCTGTATGTAGGACAGAGAGGGATCCTGCTTGATGGCCTGAGTCCTTTCCAGCACCTGACTGATGGAACTGTGCACCATAACGAACTGCATTATCCTTCTTGATTAGGATGTGCAAAACGAGTGCAGACAGTTACAATGCATCCTCATTCTTTTTTACTCTGTCTCACTAGAGCTGGAAGGCAGGAGTTTTCATTTTCTGAACAGTTTACTTCCAGTGTCATTCCTCGTGTGTCCCTTTCAAATTTACTCTGTACTTCATCTATTGTCTGGTGATGTCCTTTCAAATATCTATTGCAATACAAACATAGCCAGGGTTACTGATTATCCAAAGCTGAATTCAGAATGATCTTATTGATGGCATTTCAGATTTCAGCAAACTTCAACAAACATTAGCTTTTAACAACTGATGTTAGAAACTCGTTGAGCCGACGTACAAGACAAGAGACATATTGTGTTGCGTCTCCATTAATAAACCCATAGAGTTCACAGCTGAACTTAGATATTTGTACATGTAAATTTTTTTAACAGCAAATTGCTGAAACTTTTTTAATTCAACCCTTCTGCCAGTATTCTGTCTGCTTGGTTTTATGATGGCTTCTGACACAAATGTAGAAATCACATGTGCAAAGGAACTTGTAGGATGTAGTTGGTCATCTCTATTTTCTGCTGCTTTTCCTGTCAGCATTGCCGTATGCTTACCAGCAGACAAAGTTGCATGGAACTATTTGCAAGTGAATATGAAAGAAATCCTTGATGTGTCTGATGATCAGCACTTGGCATTAGCAACACCATTTTTCTGGTTGCTTCATTCACCTGCAAAATCTGAAAGTTACAAATGAGCATGGAAAGATTAAAACTTTCCCTCTGGGATTTCTTTACTTGATTTTTTAGAAAGAAATCTTTCCACAAACGTTACTATTTAATGAACAGACCCATGAAAGAGGCTTCTGACTATGAGCATGTCTAATGAAACACAGTAATCTTAATTATCCTGAGGCTCATTTGTGACAGCAGAGATGGTGAGGCTTCCCACAGGGATAGTAATGGAACTGACAGTTGGGTTGGTGGACAAAGAGAGAATGAATTAGGTTTTGAAACTCCCTGACCCACCCAAGTCCAAATTGCTTTTTAGACACAGAGTATGGTCTTTTCAAGTGTCCTACATTAATCAGCTTTTACAGAAGGTAGAACAGGGCTCACTCCAACTCCAAACAAACTCTCAAAAAATTTTTAAATAATTAAATTGTTAAACTTGGCTACTGGGTAACATGCTATTTCTGCGTAGTTCTGGGGTTGCAGAGCCCTTCATGCAATTTACTCTACAAGATGCTCTGAAACACAAGAGAGAAATAGATCAGCTGACAAAACCAGCAACAATTGATTGAAGATACTAAACCTTTTATGCTTATTTTAAATTTTGTTAAATAGGGACTGTTTTTTCTATCTAAGACTATTGCTTAAGTTTTAATAGAAGTGACTTGTATTCCAAAGTGAAGGAAAAGCCCCAGTGAGCTGCATTTCTTTTAAAATGAAATTGTCTTTATCTTGTAGCTGCAGTCTGGTAGACTGAATTTCATTTGGCAACAGAGGACAAGGGAAGAGTGACTGAGTTTAGTTTTATTCTAAGTTTATTCCAACTTGCTCATTACTGATTCTCAATGTCTCTCACCAGTTTAGGAGAAAACTTGATATAGTGACTTCCTTCAGGAAAGGGTCTTGTATAGGAACACAATGGTTCACTGATATTGTCTCTCACAAAAATAGCAAAGGGATTGCTTTTTCAATGTATTTAATTAAAAAACCATAGATTTACAGATTTTTTTTTTTTTTTTTGCCATCCTGTCTCTAGCAATACTTCTATCAAAGTAGGAGTTAGTAATTATATTTATTAGTACCTTCAGGTGTGGATATGAACACAGGTAGAAGATTTTTACAAGAAATGTTTTAAACTATTATCTTCTGCCAAAGTTTCCAAATGTCCCTCTCCCTCTGGTGCTTCTTAAGACCTGTTCAGTTATTTAGCTTGTCATAAATTCAGTGGCAGTCTGGGTACACTTAGTGACTCCTTGGGTGCATTCCCCTCCCTTATACTTTAGACCATTGAACTACTGTTTTGGGCAGAGCTTATTTAATAAAAGTGAATTTGAAACTGTCCCTATGAATTGCCTGGTCTTCAGGGAAGAGTTTATATGAACTCTATCATAATAACTGAAATTTCTTGCTACAGAATTAGAGACTTGATCTATTTAAAAGAAAACCACAGCTATAAAACCACCACAAGAAAATGAGTAAGATTTTTCCTCACCTAAAGGAAATTTCTAATGGCAAAAAACCACCCCAAACCCAAACAAAAAAACCACCAAACAAAAGCTGCTGGCATTGATTGTGGATGTCCTTTCTACTCCACTTTAAGCCAGGTGGAAGAACATGTGGGATAGCAGTAGAGAGTGGATGGAAGTCTGACCATGCCTGCCTCCTGGAGCAGATGCTCTGAAGAACTGCTTGTGTGGGCAACTCAAATTACACTGGAGGTTGCTGAACCTCACTGTGTCCCAGGTCTTGAAATAAAAAGGCTTTCTCCTACAGCCTTCTCTGCACCAAGCATAGTCCTTTTTCCTGCCCCTGCAGCCTTCTTCTGAGTATTGCGATTTCAAATGTTATCATTTTCCATGTCATTTGTCTGTTTGGTCACCTGTTCAAAAATACTCCCTGAAGGTATGTGCAATACTTTCAAGCCAAGCCAAGATTTTTTTATTGTTTTGTATTCATTTAAGCCTTCTGTGAGATGACACGGGAGGAGTGAGGGGAAGCTGTAATTTAAAACAGCTGGTACAAGTTACTTGGAATGAGAATAAGTGTAACAAGATTCTCATACATTGTTATGAACTTGGAACCTATTTTCTCAGAGGCAAAAAACAAGAACATGTCCATGGAAGAGTGCTTTTGGACTCCCCATCCTCGGAGATGCCCAAGGCCGGGCTGGATGGGGCCCTGAGTAACCTGTTCGATTGGGTGGCATCCCTGCCCCTGGCAGGGGGGCTGGAAATAGATTATGTTTGAGGCCCTTCCAGCCCTAACCATTCTGTGATTCTACACTAAACAGAAAGATGACACATGTTATTTTTATTTGAAAAAAGCCTGAATTTTGCAGGACTAGACAATTTAGAATTAGGAATAAATTCTTTACTGGCAAGAATTTCAGACACTCGCACAGGTTGCTCAGAGAAGTTGCGGATGCCCCATCCCTGGAAGTGTTCAAGGCCGGGTTGGATGGGGCTTTGAGTAACTTGGTCTAGATTATCTTCTCTCTTCCAAACCAGGCCATTCTATTATTCTATAAATATAGGTTTCCTAAGGATTTAAAATCAATAGGAAAATAGTAATTGGTGTGTGTTGGTGGCTGGAAAACAGATGGATAAATGAAAAATAAATAACTCTGAAACAGCATCTGCAGATGCTGACTATCAATCTAAGCTTGTGACAGCTCCTGCTTCCAGTGTGAACTGTTATTCAGCCAAGTAAATGACAAGTAATAAACACTGATAAATGGAGTATGGAAATCCTAAAGTATATTTTGTATTTCTCTTGGCTTCATCTGATAATAAATTGATGTTTTTGAAATTCCAACTTCACTCATTAGTATCAGAATTCCTATTTTCTGCATGAAATTATATTTCATATGTGAATATGATAGCTCCATTTCTTCCATGATTATATACACTGAAAAAAAGCTGTTTTGGTTTATGATTAATTATTGGGATATATTAAATCTTATTGTCTGTTTTTAAACTTTCACTGCCCTGTACTGGAAGGAGAAAATTTACCAGCAGGTGTCATATAGTTTAAGTAATAATGATAGTACATCATATAAATAAGTAAATATGGGCACAAAAGCCTTCTGTACAATCAATCTGTAAAAGAGAATGTGGCACAGTGAAACACTATCATCCATAAATGATATATATCTTGAATAAATGTGAGGGTTTTTTTGTAATTTTTAAATTATACAAGCTTTCCATGTAAAGCCTGTGACATGGTTTTCTTAGCAGTGCTTATTCACTGGTGGCAAATATAATGTAAAAGCTGCTATGAGGTAGACAGGATGTGGTTTTGAGCACTGTGGAAAGCTATAACACTTATGGATGCTACTTTTGATAAAGGACTAGGAGCTATGTCTACAGATGTTAATTCAGAGGTGGTGATGCTCCACAGGTGTGATCCTAGCAGTATTCATGGGAAGGGTGGGAGTATGACAAAATGATGAAAGAATGAAGATCAAATTCAGAGTTTTCTTAGCGCATATGGATTAAATGACCAGAGAGAAATACTGAGCGAGAGAGTTAAAATGCAGTTTGAAAACCTGAGTAATCGTGAATGCAGTTATGCTGTCTTTATTTGTTAATACTTACTTCTTGCATTTGTTTACAAATAGAGAAAATTAAATATATTGATGATGATGTAGTTTGGGTTAGCACAAAAATAATCATTATAATTTTGAGATAAGTGGAACACTGGAACCAGGCAGTTCAGGAGATGAGACATCTTCCTCGCTGTCCATTTTAATCATGTTCATTGCAAGTGAATTAACTTGAGGTTCTTGCTTGCTCTGACAATCCTAAAATTTGGCCAAAACCAAAGCACAGTGTGATTGAGTTGTGCAACTTTCTCTACTCACTTAATCTTTCTTTGCTCATTATAACTTAGTAGGATGAATCCTTTTTTTCTCATCTGTACCTTTGTTTTTCTCTTCACCCTGGGCTCTCTGAGGAAATTATACAAAGGCTGCTTGGCTCTCTCCTGCCTGGCTGTACCCTGTTTGACAAAAGCAGAGGGTCCGGTGCTGTTGGAGAAACTTTTAAGAGTCCATCACATACACAGATTTAATCTTCTGTTTTCTTTTTGCCTTTGTGAAACAGGAGGGCAAAAAGCCACTGCAAACCCCTCATTAATTTCACTTGTGGTAGTAGAAATACTACCTCTAAGTTATTCCGAAAAGGAAAAAAAGGGGCATGTTGCATGACTCAAATAAAAGGGAATAAAGTAGAAAGAGTGTTTAGCAACTGATTATTTAAAGAGTACAGGTGAAATGAGTGCAATAAAGGAATGTTCAGATATTAGGAACTGTCAAGCTCGCAATAAAAAAAATCATGCAGTGACATATATTTTTCCCTACGTGCTTGGAATTTTCCAATGAGGAATTTTAGTGATACATTGTTCACCCTGCATTTACAACACTCTGTCACAGTTTAAATAATGACTCCCTTTCCCAGATTTTGGATGTTTAAAAATATGAGAGTATGTATTACAATAGTAGTGAGAAGATTTATATATGCATGTATTATTTCCATTTTAATAAGAGAATAAATGCAGTGAGCTACAAATAGAAGTCAGGAAAGGTGGGAAAATTAGGCAAACATTTTCCTGTATTCAAGTGTTCCACTGTAACATTAAAATCTAGGTATAGATTAATATAATCTCCTGCTAGTCAATTTTTTCTTCTATTTTGGAAGTAATTTCTTCATATCAGCCTAAAATAAGTGCTATTGTGTCAACTATGGTTTTATTAGTTAGATTTATTCATAATCTTTCAGCCTGAGGATGTAGGCTATACACTGGCTATATAAAACTTTACAACTAGTAAGAAAATCATTCAGTATAAAATCCATTAGAAAGAAATTACTTTAGTCAGAACATGAAACTATCCTTCATTCCTGATTTCCATGAGGCTACTGGGCAGAATACTTAACTCAGATCTCCTCAGGTCAATTTCTTTCTTTAATACTAACCTGCAGCTATGAACATGTATTATTAGAGAAATGATGTAATGGAAAATCACCCTGATGTGAAAGCATATTAGAAATCACAAGTGAATAGGCTCGCTTGGGGCATTTGAATAACAAAGCAATGCATGACTGAAAGTTGGCAACACTTCAGCTCCTTTAAGGCTCATAGATTACGTGGATTTTGTTCATAGTATCTAAATAGGTTTCACTTTCTATTGCTACTGAGATTTGTCACCAGATAATGAGTTGCAAACATGATTGAGAATTTATAGAATGTCTTACCCAGAGCAGGATGAACAGTAGAATTAAGAAGATCTTATTCATATGTTGGTAATTTTAGTTGCTGTGCTAAGCTCAATTTTAAAGCTGTATGAACTGATTTGAATAACTAATCAAAGTTAATATGTTATCCTTTAGCATTTGAATAATTTTCATGAGGAAATGTATTTTTAAAAAAATCTTGAAGTAGTCGAAGTACTGTTGAGAAGTTTAAATGGATTTTGACTACTTTCGTAACACTTACCATTTGCTGGATCCAAAATAACATGAAAACATATCAAATTTTTAAAGTGTAGTTGTACAAACTATCCTATTTTTCTTCATCATCTGAAAAAGAGATCTGCTCTTCTTGAAAGGTGATGGCAAAAAAGAGGAGATTAAATTATTTGCCACAACAACATCTGCAAAAAATCAGCTAAATCATAGAGGAAAAGATAAAGTTGGTGAACTATAGATAAAGAAACCCAAAGCAATTTCCAGTCACATTGTAATTCAAAATGTTGTACTAAAGTGACAATGCTACATGAAAATTTTAATTAATTATGTAAATAAATTGTATCAACTTAAAATTATTAGCTAATTAATCATGCTGTTTTCTAACGGATTTTGCCATGCTGGAAAAATGAGGTGGATTTTCTGCTCCAGCTTCACCTACGCTCAAGATCCGAAAACATCAGGCACAAAACAAAACAAGACAATGATTCAGTGATACATCTCAACTCAAACTGGACATTTTTAAGGAAGACAAAACTGAAACTATCCTACTCCAATTGGAAAAGGGGGACATGAGAAGGGGATATAGGATATTGTTCAAGGTGCCACACAAAATCATCCTTCTGTTTCATTGGACTCCCACATATAATGCTCCCTTTGTTTCACAGGGAGTCTCTTACAGGTAGAGGATCTGATACTCAGCTGTTAACATCAATGGGTGCTTTGACTTCTGCGTCAGAGAGAGTTGGGATCAAGTTAAAAATGATTACAGAAATCACGCTGTGGGCCTCTAAAAAGAGTCAATGGCCACTCTCAAAACCAAATTTCTTGCTGGGGAGAAAAGATGAGTAAATGTGCACAGCAGAATCCAGCTAAAGACAGACCAGCTGGAAAGCAAAAATAATCATGGGCAGAAATACAGCATATTGGTATTCCTTTAATATTTTAGGGTATGAAATGGCCTTCACATAATTATGGAAACAAAGTCCCTTTATGAGCTATGGAAAGTGAGGGTAATAGAAGACATCAGAGATTTTAAAATT
This sequence comes from Acanthornis magna, assembly GCA_036785705.1. Taxonomy (NCBI): domain Eukaryota; kingdom Metazoa; phylum Chordata; class Aves; order Passeriformes; family Acanthizidae; genus Acanthornis; species Acanthornis magna. The sequence goes on along the minus strand of JAWUZG010000018.1, from coordinate 23,904,321 downwards.
CTGATTGTGAGTGAATCAAGAAGTAGCAGCTGTGACTATAACTACGTGAGTAGTTTGTTTTCAGACAAATTCTAGGCGATTTACAGTTTTCTATATCCCACATATCTGGCCATATTAAAAAAGAAACTCAAACCCCTCTTCTGCTTGACTTATGAAATGAAATAGCTACTGAAATTGCAGTAGTTTTTGTGAAATAGGTAAAATTGCTGTTGCTTTTGAAAAACATAACCTTGGACATGGAAAAACTGAAGAGTGGAATGGTTAAATCACTTTCCAGGTCTATATGACTGTTGATGGGAATAAGCCCCTTCATTACTGAGGAGGAAAAGAGAGCCAGAAATGTTATTTTCTGTTTATATTTTATATTTCTGGAGCAAGCCTCTAAATCAAACCATTTTTGAAAGCCAGACAAGAAACCAAAGCCACTTGCTTTAATATTCTTGAAAATACTGTAGCTCACAGAGTAGGATAGTTTTGCTGTGTTTTGCGTTGGATAGCACAGACCATAATTTTAAAAAAATACAATTAAATAAATCAGTCCAAGAATTACTTTATGTAATCTTTATATTTCTGTGCTTTGTGAAATTGAGAAGAATAATTATACACACCAAATTTTAGATCGATTGTTTAGGCATTTTGAAATGCTGAAAATTTGGTTCTGATCTTTGGAAAGTTTAGGTTTATTCCGCTGGTTTTTTACTTTCCCTACTTTTAACAAAATGATTTTGTGAGGTGCAGAGAGTATTATAATTTTTTCTACGTTATAATATCTTATATTGTTAAAGAACTTATAGTGTTAAAGAACTATTGAAGTGCTTATAAAGCAGGCATTGTAGTATTTTGCACTATTCTCTTGATTATCATGTCACTATTACCTCAGATTACATTGTACCAGGTTTATTTTGGAAATGGCTTGTGTGTGCCATAATTATTAATATTGCACGGGTTTCCAGAGCTTTTGTTCAACATGTTAGAACTGAATATGTTAATCACTTGATCATTGTGCAGCTAATTTCTGCTCTTGGCTCTGTAATCTAAATCCAGAGTAGCTCCATTTGCTACTTTCTGACCAGAAAATAGCACAGTAATGTTTTTCCTATAATGTTCAGGGTACTGTAAGATTCGTTTGAACTGCCATAATAGCTCTTTTATATTAATATCTTTGTAAGTGTTTCCAGACAAATGATGCCCTCATTTAAATGCAGGAGATCATAGAAAGGGTCTTAATGGTCCTGTCCAGCTTCTAGAACATTAAGAATGTCCTTGAAATACTGTGGAAGCTCATGCAAATCCTGGCTCTGTGCCTCTCCATTCCAATACGTGAGATTTGAGAATGTGGCAATGAAAATGTGTTGGCTTATAAAGTTGGAACTTTTTTCCCTCAGTGATAGCCTTGAAGAAAGGAGCTATTGTGTTTGAATCTCAAATGTATATTTACAGTAGTTAATTTGGTTAATTTTTTATTTTATGTTTATGTCCTGATCAGACCAGAAGCATAATACTGTAAACACTGTAATGTTCAGTGTTTTACAGATTCATTTAGATCTGTGAAACTGTTCCTCTGAAAGAGCACAAAACCCTTATCACAGGAATAAGATCTAGTTTAGCATTTCTGGAAAGGTGAATTTGTAAGGGGAAGGAGAAGGGTGCCTTTTCAAGGTGTTCTTTTTTTTAAAATTTCTCCAGTTCTGAAAGCAATTGAAGACCGTTTCATTATTTAATCTAATTTAGGCAAGTCTCAAAGAATTGAAGACAAGGCTGTGGCATTGGCCATAATCTGCTTCTAAAGATAGTGTTCTATCAGTTTGAGATTTGGCTGTGTATGTGTGTGAATGTGTTCCTGGCATCTATTTCCTTCTTGCTCAAAGCAGGGACACTGTTGGGAGCTGGAGCTCTGCTGAACGCATTGGGAGACTGTGCTTCCTATTGCCTGCCATTCTCTAGGGTTAAGAAAGTGCTGTCTTGTTTTCAGTGGATGGGACATGGTAATGGCTGGGTATTGGAGCATGCTCTGTAAAAATCTGAGATGAAGAGAAGGAATATAAGGGAAAAACTACCTAAACCATGGCAAAACATCCATCATGGGGAACGCCATCACATCGTCCTGGATACTTTCACAGTCTGTTCTGCTGTCAGGAACTGCTGGTTTAACACTGTATGAGCAAGATTGCTCTGGACACCAGGCATATGCATTTAGGAAAGAATGGAATGATTTTATTAACCCATTTTTTCTATTCTAAGCATTCATTTCAATTCTAGCAAAAAAAAATTAACAACTGTTGTTATGTTGTTATGTACTAAGTTTCAAATTATTCATCATTTTCAGTCTCTCCAGAAAAATCAGCGTTTCCCCAGTTTTACTGTTTTGCTGTAGCAAATCATTCACAAATGCTTTCTGAAATGTCCTTAAAATGTGGGGGAACTGCAAGGTTACTTTGAACCCTGAGAAAGATAAAGCCAGTTATAATGCATTAAAGGATACTTCTTTTGCCATCTGCACAGCCTGACCCTGCTGTACAGTCTGAAGCTTCACACAGCTATTTTTTCTGCAGTGTAGTATGTAAACAGTTGACTTTAATTCCGCTCAGTGCCTGGGCTTCTATTCCATGTGATGTTATTTCTCCATCAGATTAACTGTGTCCTTTTTAGATTGTATAAATCACTGTTTATCAGAAAGGACAATGGAAAGACATTTAGTACAGAGGGAATTTGGTATGCAGAAATTATCTTTTGCAGACTAAAAGCTGCATAATTCAAATTATATGTTTAGTCACAGGATGTTCTCAATTCAGATGAACAGAATGTAACATACTTATGATGCCAAACAACTGACAGACATTATAGACTTTCTTTGAGCTGCAGAGGGAAAAGGAAAGTATGTGAAATGGGGAGGTGGAAAAATAGTTGATATATACCAACCCTTAGCAGAGGGACTATCACGAGGCTAGCTAAAAAGAGAGTAATGCAAGGTAAGAATAATTTCTTAAAAAGGGATAAATTGGCTTGTACGCTTTCAGTGAGGACAAGAGAAGTTTGCAACACGTAAGGCTAAGATTTTTATTTGATACTGGAAGATCCCACGTGCTTGTCTCTGGGCAAAACACAGCCTTCTGTGGCAACAAGTTTCTGGGCTTTAAAAAACCCCTCTACACTACTCCTCATAGCTGCATATTTTAAATGTAAATTTTATTCTACTCCTACCAATATTTTCTAATAAACCCTGGAATGTGTACTGACTGCCTTAAGGGAGCAATACTTACAATCTAAAGAAACCAATAAAAACAAAGAGAAAAGTGAAAAGGTAGAAGACAAATAATTCAGTGAAGAGTTTATTTCAGCTAACACCAGGAAGTTTTAGAAAAAGTACAAACAAACAGTTGGAATGTGAAAACGGAGCAGTACAAAATGTCCATGGGCTTGCATTGGTTTTCCTGACTTCTCCTATTTTTTTTTTTTTAATTTATATATATATATTTTTTTTACTCCTTCAGATGCAGAGATTCTGGAAGAATAAAATTATTGCTAATGTTTTGTTCAGGAACTTATGAGTTAGTCCCAGATGGCTGACTAAGATTTGGGCTACTGGATTCTTTGGGGCTGGGAATAGAAATAGATGTTTCTATCTTTGACAATTTTCTAATCTTTATTTTAAAAATGAAGTTGTTTCCCTGAAGAATTGACCAAAGAAGCCCTTTCCACTGATTCAATTTCCAAATATTCTCTAACCAGTATATATTTGATAGGTACTTGGATACCTTTTTTTCTGCTTTTTGACTTCCATTTTCGTCCAGGACACATTGTGGCTATTTGTTACTGTGCAGGGCTTTTTGGCTTTCTCTCATCTCCATACAGCAGCCTCAAGGAAATCTAGCCTTATCCCATTTGAAGTGAATGATGCTAGAGTTTGAAATGCCTGTTTCTATAAAGAGTTGAACTGTTATAACTATCCTGAAAATAGAGTTGCTGTCCACTGAATTGGATTATCAGTGTTAACCTATGTGAGGCCTGGGTATATTATTACTAAAATAAATATTAGCTTTGGACACTCCATGTTCGCCTTCTTTTGATCCACTGAGTATGAGGCATAGCCAATGATGTGCTTGTTGTTTTTATGAGAGAATGAGAGGGTTTTGTCCCAAGTGTTCTTATTCCATTTATTTGTAAGCTTTCTGTGGGAAGGTTCTGACCTGTAAGTCCAATTGCTTCTCCTCCAGGGCCATTTATAATGGTTTAAGGGGCCTCCAGGGCATCATGCGCAGAGCGCTGTAAATCCTCACCTTTGCAGGAATCAGAAAGATTGCAATACTTGCCACATATAAGAGATCTCAGAACTTTGTTGATCATTTCAGATTAGACATCTCATTTTCATCATGTTAAGATGGAAGTTATGAATGGGGAAAGAAGTTGGAAGAAATAATTTTGTTGCCTCTGTTAGCAGGGAGCATAAGGTTTCTGCTTATGGTGTGGGCTTCAGTCTTGGCTGATTGTTGGGCTCTTCATTTTTTCTCTTGTCACATGTTATTGGCAAACGTGCCTCTGCATGCCTAAAACTGGTGTCATAGTTTGTTACATATTTAAATTTTACATTTGAAAGTATTCGGGGGAACTAAATTTCTGAGAGACAAGGCAATGTAGAGTGATGGCAGTATCTATACTGCTCTAAATAGCCCCATGGCGCAGCAAGTAGAGTACACATCACTTACCCAGAACAGCAATAAAAGAGAATATTTTCCCAAGGTAGATCTTGCATGGGTGTCTCATGGACTAGGAGTTTGTGACCACCTTACCATGGCACTTGAGTGAAAGCCAAAATGAGGTAGTTTAAGCAAATGTCATTAATCTCTTTTATCTAAGAGCAGATGAAGCATTTTTCATAAGTTCTTAACTGATTTTTCACTGTAATATTTCAAGTTAATCAGAAGTGAATGAAAAAGAATGTCAGCTTCTACATTTGACTGATAAATAGCATGCTACTTCACTCCTGGAAGTTTGTAAAAGTTTGCCCTCATGTTGAAAATAAATCCTTCAGGTTTATTTTAATCAGGATTTTAGAAACAGTTGGCAGAGACTATCAAAGTGACATCTTCAGTTGCAACAGTCTTTCCAAATGATGAGTGTTCTGGAGGTCATCTTGTTTAACCTAAGGTTTTATAAATTATTTTTGACTAAATAAGAAAAGCTATTTCTTTGAGACTGAATCCAAAACCTACTGGGGAAAAACAATTGGGTTTCGATGAATTGTAATCTCTTGATTCAGTGTTTTACAGGAATTATACATGGAAAAGAATAGTAGGGAACTCCATGAAATTATTGTGACAGCTGAAATCAAAATTGCAATGGCTTCAAAAAATATATTTTTGAAAAACACTTTTTTCTTTTCAGAGCTGAGTGAGCACTTTGAATGAAGCATGAAGTTTCATAATTTTCAGTGTGCAATCAGTGAACTGTTTTAATTTGACATATTTGACATCATCATTCTTGTTTGCAAAGAGAATACCACTAATCTGAGACAGTCTAATTAAACAGCCTAATTAGCATTAAGGTTTCAGCAAAGATTGAACAGTTTTTATTGTGTCCATATTTTTGCCAAGCCACAGACAGCTTTTTATTTTTCCTTCATGATCCTAAAGATAAAAGCAAAAATATAGAGAACTGTAAGAAAGAGAGAGAGAGAAAATGCACCATTTTCAGCCCTTCTGGAAGCCAAGGGGTTGCATTACAGTGTAGCCTGAGACAAGAACTGCAGATTTATGAAGATCAGGTTTTTCCTCCAAACTCAAAAGTGTTTTCTCTAGAGAAGGGTTCTGCTTCAGGCTCCTAAGAGACAGTGTCTCACCCACGAGATAACAGATTTCCCTCTGAACTCCCATGAATTTTGGACCCGTCATACACCTCTGCATGCCCTGAGAGCCTTGCAAGGCAGAAGAAAGAGTGATAAGGAGCTCAGGTCTTCTTTCTCTTTGCCTCTGGGAGATGTTGAAATTGCTCCCTGAGACAGCAGGAGCCACTGCCTCGAGGTGCTCGGGCAGCAGCAGGGATGTGCAGGGCTCCAGCCTGGCCAAAGTTCGGGGGCTGGGGGGGCTCTGCTCGCCCTGCTCTGCTGAGAGTCAGCCAAGGGAATTTTGGCTACACTGGCCCCAGTGTTTCCCTGTGCTGTGGCAGGTAGCAGGCACTCATGTCACAAGGAACCCTATTTTGCTCTGCTTCGGTGTTTCTAAAGTACCCCAAATGAAGCCCGGAGATTTGAATGCTAAGATGAAGGGTTTTTTCCAAATCTTCACAGCTGTCTCTATCATCAGTACTGAGAAAAAAGAATAAGGTAATGATTTGCTTAAACAAAGCTGTTCCTGACTGTAGGGAGTTATTTTATATCCTTATTTGCAAAATGGCTAAGAGCATTGTTACTTTTTGCCTAGCAAAAAGTGGTCTGAAGTACGTTCATCTGGTTTGCTTGGCATTATCTACTGCTCTGAGTTTGAGCTGAATGGTGAATTTGTGAATGTTCAAACGTTCATATGCAATTACTCTGATACAGGAGAAAAGGAAAATATTATGCAGGGTACTGATCCTGCTTTATATTTGAACACAAAGTAAAGTCCTTGTGTTTAAGCATAAAGTACAAATGTTTACCTTGGAGCCTGGTATAATTTTAATTAAAACACAAAGTCATGCCTTTGAACCTCTGAGTCATATGAAATGAAATCTCAAAATTAAATTTTCTGTGAATAGTAGTTTGTTTTGCTGTATTGCTAATCTTAATAAATACACTGCAGGTTAGTCCCATTTATAGTTTTTTGTCTGATCTTCTTAAAACCCATTCTGTGATCAGTTTGATCATGTTTCAGCACCTAGCTAATTCTGATTAGCATTACAATCAAGTTCAATAAAAGCAGTTTAATCAGAAATTGCAAATGAACCTCAACCGCATCTAGTATAACCAGCTATTTTGCTGACATTGCTTCAGCAGCGGTATTGTCAAGCACAGAATGAATTAGCTATATGTATGAATAGCTTCAGGACATGTTTGATACTGATTTAGAGGAGAATTTGCATAAACAGCAGTTAAAACTTAATTAAAAGTAAAAACCCTGTTGTATGCTTCTAAGGTTGAACAATTTTTGCTAAATTTAATGATGAGTTAGTCTGTCCTGGACTAATCCTTTCCACTCTCTCAATCTGTCATAAGCACAACCTCTTGCATTGGTTATGTAGACAGTTGCTATAGGTTCTAGGCATCCTAATAATTTACAGTAAGTCTAGCTACTAAATGTCCATGGTTCAGCACTTCATGAATTTTTTATTATTATTTTAATTTTAGGACTGAGAAATTTACTTTGGCATGAAACATCTTGCCCTATTTAAAAATTACTTTACACTGATGACTTATTACAATAATCATATGTTGTATCAAACTCAGGAGTCTGGATGTGGAACAGTAGGCAGAAATTTTAATTTGTTTACCTTAGATTTTAAATGTAGAAACAGGATGCTAAACATTAAAGAAACCTAACAAACTGGAATGATAGTTTGAAAAACATTCAATAATGAGTCTGGATTACAAATAGTTTTTAAATAACACGAACAATAATTTGGCTTAGAGGCTAGGTTATTATAATAATTTTTCTTCCTTTTCTCCTTGTTGAACTAAAGAAAAAATATTAATTCACTTGTATTTAATATTTCAGGTATATTTATTGAGGCTGAGATTAGCTCAGTTGGGTAGAGCAGGGTGCTAATAATGCCAAGGTTGTGAGTTTGATCCCTGTATGGGCCATTCACTTAGCAGTTGGACTCAATGGGTGAGTTCCTTCTTGTGGGTCCTTCCCAACTCAGAATATTCTGTGATTGGGTGATTAATGCATCCATCCGGAGTCTTGAATTTGTGTCATCAGAGCAAAATATATGAAAATAAAATGCTGTCCACGGTTAAAATCTTGTGAGATATATGTATATATACATGGCAAAAGTTTTGAAGTCTTTAGTAAATCCAAGTGCAGGTGAATCTTTAGCTAAATATACAAGCAAGGATCCTTTTCAGAGTGTTACATTCTCTCTGGACTTGGCAGAGAGAAGTAAACAGAATGCCTACTGAGCCATAGGCCACATAATTTTATATAAAAAACTAATGAAAGTCAATATAACTTGGACCAAACCTTCCCATTCAAAGTTTCATTGCCTTTGAAATCCCACTGTACTATCATTACCATTCAAAATATCTCACCAGAAAATACTTGAAAATAGTGTTTTAATGTTAACATTTTAATGATATGAGGTGAAAAGATTTTAAATTGAGAAGGATATTTTCCTTACAGATAGGAAATTATTGCATCGACATTTTAATAGAAATTCTAAAATTCTAGAATACGATAATATTCAGTAATAAGCAGATTTTCCCAAAGAGAACATGATCTAATTATTTTTGTGACACAATGTATTCTGAATGTATTCTACACATATTTAAGCAGAAAAGGTTCCAGCTGTGCAGCTGGATTTCAAACTTTACAAAAAAATGTAATACAGCATTGCACTGAAGAGCCACATTTGTATGATAGAACCAAATTATTAAGCAACTGGATGATTAAATAGAGTCAAGAAAAAAAACCAAACCTTTCTTCTCCAGATCTACAAGCTTATAACATCAGGTAGTGTCCTCACTAATGGATAAACAGATAAAGGAAATGGCAATAATGCAGTGGTTGTTGGAATGGTAGCAAGTTCTTCAGTTTTTCTTTCTGGTTTCTTGCTCTTGATGCAGGAACAAGTCAGAGGCTTGGGATTTGTTCTGTCGGTTCCTCTCACTCTGCCTTTTCTTAGTTTTGGGAGACAGAAACACCATCTAAATTGGCACTGAGAAAAATGTCCGTGGAGAAATGGGATAGATTCATTTTATTCCTGTATTATTTTAAAAGCAACCGTATCTCCAGTTCACAAGCCACAATATTCATGGAATATAAATTGCAGTCTTGTAGGTTCTTTTGGCAGGAAGGTTAATACGACTGTGCTTTATTATTCTTCAGTCTTTACCATTACATTTGATCTCTTAGGCAAATAATACTAGGAAAAACTCAGGATTTTTTCATCCCTCTATTATAATACAAGTTACAAAATTACCATGAAAAATATTCCTCTGCTTCAATCACATAAAAAATGAAGGCTCTAGAGAAGTAGAGTAGAGGCTCTTTAGACAATTTCCATTCCATATATGAACAATTTGAAAATTGCTCTTACTTGCACTGGGAATTTTGTTTGACTTGCAAGATTTACTGTGTGATTATTTTAGCAGATCTTGCCTTTCATCCTTCTACTCTTTGCAAGTTTGATCATTTATGTATGTTGTGTCCTTGTGCTCCAACAAAAAATCTTTTGACTCAATAAATTCAGTATACTGTAGGTCTTGAAAATTCACCAGACATAGCAGCTTAGTACTCATAACACTTTTCACTTAAAAGCAGGAAAATATCCTGAATAACACTTACAGTCTTTTTGTATGTTGAAGCCTTTTTTGTTTTGTTTATTTTGTTTTTGTGGAAAGATATCTTTTCCTGGAGTCGAATCCTTCAATGCTTATCCCTCACTTTCTCTAAGCTTCTTTTCTCATTGTCTATATCACCAGAATTTTAGTACTTCTGCCTAGAATTTTCTTGTTTTCTCTCAGCTTTTTTCATTGTCTTTATTCTTACAAATATTTTAGTGAAATGCCTGCATGGACATGCACTCTGTAAATACTTTTTTTTTGCTAAAGCAGGCTATGGAATCTTCTGATAGAAGTGGGGTGGGAAGAGACAATAGAAAGATAAGGTGTTGTGCCACCTATCAATTATACCAAAAAGAGGATAATTCCTTCCTTTTTATACTGAGTGAACAGTAGCTGGTTAGTCTCCTGCTTTCCATGTGCACCTTTTCAATGAAGTTTGACATAACCAAAAGCAGTATCAGCTGATATGCTATTAACATAAAATAGTACAAATCATAATGTTGAAATGGAGTGCAGCGAAAAAAAGAAAGTAATTGGGTACTGATTGACTCAACAATTTAAGCCATTAAAAGTTGTTTGACTTTTTCTTCCACATCTTTTAATTTCCTTCTGGTAGATAACGAAACTTTGGATTTCATTCCTTATTTGTTATATAAAGCAATCCACTCTGTGGTTTAAAATATTTCCTGCTAATAACAGCGAATAGATACTTCTCCTTTTTGTATCTGTAGTATTTATAACTGAATGTTTTTATCTCAGTCTGAATCTTCCTTCAGGCCTATTCTAAAACAGAAAAGCTGGTGCTTTGCTAGACAATACACATGACTTGAGAAACTTGGAGAGCAGTTTTGATCGTGTGACTTGGTTATTTTCATTTCAAATCATGTGAACATTTTCTGGATGTGGTATAGCTAGATACTGTTCTTAATAGATAATTTATTTGAAAGTCTGAATAAAAAACATTAAAGTGCTGTCATGTGCAACACTTTTTTTTTCTTATCTACTTTTGACCAATAGTTCAAAATTATCAGATTTTAAAATATTTGAGGATACTGTCACTTGTTCATAGCATGAGAAGTAGATGTAAAAAATAATATTTTGTTTCTCTCCTACAGGTTTATGGTGTCATAATAAATACATATACTCAAAAATATCAAAAGTAATGCTTGAGGGAGATTAGTATGTAATTACAAGCTTGTCATTCCTAAGGAAAAATAGATTTTTTTTTTTAATTTAATTTTTTTTGTTATCCGTATTACTGTGGAGATTCTGAAATAACTTGAATTTGTTAAATAAGGTCCAGTGAGAAAAAAGCCTTTAAAAGAATGTGAATTCTCTAAACACATAAATAATTTGTATCACTGTAACTGATTTGTACTGACCATCTATATCCAGAGCAAAGTAGAAAAAATAAATAACTTTTGAATTTCTGATTGTTTGTTTTGTTGTAAACTCACTGCCCTACTCACGAGATATGAGTGTAAAACTATGTTCATGGACTGTTTTTCGAAGTTAATATTTTCAATTGACCTCTTTTTTGGAGGGATTTTTAATTTAAAAAGTCTCCTGATAAATAAAGCTGTATGTGGTTAGATAATATATGCATAGTATAATTTAATTGATCATCCAGAAATAGTAGTTTGAAGCTCAAAACAGGGATATGCTATTAATCTAATCAGTCAGTGAGTAAAGGCACTAGGCTCATATATTTCCTGGAAAGGTGGTTATTATTGCAGTAGACTGAATGATTTATGGGAAATTGAGCATCTGATAAATGCACCTGGTTTTTTAGGTTTAGTTGTGGTTTTTCTTTCATTTGCAAGCAGATACTGACTGTTACAGATGAGTTTCTTATTTCTATGGATCTATCAAACAGATGAAGGCACCAGTTAAGCAGGCACTGCTTTATGTTCTTAAGTAGTGTGAAGGAACACTGATTCTATTACCCAGCTGAATGTGGACTTAGTTGAAAAAGACATCACTGACTTTAACTCAAGTATAGGAAACTACGCTGGAATACATTATCCTTTTCAAGGATAAATGCAACTCTTTCAGGACCTTGATACTTATTGATGTTATTCCTTAACTAGTACCACCAGGTCAAAAAATGACTTGTATGCAGAAATGGACCAATCCTCAGAGATTCTAGACTTGAAATCTGGAATTTAGGATTAGAGAAAAATGTTTTTGCTTCTTATTCTCTCACATAAATTCCTTTATAAACTTTATACTCAAGCAACATTTTTCTAAATGTGTGTTTTTCAAGATTTATTATAATTTTGCTGAATTTTTCTGTTTTTCACTTCAAAACATTATTTTCTTCCTGTGATGGCTAGCCAGTGCAGCATATGTAGTTCCTATATAACCTAATGGAAAGTACACAATAACAGCATTATATTTCCTTTTATTGTAGTCTATCCATCTACGCATTCACAGTAATGTTTTGTTTGCCCTTTTTGCTGCGACTGTGCTTTGTGTTTCTGGTTAAAATGATTTTCCATAATAACCTTCAAATTGTTTTCCTGATCAGTGCTAAATTATTGGGCCATTTGCCACATATTGTATAGCTTGTTTTCTTGCTCCAAGCCTAATTATTTTGCATCTTTCTGTGCAACAAAACGCCTTTACCATCTGCTGCGTTGTTCATGTAAAGAATTGAAATCTGACTTAGTTTGTACTATTCAACCTTATTTCATCTTCTAATCCTGCAGTCTTGAACATAGTGGCCTTATTTCCATGCATCTCTTGAACTGATTCAGACACCAGAGAGCAACAGAGTCCTACAGTCAGATTGCCACGTTTATGCATCATTTGTACAATTAGAAAGGGTGTGTCCATGTTGATTACTTTTCACTTCTATATTTGTTTTTATTTTTTTACTTATCTTTTCAGAAGTAGCTTACCGTAATGTATTTATACCATAAACCTTAATGTGCATTATTACTCTCTGGGTTCAAATCCTAGCATATGCTTTGTATAAATGAATGTATGTTTTACATTATCTGTCATGATAATAATATCCTAATAGATGGACTTATTAGCAGAGCTTTAAACTAGATTTGGTGGAGGGAAAGGGACACTCTCCAGAGTGTCAGAGAGGAACAAGGAAGCAACAACTTTCCAGAAAACAACAATTAGCTATGATGTCAAACTCAATGAATCTAGTACAAAAAAGCAGTTCCTGCCTACTTGTGCAGTGCCACTGAAAAAAGCAAATTACTCCTAAACAACATGATGAAGAACTCAGTATACTCACACGGAAATAAGACAACAGAGATGAAAATTCATAAGAGAGATAAGAGGGATTATGCTTCATTGGATGATAAACCATCTACTGAAAGTTATAGGTGTGTGACAAGGAAGAGAATGACATGTGCACAAAATACAAGAGAATTGCCCGTTAAAGAAGAAAGATTAGGTCTGGATACTAGTCCTGAAGTCTTCTGCCCCTGACAAATGACAAAGAAATATTGTTTAATTTTCACTTCATACAAGGCATATGGAGAAAGCATCTCTTAAAGCAGTGACCATGGGTCTTAAAAAGAGAGCTGCAGAATACTCCTGAAATTAGCTGAGCACATCTGTATTTTAAGCATGGAGGAGTCTAATTAAGGGAGAATATTATTTTGCCAAACAGAATATGCCTGAGAGCTCTACAGGTTTGTGGGGTAAGTCAACATCTTACTAGTGAAAAGCCTAGCTATTTAAAAGAAGACTCCCCTGTTTTCTTTTTTAAAAATTGTATTATAGTGGTCCACAGAATGAAACACCATAGCTAGAAACAAAAATCTAAAGTTGCACTAATTTTAAGAATAAAGACTCAGTTTCCTGGAGCAGGAGAGAACAGTTTTTCACACATTGCCTTTGATTCTGTAGATTACAGAATATTTGGATCTTGGTACTCCTTGATGTATATCTATCCCTAAAGCTAAATCCTGTTCATTACTGTGTTGTGTTACTCATAATGATAATGACATAAAGTAGAACCTTATTTGTTTCAGTTTTAACAAAATATTATTATTTGTAATATTAGCATACTCTCATGGTTAGATTACTAATTAATTGCAAGAGTAATTAGCTGGTAGATATATTTAAATGACTAGTGATTCTTTGGCAGAGTTTTTGACTTATGTGAAGCCATGGTTTTGCTCACATTTGTCTGTGGGGTCAAATATCACTGAGGGATCATTGACAGCTCTATATGAGCTACCAGCAATTTCTTCTCATTCTCAGCAGGCCAATATAAAGCCATTTACAAAGTAGCATAACTCTTGCAGAGGAGATTCCTGAGGGTTTATATCTATGGCACAGAATTTTGAAAAAAAGGCCTGCTTTTTAATAAATACCTGAGGCAGAAATATATTCTTCATAAAATCAAGAAGATTTATTATTCTACTCCTCCTTACATCCTGTGCTTTCCCTTGATATTCGTGATGATTAACCCTTCTGCATGGCTGGAAGTCTTACCTAAATCTTTCTTTTTTTTTTTTACCATAGGAATGGAATTTAATACTAGGCTAAGTTATATGTGTTAAGAAATGTTCCTTTCTTTATCTTTTGATACCTAGCCAGAATAATAGAAGGTGGTTTCTGAATACATATATGAAGTGGTTGGGATTTTATCAGCTTGCGTCTCAGCTACCTCAGAGGACAAACTCCCTCACACTACAGAAATAGTGAAAAGATCCCAAAACAATCCTCCAAAACCCTCAACATTTCTCAAAAAAAACCTCTTCAAAAGCTTTCAACTTCCCTCTGCCTTCAAGAATGCTACAGAGTAAATGTTCAAGGGACTAAAAACAATCAAATATTTATGACAAGCTGATGGAGTCTGTTGTCTGTCTGCATTCTGCACTCGAACATTTAACTCTCAAGCAGGAGTTTCCTGGATGTGGTCTCTGCTGCTTTGCATTTAGGCCCCTGCACTTATGCCTCTCCTTTTGGGCTCCTAATGGGAACTGCTCATTAAATGTGTTTCAAATATTCTCCAGAACTACCTTTGCTAAAGCAAAATGTTGCTTGAAAATTGATGTAGTGAGATTGAGATCTTTTTCAGATCACAGCCCCGCTTTTTAAGGTACCTTGGGATGGGAGGTGCTTTTGATTCAGGCAAGTGGAGAAATACATATGGTAGCAAATAGCTTCAATGAGTGGGCCTATGTCTTAGCTGAAAAGGGCTAAATTTATACTTTTAAAATAGAGAATGAAGACCAAAAATAAATTTAAGTTGTTGGTCACATTTTGGGGCTCAGATGCACTAGTGTGACTCACCAAAGTCACTGTTACTGGAGTTATGTTGAAGTCTTCATCTCAACCTTACAAGTAAATATAAAAATAATGGTGCTTCTAAAATTACAATTCTCTATCATTTAATGAAATATAGTCAAATATTAGCCAGTGTTTTAAGGATTTCTTTTTTTTATTTTTTTTGCATTGGAAATACTGTAAACTGTCTAAATCATGTATGGTAATTAAAAGATGCAGGAGTTGCTACATACAAAACCCAAAATGCCAAGTAATGTATGATATTGTTCAGCAAATGAGATGAGAGCATTTTGAGAAAACAGAAAACAAAACTGATGCACAGAAGTATCTCAGAAAAAGATAGTGAAACATTTGTCTTTTTAAACCAATCAAGGACAGTAAGAGAGATTGCTTCATAATAGTTCAAAGCATATCCCATAACTATGAAGCAGGAAAAGCAAAAGCCATTTAATGAAAATTGTTAGGTATCCTGTATAATCTGGTTAGCCTCAGGCCCATTTCTGGAAGTGAATACTGTTATGAATAGTGGGCTTTGTACAGAAATTTTGAGAAAATTTATGAAGGATTAAAAGGATGAAATAGCAACCTTTAGTGTCTACTGGTCCAGAAGAGTCTCTTTAACAAATCACAGTGTGTAAATTACATGTGCTGGAACTGCACTTTGATTCCATTGTAGTATCAAGATAAAATACAACACCAGGGATGAGGCAAAGTGTTAGTGCCATATATGTAAAGCAGAAAACAACCTGGAGTTTGTAAGATATATGACCTGTCAGTGTAACACAACTTTAGTCTGAAGGTTCAGAAAATAACTTCAGGAATTACAAAATATTTTGTTCTTTCTCTTTCTTTACTGTGTTTGAGTGGGTAAATCCCTATCATCTTTGATGTTCTTTGCTTGTTTTGTTCGTTTGCTTGCAGTTGCTCCTAAAGGAAAATCATTAGTTAAAAAATGGCTCAGGACTCCCCAATTTTCACATCTCTTTGTTTGCTCCACAGTGCCTATTTGTTCCCTGCTTATTGTGAATCTCTTCACTGAGTCTCTCAACAGACGTAGGCCTTGGAACCTGACCAAAAAAATCAATATTCTGCTGTCTCAAAAGATTTCTCCAAAATTCTTCATCTTTCCTACTGCTTTGGGAGCTGTTTATGGCAGATCATTGGCTTCAGTTTCTGAGGCCCTTTTTTGGAGCCGTTTTTATCCTAAACTTATACTCAGGGGAGTGACATTTCGTCAGCTTTTCTTCCAGATTTGTGAGAGAGGTCACAGGGGACTTCTGCTCACTGCAGTGCTTAAGACCATTTGAGATAGTGCAATGTCAGAAAAGGAGAAAGTCTTGAGTGACTTGGCCAAAATACCCCAGAACAGGGAAAGAGCTAAGTCAGGCATTGCAAGGGATTTTCAAATGTCAGGACTAGGACTGTGATGGTACCCTAAGAACATCTCCAGGAGGAGTATGCCTTGATAATCTCTCTTTTTTCACTCTTAGTTTGATTAAATGTAGGGGGAATTCAATTAATTCTAAATTAATCCATATTATTATTTAGAACTGCTAAGAGTTTCCTCTATTTTGAGAACACTTGCTTAGTATAATGAATATTGCTGCTATTCACTCTGAAATGTAGTTCATATTTTTAATTAGGTATTTGATGAAAACCTCAGTTTTAATCTTTTTTGTGATTTCAATTTATTTCATCCAGTTCTATTTTTTTCCCTTCTGAATAATTCAATCAACGTATTTTCAGGATTTGACATGAATTTCCCACGCATTTACCCTGGTAACACAGCAGTCACAAGTTTATGTTTTCATAATATTAACTTCCACTTCAAGATTTAAAACTATAGAGTGCCACAATGCAGGGCCACACTGATACTTAAGAGTTTGAAGTAAATTTGTCTCATTTGCATGCAGACTAGTGAGGATGACAGTGCTGTGGGTGTTTCCTACAGGGCACCTGCTCAGGTGGATGCCTTCAAAAGGCAGTTGGAAGTGCCCACACAATCACAGGCTCTGATTCTCATGGGGGACTTCAAGCACCCTGACAATCACTGGAGGGACAAAACAAGGCACAAGCAGCCCAGGAGGTTCCTGGAAAACTTTGATAACTTTCCATACAGTACAGGAACTCCTGTCAGCAGATACATGTGAAACAGGGACAGCGTGCCTGGGATGAATATAGTGATGTCAGAGTATTCAGAAAAGAAACAAGGAAGACCAAGGCTCATTTGGAATTAAATTTGTCTGAAGATGTTGAGGATAACAAGAAGGACCTTTTCAAAAATATAGATAACAAAAGAAATACTGAGGAAAATGTGGGCACCCGTACTCAATGGAACAGTGACTGTTGCAACAGAGGCTGCAGAGATGGCTGAGATACTGAACATCTTCTTTGCTTCAGTCTTCACTGCCAAGGCCATGCCTCAGGAATTAGTGACCCAGGAGACTCGGGACAAGGCCTGGAGAAAAGACTTTCCTTTGATTAGAAGGACTGGGTTAGAGACCATTTAGTCAAACTTGATATCCAGGAGTCCATGGGCCCTTATGGGATGCACTCACAAGTGCTGAGGGAACTGTCTGACATCATTACTAGGCTACTCTCAATCATCTTTGAAAAGTCATGGCAGTCAGAAGAGATGCCTGAGGACAGGAAGAAAGCAAATGTCACCCCAGTCTTCAAAAAGGACAAAAAGGATGGCAGAGGTAATTACAGGCTGGTCAGACTCACCTCAGTCCCTGGATAGGGGATGAAACAGCTCATCCTAGGGGCTATGTTTAAACACATGGAAGACAACAAAGTGATCAAAAGTAGTCAGAATAGATTCACCAAAGGGAAACCATGCTTAACCAACATTATTGCCTTGTATGATGGGAGAACTGGCTGGGTACAACGAAGGGGTGCAGTGGGTGCTGTCTACCTAGACTTTAGCAAGTTTTTTGACATTCTAGTTTCCCACAGGTTGTGGAATCTCCTCCTCTGGAGAAATTTGAAAGCTGTCTGGACATTGTCCTGAATAACATGCTCTAGGTGACCCTGCTTGAACAGTGAGGTTGGACTAGCTGACCTCCACTGGTTGCTTCCAACTATTCTGTGATTCTTTGATATAAAAGGTTGATTGAATCAGATGCCAGAATGGCATTTTCCCCTCAAAAGTGCATATAGATTTTCAGAAGGAAGCCTCTCTCCTTTAGAAATGAATGACAGTAGCTGATCTGAGGCTGATGGTCCATAGAGATAAGTGTGAAAGTGCATTAGATATATTGATGGTCACTATAAATATATCACACATTCTGAGAGAAGGAAATACTGAGTACTTCCATTATTCATGACTATCCTTGTTCTCTATACACTCAGAAGGAAAAGGGGACACCATGTTTTTCCAGGGCACATGTTATGTTACTTTGATGAAAAATGGTTTTGTAAACTTCTTTTTTTTTCACTATATTTCAAAGGTTTATGTCAGAGTTCCCCAGTGAAGAACAGAGAAGACACTCCAAAAATATATGTGATCAACGTGCAAAATTATAATTTTTAACTACTCTAGCTTCTGATTCAGTGAAATTAAATTCCCACTTATGCTATAAAAGCAGTGCTGCACTGTATTTTAGATAAGGACAATATACCATATCAGATAGATAAATAACCTTTTCATAGATTCATAAACACTACAGAATCAAGGGAACTGTAGTTTACTAAGGGGAGATTTCATGAAGGCTAACATGCAAAGTGGATGTTGCTCCCCTTTCACCTGCCCCACGCTCTGTAGATTGTTCTTCATACGTGGCTAAAAAAAACAAGTAATCTCTTTTTAATTCAAAGATAACCTCCTGTCTCCTACCAGAAAAGTCTTCTACAGCAGTTGTTTTGAAGCACTATGCTTTACATTGCAGGTCATTGTAAGGGAGAAATACACGTATGCTACTTTCAAACGTGCATGCAGAGAGTGAGAAATAAGAATGATCTCTTTAAAGATTTTTTAAAGAATTTTTACTGTTACACTGGCATTTACAAAGAAATATATTCATGGTGATTCTGCTTGGAAAGTTTTATTCATTTTTACTTTTCAATTTATTCTAGTCATACTTTGCATTAATAAGCTTTTTTTTCAGTACGGAGAAGAAAATAAACTACCTTGCAATTTATGCAAAAGTCAACTTTAATATATGACTGAGTAGAATTTAGATTGGTATGAACATTTTTGTGGTATCAAATGCTTCCTGACAACATTATAAAAGTTTAGGAATTTGTCTTCTCTGAGCCAAGAAGCAGAATGGCAATTTTGCATTTGAAGATTAAAATTGAATTATGTCATATATGCTTAATAATTAATGTGTTCTGTGTACTAGCTGCTTAGAATAATTCAAATGCTATATGAGATCCAAATGTGATTTTTGTTATGACTGAATGAATCACCAATATGTACCTTGTCAGTAATACGCAGAAACTACTGATATTTAGAATTGCTTTTTGCTCAGCCATAGTTTAGGTTTACATAACCCCAGTGGTAAAATAAACATGAAAAAAACATCTGTTCAAATAAATTCAGAATTACTAAATGACTTACTCTCAAATGACACCAGAAAGAAAGCTCATAGGAAAATGTTAACAAACAGTAATGCTGCATCACAGCTTCCATAACTTTGTCTCAGCATGGCACACCACAGAACAAGCTGTCTGCCAGTTTCATTAAATTATTTGGAAATTGCTTTTTGTTATGCACTAGGGTACATTTTTCAGAAAACATTATTTTGTTGTTAAAGTTGAAAACTATTTTCATTGATTCAGTCAGTTTACAATGTGTTGCTTTTAAGGAAGGGTGAGTTATGAGAAACACTGGAGTTCCTGCGTGTTGCTAACCTGACTCCATCAGTGCTTCCACATGAATGATAAGCACTGATGAGCACAAATGATGAGCAGCTGTCACTTCAAAAGCTTCATTTGCAATAAACAAGTAAGTGTTGAGAAGAGGAATAGAACACTGTACATTTAAGGCAAAAATGCAGGCTGTTAATTATCTTGCTGAAAATCCTAAAACCATGCTTCCAATTTAATTTAAGACTTTGCATTATCACAAGACCTTTCTACAGTCTTTTTCTCTCACCATGAGTATTAGAATAATTTATTTCTATTTTTAATTTATCTGCGAGTTCTTCTTCATCTCAGATCTGCAATTGCAGATCTCTGATGTCTTCTAATGTCCATTGAATTTACACAGATGTCTATTATTCATTTCAGTGGGTCTTTTTATCCTGCATCATTTTACTGTGATGATTTTGTCTTTCTGGGTGTGTCTTTCAAACTTTCTTGACAGTTGCTAGGCACTTCCTAAAGTTAATAGATTGCTCCATGGACAAAGTTGTGCACTGATTTTTTCCTTTTGAAAACAAGTAAGGGAGACTTGATAAAGAATATGAGAAAATATACTTTTGAAGAGTGAAAGAAAAGAAGTTAGTATTATGTCTTCATAAATCTTAGATGCAACAAATTTGAATGGCATCACCTGCCCCAATAAAGTAATATTTTATGTCTTGTAAAATGACATGAATGGGTTTTTCATTCATTCTCTCTATAAACAGTAGTAAATAAAATAAAGGGGTATAAGTCTTAAGTAGTCACAACTACTTTTACCATGCCTAAAGCAATTCTCCTTTATCACAAATAATTTATATTTTGAAGTCATATTATCCTCTAAGAAACCTTTGTTCATTTGGGTTTTTTCCTTGAACAGTAAAATTTCTATTGCCTTAAATCATTGCGTTGAATCTCTTCAATGCCTTCTTTGATTTGATATGAATTTATAATGCTTTTCTTCTTCATCTCGCTAGTTAAGAAAGAAATTACAGTACTTTTTCTTACAGTAAGAATGCACTTAATAAGTAGTCTAACTCCATTTTGAGACTTGCCATTCAACCATTTATTTGTTTATAAGCAATTTATAGAGCATGTCCACAAGGACTGTTTGTATACGCAAACGCGCTACATCTGAGGCCTACTTGAAATCTTATTGATTCTTCAAGTATGTTTTCTTATTTTCCAAATGCAGAATTGCTGTAAATGCAGAGTTGATCATAATTTTAATTAGCTCTTGAATATCAGCTTTGAACAAAAAAGAGAACTAAAGAAGAAAGTGATTCACGGTCATAGTATTCAGTTCCATTACCTAGTCTAACACGCCTCAAATTGCATAATGAGAATTATTAACAAGTATGGGTTTTATTCTACTTCAGTTGATACAAAAGTTACAGATATAAAGAGGTTAATCATTTACATCTTTCAGACCGTGCTTTCATTGTATTATTTGATATGTATTATTATGTTGTCAGCTGCTTACTTAAAATGCAATCTATTCTGTTCCCCAAATGAATCAAGAGCAAGTGAAAAATGCCTGCAATAAAAGTTGTAGCTAAATACTGTGCAGGAACAAACTTTTATTTTTGGACTCAATATGTAATTTCTATTGATGAGGGCTTGATTATTATTATATGGACACTGGAACTGCTGAGATAATTATTGCATGCAGTTTCTGATAGTTTAAAAACAAATGAGCTCTTTACCCTTTGGATGTTTTAGACCAGGCAAAAAGTATGTCTCCTTTTATCTTGGGCAATATAACTCCATTTTTAATTTATCTTTTATTTTATCTTTAATCTATCTTTATCAGGAGGAAGATGATCAAAATTTTCAAGACATTACTTCAAGTACTTTTATGACTTCCAAGTGCTGTTCTTAAAATGACTCATTTTATAGCAACTGCTTTTAACCACAAGGTTTTTTTAACACAGACAATAAGATTGGACCAGTTTATCATCAAACCTGGATGAAAAAAAAAATGGAAAAAACCCCCCAAGTAGTCCAAGATCCGTAAAAAATTTTACTTGAAAAGTAAAGATGTGAGCTTTTGAGATTTGACAAGGACTTGTTAAAGACACAATAAATATATCTAGTTACATTAATTTAATTTTTTTCCTTGTTGCTGATAGTAACATACTGGTTACCATTATGAGGATCCTCTTACTAATTTTTTGTAGAGCAAAGTCAATAATAAATAAAAGACATTTTATGCAACTCTGAAATATTATTGGAAATGCATTAAAATATCTGATGTTATTTTGAATTATAAGAGATAAAGACATTTAAAATGTTAGAATAATATTTTTATTACAGAACCATCTTCTTAAGTAGTTCACATAAAATTCTTAGTATCTGTAACTTATGAATAATACAGAAGTTTTAATTAGCTATGAAAGAGGAGATTAGGTCACACATTTTAATATTAAGTTGGAAGAAACCAATTTAAAGCTGGATTCACTTTCATATGTTAATAAAACATTTTTAAGGGTAGATGTCAATGTTTTAGCAGAATATTATTAGTTTTTGGTCATTACTGGATAGGTTCATGAATATTTATTTTCCACTGCTTATATTAATATTGCAAAAATTGATGTATTCTCACGTAATGTGGAATGAGATAACTTCTTTGGATGCTACAGGATATGAAGCCAGGTTAATGTTTTCAAATGGATGACTAGTTGCGGAATAGCATATATAGAAAAAATTGTTTCATGGAAACTCTCATTTTACTGAGAGTTACAAATAAGACTGACTGCAGGATACCTGATTTTTAAATAAAGTAGGACATGTAAGGAGTTAAGATTAATCCTTTTGTGAATTAAAAAACAGACTTGTACATCTTATAAAGTATACAGCAAAACTATCCACAGTGCACTGTAGGAGGAAACAGCTGTCTTGAAATTTCGGTTTGTAATGGTGGAAATGCCTGAAGAATCATTAATTTATTTTTCTTTCTAATATTCACCCAAAAAAATTGATATTAACAGCCAAGAGTAAGACTGCAATTTTATTTGCAAAAGGAAAGGATCTTAAGACCCAGTAACTAGTCCTGCCTCCTTCCCAGCCATCTTCAGAAATGAGGAAGTAATGCAAAGTTGTACTACCCAGGTAGATCCCATCTCCATGTATCAGGATTAATCTTCTGTGAAATGAGTATTGTAATGACAGATGGAGGTTTTTTTTCTTTTATTTGTCTCTAAATGTTCGGTATTGATATCTCAGATTCTCTGATCTGAATTATTTTTCTTTTTATATTTTTATAAAAGAAAATACAGTCAAGAGAGACACATTCTGTTACTGGAAATAAGTCCAATTTTGACTTAAGCCAGAAATGCTGGGTATTATTTTGGTTTTTTTGTTTTGTTTTTTGTTTGTTTTGTTTTTTGTTTTTGTTTGTTTGTTTGGGTTTTTTGTTTGGTTTGTTTTGATTTGTTTGTTTGTTTTAATTTTGAAGAGGGCTTACTTGGTCATTGACAGAACCTAATATTAAACAGAAAGTAATTAAAGGAGTTATTCTTGTTTAGGTAAATATCACTGGTGGGGTCTGAATGTTAGCATTTGCTTGACTTTAAGTGTATTACTGAGAGCAGGGAAGTCTCCAAAATGCCATATTCCTGAATTGTGTCCTACAGTAAAACACGATTAGATGTCATCGGGATTGCCTAATGTGAGAAATATACCTGCACATTAGGATGGATCTGTGGTACTCGTTATAACTATTAACCCCTCCAGAAGCTTTTTGATTAAATAAATGAAACTATCAATAACATGATTTTAACCATCTGATGTATTTTCTCTATTAAGTTATGAATGTCTAGATATTAAGTACCTGAATCATTCTCCAAACTTTTGAAAAGTATTAAGGTCAATGATGCAGTTGAATATATTTCTGTCATATTTTTTTAAAAAATTAAATACTTTCAACTGTTATACAATGATGGCTCTGGAGTATGAAAGCTTTTGGGTACAGGACAAGGGTAAAAGAAATGAAAATGGAAATGTAAGCTTTGTTCAGCATGAAGCAAAGGATTTTAGAGATGATATGGAGGATACACCAACATCTCAGGGGATTGATGATTCAGTCTTGAGGTCCATTCAGTCTGTAGTCATTTTACTGGGGTTATACTTTTGTAGTTCCAGTCAAATAGGACAAGATAAATCCTAATATAATTATGTTTAATGATTAGATTTACCAGCTTTTCAAATTTTATCTTTTCTGTGGAGTAAAAGTAATTTATGTTTGGTAGCAATTTTTTTTCTCCTATAATGGTTGATTTCAGCCTTTAATTAAAGCAATTTTTTTCTTTTATCAACTGCAAAAAACCTCAGATCCTCCTAGCTGCACTATTTCTTCTATGCACTGCTCTTGAATCATGATTTTGCATCTTAACTAAGGAGGAGGAACACACAATTATTTAATGCATCAAAAATATTTTAAATTTAGTTTATATGATTGAATGTTACCTTCCCTTCCTCTAAAAACAGTTATTTTAGGGAATATGTGTTTTAACTCCAAAGCAATAATACATCAGGGCCAAAAGGAAGTTGTTTCATTTACCTTGGCATCTATACTTTCAAAGAGTGTTTCATTCATTGTTCCTATAATTTATAATCTGAGTTCTTCTTAAATGTGTTTAGTAAAAGTGCCACTATGCCCCTTTGCACCATAGCCTACACCATCATTCAATTGCTTTCACTGCTAATAATTTTTATTGATATCTGTCTAAACTTTTCTCAGCCTCAAGACATTGTTCTTTGTCTGTCATTTCTTGAGACTGTGACTGAGATTTTTATCATGTAAACTGTCACTATGAGGGCATTTGTAGACTGTTGGAAACACATAATGCACCCTTAGTATTCACCATTCTAAATTACTTACATTCAGCTCACTCAGTCTCTCATTCCGGGATTTATCCTCCAGCCATTGTGTCAGACTCATTTCCTTTGTAAGTTCTCTATTTTTTTTCTGTTTTCCTATTACCTTTTGGGGATAGGAACGTGTAACCAAAGAAATGAGTAACCTGTAGTTTGGTCAGAAAGAAAAATGCCAGGACTACATTAAGGCAGTAAATAGTCATATATTCCAAAGCACACTTTCCTGTTGTTTTCCATCAGTCTAATAATGTCTAGTTCATGGGACCTTATTTACACACATTTCTTTCTTTTAGTGTTTTGTCTTGAAATGTTATTTCAGTGTTATAAAATCTATGCAGAAATTTGAAAGTACATTTGATGATGCTAAAGTGGCTCTTCATCATAATAAATTGCTCTTCAACCATAATGGTAATTGAAATCACTTTCTGATTATTCCACTGCCGGAAAGTTGAATTGATCTGATATGTCGCATCTTTCATGTTCCATTAATGGTTTTCAAAATGCATCAAAATGTAGTGTGTGCAGGTATCTGCATTTTATAATAAAATTACAAAACTAAGAAAAAGTGTGTTTAGGTTATATAAAATACTTCAAGTTTAAACAAAATGTAGAGGTTATGCATTATTGAGGTTTAGCAAATTTTATCTTGCTCCTCCTAATAAGATAAAGAGCTGTTGGATTTTGACTCAATTTTCGAGTTTCTACTGTTAACCATGTTTTGCTTCTATCAACTTTAGTATCAGACACAATGTATTCAAAACTTCCAGAATGCAACAATTAACATCCTGGCGCACACACATACAAAAGCAAAGAAACAAACATAGGATAGAGAATGAAAAATAAGCTAAGTAACATTTGTTGTAGAAGTGTAAATATCAAAACGTATTTGCAGACTTGTATTGTTTCATGGAGTCAACAGTAACTTTCCCTGAGCACCCATCAAATATATTCATACAGCAAAAGCCACACATGGTGAGCACTATTACTATTGCTGCTGCTGAATATAGTGCTTAAGTGCAAGTTTCTAAAAATGTTACTTTGGGAAAGAAATACAAAATAAACCAAACATATTTTGGGCATGGTTTAGTTTCAGAGTTTCGAAGCAGTTCAGAGACACTTCTTGGAGAGCTACCGAGGTAGCTGCAGTGTTAAATGCTCAAACACACCTTGGCTGTGCTCCATTGCAGCAGACAGTTGGCATCCAGTGCCCAGGAGAAAGGAAACAGGAGCTCATAGAATAGCCTCTGCATATTAAGGTCAATGAATATTAAGAATGAAACTGTTGCTGGATTAAATAATCTGACCTACATGATGCAGGCTCTCCTGCTTTTCTAAATTAAATTATTATGTTGCTTTGAATGCAACATAACCATTGAAACAGAGCAGTCATGTAAAAGAAAGAACCCATTCTCTGCCACTCTTGTAGAAAAAAAATTATTGTGATCTTGATTTTAAGACTTTTAGCAGAAATAGATTTATCTTTGACAAACTGTTTGACTGGTAAATTATGGTCTGTGCTGGTTTTGCAACACTGGTGAGGAAGTTGGGGATATGTGGGGGGTTGGGAGGAGACACAAGCTGGGACAGGTGACCCACACTGACCAAAAGGATATTACAAACCATATGACATCTTGCTCAGTATATAAAGTGGGAGGAAGAAGGAAGGGATGGCTGTTTGGATTTGGTGTTCTCAAGTAACAGTAATGTGTGATGGGGCCCAGCTCTCCTGGGGATGGCTGGACACCTGCCTGTCCATGGGAAGCACTGAATTAATTCCTTGTGTTGCTTTTGCTTTCGCTGTTAAGCTGTTTTTATCTCAGCCCTTGGGTTTCCTACCTTTTACCCTCCCAATTCTCTCCTCGATCCTGCTGTGGGGGAGTGAGTGAATGGCTGTGTGTGCCTTGGTTGTTGGCTGGGGCTAAACCAGGACAGGCTCATACATTTGTTTTGTCTTATTGCTAATCTGAATTTTCTTTATTTCTGGTTACAGATGCTGGAATTTTTTGTAGCTTCCTTCCACCTTCCCCCGCTGCCCACCCCCTGTTAACTATTGTGGAAAACCAATTGCACTGTTTCTTTATGTTAATGGCATATTCTTTACCTCTGATCATTTTTACTGCCTCTGTGAAAAGAATTTATGTACTATGCAAGGCATTGTTTGCAGCCTAGTTTGGTTCTTAGAGGTGACAAATCCTAGAAGCATTAAGGGCAATAGCACTGACCTCAACATGTACAGTTTGGTTGCTTTGTTTGTTTTTCTGATAAACAGTTAAAGGGCAGAATTTTGAGCATCTTGCAAGGTCATCATTACAGAACTTTTCAGCCTGACTTTTCTGAACATCTTTTTCTTGAGCATCACCAGGTTTTCAAGGGGCACCATAAGAGTTCCACACAGTCACACTAATGATATTTAAGGTGGAGAGTCATACAGTGAGTGAATGGTATGGATGTACTTTAGGATGTATGGTTTATTTCATCAAATTCCAATAAATTTCTTTTCCTGACTCTTTAAGTCCCTAGAAACATATAAGTTGTAGACACATTACTGCTTTGTATGTACTGTTCTTTAGCAGAGAAAGTAAACTATCCTGATTGTAATACTGTGCCATTATATTAGCATCTGAGTGCCTAAAATAGGTTAGACTGGTATTTGGCAATTCCTCTGGGCCTTCACAGAAACACCATGTTCTGTTCTCTCCTGATTGCAGAGAACTCTGAATTAGTTTCCAGTCTGTGTTGTCAGGATAGCTGTCCTTTTTAAAGTTACCACATATTTTCATGGATTTTATTTTTTTTCATAACTACAGAATAAAATTTATGCACAGAAGAAAAGCTAGTGAATACAACATTATAAGTGATAAACTATTTCAATTACTTCCTATTAAAATTCAGGAGGCAATGCAATTAATTTTCTGAGTAAGAACTTATACCTACTGACGTTAGGCTAGGTTTGTATTTGTATTCAGATGCTTCTACCATGTTAATGGTGATGATTTCTCAGTCTGCTAGGAGCTTTAATTTTGTACAGAAATTAGTTTGATGCTCATGACATTTCCTCCTATATTATTCCACTGTAGTTAAGAACACATAACTGCTCCTATCCTAAACTGTTTTCAGCTACAGACAGAATTCTGTTTAACGTACAATGAAAGCACTGAAGATATCAAGAATGTCAAAGGCTAAAACTACGATCTTTCCATCTAAATTACATTTTGAGATGGTTTATCATTCAGACTTAAAATCCAAAAAACCCATGTTAAAAGCCTGAGTACAGCCCTGCATTGCAGAAAATTAATTAAATCAATTATATGGGTTCTCACAATCAAAGTAACATAGAATTTAACATAGGTTAGTAGTATATATATTATAGCAAGATATAGAAATGGCAATTCTTTGTTGCTGTATTACTTTCATTAACTACCAGGTTTCTTTCCAGCATCTCTGTATTTAAGCTTAACAAAAACGATGATAAAAATATTATTAAACTGTTAGAATCCATATGACAGAGACTTGATAAGTAGTGGTCTTCAAGAGGAAAACTAAAAAGCCTAAAATCTTAATCCTGGGAATCCAGTGGAATTAAATTCTTACATCTGTGGATGTAAAAACTCTGTGAAAAGACAAATTTTGGTCAGGATGAGTTGAATCATGGCTATTCCCATCATTGCATGATAGACACAAAGCAAGGAAGGAAGAAAACCAAATTGTCTTCTCTGTTAATATTCTAGTTTGCATCACCTCAGTACTGAAGCCTACGCACATCAAGCAGCTGCTATCTGTGAATTCCCAGCTGGTTCTTAAGCACACCCCAAATACAACACACAGGTTGTTTAACAATATTATTTCATTAATCATTTGCACTTTGTCCAGTTTCTGTCATCATTTTTCGGGTTCAAATAAAGATAATAGTTTGTGAATATTCCCTAAGATATGTATAAATGTATATATAACTCCATGAGCAAAATATTAGATGGAGGTGTACAAACTTAGAAAGCTTTCTTCCTGATCCCATCTAATATTATAGGTAAAACTGAAAAAGCTTCACAAGTTTCCAGGAACTGCTAACTATTTTTAAGTATCAGGTATACAAAATAAGAGTCCAAATAAGTGGTTTAAAATACATGGTGAAAAACTCAGAACCAGTTCCTTTTTAAATATGCATATTATTCCATAATATGGGCAGGGATCTTGAAAATCATGTCTTCTCTGAGTGGTACCTAAGCAACACAGCAATTAGAGTAAGTTTTAAAGAAATGAACAGTTCACCTTAGCTTTGATATTTATTTATGTAGGTGTCAATGTTCTTGACTTTTTCAAGACAAAATTACTCTGGGTGAATGATAACAAAGGAATAGAAGGTTGAGTGAATGGGTGTCTTTGATCACATCAATTCGCCCATTTATTCATTTAGTACCTCAACAGTACCAATAAATGTTTCAATTGGTATAGAAGTTAATTACTGGGCTGTTTTTTAAAAACACTAAAATGCATCATATCCTTATAAAGAACTAATTCTAAAGCTAATTTCATTTTTGAAACTATTGGAAGTAGAAATAAAAATAATCTGAGATGTTTAAGATGGTGGATAACGTGTCACTGGAATATCAGAATTGTTTCTTTGGTCACTAAAAAAATTAAACTAAACCAACTGAAGGACAAAAAGAACTTTTCTCAATGGACCCACCTGTAAAAATGAGGGCAATAGTTTATGTACAAAAACACAGTTGTAGATATCTTATACCTAAAGGTTAATTTGCAAACACATCTGTTCAGAGAAATGCTCCATTTTCAGTTC
This sequence comes from Acanthornis magna, assembly GCA_036785705.1. Classification (NCBI taxonomy): domain Eukaryota; kingdom Metazoa; phylum Chordata; class Aves; order Passeriformes; family Acanthizidae; genus Acanthornis; species Acanthornis magna. The sequence goes on along the minus strand of JAWUZG010000018.1, from coordinate 23,875,060 downwards.
TACCTGCTCATCAAAGCACTGACCTTAAACACAGCCCTGGGGCAATGCTTTCATTTAACTGCACCTGAATGATCCTCAGGCAATTCAGACATATCCAAATTAATTGAACAGTCAAAATATGACCTCTTAGGATCTCTTTCAGTTCATTTCAGAGGCTGCAGGTACAGATCGTATAATGTTATAGAGATTATATATGATATAGAGATTATGTATTGTATGACCTGAATGTTAGGCTGGAAAATAAATAAACCTTGCAGTTGAAGGTGATCTTTTCTGCTTCCTAGCTGTAAATCAATGTAAGCATGCAAGGTCACTAATATTTTGACTTCAAAAAAAGGCATTAAATATTAAACCAAACTTGTATATAAAACAAAGGGTACAAGTAGTAATAAGAAGTTTCATTACTCCCCAAAAGTAGATGAGATCCACCATTAATGCCTGTCTGATGAATAAGGATAACAGCATGTACTTGTCGATTTACACAATATTGATTTAACAGTCTCAGTATCTTTCCTCCTAATTGCTTTTGGATCATCAGCTTGTTTACATTTACTGCATGCAGTCAGTGGATCTCACAATTTGCAGCCAGGAGAAAGTGAGTAGATGCAGAATTGTCCTTCAGACCTAAGTGAAAGCATATTTTACTTGACACAAATACACATAGAGCTCTTAAAAATGTCAGTTTATGGCCTAAAATCTGTACAAATATTTGCTTCTATCATCTGTTACCTACAAAGCCTGGAACAAGTATATTCATGGTAAGATACACTAATTAAAAGTGAGAAAATTCCAGGAAAGAAGTTTTATGAACTTAATGAGATTACATTTGAGTTGCTAACTGTTTTTATTGCTATAAAAATATGAACTTACACACAGCCTGTGGAATTGTTGTTATACCAGTATAAAAGACATCTGAATCAAACTTGGTCTGCACCGGTCGCTAAATGCTCCTTATGGGTCTCATGGGAAGTTACATTTATTGGTTTTGTAAATCTGGATTACTTTGCAGTACCAAATGGTTCTTCAAACCTTTTATAGCTCCTACACCATCTTGAGAACTATTTTTATTTTACAGTTTCACTTCAAGATTCAACTGCCACAGGATATAACATATGCTATTGGGTTGTTGCCATTTCAGTAATTTCTTACGTCGTCTGTGGAAAAGGTTCAGATTTCACCATAACAAAGGAAGTCCTTTAACCTTCATGGTTAAGAGACTTGATATATATCTTGAGCTTTTGACTTGATCTTCTCTTATGTAAAATAGTGCATAAACACCTGTTCGAAAAAAGCATTATATCAAGCCAAGATATTAATAAGAATAATAGTAGTAGTAGTAACAGTAATAGTAATAATTTTGAAAGGTTCATATCACTACTTTCATCAGCAAAGCACACATATCTGATTCAATCCATTCACTTGTGGTTCAAAATCACTGTTCTGTCTTAATTACTTTTTAAAATTGTTTACTGATATTACGGATACAGCTGTGCCTGCATTACCATTGGATGGTGGAATCTGGTCATAGTTCCTGTGATTATTGATGCTACTCTGCAGATTTAGATGGTGCTATTCGGCTGTTTCTACCCTAATTTTTAACTATTCTTCAGGGAAAAGACAGTCCAAGCAAGGGGTTGGCTGAGGTTGCACTCTCTCTGGCTTTGAAAAGCTGCTGTTATGGAGACCTGTTATATAAATTTTTATATAGCTAAAAAAGTGTTGGCAGTAGGAAGCAGAGTTTCCTTCTGGTGTAGGATAGAAGAATTTAGATAGTGCTGGAGACAAATCAAAGGAAAAATGTGTCTCGAGGAGGAGTTGTAGGTGACAATAAGGCTTAAGCTGAATAGGAGAGAAAAAGAAAGGAAATGTTTAGAGCAAATATTTTATTGAAAAATAAACCAGTAAAAATTAATTAGGGAATGGCAACTTTTCTTCAGTGAAAGAGAAGATCTGGATTTTGACTGGACTGTTACTGAAAATATACAATCATGGAATTATAGAATTGTATAATGGTTTGGGTTGGAAGGGACCTTAAAATTCATGTAGTTCCAGCCCTCCGGCCTGGGGCTGGGGGTGCCGTTTGCTACCTCAGGTTTTCCATGATCCCATCCAACCTGGCCTTGAGTACTCCCAGGGATGGGCATCCACTGCCTCTCTGGACAACTTATTCCAGTGCTTCATCAGAGTAGGGTAAAGAATTTCTTTCTAACACTTAATCTAAAATACAGGTATTTATTTTACCTACTTTCCATTTTCTGATCTTACAAAGGAGTTTCTTTTTGTCATTACCTGTAATACAACTTCAAAAAGTTACTGTAATGTCTACAGTAATGTGACATGTGACTCTCAGTGGACATAATTGTATTTTTATGCAGTTTTGCATAAAGTTCTTGTCATTGAGAAACTCATGATTTTACTTGGTGGGAACCTCAATATGTAGATATCGGCCACACAAGAGATTGAGAGGTGTTAAAGAATTTATTTTATATCTTTGTTATCTTTTTTTTTTTTTGCTAGGATGTATAGAGAAATTTTAAAGAAACACCTTGCAAAAAAATTCTCAGAAAAGTTGATTCTTTGGATCATGCCTGAGTATCCACATAGCGGAACTTTCCTTTCTCATAAAACATTTCAGTATGATTTTTTTTCTGTACAACAGTTAAAATTATCTGAGTGAGGGAATGGGGATATTCCACCGGATAGTACATGGAATGGGCTGGGATTTTTTTGGACCAAAATTCTGCATTTTTGTTTCTTTTAAATAAAAATTATACTATCATATATACAGATATATATGTGTGTATCACACTAATTTCCACAGAGAAATTTTATTGAGAAAAAAATTACATAACTAGCAATATAAAAATTAATTCTAGGATGTCTAAGAACAACCCCAGAAGAAGAGCAAAACAGAGAAATAAAATGAGATTTGAAAAGCTTGTTTTACCCTCCTGCTTTGAATGATTAGTGAAAGTCAAAGTGTTGGAAGCATAATGAATAAAGCAATGTGATAGATTTTCAGGACTTTTAAGTAGTTCAGAAATTTAATTATGGTTTTTATATGTCACTTTTACCTTCCTGTATTTTGTGCTTACATGTGCCCAACTTTATAACATCTGATATAAAAAATATTTTTCTGTAACAACTTTTGTTCATCTATATTTTATTTTTTTAAAAAATTTCTTAATGGTTTTAAAATTACCCCCTGGGGGTAAGTAAATGCTCATTTTAATTCAATTGTTGGCATTTCTAATGTTTTACTCTGGAGCTGGGAGAGTTTACAAGTATCTGAGCATCTTCAGTAATAGATTCTGACATTTCTGACTTCTAGCCAAGTGGGTTTAGAAAGAAGCTGCTGCCATCTCTGTGACAGAGCTGAATGTACGGTGCACAAAGTGCATTTGCCAAGGCTTCTTTTTCAACGTGAGACTTTAAATGAGATATGTCTGGAGGGTAGGAACATATGGTTGCTCCATGAAGTCGTTTATAGGAGGCATTTCCTTTTCCAATCACATCTGTAGCACTATCAGATGGCCTATTTTTTTCTAATTTACTCAGCCAGAAGAATTCACTACCTGTATAATATGATCCCGACCAAATATTTCTGGTTCCCAGAAGAGCCAGCTCCAACAGTACAGAGCACAAGCAGAGAAAGCAGATTTTTTTTTTCTTCTTATAATTCTATAGTGCTCCTAGCAGAGTTTTCCATTAAGGATAGCTATTTTAGTACAAAAATGGCAAACCAAGTAGAATCCTTTTCAAGACCAAAGTTTTTATGGGAAGTATGCCCCAATCAACACACCCTTTTCTTTAATTTTTGTCAGTTTTGACAGGAGGTGAAGCAATTGTAACATATAATACAAACTGAAAATCGAGAATACAAAATATTGCATTCTAATTTCAACATATCTCTATAACTTCACACACTATTTTACAGTTACAGCAGGCTTTCTGTTTTTCTTTTTGTTGTCAGGGTGATCTGTGAAATAAGACATTTACTCTTACAAGTGAATTCTTTTCTTTTTGTTCTGGCAAAGACACTTAAACAGTCTACAAATAAGTGGAATACCTTCTACCATCAGAAAACTGAATTCTGGCGATTTGTTAAAAAAAAAATCAGTCCTGGTAGAAGCTGAATATACAAATTATTTTGTCCAGAGAGAGTTTAAAAAGACCTCAATTAGTATTAAAATCATGGCAAAAAGATTAGGTATACAAAGCAGTATTTTCAGAGAGAGTGTCGTTGTTGTGGTAAGATATTGATCTTTAGCCTGTGAATGTTTAAAACAGTTAGCTGTATTCTGTGCCAGCAAGAAGTCTATAACCTGATAGCTTATTTCTGATCTGCCTTGTTCTTTTGATTTTATCTACTTTTGCTTTTCTTGATTTAAAAATTCTTGTGTAATTTTCCTGTCTGTGTTTCTTTGGAGGCTTCCTGATATGAGGCAAAACATGTGACTTCCTCAGTGTATCACCCACTATAAGAAGATTCTTTCCCATAAATAAACACTGCTGAGTCTCCCTTTGCTGAGTAAGTAAATCTCCACTTACAGTTACAAAATTTTCTTTAAATAAAGAAAAGGAGCTGTTGTAGTTTTCATTTTTTTTCCCCCCACACTTTTTCTGTAATGCAAACCAAATGGCCTGGGAGGACAGAAAATTGCCCTGTATATCTAAGAAATTCATTTGTAAACAGACTCTGGTGGTCATGGCTGTGAACTGCTGGGTCATAGCTATGAGCATACTTGCAATCCCTTTTTGCCATTTGGGAAATTCGGACATTTATAATAGGCATGAGAGATATCTGTGTCATTTCCGCACTGGGATATTTACAGCTGGATCTTTCAGGCCAGATTTTGGGCTGGAGGAAGGGAAAGATTTTTGCTGCAGGACAATGTGAGAACTACTGTGCAAATGCAGGATTTTTGTGAATTTGATTTTATTATGTACCTCTACACGTTACATGTGCCCCCTCATGAAAGTCAAAACTTGTCTGCTAATGTAAAAAATCTTCCTGCTAGTATTTTAAACAATGTTTTAAATTTTTTAGTAGATAGAAGTCTACTAAGTGCAATGACAATTAAAGACAAATGCTATCGTTGGAGTTATCAATGCATGAATATTTCCATAATCAAAACACAACTTGATACATTTTACAAAAATATTAGGAATGTAGTTTCTTTAAGAAGGGAAAATGCTAGATATTTCCTCAAAACAGAAAATAAACCTGCCATAGTTAAGAGGTGCTTTAACCTTGGGAGGGACTAATTTTTGTATTTCCAAAAGCAAATGGGAATCTGTCAAGATTATGTCATGTGTGATGTCACTTATCTTAGGAAGTTGTTGGGTGCAATTATGTTTACATGCAAAATAACTATGCAACAAAGTATGAAAAATAGATGTGGCATGAACATGTATTGTTCCTTTCTGTGTTTTAAAGTTTCTTCTTCCTCAAATGAACACAGTTTTGGGTAAATTTGTGTGTTTGCTTTAAATCTTCTCTGGTCTGATTTCAGTAAATCAGCTGTCTGATATCTTGTTTGTTTCTGAACAACAGACAGACTGAAATAATATAAGTTCCTGGAGTGTAAACTGACCTCATCTATCCATAAGAAGCATGAAGTTTCATAGCTTAACTTAGACTTTGGGCAATGTAATGACTGAAAGCCAGATTTTCTGTGGTGTAAATTAAATTAATTCTCCTTCTCTGCCTTCAGTGACTTGCACAAACTTACAGCAGCTGAGCATATGACCTTACACTCAGAGTCAATTTGTCCATGAGAGATACAGACAGGGCTGTGAAATGAAATGCATTTAGATTTTTCAGTTCTCCTCCAGACATTTTTACTCATTCATTTCCTTTTTGCCTCCTGGTGTCTTTGGGAACGAGGCAAGAAGAACAGCATTTAAACCTGGTTCAGTAAAAATGTAGACTACAATGGTGTATTAGATTCATATATTACAAATCTGTAGCATTTATATATATACAATGCCTGTACTATGGGGCTAAATTGTGCCCACACATCCCTCTACTTTTATTCTCAATTTGCGAGTGCAGATCAGTATTTTAGCATATTTTGCCAATATCTCTTAACTTTTTATATACATCAATGATATCAGCCATCACAATTCATCCATGAATTTAGCAGCATTTTCTTTATTTTAATATATGGTATAAACCTGACTTACAAGCTGAAAATATGGCTTATTTTTCCTATTGTCTGTGTTTCTAAAATGGATTCAATACACATTCAAATGCACATTTAGCAAAATTTGCTTTCTTTATGTTATACTTGCTTTACAGATGTCGATACAGCAACTTTAAACCGCAACAAGATGTCAGTGAGCATGACAAGCCACATTATTTTTCACCATCTGTATTCAAAGGGCTTCAGGAAATCAATGTTTGTATCCTCCTCTCTGAGGAGCACTTACTGTCAGTTGAAGTAAATGTGTTTAATCCACATACTTTCTTTTGAATTTTAGGGAACAGATGCTCTGCCTTTGTGTAAGAGGACAAGCCAATGAAAATGTGTTTCTGTTAAGCAGCAGCATTAGACAAGTTTTACCAAAGTGTGTTGTTAGAGCACTTTCTACACATACCTGTCTTCCTCTAAAAGTGGGCAACTTCCAAAAGACTTTTTTTGTTTTCTGGTCTTGCAACTAGACATATCATTCTTGGCTAGATTTTTATGCAGGATTTTTAATTGAACTATTTTGGTATTATCATTATTTAATTTGTCTAACTTGCTGAAAAGATAAATCAGTTTTCAGTAAAATGGAGTCATAATTATGCTTTTATTCAAAGCATGTTTTTTTACCATATCTCAGTTAGAAAACCTACTTGATTAAACCAGAGTTCCACAAACCATACTTCTTCGTCCCACTGAGTACATTCAAGAAATAATTACAATCTATCAGTTACAGTGTTTCATAGACAAGACCAAAATGCCATGGATTTTCTTTAGAGAAAGCAATAAACATAAGGGCAGGTTACAGTATATTATCAGCTAGAGTTAAGCAGACCTCACCCAGCCACTTTGCTGAAACTGATTATGGCTCTGTGCGATAATAACTGATTAGAATTGTTTCATGCCAGGATCTCTTAAAGGTATAATTCTTGATAATTCCTTTTTCCAACCACAGGAAAACAATGTCAACAAGATGTTAGCTGTCAATATTATTGTAATGCTAAATTTTATATGCGTGTAACAAGCTACTGAGAAAATGGGAGTCTTCCTTCAGCCTCTGCATAACTCTGCACTACTGAAGCCTCTGTAGGTATGAAATGGCTGCACCATAGTTGCTAGGAGACAGTAAAGCTATTAGTTTTAGCTGCAGCATGACCTGGGTCTACCTCTCATAGAGCTTCCCTGTACCATGGGCAAATCCTGCATGGAACGTTCAAAAGCAGTAAAAAAATTTCAGCAAGCTTCTGGGCCTCAACTAAATAAGTTCTGAATGCACAGTATCAAAAGGTAACTTAGCATAGGGAAGCAGATTTAAAAGAAGAACATTCTTCAACTTTTCTCAAAATATCCTACCCACAATCTTAGAATACTCAATTTGATGTTTTCCAAACACATATCTTCTCAAAATGCAAAGGTGTTTCATTAAACTCACTGATAAAAAGGTAGTGCTCTTATTCTTGCTTGTGTGTCCTTAAATCCTTAATACTGCTTCTCTGAGAGTTTCCTGTTTTTCAAATGGACAGGTTTCTTACTGCAGCTCCAGCATCTTTTATAGAAGAAAATCAGATTTTAATTCAGCCTAGTCCTGTATAAAACACAGCATACATTTCTAGTGAATTATCGATAATAGTTGTTGCTACTGGTTGCCCATGGTTTTGGTTTCCATAGGAAAAATAAATTTGTGGTTAAGATAACAGAATGGGACACATCAGGATCATAGGATTTAAGGAAGGGATTATGCTGGACATCTAGAATTTCTTACATTGCATTGCCCATTGCATTTCTTCAAATTATTCTGAAATGCCTATAAGTTTTGATACATTTGAAACATGACTGTAAATTTATTCTTGATTCTGCCATATAACTTTGGCAATTTATTCCATGCATCTGTGCCTTTTTTGGTGTCATCTGTGTATAATGGAATAATATTTCCTCCTACGCAGAATAGAGATTTTTTCATGGCTGAGGATTGTTTAGTTGCAATGGCAATTGAAAGCATCCAAGAAGAAAGAAGTGAGAGATTCCTTATTAAGTGATAACAAGTATTGGAAGTAAAACAGAAGAACAGAAAAGCAGTCCAGGGCTCTTTTTGGTACTTTGAGGCCACAAGAAGAATGGATTATATGATTTCTCTTTGCTCCTTGAATTTTTGGAACATTTTAGGAAATGTAATCTATCAATACAAAATAAATACTTCCTTCAAGCTTGAAAAAATTACTTAGAGCTTAGGATATAAAAATATTAAAATCTACCTTCGTGCAGAATCAGGTTGTAGGTACTCTGAGCACCCAAGCAGTGAATTATGATTTAATCAAGACATAGGGCTTAGATTTATGATAGCTCTTTCAGAGGCTTATTTCTTCTGGTTTCAAGCTAGGTGAGAATGTTGGAGATGTTGGATGCATCATTTCTGTGAAGTAGATAGGAAGTAAAGTTAGGTTCTTCAACAAGAATGGAGACAATAATTCTAATGCCTTATTTTTATGGTTCAGTAAAAACTGAATAGTGATAGCACATCCTGAGTCCATCTGTTCCAAAACTCAGCTAAATTCAGAAATACAGCCATATTTAGCAAACTGAAAGACCAGGACAGACTTCTATAGGAAGGGGTGCAGATATCTGTCTTAGGCATTTATGGGAATATTGTACTTTGAGAGCCTCTGAAAGCTGGAGCTAATCACAGGACCCCACACTCTGTCATTTGTAAATCTCAAAGCACTTTACAATCTTGGCCAAAAATTAATTTGCTGATCTTTTGTAACCATAAACAACATTTTGGATTAGGTCTTCTGATACTGAGTGGATAGGAAAAGAGTCCATCACTCATTCTACTTAAATAAAATAATGATGATGACTCTAGATTGATATAACTATATTGTTCAACACAAAATTCCAAACTGATTTATGAGCGCATTTTGAAAGGTGATAAAAATTTAACTTCTGATGTATGAATGAATTTATTTCCACTCTGTTATTGCAGTCTGTGTTTCACAAGGTGAAACTCTTGGATTTGGGCTATGTAGCTACTGCACTGAAAGGTCTCTAAAATATTTGCAGTGGGGAAATTTTTCAAAGGTCTTTGGGAAATTAGGCAAAAAGCCCTCTTCAAATTTCTTTTGAATGGAAGTGGGAATCTAGCTCTTCCACATCTTGAATTAATTTTTTGAAATACAGTAAAATTAGAAATAAATCAATTAAATCAATCAATAAAATAAATTAATTTTTCTTACTGTAATAAGACAAAATATTCTCTACGTTGCTGTAGCTTTAAAGGCAGAAGACAGAAAATACAGTAAGGCAAAAAGACAATTTAATTTCCTTCATCTGCATGAAGCGCCCTCTTTATGTACTTTGCAAAACTAGAAGTTTCAAGATATGCAGTCAGCTATGTAATGCAACAGACTGATCAAATTTAAGTGCATTTTAAAACTATGTTTTAAGCAGATTGTGAAGTTCAACATTTAAATAGAAGACATAAATTTAACCCCTAGTTCACCAAAACTACGGACATACTCAGAAATAAATAGAAAATGTTGGTTTCAACACTTCTTAAATGAGGGAAACTTTTGATATTGTGGCTACCCCATTTCAGACATGAAAGGGAAGTATTAAGACTAAATTACAAGTAGTCTTTGCTAGTGTATTGCTGGTAAGACAATGTTTTAGTTTTGTGACTTTTTCTGAAGAGATTTTTTCAAATAAAAGAGTCATTCTTCTAATATTCCATGTCTCCCTTTAATAACTAAGAACAGTCAATTTAAGCAGATTTTTTACCACTCATAATAAAAAGAAACACATCTCACTGTGTGTAGAAAATATATTTAGTCTATATATTGTTCAACTGCTGGGATACATTCTAAAATATTAAAGTACACTTGGGAAGTATCAAAAGGATTTATGTTAATGAAATATTAATTACTATTTACATAGGATGATCAGACTCTATTATTCTATGTCTGAAAATCAATATCTCTAGGTAGCATTTTTTTCTATTATTGTAAGACAGTATAACTAAAACTTGCTAGAAAAAATGCATCTTGGGCTGGCCTGGGTTGCCCCAGGGAAAAAGTTCCAGAAGAGGATCCATTTGCTGAATTATGCTCTTTTGTGGCAGAAAAATCCCCAAACCAGCACTCATGGCATACAAAAACTGTGTGTGTATTTGCATCTGTCATCTCACCTTTATTACCAAGTTGGGGTGGAAAAGGAAAACCAGTTTATATAAACAGATATTTTCACTTTCTGGGGCCTGATAAGAAGTAGGTCTTTTAAGACTTATCCTCACTGAAGGGAGGATGGAGTTGCTTTTCTTTTCAGCTTTGATGGAGTTGCTTTCAGCTTTAGAGACAAAAGCCTTCAGGCTGCCTCATTAGAGAAATAAGGATATTGAATGTTACTATAATGCAATTGCTGGGTTATCCATGTCAACAGAAAACATCTTTTTTTTTGTAAGGTTCAACATTATTTTTTGCTGGTCTTTTTCAAATGTTATAAATCGAGGTAGTTGAACAAACAAACAAAATTTCAAATATGACAGTACCGCTGGGAAATCTTTTTTGGGTCCTATCATTAAATATTGCTGCTGTACCTATTTATTGTAACTAGAGTTAGGCCAAACCTGGCTTCATTAACCTTCATTTCTTCACTTCTAGTTTGTAAAACAGATCTTTGAATTGGCTGGCTTTTGCATTCCTTTGACAACCTATTTTTGTTTTGTGACTAGTAAACAACAAAACTCATGTGAAGAGTATCCATTTCAATGCAAACTACCTGGTGGTGAGAATCAACCCCTTGTTCCCACAAAAACTGTTGTATGTAATACTTTTGACAGGTAGTGTTTGTGGTAGTGAAAATAATAATAATAATAATAATAACAATAGTAATAATAATAATAATATATGCAGAGTTTAAAGGGTTTTGCCTTAAAGATTTGAAGAGCTGTATTTCAGCAGCAAGATGAAAGTTTATTTTGTTAGCCCAGCAGAATAGGATGAAATAAAATTATAAAAGGGGAAAACCCCAGTACATTATAGCTCAAGGAATGAAAATACATTAATTTATGATCTCATGTCAAATTGGAAATAATCTTTTAAACACAGAAAAATGTACCAGTATACCAACCAGTATACAACCCAGTATACCAAAAGGGCTGAAGCATCAGCAATGCTGCAGCCTGCTTCAGAGTATCAGAACTCAATATTTCCATTAATTTCCTAGTTTTAAAATGCACTAAATAATTTGATGAGATGAAGGAAGGTCTCAGAGAAAAAAAGATATCTTAAACAAATGCCTATAGGCCATAGGATTGTGAGAACCTGGAAGGAAAGATATCTTTAACAGTACGTATTTGTTTTTTTATAACAATTTGTAACTGAGTTGGTTGTCATATTCATTTCCTGCCCTCTGCCTCATTTAAACCATCTGACATCTGCAAATCCATTTTGAAGATATATATATATATATATATATCACATCTTATTTTCCTTATTTTCCATTATTAACCTTTATAAAACATTCAATCACCTTGTTCTAATACATATTTATTAGATACGTCTATAGGTAATGGACAATTTTAATATAGTAACTGATAATAAGATTGGGAAGTCTTCCTGGGCTTTGTTTGTCATTTGTGATTAAACAATATTTCATAATAAGTGACCCCTTCATAACTCTGTAGCAGAGTTTTTGTGCTGCTGTTTCTGATCCTCAGTGTAGAGTGAGGTACAGCAGAACTCTGACAAAAATATTCAAACAGTGTTCTAAATATTATTGTCATCTCATCACAAAAATATACACAAGGGTAGATGGGGGGTTCAATTTGCTTCATAAAGCTTTATGGAAATTTCCAGAGCACTTAGAGCTGCAAGTCAAAAAGTAGAACTTGTGAGTGTTTATCACCGAAATCTAAGCTAGTTGTTTTCAGTTGCACTTGAAAACTGTTTTACATACAGCATGTCATCTTTTGCTACTAAGATAGTGGAAAAGCACCCAAGTCCCTTAAACAATAAAGAAAAGATGTGAGACTCATAAATAAGCATCAGTGAACAAAAGAGTTTCCTGATGTACTTTTCTGAGGAGTGTTCTTCCATGCAAGTGCCTCTATAGTAAATCTAACCCTTTAGGCATTTAATCATTTTATGTGGATGTCTCGTAAATGTCTGTGACTCACACTGGGAGCCAAGTGATCTAACAGTAAATATCATGGCAATAAGATGATGAATCTTGGTGTCTTGGTAAAATGATTACTTGGATTACCTGATTATCACTTAGGAAAAACATCAGGCAAAAAGCTAAGGTGCTGGGAATATTGACAAAATAAAGAAGGGTAGGTAAAATACATGTCAACTTGTCCTCCTTTGAAAATAGAAAGGGCACAAACCTAAAGGGTACATTTGAGACAATTATCTAGGCTCTGTAAAATTTGGTATGTAAATACATACATTGTGGAAAATGTTACCACACCTGTTAATGATTGTTCATCCCAGTGGATTCTTGCATTTCTCTAAAATTGCACTGGAATAAATATTTCAGATAAATATTTGGAATAAATGGGAATAAATGAAATTTATTCATTGAAAAACAATTATTTAATCAAATAGATGTATAAACTACACCAGTTTAAGAGGAGAAAAAAAAAATCTGTATTTGTAGACTGTCAGACTGAAACTACAGGAAATGGAATATCATAGTTTAAACAGTACTTGAATATCAGAATTTTGAATCTCAGCTAGTCTTATTATAATTTACTATAACTTAACTTACTATATTAATACACTATTTAAACAGGTCTATAGTTTGAGAGAGAGAAAAAAAATGTTTTCTCAAAATTCTAGAACTGTTGCTGAACATTAATGGTTTAGTCTGCACCAGACAGTCATTGCTAGTCAAATATATTTTTGTGTGCACTACTTTTGTGACAGTCATGCAGTTTTCAGGACTGATGTTTTAACTGAGGAACAGATTAAAAACTTGTTCCAGTAGGAATTCTACAATTACATGATTCTACCAAGTGACAAATTCATCTTACTGAAAGAATATCAAAGTGGGCAGTTGTTGAATCTTTGACACAGTTCAAGATAGTCACAGAGATGTCAGGAAAACTCATATTGTGAAAACATTAGAGCTAGACAATCATATTTCAAAAAGATGACTAAGACAAGACGATGGGATGCCAATGAATCAAAAGTTAACATTTCCTTGATGCTGTCTTTATGAAAGCCTTTTTATAGCTCTGTGTCACTTGCTTGACTGCTGTGTGATCCAATTTGCTCATCTGATCAACAGTCTACACAAGGTTGGATGTCACCATCAGGCACCAAACACTTGCAACATGTAGGGTGAAAGCCTTACCCTGCAAGGTTGAAAGCAGCTGTTAGCAAGCTGCCAGAGGCTATTTTATACAACCATTTCCATTTAGCAAGTGGCTGAGTGGCAGGCAAATGATGCAATGTGAAGATGTTCTCAAGAGAACTGAGAAGCATCTTCTCAGAAGACAAAGATCATCTTTTGATGTCAGCAAATATTCAGTGTGACATCAAAGCTCATCAGCTAAACTGGAAGAGTGAACAGCACAGACAGTGTCAAAGACGAACTGTCCTGCCTTTTTGAAGGACTGTAATATGCTATCACATCTATGAAGACTGGACTAAATTTTTGTTCATAGTTACACTCTGATGTGCTGTAGTATTGGGGAAATCTATAGACTCATTCTGAATATTTTGGAGAAGATATTATGCAAGTATAAGGCATCATTGTGCTGAATTTACTGAAAACTGAAGACATTTTCATAAATAGGACTATTTACTTGAGAATATTCTTGAAGTGTTTCAATAGAATTTTTTCCCCCCCAAAATTAAAGTACTGGATCTTACTCACAGAGGTAAGTGATAGCTTACTATTTAAGAAACTGAGGCACATTTAGGATAAATTTTTTTCACAGGCTTGAAATGCATCATGCATAAGGAAAGTTGCTGTTCCTCTGGATAAACAAACAAACAAACAAATAATGCTTTCTGGGGATTTTATTATTCTTTAGTTGTGTGCAGAGCATAGGGTCCTTCCCATTTCACTGCTCTTCAGTATACAATCAATAATATTGTTTCTAAATGCAATGTCTGAACTGCAATTGCATTAGCAATTGAACTATAATTATCCTAGAATTTCTGCAACACCCTTTGGAAGAAAAAATGAAAAGTTACCATCTTGACTGGCTACCTAGTTTATTTCTGAAATTGTTTGGAAGCTAAACCACTGTTAATCTTCAAAACACTACATAACTAAAATTTTCAAACCTTTCAAAAAAAGTTATTATGTCAATATTTGATTTCATTCCAGGATCAGTAAGTATGCACAAGCACATTAGAAATAACTCTACAGTAGAAAAATTTTTCATATCCCTTTTACCGTTTTTTTTGGTGTCAGTTCTTCAAATGATACGGATTGTGTTTTACACATAAAAGAGAATAGATTTCTTAGCTTGATAAATGCACATTTATGCTTATGTTGCCACGTTTATGCTGTATGTGCTAAGAGCTTATCACCAATACAAGTTATTTTAATTGAACCAAATACATGACCAGAGAGAGGACAGGAAGGGAATGCTTTGTCACCTAGAGATCTGGGAATCCCTGACTTCCAGTGAGTTATTGCTAAGACATATGACTAGAAGGTGGAACAGGACTTTATCACCAAATCATTATCATAATTTATTTGATTTTGGTAGTTCCTCAGACATTTGAGTCATGATTTGAATTTGTGTTTAAAGCTAGGCTGGTACTAAATTCCTTGTTACAGTGGATGCCAAAGGGTCTGGAAGCCAAAGAAGATAAACAGGATCAAGAACAAAGTGCATTGAAGACTTTTAGAGCTGAAACACTAGAGGAATACATAAAGACAGTTAATGCTTTGAAAACCTTTTTCAATAATAGAAAATGCAAACGTTGAATACACAAGATAATGTTACATATAGTGCATAATATATATTATGAAAGGCAGAAACATCATAAGTACATTACAGGGGCTTTTTTCATGTGCTGGTTTGGATTTTTTTTGTCCTTTGGTAAGAATTGATTAGGAGGACACCTAGAGAAAAGTGAAAAGACAGTGTGTTGGAAAAGAGGGGGAAAAACATCTGGGGGAAAAGTAAAGGATGAAAGAGTGACTACAAAGCAGTGTGGAACTAACATGAAAAAGACCTAGAAAGGTACGAGGTATAACTAAAGAACACAGCCCATCAGTACCTGGTGGTCCAAAGGCATTCAAAGCTGATGACATTTTCACTCATTAGCAGCCTTTGCAGCTGCCATATGAATCGTAATTTCTTTCCGCAGAGCCTTTTTTCTAGATGGTTTACTGTGTGTGAATGCATCACATTCAATCTAACATCTCCTGAAGGAATCTTTCCAGTGGCTTCTTGTGACCATAAAAATTTAAAATGAGGTATTACCATGATTAGTTGCAGTTTCACATCTCTTGTCTCATCGTACCTTGCTCTGTTTCTTACGGTATGAAGAGGATGGGCTATTTGCAATGCATAATGTTTGCAAAACTTGCCGTGTTTCACTTCATACATTATTAAACAAAAATATTCTGATTGTATGAGCATGTTTGTTTTGGAACTTATTCACTGAACACTATATATAAACATATCAAGCTATGAGTTATTCATGAACTGTTTGTTTTGATTTTGTTCTGTAGTCCTGTGTCTTTGTAACACAATTGCAGTGGATTGCAGTGGTTTTGTTATTGCTTACTCTTCTGTTTATTGCAGGTTAAACAAGATTTCCTGCTAGCCATACAGAGAATTATGAACTAGGTACACAACAATTGCAAGACTACATTTCTCTGACAAGTGAAATACAAGAACCTATTTAGATATTCTTAAAAATGGAAAACATTCTCAGCAGTGTCAAAGTGAATTCATATTTTTTATTCAAATGAATGCATATATGCATTTTTTCTCGGTATTTATTCGTGTTGAATAGTATTGATAGATATACTCTAAGGAGAAAACAGTGTTATAACTTACCCATGGATAGAAGTGCCGTATCTTGAGTAAAATTAATGACCATGATTTCACTGTCCTGCAATTTTTGCCTCTATTTGGAAAACACAGGGATCTATTCTCCTCTCCCTGAAGGCTGTCCACCCTGAAATAGAGCATGGCAGTGGGGCAGAGGCTTTCTACAGACGGAGAGAAGGTGGTAGCAGCCCAGTGAAGGTACTGGTTTACTAAGCCATAGGCCAAATAAGTGTTTGTGTTGCCCTAATTCTGAAATTTGGCCAAGGAACAGATCTGCATGTGGGACAAACTGTGAGAATTTTGCTGTCTTCCATCAGCCTGTTTGGCAATTTTATTTTCTTTTTTTTTTTTTTTTTAAAATCAGGGCAAGACTTAGATTTCTGTTAAAACAAAAGAGTTGTTAGTTATAAACATTTTGGTCTTAAAATAGGAACTAAATTTAACATCCATGATGTCTACTCAAAATTACTTGGCTGATATGTTTTGCACAGAACAAGCTGAACAGAGACTAAACAAAGTTAGTCCTGTAAAGGAAAATAGGGGAACAAGCTTTTTAACTGATTACAACTAGAAGAGAAACATGCCATAAAATAAATCAACCAAATAAGAACATAAATTTCCTTCTTAAACTTTCTACATTGCTGAAAAATAACATTGAAAAGTGATCCAGCAAAGAGAGATATAACAAGCTTATTGGTTGAAACTTAGAGACAATTTAGAAATGGGCACAAACAACCCATGGGAAAGATGATAAAGCATTTTAACAAATTATCAAGAGAAACGATTAATTATATATATTTTCTAAGTCATAACTGGAAACTACCTTTTAGCTACATCCGTTGTTGGCTTCAGTACAGATGAATGTATATCTTTGTCTGCCTTGCCAGAAGAGGTAGGGTATGTGATTTAATGGTACTTTCTAGCTTCAAAATCAATTCTACTGTTGTAGGTTTTCCAACAGGATGAACAGAGGGGAAAGAGAACAATCACGATGTACCTCTGAATCCATGAAAGCTACAGTATCTTTTATTACTTATTGGCAGCAAAAAGATTGCTCTAAAGCCATTTGTCTCTTCTTCCTGATCCAGGAAGTCTCTGTCTCCTGAGCCATGGGAAAATTTGTATGTATCTGTGGCTGATTTTATTTACAGAATAGGTAATAGAGAGCAGGCTATACCAGCAAGCATTTTTATGATAGGCAACCTCCGTATCTCTGAGAATATTTTTAGTGACATACTGTCTACATGATGTATCTTAATGTTTTCTGTTAATGCTGCCCTTTCACATGTGAAGAGGTGGCAGGCTTTACATAAACAAAGTGTGCGTAATAGCTTTGCCATATATAGAATATTTGAAAGCTAGCTGCCACATAATTTTATTTTATTTGACTAAACCCACACATTTTCTGCAGTGCAATTCCAATTTGCAGCAAACATACCAAATGACTAGCGGACTTTTGAAAGAGGTGAAGATAATTTTTTCAACAGGCAGATGAATGGTAGTAATACGAGAAATTGTGATTTATTTAAGAAACATGAACCTTCAAAGATCTCTTTGTGACATCCTGTTCCATTTTGCTGTGCTATGCATGTGACACTAAGTATTAGCACAGGGTAATAAAACAATGCTACTCAAAGAATCAATATATGAAAACTGTGAGAGTTGCTGGAGACAGAAACAAATTGCTGCTGTCCATAGAAACTTTACTACTTAAAATGGATGTTTTAGTTATGCAGATTAACCAAATCTGTTCCAAGCAGCTGTTGAGGCCACTGGTCAATGCTCTGAGTGAAATCCAGCTGATTGCTAAGCTTCACCACAGACCTTTGCACAATCATCTTTAAGTGGAGGAACAAAAAGAATTTCAAACAGAGAAATTGTGCCAAGTCTCTGCTTCTGTGTATTAATTTAAAATAATGATAAAGCTATATTTTAGTATTGCATACTAATATTCCACAACTTTTATTCTCTGTGTTTTCTTATTATTTTGAATTGTTACATTATAAAAATGTGGATTTTATACTTTAATATAGCTTACTTCTGAAAATTGAATAAAAACTTGAATAACTTGTTAACAGATTGCACATATAATTCCTTGCACTTATATTAAAAAAGAACATATTTTATTAACATATTTTATTTTATATTAAAAAAGAACAGTTTCTCTGTTCACTGAATATTGTCTCCAGAAAAAATTTACAACATATTAACCATGTAATTTTTAATCATTTTACTAATCCACCACTTTTATTCACTGGTGGAAATTATGACTGTATGTTAAGATAGACAAGATGAAGGGCAGATTTTATAGAATCAGTTACTCTTATCAGCTGATTTTGGATATCTTTGAATATCAGATATCTAACAACAAATGTGTAATTGAAAATTAAACGTAATGATTATAATTCCAATGAGAATTCTAAATCTGAAATGTGATTCTTAGGGTGCCACCTGGAAACTCTTTGAGGTTTTGCATGCTAGACAGCTCAATGTTGAAAATTTCTGAAAAGGAGACTTTTGCTGGTCAAAAACTTCTATCCCAAAGGAAATTTAAGACACTGATAATCAGGCCGCAAGATTCAAATGAGCTAAACAAAAAACAGTGCGGTGACCACTCCAAGTACAATAAGGCATATAATTGATAAGGAATATCAAAAGCAGAAAAAATGACACCTTTGCTTGCAGCTTGTCTGTTCCTAACTTATTCAACTCCCTTCAAAATAAGGAAAGAAACAGAAAGCATCAAGATTGATGTTACTTTGTGATGTCATATCTTTGTAGCAAATCCATACCCAACATGTCTTCAAAATAACAGTATTTTATTAACTGCTTTTGAAGCATAATAGTATAACATAAATCACTGACTTAATTCTTTCATAAAATGTCTTTTAAAGTCTACTTTATAACACTATAAATCACTTTGGGACCATCGATAAGGCAATCAAAGACATCTGACAGCAAGTCTGACTGCAGTCATGCTTCTGAGGTAGTTGAAGGCATCATCTCTTAATATTCAGGAAGAATATCCGCTTGCTGTATTTAATTTTCATGATTCAGTCTTGAGCTTCAAAAGCTAAAACAACAATGAATTAACCTAACCTGCTCTGCCATGTACTACTAGCATGCAGTCCCAAGAATGGCTTTTGCCAAGGTTTACTTTTCACTTGCAGGCTCTGCAAGGAAATTGTAGGTTATGTTCCCTGGTTATCAGGGAAATGAAAATTAATTCAGTAATGTAGTAAAGAAAACCCTGTTGATATTATGGTAGCCACATCATTACATCTGAGGAAATTATGGTTTTTCTTGTAGTAAAAAGAATGATATCTAATAAACTCTGTAATGGTAATATACCAAGTTATCCTTTGTTACACAGAGGATTTCACAGGGACTGTGATACATGGTTTCAATATATAAAGCATGCCATTTTTATCTTGGAATATAAAAAAAGGAAAAGCTGTGACTTATTTTGAGACATATTTATTTACAGATAAAAACATATGTTAAAAAATTCTGTCATAAGATCAAGGGAGAAATTAACTTTTAAAAGGAAGCTCCCATTTAGGCCCAAGCCCATATTGCATTTTTTGAAGGCCTGTTTCAGCTACGCCTTGATAGGTTTCAGGTAACTCTCTCATTCTTTTGCTACTTATTCTACAGAATAGGTATTTAATTTCACTCCACTTCACTTTCCTGCTAGTAGCATTTTCCCAGTTCCTTACAAGTATCTGTAACATGATATGCAGCAGCAACAATGGGAAATTCTCTTCCGTGTCCGCCTGCTTTCTGTCTACTAAGTGTACCATTGGGAATCAATCAGGGCTTATCCATTAACTTCATCACCTTTTTTCCATCCTAAAATATGAAAAACACAGGAAAAATGATCCTCCTCTCCTTAAGATCAGCATTTACTGGTTTGTTGCTCCTTGCAGAATTATAAATGAGCAACTCTTTCCTTTGTTTTATTTACCAGCAGAAAAGAGAGCTGAAAGGATTTAAGAGTGTCTAGGTATTAAAGCACTTTGATTAACTTAATGCTTCTATATTTTCCTGTATATTACATAGAATAATAATTTGTGAGACTACATAAGCTTGGATACCTGAAAGGTAGCTGGTAAATCTATGATTTCCTTATACAGTGAGCTTTTTAGCTATTAAGTAATTCAAGTTGTTTGGCCCTGAAGTCTTCTAGTGGATGATCGTGAATTTAGAGCATGAAAACCAGTGTCCCATGGTCAAATTTTGCCTTGTTTTAATCTGTATTCTCGGGAAATTTGGGCAAGTTTGGCACATGACTGCAACAATATGCCTTTCTCAATTCAGGAAATCAGCCATTGCATCTTAGTATGGATGTCACCAGGACCCTGTTGGATGATTCATCATTGCAAACCCTGATACAATATTTCTTCCCGCTTCACTGAATGCTTCAAAGTATTTGGTGATTTTCCTGAACTATCTGGAGCACTTGTTTTGCCTTGATTGTCCAATTATCCCTGGTCCATGGCAGCCTGGAAGGTTTCTTGAAGTTCCAGAGGTGATATTAGTCGTGGGTTTGGACTCTGGCTGGTGGGAGAAGCAGACTTTGGAGTGGTTTAATGTGTCAATAAAAAACGTGGAAACTCAACCAGTATTGAAGCAGGTTGGTCAAGTTTATGGAATGTCAATAATTTCCTGTGAAATCATAATAAATTGACCTGGGTCATAAATAATAAAAATAGTATTTTCTACAATTATTTAGTCTATCAATACTTGGTTTCATTAAATATATATGAGCAGTTTACTGGGAATGTCAATGGTAAAAGATACAGCAACGCCTTAGAGCTTTAGAGGCCCTTAATATTGATCAGAAGAGCTTCTGAAGAGCTCTTCCATGGTCCTACAATTTTACTCTTACCAAGGATAATTATGTTTTCTACTTGAATACAATAAAAAATTAGTCTTGGTTTTAAGTTTTTTTTTAAATCATGTTTTTGGAAGAACCGATAAAAATAGATTAAGAACTGAATTTGTAGTTAAGCTTAAATATATGCAGAATATGCTGATTTTGAAATCTATATCACAAAGAGCACCTCTGCCTTTATTAAATTGATTGCACTGTTTTCACCTTAATCAGAATAAAACTTCAGTCTGAAGCCAAGCTGATATGCTAAAGGAAAGTGATGGTTTTGTTTTATATGTTATCTTTCTGAGGAAATTGTATTTGCTTTCTGATAATTCAAATTAATTATGAACAGGCTTTTTAAGTAGATAGGGTTTTTTTCTCTTCAATAATCAAAAGTTTTGAAGACTTGCCTTTTAATATAGCAGGGATGTATCCTCTGGTTGGCACAGAATTAGATTTTTATGTCTGAAATTATGCAGAAACTGATTTAAGATGTGATGAAGCCTCTTCAAGTTACAGTTGTCTGGTGTACACTGTAGTAAATTTTGACCTTGTCAGGTGAAGACAGGTGAATTATGATCCAGCCTCTGTGAGAAATGATATGTCTACCATATTAGATTAATTTCCTGTAAACTTCACCATTTTGTATTACCAAACCTTGTAAATGTCATCTTTATCCATCATCATGCAATATTTTGATGCAGCTTATGAAGCAGTTCTCATTTAATTTTCAGCTTTTTTAAAGAGTTCTATTATACTGTTAAAATATACTTTTTAAGTTCTGTATTTTTATTAATTTTTGTCTAAGTCTACACAGCAGCCCTTAAAAAGTTAATTAATGTGGTTTAGTTTCATTGTAAATTACTTGACAGAACTTCTCTTTGAGAAAGACTAGTTAATTTTTTCCTTTTTTCATATTTTCTGTGAAGGATAAAGGAAGGTCTGTGTTATTTGTGCAATTAAACTAAGGAATGAAATAAGGAAATTCAAAGATTTAATCTCATATTCAATATTCTTTTTAACTAGCTGTCTGTCAGCCCTTAACTTAATGCCTAGCAATACTTTCCAATAAGGAGAACTTAGATCTATGAGAGGAAAATAGAGTAACTTATGGAAATCTGAAAATCCAAAGATATGAATTAAAAATAAAAACTAAGACCCTAAAGACAGGCCTTTAAATCTGTACTCAAAGCTCTTTCTTTTCTTCTGTCAAAACTGTGATGAACACGGTTTCCTCACCTGATAAATTACATTGGCTTAGCCAATCAAATTCACAGGAGAAATACCCCATTTCCCAGGGCTTATATGAAGTGGAAATTCTTGTCCATCTACTTAAATTCTTCAGCTATTACCACTCTTAAGAAATTACATTCCTAATGAGAATGCAATGTTGCAGTTCAAGCTAATTTATATTACTAATTGATCTTATTAAACTAAATTCAGAAGGTGGATTTTATCCCCTTTGTTCTTATTCCACTATTAAATGATATTTATTTATCTGTCATGGAATATCTGTATAATATCTCTTTCAGTTACTCATCTAAATGCGGTAGTTTGGTGTTTCTGTAGAGCAGTTTACCCCTTCAACTCCTCATAATCAAAGGTGAGAATGTAAGTGTGTTGCTTTTAAATGAGATTGCTCTAAGCCTTATCCTGTTTGTATCCATCCTCAAATACAGAGTATGTACAGAGACAGTTGATTTTCTGCTTCAATTTTTCAACAAAGATGTCCTTTGGAGTATATTGACCAACTCTTTAACCTTGAAAATAAAAAACTTAACTCAACAGAAACTTTTCAAAAGATCTTCTTTTTCACTTCTTATAAAGGGTTTTATTTCAATTTTAATCAAAATATCAAAAATATGACATTTTATGTAGGAGACATTTCTAGGTTAATTTTTTAACAAATCAAGATTTTAACTTACTTTTGTGTTTTAAAACTTTTTTTTTGCTTTCCAGGCCTTATAAATATTGATCACATTCATCTCTTAATTATTCTGTTAGCTGTGGTAAACACCTCTCTACTCATTTTAGCTCCATTATGTATTTGGTTTCTCTAATGTATTTAAACATTTTTCCACTGTAACTCCAATTTGTTCTGTCATCTTTTTTTTTCCCCTGTTACTTACAGATCATTTGACACCACTGTTTTGACTACAATGTATATGATGTCTTTCTTCTCAGTATTTCTGTGGCTGAAATTATATATTCAAGGTAAAATTGTCATGAAGAAAAAACTAAACTGGAAAAAGGCTGAGAAGGAATATGACAGGTTTGACAAAGATTACATTACTTTAAAAAGTTTTTCCCTCCCCTCATTTTGTTCCTTCTATGCCCTTCTTTATTATAATTATTTTTCTTCATTTCTAAATGGGTAGTTCTTGTTTTCTGTGTAGATTACCCAGAAGAGGGAGCCATGTGCATGTACACTTAAACTGTATACTGCAAAATCATAGTCATTAAAGAATAAAAAATGTTTATATGAGATTTACAATATAATTCTTCTCCCAACTAATGGTTGCTAGGTGACCTGTGGCCAACATATTGTAGCCTAGCAGGAAGCACTGGGACAATGTTCAAACAGCCTTGTCAGGACACTCTAAACAGCTCATGTTCATGGCAGTTCTAGAGATCATTAGGATGCTGTTACATTGGGGAATTCAGAATATGTTAGTTGTACATTTAGTGACATTTCCACATCTCAGATGTTGAGCTAACTTCGTTATTTATTAGTGTGGTCAAGGATGTGTTTTAACCACGAACTTTTTTAACATGAATATGGGTGATATGAAATGCTTTTGAAATTAAGAACTTTTAGCTACATTCTATAGGTAGGGTAGTCATATTGCAAGAAAATTGCATGCTATATACTCTATTTTAGTGATCAACAGTATATTCAGGAATATATTAATTTTTTAAGACTTTATGACATACTTCACTTCTGAGAACAACACTTTTTAAGTTCAGAGGAAAGGAAAGGTAATATGAGGGGTCAGTACCACAGACATACTTCCTATTTCACCGATTTGAAATGTAGAAACCTGGAGTTCTGAGTTTGTGAAAACCGTCTTTTAATAACCTTGGAAGACCGTGGTGGAGCTGCTGTCTCTATTCATCCATGCATACATGTGGTTTTCTTTCCTCTGTGAACCCGACAAAACCCCAACAAGCAGGCAGATTTCCTGAAACCTAAGGACAAAGACACAGTACCATAGCAGTGGTTTGATAGTCCATGATAGGTGTAGAAAACTACAGTTGCAGTTTGTGAGTGCCTTTGTATATAACTCTATGTGTGGTTATTTGGCTCTCCCAATCAATTCCTGCTTAGACTTGCATTCATATTTAGGTTTATATCTGCATCAATCTTGACAAAACTCTTTTAGAAGTTTTTCAATACATTTCAAAGACTACAATCCCCTCATTTAAAATCACTGCTTTGCCTGGTAAATACTGGATAGCAGCAGGCAAAGGGATGTGTGTGCAGACTCCTTGCTTCCTGATACATGCATCCTATGACCACCACGGGCTGAAACCCTTGGCTGCTTCTGTAGTGATATGGCAACATGTTGGCAAGGAGATACAGCTGACTGTACAAATCCTTTAGATGCAAATCGTATCACATATCAGAGCAGTTTTCCTTTTGAAAGAGCCCTTTTTGGAACCGGACAGTGAAGCTGACCAAAGTGGTTAAAAACAATGGTGTAGCAGTGTAACTGTCACCTCTGAGATGCACTCAGCAGGGCTGGTTGCTTTAAATTTCCATCTGCAGTGACAACCATGACTCCAAACAATGCTAATGTGCATCAAAATAAAAAAGGAAGCATGTTCTAAGTTCCCCTGATTCTGAGAGTCAGAAGGGCAACCTAACCCCTTTTGTCTGAAAGGTTCCGAGAAGCAGAATACTACCAAAGGCCTTATTTTACTCTGCAGCCAGCTCATAACTAGAAGCCCAGATGATAGCATCGCAGAACAAAAGCTTCAAAGAATACTTCTGATTTTGTATTAATTTATGCATAATGTGGAAATAATTGTTCATCAGGAGTTGAGTGAAGTATGAAATCTAGTAACATTCAAAATGATGACAGATTTGAAAGTCTATCAAGTCTCTAGATATTACCCAGAAGATGACTTGTGAATGGATAGCTATATTCTTTACTTGACAGTAAATATATATTATATATATATGTCTATTATTATGACTTATGAAGTTGCAAAGGGGAAATCCATTTCCAGCTTCTTCTAGTTATGTTCAATCCTTTAGAAAATCTATATAACAGTCCTATCTGAAATGATTAAAAAATCAATAACACACTTCTTTTTTGAGAATTGTGTTTTGATAACCTTTCCACAAGTACTGTTCTAGACATCCTTCACCACTTGCCTTGCTGCATTATCTGTAATTGTCTTTTAATAGACTGAGACTAAATTATTAGAAAAGAATTGCATCACCAGGGAGTAAGGGTTGTCAGATACCAGTGAGATGTAATACATCAAATGCTGTTGTGTACAGCCTTATCTCATATGCTGTTTGTTGTTTGGGGTTTTTTTTCAAATAGAGCTTTTGACCCTTGTAACCTATTCTAGTTCAGAACAGGTAAAATAATGAATGCACACCCGCATACAGCTCCATAGAATTAATGAATCAATGAGAGCAACAACATATTGGATAAAAAGTTCATGACCTGAGAAGCAGATACTACAAAGTTTCTTTTTAGCTGGGCTTATTTTTTTTTCTCTTCAACTAAAGACGGAGTTATGTAGGAAAGTTTAGAGAGGTTTGCTTTGCCACCACCAGTTATTTACCATGCTCCTCCAAAGTACTCGACTACCGATTGAGAAAGCATTTGAACCATAGTTGAACAAAACCTTGACAAGTCCTTGAATGCCTGGGTTTTAATTCTGGCTAAGCAGTTTACTTTGTAATTTAGAGAAAGTATTTAACAGCTTTATATATTGTGTCTTATCATTTACATAAAGATATTAGCAGTTAACAGCTACATATAGGTTGACAACATTTAATTAGATAGGGTATTTGGGTGGTGTTTTGGTATCCACCAGCATGTCCTTGTTTATGTAATTTATTTAAATTATTTTAGTGATGACTTTTAATAATTGCATCAACAAATTATCAAAAATAAGAGCTGTTTGAAAATGCACCCTGAATTTCCTGTCAGGACAAGATAACTCTTCATTACTCCGCTTTGAAGGTGGAAGTGATGTCATGGGCCAGATGAGTTTCTGGGCAATAGATAGAGTCTTCCTCCATGGGTTACTGCTGGCTAAATCAATGGTCACCTATCTGTGAAGGGCTTTGGCAGAAACCTGAGCATGAGGGAGAGGAAACCCAGCCTTCATAGGTGAGGTATGCTTTGCATGCAGAGCCAATGCGCTGAAGTGCAGAGAGTGGTAGCAGTGCGGAGTGGTTGCTCACGCTGTGACCTGGAGTCTTCCTTTTCTTTATGGGTAGAGGGACTCAGAATAAGAAAATATATGTGGTGGAGGAGCAAAGGTGTATAAGATCAAAGTAATTATTTCTTTGGCAAAAAAAGGAGTGAATATTTGCTTCACAGTGTAGGGAATACGCTAGAAGTGGGGTAGTTGTGTTACCTAGTCAGTGACATGATCATTTCCTGTCCTGACACACAAAGCTATGCTTTCTTCTCACTAACCCCTGGTGTGCTTGCCTGCTTCAGGACAAATAGGAAATTTGTTTTGGCGCTATTTTATATGGGTGCTGTGGAGGGAAAAGCCTCTGTATATCACCATTCCCCAGTGCACTTACACGCAGAGTGAGTTTATTTATATGAGTTTATTTCAGGCCTCCAGCTAATTTTATTTTTTAAAATTTATTGTGGTGCTTACCACTCTGTGCTTTACTGATTATACACTCCATAAATATTTGTCCTTAATACTTAGACTTTTCTTGATTTTTAAGAAAGAAGTAAGATGAAAAAGATTTCTTGAATGGCAATCTGTCTGTGATAAACACTGTAAAAAATACTGTGGTTGATTCTCTGATTTTTTCTGAGGAGGGTAGCTAAATTCTGGAAACTACAATCTTGGAAGCTTAAGGTACAAACTTGGGTGAGAATACAGATATATTCTGATTCTTCAGAGAAAAAAATTGGCTCAATATACTCCCTACTTTCTGTCAAGCACTGCAAATAAATTTAATGTTATTTTGCCTTTTTTGGGGCTAAACTCTTTGTACCCTCAAGTTCATTATTTATAGAACTGAAAGGGCAAAGACATATTTTTTGGGAGCTTCTTGAATATTTTCTTTTGTTTTAAAATGAACTATTAGCCCAATCTGGAATGAAATAACATGTTTAGGCCCATTATTACATAAAATAATACCATTTATCTTCAAGTGCAGGGGAGGCAATGTGGATTCTGCCATTAATCCCAATAGTGGTAGGATCTGTCTTTTAGACTTTTGAGAAATGAAAACCAGAAGCTGTGCTTCTCTGAAGATTTTAGAAAAGTGTATTTAATGAAAAACACCTTTTTACTAATGTATTTTATATATGTTTTCTATTTAAATTAATGGGATAATAGTTCTTGAAAAGCATTATTGGTAATCTGGGACCTGCTGAAATCAGTGGGAGTTCTGTGTTCATCTCAGAGTCAAGATTTCATCAGCTTTGAAATTCCCTAGACACTGTTTTGTGAGCACTTTAAAGAGAAAGAAAACAAAACTGAAAACGGAATGACATAATTACATACAGGAATATTAAGCCTGGTGAAAGCCACCTGGCAAAGTTGATATAACAACATATAATTGTTATTGTTGTATTGTTGATTCTGAAAGATGTTAAAAGATGTGTATGGATCTTGTATTTTTCTGATTTCATAGTTTATGGCCCTGGAAAATCATCATGCAAAATATACTTTACCGAAGTCAGTTATTTGCTTCAATAAATTGTAAATATCTCACAAGAGGAGGGAAAGGTTATTTTTGTATCAGAAGAAAGAAACAGTTATCAGTTATCCATATTATCCACATGGTAGCTCTACAATGGAATTTATCTTGGAAACCGAAAAAACCCAATTCAGAGCGCAAAATCAAGTTTTGAATAACCTTCAGAAATCTATAGTTTGCCTTTTTGCTAGATACTAGGTCCAAGAAAAATGAGAGGGATATATAATACAAGTTTGATTTATGTTTCCATTTATTTTACCAATGGAAAGGTGAGACTAAAGATTAAAACAGAATAAAATTTACAGAATTAAGCCTGAGGTTAGTTCTGAAGCCAGCTACACAGAAAACTCTCCTCTAGATGTGACCTGCTGATCTGGTTGCTGAAACTTTTGTGAATATTCCACTGTCAGCCTCGGTTAAAAACTTTACCCTGAAAGAACTGTTTCTAAAGAAAATCCCATTGATTTCATGCATATGAAATAGCTGTGGTATTAAGAGGCATTTGATGTTATCCAAAGACAGAAATAAATTAGTTGCATTATCAAGTTAAAAGATGTCCTGTGTATCATATGCATGATGAGCTGCATTGAAATATATTACTTTTAATGGCTAATATATTGTTTCCTTGAACTCTTCATGGCTACAGCTGCGAGGTGTGGACTGGCATATTTACATTTTGAGAGGAAAGATACACCTGAAGTTTTTAAAGACACAAACAATACTTAGGTAGTAGAATTGCTCATCAAACTTGCAAGAAGCGAACTGCAGATTGAAATGCTTGTTTCTAGAAGAGTACCAAAATAGGTCTGAGGTTTCTAGACATGAGGAATGTATGGGAAGTATTCTCTTCCTAGGTATTTGTTGCATTCACTAATCACTTTCACAAGGTACATGCATTATTTCTAATCTGAATAGGATTAGGTGAATTTTGCAAACAGTATTTTCTTTTCAAAAAGTCCCCAAAGATGGACTTATATACATGTACTCCTTCTTTAAAAGAACTGCAAAACTGAGTTTAGATTTAGTACAAGGAAAACAACTAAAATGAGGATTGAATGCACGGAAAGAAATTAAGTAAAATTATATGGTCATTGGATTAATTTTGTGTATACTTGTGAAGATGAAAAACTGTGACTATATGTATAAATTTACCATATTACTTTCTTTTTTGTAAGACTATGTGTAGAAGTTAGTACTGAGAAAATTAAAAAAAAAATTAAAAAGCAAGAATGATGTCATGTTCAACTCCCAAAGAGAGATAATCTGGATTCTATGAGATTATAGAAAAGAAAGTTATTATAGATGAAGAAGACAATGGTGGAAATGTAAGGAAGTATTAAATTATTCATGAGTCTAAAAATGAGGCAACAGTATCAACTTTATAAGGATGTAACCAGCAGGAGAATTAAAGCAGAGGATGTTTTGACCAAACCAGCAAGATTAAAAACATTTTTTGAGTGATCTCATTGAGAACAAGATGCACGTCACTGAAATGAAGTGATATAATGAGTAGCTATTTGTCAAGGTATGGGCATTTACTGCACTGTAATCTAGTAGAAGGAAGCAGTGAAAAGGCAAAAATCAGATGGTTGTAACAGCTTGTTTTCTGAATTAATCTATAACTCTTTGGTTGCATGGCCAAGTGATAACTGAATAGAATTAGATTGACAGAGGAGTTGAGTTAAAAATCAGGAAAAATTTTAAATGATGGGAACTCTAATTACATTGAGATAGAAGTTTACTTTTCAGAGAGCCCCTGCAGAGAGACCTCAACAAATAAGAGAGATAGGCAATCACCAATCATATGAAGTTTGACAAGGGCAAGTGCCAGATTCTGCATCTGGGAGTGGGCAAACCTGGTTGTGTGTGTAAACTGGGGAATGAGATGCTGGAAATTAGTGCCATAGAAATGGACCTGGGGGTCCTGGTCGATGGCAAGTTGAACATAAGTCAGCAATGCCCTGGCAGCCAGGAGGGACAACACTGTCCTGGGGGCATCAGGCACAGCATTGCCAGCAGGACAAGGGAGGGGATTGTCCTACTCTGCTCTGCACTGGGGTGGCCTTGCCTGTGGTGAGCGGGGCAGTTTTGGGTGCTGGGGGCAGTTTTGGGTGCCACAATATTTAAAAAAATTCAACTATTAGGGAAGTTTAGGGTAGATATAATTAAAAAATTTTTCACCCAATGTGTGATTGAGCATTGGAACAGCCTCCCCAAAGATGTGGTCACAGCACCAAGCCTGTCAGAGTTCAAGAATCATTGGGAAAATGCTCTCACAGCAGGGCCAGGATTTGGGCTTGCTGAGCCTAATGAGTCTCTTCCATCTCCACATGTTCTATGATTCTGTGATTCTATGACGTTGTGTGATTATAGTGTAAAGCTATTGACAGTGCATGGAAATCCCTTTTAATGCCAATTCCTTAATCCAATAATTTTCAAAACATTGATGACAGCATTTTAATTAGGGTTCACTAAGATTTTATATGATCCAGTGCTTTGCACACAGGTCATAGAATTTTAGAACAACAGCTGGAGACTGCTGACACTTAAAAAAAAATAACGCAGAAGGATACAATGAACAGAGACTTAAATGATTAGTTTAAAAATGCCATAGGAAAGTTTTTAAGAGAGATGGAAAATAAGCCCAGAATCTGAGAAGAGCTGTCAACCTTTTTCCTCATCTTGGAGCCCTAAATGTTTGGCAAGATATTCAGTGTCTGTTGTTATTTTCATTCAAAATTAATTTTCAATGCAGAAATAATAAAGTAACTATTTCAAAAGAAAAGCTAGGTTCTAAATAAAA
This sequence comes from Acanthornis magna, assembly GCA_036785705.1. Classification (NCBI taxonomy): domain Eukaryota; kingdom Metazoa; phylum Chordata; class Aves; order Passeriformes; family Acanthizidae; genus Acanthornis; species Acanthornis magna. The sequence continues at coordinate 23,844,244 of JAWUZG010000018.1, read as the reverse complement.
TTGCAAACTTTTTAAATTGCTTTCAGTCTTCCTGGCAGTAAAAGAAAAAATTCATATAGATGTTGATGTACAGTGAAATTTTGTTTAGCTGTCTTTGGTGCCATGGCAGTAGGTGGTCATTGTCCTTTCAGCTCAGCTGCCAGAACACTGTGTGGAAAAAAAAAAAAATCATACATTTTGGAGTGCAGCTGTTTCTGTCTTTTTAGGTTTAAAAGTGCTGGATGTTTGCCAAGATTTGGGATGTTGTATATAGTGTATTTCAAGCAAAATTTGAGAAAGCTACAAAGAGATTACTGAATATTTTACAGCTTTCTGTTCTTTCAAGAGTTGCATTTATTGTAGTTATTACGATGCAGAAACTCACTTTGGAAAACAGATGATTGAAGATCAGTTTATATAACCAAATCTACATGAGTCATAAGGAGAACTAGAGACTCTTTCTAAAAAAACAAAGATCTGAAAGAATGTGTTATAATCCTATATGCAAATCTTATATGGGCAGATGTCTGCCATACTGAGATTCTAAATACCTGTGAATAAGATTTGTTATTGCATTTTTATTTTTCAGAATTTTGATGCACTGTATAATCACAGGTCTCTGAGATTTTCTTTTCTGTGGGATCTCTTCTTTCTGCTAATATGCTCTCACTGGATTCAGGCATTTAATGAGAACTTTCCCTTGAAATCAGGTCACTGATAGTAACTACACAACGTTGTTACTTTTCCCTCACTGCTTTGATCATGTTATTACATTCTGTCTTTCTCCCTCTCTTCATGTTAAGGTTTGTCACATTTGTCACAGAAGAGAAAAGCTGAAGACAGTTGTGCTGATTACAGACACAAACCAATATTTTGAATCATGATGCATTTGCCTAGACAGATAAATAGATTAATCTAAAATGATGCATCAATGATTAGAAATACTGGTTAAATTAACAAATTTTTATCAAAAGATATGATCTTTAAAAGAGAACACAAAGACCAAAACTCCCCCTAAATAGTTAAGGTAGGCACTACCACAGTGAAGGTGAAGGGTGGTTTGCAGCACACAGCACAGACAGCACAGGCCTATGGCAATAAAAGCATTTATCCCAAAGCATGCAGCTTTGGGTGAGCTAAACTCTTGCTGCTGTTTCTATTTCTGACCTACCCTTTCCTTTGGAGTGTTTCTGCACAAGGGCAAGCTGTTGTTGCATTGAGAGTGGAGTAACAGGATTTTAGTACAGGAGGAAATGGAATGCTGGTGAAAAATATTTTCTGTAAATGATTAATGATTACAAATTTTTTGTTTGAGCTGAGATTTCAATGTTCAGAGAGCTAAGTAGGGCGCTGTAAAAGAAAGTAAAATTACATGTACATAAAGTAAAAAAAAAATGGTTTGATGATTATTGCGCAACATTTATACCTGGAGGGATTATATAGCGAAGTCAAAAGATTTAAGACTTGTGATGCTGTCTATTATTCACTGAAGGTCTGCATTACATGCAGAGGAAGGTGTAACCTATGGTCCAAGGAACTTTGCTGTCATGTTCATGACTAATGATTGTGACATTCATGTGGAATTGAGCACCTCCCAGTTTCAAAGAGCTGTATCAGTAAGGCAGATACTTAATGAGGAAAACACCCAACAAAAATAAAATCATTGACAATAAGGCTTGGTAGGTTCTACAGTTTAGTTGATTTTTTAAAATATCCATGTTGTTATTAAGGGGAGTTTTCTTAGGACTGGATAAAACATTGTTGAATTCTCAACCAGACATTGTAGATCATACATTTGTGTTTCATTTTTCAGTCACTGTGGCACCTGTGCCAACAGAAAGGTAGTCCTGGGAAATGCTGGCTTAGAATCTTCTTTTGGCAGAAAATCCTTCACCTCTGTGCAGAATCACATTCTTTCTCAAGCTGAGATTCAAGCTAAGCTTTCTCCACCTCTCCTATGATCAGATAACATAATTGTGCAGATAGCTGCAACTGCACTGATAGATTTAAATTAAACACTACATGAGTGTGAATTCTAATGGTTTCTTTGTGTCTTCTTGGCACAGACCAGACATTTATCAGTGCATATATTAAATACAGTTACAAAAGTTGCAGTGAAAAACATATAAATGTGCTATAATGATGGAAAGGCTCAGTAGTGACACAGAAGGTCCTGTTTCCGAATCACAGAAATGAGATGTGATCCACAGCACAATCTCCACCACCTTCATGAAGTTCATTAATAATTCCCAACAACAATTATTAATAGCGGTCAGTATTCTTGCATTAGTTACAACTGTAGCATTTCTCAGGGTTATTTCTATAACATTTGGGTAAAAATAGTTATTTTAAAAATAATCTGTTAAAATTTATCAGGAAAGAAAAAGAGAACATACAAAGACCTTGAATAAAATTCCAGTATTAAGGAAAAGTATTTGCTATTGATTCTCCTTGAACATGTATTCCACAATGAATGCGTTATACCAGGTACTAAGCTCCTATATCCTACTAACCAAGGAAAACAGGACTGAACTGGATTCCTGTCTATTTTGACAGGAATGTTTTGACTTTCAGACTGTTCTCAAGGGGCATTTCACAGTATTTATTTGACTAAAGAGAGACAATTTTCACCATGGCAAGATCAGTGAAAGATTACTTATGCAAAGTTTCTTATTTCAGTACAGAAACTTAGTGTTACAACTTAATTGCACCTGCATACATAATATCAAGTAGCTACAAATCAATGTAATTTAATTCAGAACAGTAGCTAAGGAAGCATCACAGAAATTACATTCAGACTGATCAAAATTTAGATGAAGAAAGATATCAAGGCTCTCCATTCATGGAGCATGGTTCTGAAGGTAGCTCAAAGCACATTGTGCTGAAAGGCTGGAAAGTGATTAATTTAATGAGAGACGCATTTCACTACAAGAGAACAATCTTAAAAATATCTGTCAAGCCTGCTTTCCTCTTAAACCATTTGACAGATGTTTATTCAGTTTAGTGAACAATCTTTAACCATCAAGGAAAGTGGTTGCCATCCTTTTTCCCTTCAGATTCTTGTGTTCACAGTAACACAGTAGGTGGTATTGGGTATGGTGCAGATTTGCCCTTTGCTAGGGGTTGGCTTGGACAGCCCAGAGTCTTGTCCAGGTGGGATTGTTTGCCTTGGAGAGAAAAGAACAAGGCCAGAGGGTGTGGAATCTAAAAGCTGGAATAGGAAACAAATTAGTTTGGTTGCTGGAAGGGGCTGATCACTTCCTGAGTAGAACTGATGAGCTGCCAAGGACTGTCATAATGAAACATGCCAATGCCTCCTGGGGGACTGCGCTGCAGACTTCCCTCTCAACGTGCCTTCGAAGGACTTTTGAGCAGACTGATGCCAGACAAATTGTTATTGCTCTGCTGTTCCCCTTTCATTGTAAATACCGGAGTTATTTATTAGAAAAGGCCCAGGACTGTGACATCTTTCTAATGTAAAATGTGATGGTTTATTCTGTTTGAATCAAATTTTATGTATGCCTCGAATTGGCAAGACAGAGTGTGATACTTTAATTTTGCGCCTATCAATTAGTCAGACATTAAAAGGAGTTTGAATGGAAAAGGCTGGATAGATACCACAAGCACTGGAAAGTTTTCTAGTCCCTAAAATAATAATATTTTATAATTAAAGACATCTAATTAATAAATTTGAATCAGAATGTCACTTTAGCCAAAATATTTTGGTTTCTTAGCATTGTTTTTGATTCATCTGTAAAGAAAAAATAGTTATGGTAGTGCTAATAAAACTTATTTATCAGATTATTTTAGGTATACTATTGACGAAAAGTGTCATGCATGCTGAAGTTATTTTTCTGTTTATTTTTGCCTCCACTTTCAAAAATTCATGTAGATATGATCATTTATCCTCTGGTAGTAGTTCATATCTAGACTTTTTTTTTGCCCACAGATTTTTTGTCAGTTTGTATTAAATTGTTTTTCAGTTCAAAGTTTTGAAAGTTTAACGTAAGCTTCTTGACAATGAGTCCATAGCCATGATGATTTAGGTGGAAGATTAACTTTGTCTTTACCAGTATTTAGAAGAGCATTTTAAGTAATAGTGATCTGAAATAACATAAATGGTTTTGTAAAAGTGGAAAATGATAATTTCATTGTATTTTGTACTTGTCAAAGACTAGAAGATTAGGGAAACTCTTAACTGGATTGTAAAACATGAAAAAACTGAAGAAGCTTTATGTAAAATGAAATAAACCACTGGCCTTCTATTTGTCTCTTTCTTGTTGCTTGAACAGAAGCTTTACTCAGTCAGTAGAGAGACAGAATCTTCAGAGAATCAGTTATTTAAATACAGCAAGCAATGTTTTAAAAAATTCTTCAATTGCAAATTCATTACTAATTCTACTATTACTAATCCATTACTAATTCTACTAATCCTACAATAGTGAATCTATCATCCCATTATAAGCACAAATGGTTTAGTGTCTTTGCTGTTAATGTCTAAGCTTAGGCCTGGATGATCTTACAAAAACAATACAATTTAGAGAGGAAGCTGAATATTCCATATTTAATTATTAATATTTTTTGTATGCAAAATGCTGTACTTCTCATCACAGAACAAATAATAGGAAAGGTAGAATTTCTGTTCTACTATCTGCCCAAGAAAAGCATTTAATTAATCCTCTACATCTAATCTTATTTATCTGAGGGTTATATTATTGTCAATCTTCTTTATTTCTGTCTTGTTTACAAACCTCAAACTGGTTCTATAAGTTACTATTGACAATATCACAAACACTTCCAATCTTCATCAACAATTCTTTCGAGTCAGTTTTTAGAAGCTTTCATTAGTTTCAGAAAAATCCTACCTGTATTTCTTCTGCCTCCTCTGACATCATTAAAGCTTTGGCAAGTCTATCAGGTTTCATCCCAATTAGAATGCATTGCTATAGTTTCCTGTCAGAGGGAAAATCTGCAGAGTTTGCCAACACTGAAGACTCCTGAGACTTTCTTCCATTGCCTGAGTGTATCTCGAGCCTCTTGGGTACTGTGGGGTCTGCTGCAGAGTCTCCAGACACCCAGGAGGCAGTGAGTTTCCCATCGGTCCTGCACTGTATCTGCCAAACTCATGCTGCTGTTACAGCAGGTCCCATGCGGCACTAGCTGCTTATAGGTGAGCAACTGAGGTCAGCTTTGGTTTTGATTTATGTGCCAGGAAGCTGAAGTCTGCAATCCATGATGATAGCTATATTGTGAGTTTGAGTAATTAAAAGGCTTTGGTGTCTCCTCCGTGATGACATCCTTTCTTTATTTTCTGTTGTCTATCACCATAACCATAATTTCTCACACTAACTGTAAAAAGTAATTTCTTTCACTTACACAGCCAGAAAATGTTATCCAAGAAGAATCAGCATCCAGGTGCGATGAAACAAAGCATTATACTTGCATGATAAGAGTAGAGATTAAATTAGAACTTTGTTAATGCAATCTATCAAATAGAGTTTTTATTTTCTTCCCTTCTTTTGCTAGTACACTGACTTTAGTTTTGTTTTGTTTTTCCTTAAATGATAATGAATTTTGGTAGACTGGTTTAACCCCAGCCAGCAGCCAAGCCCCACATAGCCACTAGCTCACTCCCCCACCAGCAAGATCAGGAAGAGAACCAGAAGGGTAAAAGGTAGAAAACTCATGGGTTGAGATAAAGACAGTTTAATAGGGAAAGCAAAAGCCATGCAAGCAAGCAAAGCTAAACAAGGAATTACTGCTTTCAATAGGCAGGCAGGTGTTCAGCCATCTCAAGGAGAGCCCCATCACGTGCAACAGTGACTTGGCAAATGTCCTCAATTTATTCCTTCTTCCCCCACTTTATATACTGAGTATGATGTCATGTGATCTGGAATATCCCTTTGGTCAGTTGGGGTCCCTCCTCACTGTGTCTCCTCCCAGCCTCCAATGTGCCCTCAAATTCCTTGCCAATGTGGCAGAGCAGAGAAGGCCGTGGCTCTGTGTAAGCCCTGTTCAGCAGTAACAAAAACATCAACACCACATTCAACACAAAACTAGCCACTGTGAAAAAAATTAACTCTATGCCAGCCAAAACCAACACATTGGCAAACAGAATTTCATTTCTCCAAATTTAAGGAATATGCAGAAATTTGCATATCATTTTCAAATGATGTATGGAAGACCGATACATTTCCATCTTCCAGAAAAACTGGAGTTTAGACAGTTAGTTTAATTCTGGAAAGAGAACAATTTCTTCTCTTATGAGGAGAAATAACTTTTCTGTTCTGGGAAAGCAGAACGAGATAAACGTTCTCAAAAATATAGCATAACGGAGCAGGACATGTAAAGGAAAAAATTTTCTCCCTTAAAGCATGGAACAGATGCTTACTTCCTAAACCGCAGTAGCCTAAATTTACTGCAAAAGACTGAAAGGAATCAGAAATCAAGTTTTTTCTCTTTTTTTCTTCTTCATCTTTAGGTTAAGGAAAAGTGGAAAATATAAGCTACAACACACTATGATTTGGGGACTGTGCCTAAATAAGACCAAAGACTTTGGGTGGAGGAAGACAATTGTATTATAGAACTTCTCCTTAGTTGAGCCATTTGTTTCTGACACACAATGTAGATTATTTATGAAGTTTTCAACAATAAGCCAGGTAGTCCTCAGGACAGCTGGCCTCTTGATATGGTAGATGCGGACAGGGAGCAGGATAGCCCCCTGTAATCCAGGAGGAAGCAGTTAATGAGCTGCTGGGCCATATAGTTGCTCACAAGTCCATGGGACCAGATCGGATCCATCCTAGGGTGATGAGGGAGCTGGCAGAAGAGCTCATCAAGATGCTCTCCATCATTTGTAATCAGTCCTGGCTCACTGGGGAGGTCCCAGATGACTGGAAGCTGCCCAGTGTGACACTCATCCATAAGAAGGTCCAGAAGGAGGATCTAGGGAACCACAAAGCTGTTGGCCTGACCTTGGCACCTGGCAAGATTATGGAACAGATGACCTTGAGTATGATCACATGGCACCTACAGGACAGCCTGGGGATCAGGCCCAGCCAGCATGGATTTAGGAGGGGCAGGTCCTGTCTAACCAACCTGATCTCCTTTTATGACAAGGTGACCTGTCTAGTGGATGCAGGGAAGGCTGTGGAAGTTTTCTGCCTGGACTTCAGTAAAACCTTAGATACTGTCTCCCATAGCATTCTCCTGGAGAAGCTGGCAGCCCAAGGCTTGGATAGATGTACTCACCGCTGGGTTAGAAACTGGCTGGGTGGCTGGGCCTAGAGAGTGATGGGGAATGGTGCCCCATCCAGCTGGCAGCTGGTCACTAGTGGTGTTCCCCAGGGATCAGTGTTGGGCACAGTCCTGGTCTAGTTGACCTCAGTGCCGTGGTCTAGTTAAAAGGTGGTGTTAAGTCATAGGTTTGGCTCAAAGATCTCAAAGGCCTTTTCCAACTGAGCTGATTCTGTGATTATTTTGTTGTATCTGCTACCTCCTACCTCCTCTCCTCTGAATGAATACCTGCCAGCTATTTACATGCTTTTGAGAGTTTCCTTATGCACTTGATGATGATAAAAGGATGGATTTTTTTATGGTACTTGGGCTCATGAAGATGCAGATAAGCACCAGTGAGAATTAGATACTTAGGTACCTTTGAAAATTTCATTTGATGACTGTTTAGAGCTGAAAGTTCCCTTAAAAATCTAGTCATGTATACTTAGTGCTTATCCATATTACTGAAAGGAACTGTGAATCGGGATTTATGTAATGATTTTTTTCAGCTCATTTGTAAGCCTTTGAGAATAGATCAAAATTCACTTTGATTGACTTTCCAAATGGACACTGAATCATTCTTCATTATCCTCTTAGTATCATCTGAATAGCTGGATAACAGGAAAGGTATTCCATTCTTTTATTATCCTGTACAGAAGAGGAAAAGTAGTACAGTGCTGAGAAAAATTGCACAGAGAGGGAATAAAATTGTAGTAAGGAGGTTTCTAATCCTGCTATTCACCCTCTATTGTAGGCAGACAGCTAGAAACAGCCTGGGAGGTTATTATACTATGGGAGGTATATTATGCAAATATACACAACATGAGAATTGCAATGTAACCAAAAACCAGAGCATTTTTTCTTTCCTTTATTTCTGTTTGCCACTGCCCTAAGAGGCAGTGCCTAAGGCAGAAGGCTGAGTTTTGCATGAGTCTTTTCCATGCACCACCACTTTACTCAGTGACAGAGCATCCAGAGCTGTGTTTGAACTAATGGTCCTTAGCAATTGAAACGTACAAATCCTGTGGCAAAGACCCGTGCTATCCATCATCTCAGTTACAGCTGTTCACGCTGGGAGAATTTCCATGTGCTCCATAACTATCCCAGTCTCCAAATCAATGTGTGATACCCAAATAGCAGAATGACACCTGCCAGGCTACGTGCTGTTGAACTTTAGAGTGTTATGAAGCATTTTAGGCTCTTCATAAATGGATCTTTTTCTTAACAGCTTGGTTCTCTAGGAATCATGGTTTTTTTCCTCAAAGCTACATGTTTGGACATCATGTCCTCCTCAGACCCAGCTGCCACAGGGCTCTGTGGGATTTCTGAAACAACTTTAATTTTAAAGTACCTTCTAGGGGTGGATTAAATTATGATTTAGTTTATAATGGCTTCTGTCATAGCACACATCAGAAAACTGGAAAATCAGATTAAAGCTAGTCTTCCATTTCCTTTCCTAAATGCACAGAACTTGTACCTGCAGCTGAGGTTGTGGTATCTATGCATTTTTGGACTAAGTAAATTTAAAAGCCTTCCATTTTATCTTAGCAGCGACTGCAGAAAGTAGAGGCAAAACTTCTGTGCACTAAAGAACTTACTTGTTTTTGATTTTAGAATATTTTCTGTTCTGGCCCAGTGAATTCTACTGAAAGTTTCTCAGTTTTTTCTTTTCAATTTTCTTGTATTATTATTTTTAAATTGTATCACTGTTAAGTACTTTTTCAGCATAATGTATTTAAAGGCTCCTAGATTCTTTGTGTTTTCTGCAAAATGTTTACAATAGGTGCATAATGTAATGAACCAAAAAAAGGCTGTTCTTCACCTTTCCTAAATACAGAATTTTGTTTTCCATTGTGTGTGATATTGAGGAACCTACAAGCATGTCTAGGTCCCTAGAAACACAAGGAAAAAGGAACTGCACTGTAATCACTTCCCTCACTTTTCAAGAAATTTTTAATTTCAAGCCATTCAAAATATTTCCTGACTTTTTTTGCTCTTCATTTGATACAACCAGTCATATCTGTGGCCACCCCACCTCTGCAGTGTTGTGCAGCATGCCAGACCCTTGCATCTCAGTTTCTGTAACTCTTATTGTAGAGCTTGCAGAATGTACCATAAAATAGAGACATAAAAAATACTCAAACTAGATATGTTAATAACTGATTTTAATCCAGATCAAGCAGACAACAGTATCAATTACATGGAACTACCACTGCTGGTACTAATTAATGAAGTGGAAGAACAAAGTGTAATTATGTGGCAATACAAAAACTGTGTTAGAAAATATACATATATTTACTCCTTTTACTGATTTTCAGTCCATAGATAGCACATATTTTAATTTAATTCTAACTACCTGGTTAAATCAATAAAATTATTATTTTTAAATATATGTTAAATAAGAGAGCTTTCTTAGAGCACTTTTAACTCATTCTTGAAAATAGCATCCCAGCATTATCCTCCTGACAGATTACAGCAAAGCAATTTTAATTCATTAAACAGGTTAAAAGCCAACAAAAGATATATTTGAGATGGAAGGAAGTTGATATATAGCATCTTTTGATGACTGATTAAGGAAACATTGCATTTCAGAAGGATCTAGTAGGGCATGTAGTGATAATACAAAGGGGAGGTCCTTTAAGCTGAACCAGGGTAGATTTAGATCAGCTATTATGAAGAAATCTTTTGAGAGGGTGAGACAAAGGAACAGAGTGCCCAGAGTCTCCTGATCCCTGGAGCTGTTCAAGGCCAGGCTGGATGTGGCTTAGTGAAAGTTGGTCAAGTGGAAGGTGTCCCTGTCCATGGCAGGGGGTCGTGGAAATAGATGATTTTAAGGTCCCTTCCAAGCCAACCACTTTATGATTCTATGATCTTTTACAAATCTGTGACATTGAAACTGGGATAACTGGGAAACATGCTTTGTCAATAAGCAGGAAGACATACTTTCAGGCGGAGCAACTAGAGAATTAATTTATGATACAGATTGTGACTTTGCTTTCTTGTTTCTATTTGGTTGACTAAGATTTCTGTTTAGCATTCAAGCACAATATATGTCATTCAACCAGGAATACCTGATAGAAAGAATCTTTTTAAAAAGAACAACAACAAAAAACCCAGGAGACATCTAGGAAAAGCTGTTGTGTTGGTAAGAAATTAAGTTGCCTTTCTGATTTCTTTTATATTTAGTTCTTTACCTTTTATCTGCCCATACCGTTATCTTCACTTTTTAATATAATTTCCTTTCTATTTGTATTACGAAAATTCATTTATCACAGTTTCATTTCACTGTATCTGCGGTGGGTTTAACCCTGGCTGGATGACAGGTGCCCACCATAGTTTCTCTGTCACTTGCCTCCTCAGCTGGGCAGGGAGAGAAAATAGAGTGAAAGACTTGTGGACTGAGATAAGGATCACTCACCAGTTACTGTCACGGGGAAAACAGAACTGACTTGGGGAAATTAACTGAATTTATTACCAATCAAATCAGAGTAGGGTAATTAGAAATATAATCTAAATTTTTAAACATCCTCCTCCCACTCCTCTGCTCTTCACAGGCTTACCTTCCCTCCTGCATTCTCTAACTCTTCCCTGCTTCAGTGGCACAGAAGGGTGGGGCATGGGGGCTGTGGTCGGTTCATCATGTGTTGATTCTACTGCTTCTTCCTTCTCAGGGTGAGGACTCCTCACATTCTTCTGCTGCTTTAGCGTGGCCCCCCCCACAGGAGAGAGTCCTCCATGAACTTTTCCAATGTGAATGCATTCCATGGGCTGCTGTTCATGAATTGCTCCAGTGTGGGTCCCTCCCATGGGGTGCAGTCCTTCAGGACAGGCTGCTCCAGGGTGCATCCTCTGCAGGGTTACAAGTCCTGCCCACAAACTTTCTCCAGCATGTGCTTCTCTCTCCACAGGTCCTGCCAGGAGCCTTCTGCAGCACTGGCTTTCCGCATGGTCACAGCCTTCTTCGGCCATACAGCTGCTCCAGTGTGGAGCCCTCCATGGGCTGCAGGTGGATCTCTGCATCCCCATGGCCCTCCATGGGCTGCAGGGCACAGCTGCCTCACCACGGTCTGCACCAGGGGCTACAGGGAATCTCTGCTCCAGCACTTGGAGCACTTCCTTCCTTCCTTTCTTTCTTCTATGACCTGGGTGCTGCAGAGCTGCCTCTGTCACATATTCTCACTCCTCTCCCTGGCTGCTAATGCTATTGCAGAATAATTTCTTTCCCCTTAAATACATCATCCCAGAGGTGCTACCACCTTTAGTGATGGTGTCGGCCTTGGTCAGCCGTGGGCTTTATCTGGGAGACAGTTGGCATTGGCTTCATTGGACCTAGGGGAAGCTTCTGGCAGCTTCTCACAGAAGCCAGCCATGTAGTCCCCCGCTACCAAAACCTTTCCACACAAACACAATGCACTATCAAAGAAACACTGGCTGGATTTAATGTAAAAATATAAGGTTATTTTAGGGTATATTGCTAGATAAAACACTAAATAAAGAATTAAATGGGTCAAATATTGAACAAAGAATCATTTATTTGTCTGTTTCAGTTTGGGAACTGGATTTCCAATCCAAAATCTTTTTGGCAAGAGCACAGCAGCCACACTGAACAGCTCACTGTAGCTGTTCTGGCTAATACTGTAGGAAAACCATATTAAAAAGTTGTCACAGTGTGACCAATAAATTTGTGTTGTAGGTAGCTAGTGGACTCAATTCGTATTGGAGAATGAGACAAATCTGGCCTTTCTGTATTTGTGCTTTGTCTGATTCACAAAACACAAAAAAATGTTGGTATTAAGACTAATTTTTTTTCTCCATGAGTTCTAAGAAACAGAAGAATATATGTTCTTTTCAAGCTATGAAATGTGCTCTCAGTATTATTGTCATTTTGGAATCTGTATGTAGTAGTATTTAAGAAATATATGAGAAAAAATATTAATAGATGCAAAACTCTCATACTCATGTACCAATAGTTTACAGGCTACAGACTGGGGACTTTAACTTCAGGATGCAGCATGGAACCTGAACGGTATCTATACTAAGAATAAAATCGTGTTGTAGAAAGGTACCAGCCCTCTGATTTCTTGTTCCCTCTTCACGCTCCATTTTCCAGCACAGGACTTACTTAAAATTACAAATGTTGCATAAGCCAGTGTTTGAAATTGTTTCTCCAAAGGCTTAAATATGTTTTGAAAACAACGTCCTTGTTGGTAGATTCTAGAGCTTTTAGGCAAATGATTTTGTAAACATGAGTGTGTAGTTATTGCAAATGAATTTATTCAACTAGTTTAATTTCCATGGAAGTTAATGACAGTGATCAAATTATTTCAATAAATACCAAATGGAACCTAAAGGAGAAATTCTTTTATGGGTAGCTAGGTTGTTAAAACAAAATACAAGATAGAAAAACAATCCATTAAATAAGAAAAGTAGTCTTCTCATGGAAAATCTAGGGGTTTTTTTTACATCCTCATAAGATCTGAGGATGTATTTACATTCTGTTATCACAGATACATATAACAGCTTCAAAATTCCAACTTTGGAATTCCAACCTTCCAACTTTGCTGGCATTCATGCCTTCTGGAATAAAAATTACAGTAATGTTCAAACATCATCATGAAATGCCACTTCACATCTTCTAGATGACATGAAGAATTTTCAAAGCTTTGGCTTTGAAAGTGTTACAAGATAAAACATTAGAGTGACTATGTCTTAGAGTGTGTGGGAGAGTGGAGTGTTGGCATGAAAGTTTATGTGTCCTTATACTCGTTTCTTCAAAAAAATTGCTTTTATCCTTGTGTAACAGCAAGGGGTTTCTGCTGTACCATTTTTAATTGTGTGAGCTCAGTCTCTATAAAGATGTTTTACTGCATCAAATTGATTGATTTAATGAACCAAAAAATATGGAGATATATGTGATTTTCAAGTAGCAAGATACTTACTCTATGATGTAATGCTCTAGAAAAGATGATTCAATAGTTTTTTTATGTCTGGAGTGTGTTTTTGGAGGATAACCTCTAATATGGGTGCTGTGGCTGATTTGAATATGCAATTTCTGCCAGCTGGTAAATGTTTCTTCTGCATATTATTGGCCTCTTTTTTCCATGTTACCTTCCTCCTTCTGTCTGTGTCCCAGGTAGATGAGGGGTAGGATATAGTTATGCCATAATGGAAATATAGCTCTGGAGGTTGCTAACAGGCTCAAATCATGACATGGGTGAAATCTAAATCTAATTTTTCATAAAATGTTATGGGCTATATTCATAAAAATGCAAATGTTTGTGCCTCTGATAGTCAGATTTTACTGCAAAATGAAGAAAAACTCATCCATCTACTTTAATTTTTACGAACCCATTATTCAACTCTGGTAATGGCCCATTCTGATATTGTTCTACATTGTTAAGAGGGAGTGGGGGCGGAAATATGTTCCTCACACCACCCATACATGGGACCACAAGGATTGTAGTGTTCTATTTCTCGCTGATGTCACGTTCTATTACTGTGTTAAAACCATGCAACCACAAAAAGCATTGTTCTTGTGTAACTATACAATTACGAACTCTGACTGAATAGCAATTAACCTATTTTCAAAACTGGGAAAGGACTAGGAAATGGAGAGACAGAAAGAATTGAGATAACAAAGTATGGATTCCCTTCATTGCTGCCTGAAGTATGTAGTAGTTTGGGACCTGCAAGTGAAACACAAGATGAAACGCCATCCTTTCTTTGTTCACAGATTAGTTCTGTTTTATTCTGAATTGTTTTAATAATTTTTTTTACTCAGAAGCAAACCTTGTGCCCTGTGACTGTTTTAACTTATTTATATTTTCTGCAAACACTACATTAGTATGCAAGAAATCATGCAAATTTCTGTGCTTTGCCATCCTAGGATGGAGCCCTTCATTTTTGTCCTCCCTGCTAGTAAAGCTGTGCTGTCATTTATTTATTTGCTGCAATATGCTTTTGCAAAATGGCCCCTATGGTAAGCCTTCTTATTTATCCCACTATATGCTTTATATTTCCAATTAATCTTTGTAACACTTGCATTTATGTTCAGTTTCTTTCAGTGTGTTTCAGTGCACATCTCAGTACTGGATTCCATCCCACATCCTTGCACCTGTTTCAGTGAATTTCTATGGGAAATCCATAACTTTCTACAAATAAAATTTAAAAAAAAAAAAAAGGGAAAGCTGACAGCAAAAAAAGAGTCCCTCCTTTTTAGGACATTGCCAGTCTTCCTAAAGTTGAAAGACGCCATCCAGATCCTAGGTCAGGTGTCTACCTGGTTACATTTTCCTAGGTTGCTGCTGCAGTGACCTGGCACCACCATGTCCTTTGTAGCTGTTCCCTTTTAGATGTGGAAGGAGGGGGCTGGTTGAAGCTTTTGAGATCCCTGCAAGCTGTCAGAACAATTCACTCTTCAGGAGCTGGTGCTGAGCATCAGCATGGCATTCTTAGCAGCACTGATCACTATTTACCATGAAGTAATAGCTACTTTTTCAAAATATAACTCCTGAATATAACTGAAAAGTAATTTACAGTGTTTATAGAGGACATATTTAAAATGATGGAATTGTCATTTATGTAAAACCAAATCTTTCATGTTGTCTTACCAGCTACTCCAGTCAGTGAGATGTGTGTTCTGAGAGTTAGTGTATGCCTAATATATAATAAGTCTCAAGTACCATTCTACTGATATTTAACTAGGGATGTTTTGGGACACTTATTCCTATATACTTCAAATATTTCCCTTAGTGCATTAAATAATGAGATTGACCTCCACTGACTGGGGCTGCACACTACGGAAATTGAACTCATAGTTTTAATTGAATTTTTGGAATTATAAGTCTCTAACTAGCCTTAAGATGTAGTTGTCTAACTTTTTTTCTTTATTCTTCTCTATTTAATTTGAATAATTCTCTTATTTGTTTCAGTGTTCATGGTAACCTTCTAAATTTTCCATTCTTACATTTAGTTTTATTTCCTGATCAATCTTAGTTTTCACAGATTTGTTTATTTGTAGTAACCTTTATAGAGGTAGTTTTATACACTTCCTTATAAGAAGGGATCTTCCTCTTCTCTTAAAGTCAATATTTGTGAAAAATTCCTAAATTCCTTAATGAATGCCTTCAAAATAATCATATTAATAGATTTTTCAATATAATTGAAACTGTCTTGTAAATTAATAAAAGATCTCATCTTCTTCCTTTTTTGAACATATGGAACATGAGTTAATATTTTTTCTTAGGACTCAAACTTCAAACACTATGAACAAAACATAGATTTTGTTCATGTGCTCATTTCCAAATGGGGAATTCCCCGGGCCTTTTCCTTCCAGCAAAGAACAACAATACCAACATAACAGACGGTTATTATTTTTTTAAATTTTTTTTTCTTTTTTAGCCTCAGTTTGAAGACTTTTCTCTGCTGTGCACATGTTTTTTTGAACTGCTGTACCACCCTCTCCAATTTTTTGATATATTCACTTCAAAGCTCTGCTGCTTAGTGTGTGAAATTCATCTATCTTCGGCAAAATCCAGGCTTTCAATTTTGACAGTTTATTCAGGGTGTTTATTATTTTCTGTATGAAATAATTCACTTCCTACTACCCTTATGTACAGCATTTACTTTCCTTTTTTTCAGATTACCGAGTAATTATTTACTCCACTCATATTCTATATTAAAATATGCCTTCAAACTCTCAGAATGGTTTTCTGTCATGCATAGGCAGTTTATATGCCATATCCAGGATTTCCAGTAGAATACATTATTCTCCAGCATATGTACAGATAGGCTCTGTGAAGGATCTTAAGCAGATTCAGATGTATTTCACAGAATGGGTGGGGTTGGAAGGGATTACAATGGGACATGTGGTCCAACCCCCTGCTCAAGTAGGGTCATCTCAGAGTAAATTGCATGGGATTGTGTCCAGACATTTCTTGAATACCTCCAGTGAGGGAGTCTCCATAACCTCTCTGGACAATCTGTCCCAGTGCATCATCACCCACACAGTAAAGAAGTTCTTCCTCATGTTCAGGTAGAACTTCCCATGCATCAGTTTTTGCCTTTTGCCTCTTGTCACCACTGAGAAGAGCCTTGCTCCATTGTCTTGATGAGGTCCCCTCCCCACTTGTCTCCAGGCTGAACAGCTCCATCAGCCTTTCTCACAAGTGAAATACTCCCATACCTTAATCACCTTTGTTGCCCTCCACTGGAACCATTTCAGGAGCTCCATGTCTCTCTTGTCCTGAAGAGCCCAGAATTGCACACAGCACTCCAGATGTGCCTCACCAGGGCTGAGCAAAGGGGCAGGGTCACCTCCCTCGACCTGCTGGCAATGCTCTTCCTACGGCACCCCAGGACACCATTGGCCTTCTTGTCCCCCAGGGCACACTGCTGGTTCATGGACACCTTGTTTTCCACCAGGACCCCCAGGTCCTTCTCTACGGAGCTGCTTTCCAGCAGGTCAACCCCCAGTCCCAACCCTCTTTGCTGATGCATGGGATTATTCCTCCCCAGGTGCAGGATGCTACATTTGCCTTTTTTGAATTTCAGACTGTTCTTCTCTGCACAACTCTCCAACCTGTCAAGGTCCTTCACAATCATGGCTAGAAAACTTATTTACAGCAGCTACAATAAGCCATATTCCTTTAACTTCAGGGAGTGAAAATTCTGGGAGTTCACCCTTAGTCAGTGATTGTTTTGTTCATTTCTACTTTAGACTACAGTGAGTTGCATGCAAACTTCAGAAAAAGATTTCCATGATCTCTCCTAAATCTTCACCTTTCTGGTTAGTATTATAGAAACACAAGACAAAGTTTCATGTCAACTTTTCTTTAGATGTGCAGGAATGGATTAGCCTGGTTTGGGTCTGGTTTAATTGTGTTTCTTTTTGGTTTAGTTAGGTTGGTTTGTTTTGTTGTTAAGGGATTGATCTTTGCGTACAGATGTATAGGAAATGAAGATAGGTCAGCTAGGGAATCCATGAAAATACACTTGCATTTTCATTAAAAGGCATCAAATAGATAAGACAATAACACAAAATTTCATTTAGTGAGAAGTAATTTTTTATAAGAGTGACAGCAGGCTGTGACCAATCCCAGGGAAATTGATTTTGTGGTATAATGCAACTGAATATTAGACACAGTTTCAAGCTTAGCACTGTAAAACTGTTATATCATAGAAATGCTGTGTATGTTTGTAATTCTCCCTTGCTTTCTCAACACATTTAGTTCTTAGAAGTTTATTCTTCAGAGATTTGTTCTAAAATGAGAGTTAAAGACCAGTTCTCATTAAAATGCCATGAGATTATGGTACTTACTTTCTGAAAATCTTATGAACTCCTTTTGTACTCATTTTCTTCTATTGTCTTTTTGAATAGAGCAATACTAGCAATTTAGTGTCTTGTGTTGTCCTGTGCAGATACTAAGGTTAATGCTTGGACTACAAATCAAAAATGGTTATTTCTTTTCTTTTTCATTATCTTTTCTCTTTTTTTTCTTGGTGGGGTGCATTTTGGATGATGTATTTGCCCTGCTGAGAGCTGCAGGATTCTGTAAAATCTGTATTGAAACCCATGTCCTTGTCATTATCTCACTTCTAAGTATTCTTATAATCACAAATATAGCAGGGTTTCTGTTGCTGCAAAGATGAATAAATTAATCTCAAGTGGTCCATTATCAAAGGTGAAAAAAACCCTCATTTTTTTACAAGTGTAAAATAATAACCCATATTCTGATTACCCGAATACATTGATTAATTGCTAGCAAATGAGCACTACCTGAAAAATTATGACTATTCAAAGTGCAGTTACTTTTTAGGTGTGTTTAAGGAGAGGAAACACCATCATGTTCCCATGCATATCTCCTTCATATGACTCCTCATAATACCAAACCAAATTAAAATTAAATAAATCTGATAGTCTTTTCAAGTTTAATACCATTTCTCAAATTCCTCCAATACTCAGCTGTTCCATGGGCCCAGGGGAACATAACTGCTGTATTTACAGATACAGCTGCTTTAGTGTCTTGAGATAATTCATTGGAAGGCTTTCACTACAGGACAGGGAGTTTGAATTACAGTTGTAGTCGGTACCATGGAGTTAATAGATGTGATGATTCTGGTCAATAGTGTTCTGCTCCTGTTGCTTTGTAAACCAGAGAGTGCATTTCTTTGGGTAGCAAGGAGTGAGATGGACTTTGAGTCCCAGACTGTGTAAGCCTACGTATGAGCAGTCTGCATGGATGGAGACAATTCTTTCCAGTCAGCAAAACTCAAAACGTGTTCCAGGAATGATTCATAGCTTCTGTTTACCATCATTCTTGCCTCTGCTTTCCATATGACAGTCTCTGCCAAGAAATGGTTGTCTGACAAAGCTGGGGTAAATTACTCGCTAAAGAATTTCTTCCTCTGATCCTCTGGCATTTTAAACCATAGCAGTTAATGCAAATACAGTTTGTGTTATGCACTGACAAAAATGTGTAAAGTCTGTTTACCTATAATATACACTTTTCTTTCCATTTATAACCTCCTACTGTTGTAAACATAAAAATAATGGTTAGAATACTATTCACTTCATTGTAAAAACATACTCTTTTTACTATTTGGTAAAAATATATGTTTTAGAGTACATTTATGCACTGATGGTTGGCTGCTAATCACCTATAAGAAATATGTATTAACTATGTGTTTCTTCAACATTTCTATTTCAATTTCAATTTCTATTTCAATTTTCCACATCCACTTTTATCTTTCTTAAAATACCTACATAGAAAATGAAGAGACTGGTTTTTTTCTTATCCAGTACTGTATGTCAATCAGTGTTCTGGCAGTAAAGAAGATCACAGATTTTAATGCATAGGACAGACAGCTTTTCTTAAAAGATTGATCAATACATGGCATAATTGGCAAAATGCTTTTTGCTGCATTCTCTCTCATCTTGATTTTTATCAGAGTATGGGTTTCCTTAGGTGTTAAAAACCTTTAAGTCCTTCTCCCTCCCTCCCTCCCAGTCTGCACCCTGTTTACTAGCAAGTCACATCCCCTGAATATCATGGTGGAAAGGAGGAGATGCTCTGCTAGGTGCACCACTCTCCTGAAATACAAGTGCCTCCAAGAGAATCTATTACTCTAGAGAAGAATTAGTAATAAACTAGAAAATCAAACAGGTGTAAGAAACTTTTTTTAACCTCAATGCCAAAGGTGGTGTTTTTCCTTTTATGACTAGGAAACATATGCATGAATTATAGTAAGTGATAAGTCTGTCTCTAAGACAGGTATAGCAAAATATAACATATTTTTGTGTTATGTATACCTGCATAAGAGTCTAGTTAAATAGAAGATAATTATTAATTTTGGGGGGTTTATGTCAGCAACATTCATATACCTTCTGTAAATATTTTTCATTTAGACACTTCCTTTTCACTTTTAAAGAAATGTCGGTCACTGAACCCATGGATTTACTGATTACTCCTAGAGATGAACATGGGGTTACCTTTATGTTAATAATGATTATTTCACCGTTTACAGTGTTTGTAATTTCAAAATAAATAATGCAATTGCATTTTGTTCTCTGACAGGAATAATTAACTACCTCTGCACAGTGTTTCCATAGCACGTATCTGCCAGTGATTTAGATTGTTTGTCTTCTCATGTTACAACAGACAAGGGGGAGGGAGACAACATCTGTCATCTAATTTATTTTTCACTGCATTATGTATATAAAGTAAATGCTGGTTATGCGTTAATGTTAGTGAGAGAGAAAATCTCTTTGCATATTTTTTTCTGCTTCTAAACTGTCACTTTTATAGCCTTATGTTTAGAAAATAAATAAATGTCTTCTATGCCTTCTGTTGCCTGTGGTACAAATTTTAGAGCTCTGTTAGAGGGAAAGACCTAATAGAACCATGTTCAATGAATCTACCCTCTGATAGATAGATTTGTCTTATTTATAGTGAGTGTAGAATGCAAAAGACTTTTTTTATTCACTTCTCATAGGGAAGTAGTTAACATGTTGTCCTGTCTTCCAGTCTGTAAATATTAATCCCAGCATTTCTGTCTGAGAGGTGCCTACCACCTCAGGCATTAACTGGTTAAGCACTGGTCCTTGAAAAATGAGTGACTGTTTCCATATGAATTATTTCCCTCAATAAAATTAGCGTGCTATACGAATAAAATTCCTCTTACCTTTATGTTCTGTGAAGTTTCACAATCCTTCAAGACAATCCTTCAGACTGATTTTAATATGTTCCTCAATTTCAGTTCAGATCTGCTATCTGTTTTTGTCCTTGGCTTCATGAAAGAGAACATGCACACAGAAAGTCTTCACTCCTATTTCTTTGAGCCTTGAAAGTTACCTGCCTTTAATTGCTCTGTAACAAAATAAGCAGTGAACTTTTAATGCCACAAGGATATTAGGAACATTCAGTGGTATTTACAGGATCTTTTGTTTCTTTTTATCTTAGTACATTTCTAATTATGCTTTTTATTTATATTATAGAAGAGCTGAAGAATTCCAATTAGGAATGGGCCTCTTCTGTATTAATGTTCTATTGAAAGAGAATTGTGTCATGCCCTGAGGAATTTGCAGTTTGATTTAACTCACAAAAGTGAATTAATTGAATAATTTGAAAGAATAGCTGCTATAAAGGAAGTCTAATATATCAGCCTGTGTGATTTTAGCTGTGGTGTTTTATGCTTTACTTTGATATCCAGCTTTTAAAATCTGATGGCCAAACTGTGAGCCTCACTTTGGTCATTTTTACCCACCCTAACCTCCCTCCTCTGGAAGATTTAGTTCTTCAAGTAAGAGACAAAAGCTTGAAAAAGTGAGCTTTCATGGCTGCAGTGAAGAATGAAAAGACCATTCTGAAAACTATTTCGTGAGATTAAGGCCTTTTAATTTTTGAATGTTTATGGCTTCTGGTAAAGTGAAAAATTCATTGCCCAGGTTGGTTAAGCAGAGTTATATGATGCCGAGTAGCATAAATAAGGGGGGTTTTGCATTTATATTTCCAGGACAGTTTAAAAAGTGAGTCAGTTTAAATACTTAGAAGACTGGTATGTGCACAAAGAAAATATCCAGACTGTTATTACTTTTAAACATTATTCGTGTGGCATCACTATGTCATTCTCTTTCAGAGGGTTTCACTAAAGTCCTAGCTCTTGCTGGTAATGCCACAACTACAGTGCAGATCAGGGAAACCTCATGAGCAACAGAAACCTATATAGGAACAGATACAGTATGCAGAAATCTTAATTTTGTGACAAAATAATTTGATAATTTCTCTACAATTACTGGAGTCTTGTGTCAGTTTTTCCCCTGATGCCCTAGGATATGCAGCAAGCAGTAGAGCCAGAGCCATGTCTCAAAACATATCCAGATGCCAAAACATCTTGTTGAAACATCTGATGGTGAATAGTTTTGAGCCTAAATATTCATAATTAATATTGTACTATGCACAGAAAATAAATATAAAATTCACAGTCACTGGTATGTTTTCTTTTTGTTTGTTTGTTTTTTTCTGGATAGATGATGAATGGTAATATGGCCCTAATAGAAACCATGTTATTTTCACTTAGCACACTGATTTTTCAGATTCTGTTCTAAAAATTTTATACCACAATATTATTATAATAAGATGATTTTTCTAAGCTAGTTGAATGAAGCCGAAGAATTTATTTGAATATTTCTATTGTTTGCATACTTTTAACCAAAAATTTGTTTATGACTAAAAGCATCACTGACATAATCACACAAGATTTTTTAAATTATTATTATTATTATTACTACTGCTACTACTACTACTAATAATAATAATATCTGCATTACCAAAACCTCAGTTATAGAACAGACCCCTGTGCGTCTAATTTTTCCTTGAGCTAGAATAAGAAGTATATAACCAGGACAACACATATACACAAGTATAAAGATAGTCAGGAAAACACAAAGATTCAATTAATTGTAAATCAGCTTAAAGTGCAGTGCCCAGTGGACATTTTTGCCTTTCCATGTCCTGTTTTATGTAACAACATTTAAATAAATCTCATTTGCATTTTACAGCAAAAGTGACCCTTCTTTCATAATAAGAGAAGGTCAATGAGACTTTCTGATAATGATAAATATTTCCTTAATCTGAATACTAAGCTGAACATTAACTGCCGAGAAACTATGGTAAGCCATGGAGATATTTCCTATCAAGAAAACGTCCCTAGACCAAATGGCAGAGTAGATTTTTTCTTTAAATCTCTACCTCTCCAGTCAAAGCATTTGTTCGTTCTACTAATCCAGTGTAGACCATATATGACCTTTTTTTTTACCAATAATGTAGGCAACTATAATTTATAGATGGGTAATAAGGAGAGATAAAACAGTGTAATATTTTAGAAAGTGCGTATACCATATACCTTAGTTTATGTTTTGGGCTACTCAGCAACCTGTCTCTGTCTTTTTTGTAAGAAAGAAGGTTTCTGTTCCCACATTTATGTCTTAAATGTGCTACTGAACACTTTCTGAAGGAATACGACCATGGAATTACTGAACAGTCAACATAATTATTCAGTAATAAGCTATAATGTTATTTACCCTTCTTATTTTTTTCTCTTTGAGAGAGAGAAAAAGGCGGGGTACCAGTGAAAATGAAGAAAAAGATCAAGAAAGATTCACTAGAAAAAGAGGTATAAGGTAGACTGCAGAATTATTTTCTTCAGTGCAGCTCCTAAATTATTAATTTTTAAGGTCTTTTTGGTTTGTCTTAGCCGTTTAGAACTATTTGTATAACCTGTTCCACTGTGTTCAGAAACTTCACACAATTGTACTGCATGGTTTGTTTTTCTATTTAGGGCTAGTTGACATTTATATTTCATTGAAAGTTTGTAGTTTTTTCCTTTATCTGAGACACTATTTTTTGTCCTTTACAACACACTGCATTTCTATATCTCTCCTTCCTCCTTTCTTCATCTCAGGTTTATATCTTCTAATTTATGGATCAAATGTTGTTTGCCAGCCTATCACTCTAAATCTTTCATGAGCTGGTCTGGATTTACGCTGAGGAAAAGGAAGCAAAATTGGCTTCATGTCTCTTATGTGGTGTAATCTCTTTTCACTCTAAAATACAGCATCTCCAAACGTGGAGCAGTTACAAACCCCCTGGAGTTAATACAAAAGCTCCTGTCCATAGCAACTGTTTTCAGCCAGAATCTCTTGCTGAATTCTTTCTTCCTTGATCAGTGCCTTTTGCCAGATCCACCTCTACTATTTTTGTTTCAATCCTTCCTAGAAGGACGTATCTTAATTCTTTTACTGCATGTCTTTTTGCTCTTGTCCATAGAGTGCATGTTTTCTGTCAGCTCACTGAATCAAAAAATGGGACAATTAAAACAGTCACTCTGAGAGTCAAATGCATTTTTCTCCTAATCCTGAAGATGAGACACTAAGTAAACACCAAATGCAAAAAGATGGTATGTATTTTTTAGCACAATTGATATGTTAATTCACTTTATTTAGGTATTTAAAAAATCCTGAACCTACCATTCTCAGAGCACTGTTAAAAATGCATCTCTATTGCAACCAAACTGCTTCTTTAGTTAATAGGATAATGTTATACATGATATAAGACTCACAAAAAGTTTTATATCCAGTGAGATCAGCACAGAAAGGAACAGTTTTCTGCCCGCTAATAAATCTTGCAAGTCTCCATTAGTTATGTGCAAGCATATTCACTGCGAACAGAATGTGTTACTTTGTACTTGAGGCCGTATTTCACCCAGAATAAATGGTGCCATGCTGGGTAGCTCGCCAGCCTTTCTGCTGTAATGGATCAGAGGCCTGGGCTGTGACTGCACACCCAGGACCAGGAGGAGAGCAGGGCTCGAGTGCCAGCAGCCGTCACTGCCCCAAAGTCCTGCTGTGTTTTCTGCTGCCTTGCAAATGCCCCTAGTAGTAATTTTCTTCTCTTACCCCATTCTCACAAAATATGAAGAAATGAGAGAAGTGCTGTTTAGTGCAAACCTCTCTTGCTGACTAATTTAAAAATTGCATATTAGCCTATGAATCAGTAGTACTTCCACTGTCATTTGACACTGAAAGCAGTTGTCAGTGAATATTTACCTCAAAGGAGTCTGCAAGTCTTTCAAAAATATATTTATTTCCAACCCCCTAAATTTTATATTTTTCAATATTATTTGGAGTCTTTTTTTTTATCACTGTAATCACATTTTGTATTGAATTTCTATAGATAAATGGATTAAAATTTGTATGTACTTCAGTTCTGCAAGGATGGGGCTCGTTTTCTTGTGAGTTGTATTTTTTTTTTTACAAACAGATTAGGCACACTCAGCAGTCACTGAAATGCTTTACCTGTAATCAGAAATTCCCCACTAAGTCACTTGTCACAGTGGAGATGATAACAATCTCAATTGAAACCATTCATGTTTGATCTATCTTGCAACAAGTTATATTACATAATTAGAATTTGGGGATTAAATTTTGAAATGGAGTATTTTAATGTGGTTAAATTGCTCCAGGATCTAGGGAAGTAAACCCATGTGACATTTTATTTTAAGACTACTGTACAGATTTTTATTTAAACATTGACAAAATGTAACATATTTTTAGACAGAATAGTTCATCTAGAAGTAACATATCCATTGGTATTAAATACTAGAGGCCAGAATTCTTCACATCCTGTAAAGACCATTATTAAGGCGTATCTGATATACAGTAAAAATGACCAAAGACTGTTCAATTATTGAACTTTTATTAAATAGCTTAATACAACTAGTTGTCTATTTTTAAAAGGAAACATTTTAAGTTTTAAGCATTTTTAAGAAATGTAAAATACACTGTGTTTCTCATCAAACATTAACATTAAAGAGTAATAACAGTGATACAAACCATAATTCTGATATGGAATCACTGTTGAGTTTAAAATGTGATGCTTGTGTCACTGAAATGTACAGAGCGTTTCCTCTCATCAGGCACTGCCAGGAGCTGTGTTGGGACCCTGAGGTGGCATGCACAGACCAGAACCTTTGCCATTAACCACAGATGCATTCTGAGCTAGATGGAAAAGGAGTTTCAGGGTGTCTGATAAATCTCCTTCCTTTTTGTTATCTACACTTCATATTTCTGAAAGAGCATAGTATTTTGCTTGTATCAAAATATTTAATATGTAATCTGACTTTCATATCAACTCGTGTATGAATTGATCTCTGATTTAAACTGCTCTGGAAACAGGCAGTATGGTGAAGGAGAGAAATTCAAACACTGCCCTGGGAATGAGGATATTTGGGGTCTCAGTTTTGGTGCAAGACCTTTGGCTAGCTGGGTAATTTTTTAATGTATGAATTTCTATTTGTTAAACAAAGGTGAAAATATTCAACTACTCAATAAATGGTTTTTCACTAAAAAAATTTTGCAAAAATGAATATTACTCATGAATTAAAAAAAACCAAGGTGTCTTCTTAAGAGAAAAAGTGGCTTTATGGCAGTAAGGAACTTTCCTGTGCAGTGTCTTATTGAAAAATTGGAGAACAGTGTGAAAAACAGATTTTGATTTCACAAAAAAAGCAAGCATTTACTCTGTAATTCTCAGCCAAAACTGATATCACTTTAGATACTGAGCTGTCAATAACTAAGATTTTGTCATAATTCTATCTTCAGGCAAACAGGAGAGAAAACTATACTAATGTAATGATATTTTAAGAATTTTCTTGTTTATGTTTAAAAGGGAAAAATACTTGTGCATTTATAATAGTGCTGGAAAAGGTTTACTTACTAGCAGAAAAATTACCAGAGGAAAGAGAAGTAGGAGCAGGCAGTTAATAACTGATCTCTCACTCTCTCTGATGTCATTGGAAGACAAATTGTAGGAAATTACTGTAGTTGTGCAGAGATGAATACCATTGTCTGGAATGCGCAAAATTACAAAGATATCTAGTGAATTTTTAGGCCATCTATAAAGTATGAAGTATTTGCTTTCTGAAACTATAACTAATTTATAATGTTTCAAGTTGTCACAGGACTTTGACATTACATGTTTTGGTGTATCAGCAACAGTATGGCACTTCATCTCTGTGCTTGTCTGTGTTACGTTTCTGTCACTCTGAAGTGGCTTTTCTCTCTGACATGGCAAACTAGGAGACATGAGCCACACAGGTTCTTCATCATTAATTAATCCTAGATTGCATTAGTATTTATGAAGGTGTTGAGATTGAAGGTCTTAAGGTGCATGTTCTTTCTTGTTTGGGAATTCAAAGATGGCAAATTGTAAGGAGGACCTCACAGATAAAAAACCTGACTCTGTCAAGGTAGATTTTTTTTTTTTTTTTTATTTTTTTTTTTTTGGTCTGGGAAAACATTGCTTCCACCACAAAATTGATTTCAAATAAATAGGATCATTTTCTAATTTCACAAAGCTGAAGAATTAAGCCAGGAGCCTGAAAAGTTCTGTTCAGCAGTTGATGGCACTTTATCCTGGATTAATTTCTGCTTTAGAAAATATGTATTTCTTGTTTTGCGTTGGCTGTGTTTGTCATTGACAGTGAAATTCATCTGCACTACCTGACCCCACATGACCATCTGTCTGTTTTGGCTGGACAGTGATGCCTGTAAGCACACATCTGACCTCAGCCACTGGCACGTTGTGACCAAGGTCACCAAACCAGCTGGAAGCCTTGCAGGAGTCAGGCTGGCTGGTGGAAAACTTTGAGAGGTCCTTTCCCAAGAGCTCTTCTGCCAGACCACAGGGGCAGCAGGACTGCACCACCAGCAGATTTTGGGAAATCCTTTGAGTGATGAAAATGAAAGTCTGAGTTTGCGGATTTTTTTGTTTTTAGTTTTTCACAGTAAACAGTTTTTGACTATATGTCAAGTTATATCTTAAAGTTATTTTTCACAGTCAAACTACCCAAAACCTGGGATCTATACAAGTAGCTCCTTTTAGTCATTAAAATACACGCAGTTAACATGAATTAAATTTCCAAATAAGTGATTGATGTTCTTAAATTTGTGCAACCTCTATTACGCCTCTAAATTACTTACAGTTGCTCTAAAAGAACTTTTAACTGTAAAGATATTCTTATATGCATATAGAAAAACAGTGCTGAACTAAAACCCTAGTCAAAAGTTAACTTTGCTTTTTTGTTCTAGTTGTTGTGAACCAAAAATGTAATTGTACTAATACTATACTCATGTTGCTTTATGTCACATATTCATTAAAAAGCCTTTTTTTCTAACAAGTGCAGCTTATAAATAAGGAATAAAAGGAGGCAATTATTTTAGCCTATGTATTTGAGAATGTGGTTTTAGAGTGCAATATCTCCAGACAATTACAATATCTCTGAGTTTGTGATTTTTATAATGATTTCTTTATCTTGAATCCTTAGTATCCTTGGGGTGATAATATATTCCCAGTCCTCTGGACCAGGGCCATTTAATTAAGAAATTGAGCTAATGATCTCCTTGCTGACTATTTCCAAATTGTTTAATTAAGGATTCTGGCTTTAGCCCTTTTAAAATATCATTTTTTAAAATCTGGCCCAAGTTGCTCTGTGTACTAGCAGTATTTTCAGGCTTATTGATACACTGAATATTTAATTCTTGACCAGTCTAAGTCCCAAGAGATTTCCTGATGTCTTCTCAGCAGAAGCTGCTGCAGACATAGCATGTTTATTATTTTGGGTCTCCTGAGCAATTTTTTTCCCCAAAGGAACAAATTAATTCCTCACTAGAATGGAAGTTTTCTATCTTTTGGCAGTCCAATGAGAGAGAAAGAAATGTGCTCAAACAACATCCAAATGGGAAGGAGCTTAAATATAAGGAGAGGAAATTTCTGATGGAAACAGTGAAGCACACAATATATAGAATATTCCTAGGGAAAGGAAATTGAAAATCCATCTTTTCTAATGAGGTTACTGCTGATCTTTCTATGAGAACTGGTGCTATTTTTTAATTGTTTAAATCCTTGATGAATTAATTACTTGGGCTGTTTACAGGAAGTCTTTTTCATATCCATTTAGCTCTTCAGTCTGTCCATATCAATAAATGTAGTAAGTAGTCTGTTAAATTCTGGAATTCTGTAGTAATGACTCAGGAAAATTACTCTTTATTTACAGAAGCAGAAGGAACAGAATTCCCTTTCATCTCTGCTTGTTTCCAGTTTCAAAAAGAGTCACTCTCATTTTGAAGAAACACAGATATTTCTGATTATCTTCATTGCCTCTTTGCTTGTTTTTGCTGCCATTGTTGCAGTCATTATGCAAGTAAACAAAACTTGCTGTTAATTTTTTAAAAATAAGGCTTCTGTGGTGGATAATCTTAAATAATAACCTCAACTAGATCATGTACATACCACAGATCATTTTTACAGAGCTGAAGGATAATTAACGGATGAGAGATGAACGTGAGCATCCAGGACGATGCCCTTCAGGATGATGCTGGAGCTCACTGTCGTTGTACTCCCCTAGCCTCAGCTGTGGCTGCTATCACCTCTCTGTGCCCCTGCTCCCAGGGAGCTCTGCAAAGCCCTGTGCTCCTCTCTTCAGAGCAGAATAGCAATGCTCTGCTGCTGCATGAGCTGACATCCAGTGGGATACTGATGGCACAAAGGTGCTGAGGGCAGTGGAGAGCTCTGTGCCTCAACGAACCACTCCCATCGTGCTGCTTCTCAGCTTCAAGAGCTATTGCTATGAGAGAGGAAAGCACCTTTTTCCCTCGTGAGGTTAGACAAAGTTTTTACAAAGTGTCAGAGAAATTCAGTGTCTGGTTTGAATAGAACTTTGCAGAGTCAATAGTCAAAACTGTGGATATGTGGGATGATACTTAGGGTAAAAAGGGACTTTTTTTACTTCTATGGCATTGATACTGGAGAAATTCTTTAATTTGAATCAATTAAAAATATTATATGAGAGTGTAGATGTTAATACAACTTTTAGTTCAAAGAAGCATTCAGATTTATTTTACTATAGAAAAAACCTGCTGCATGATACCTGTTTTGTAAAAAAATTGAACTTTTATCATTATTATGACTAACCTTATTCATCTCTTTAAGGGGGTGGAAGTGACTGATAAAACCAAAATTCTCAATTGCATTGTGCATTGATCTTTTTTTCTCCTAACATCATGTGACCTGAGACAAAAGCAAAGGTGAGTTTTATTCTTCTTCTGGAGAGAATTCAGAGTCGTGTGAATGTAGGATTCATAAGAATGACTTCCATACACAAGGAGCCAACTTGTCAGAGAGTGTGGCCCATTGAAGAAGTGAAGAATGAGGAAGTTCAGTCAGAATTCCTGAATGTTCTAAGCAGCATCACCACAGAGAGAAAAATATCCTGGACTCCAGGAAAACATATTATCTCATCATTCTTTGTGGAATACAATCCCCAGAGTAAACTACACCACCAGTCTCCCTCACAGTGTAAAATATTTAGTTCTGCATTTTTTAACCAGGTTTATAGCAATTGTTCTATTTTATGCTTCATAAAGCATACTGCACTCTGGTAAACTCCTGTCTATACTGCACTTAATATTGTGAAATATTTCCTTCTCCTTATCTAGGTCCATCTCCTTCTCCCAAGACCTCTGCAAGGGTTGCAAAGGTATCTCATTAATTTCAACCCATTTATTCCCTAGCCCTTTCAGCTGCAGGCTTCCAAGTAATGCAGGAACAGCCAATTAAGTGTTTAGGAAAATTCATGAACCTCTTTCAAACTCTGTTGGGCAAAAGGGAAAGAATGAAGAAGATTAGAAATCCATGGAAGAAGCGAAAAGAGATGAATCCTTTATTTTGCCAAGGATACAACTCTGGATGAAAAATATTGTTCTTGAATATTGTACATCTGCTAAAGTGCTTATTCTTAAGTCAGCAGACTTAAACCCCTTCAGCAACACTTGCCATCTTGACTCTCCAATGCTTTGAGGAAAAGAAACACAATGAGGCTCTGGCTGCTCTCTGCCTGGGGCTGTCAGGTGTCTGTGGCAGTCATGTCTAGAGGCAATATTTCCTTCCAGCACAGCTGGAAGAGCACGTCTAGAAGAAACAATCTAGTTCTGCTGGACAACAGAAAACTCATTTGTCCTTATTATCTTATAGTGTGTGAATGTGCAGTACTGTACAGTAAATCTGGGAGAAATCCTTATTACAAGCTGGCAAATAGTTACTTTGTACTCAAGGGCTTATAGAGAAGTTTTATAGTAATGTGTAAGAACAGGATAACAAGAGATCAGTTAGCATATTCCACCTCAGATGGCCTCCCAAGCATTTCTTTCCAGCTAAGATATTATTTTCTAGTTCACGTGTGATGTGCGCATTCTTCAGGCAGGATTAGTTCTTGGTCCTGCTGATGTCAGTGAACCTACACCAGCAAAAGTTTGGCTAAGCTGTTTTTCCACACTTAAACAGAAAGACTTCAAGCCCATGAGAAATACAAGTTTCTCATTTCTGTGTTGCTTATGAAAGCAAAATAATGCCTTCAGTAAAATGTAATCTTTTAAAGGAATCACATGAAAATGCTCCATGCAGTAGCAAATAAGAGGAAAAAAGGTATTTTTAGGGTTGACATTGATTGATCAGAAAATATTTCATTTTATATGAAGAGAAACAGATGCCTATTAAGCCTGACAAACTTCTGAAGTGTCTATTTTTGTTCTGTTCATATTAGCACCCATTTCACTAACAATACAAAACACACTGTGTCTGCCTGGCATGTAAAATAAGCATCTGTCAGGATATCTGCATCTACAATTAAATCCTGAATATGTCTGTATAGTAACTAAAGAAATAGAAGATTAAAATCTGTCTGTTTCTCTCTTGAGAATTATTTTCAGAATTTGATTGCCCACAGCCCACAGGGAGTTTAACCTTGCCCCACTATGAATCACAGAGAGCACTTCAGCCGCATTACCATTAATTTAATCACCCAGAAATCTACCACTGGGAAAAGAAGGGCAGGAGGGGAAGGAGACCCAAGAGGCACACAGTGGTGGTCCTTTGGTCATCCACTCCATGGAAAACATAATCTCAACAGGCATTAATTGACCCCTTCCTAGCTAGTGCCCACAGAAGATTGAATTTACTCCAAGCCTAAGATGGTCTAATAAAAGTATTACCTCTGTCTCCACAGACCTTTCCTCCTGTACTAAAACAGGCTTTCTCTAATGGGTGTGGTCCCTCTCAAATAGCCCTGATTTATAGGGAGGTTTATTGTGAATAAAGATGCAATAGAGGACAAAAACTCCCACTCTAATGTTGTCACCCCAAAATCTTTCAGAACATTCAGTTCATGTACCAAAATTTCATCATTATTTTTCTCCTTCAAAATGTATTTAAACTGGAAGAAAAAGAAGTCAGTAACAAAAAGAGCTCTATTTAGGTACCTAGACATGAATGAAATAACTCAATTATCACTAAAATTTATTTATGTTTTAGTATCCTTAATGTTGTTCCACATTTTTTCTTCAGAATTTTGTACTGGATTTTTACCTTATCATTCATTATTCTACCTAAAAAGCAAATTTTCAAAAGTGGGGATATAGCATCTGTGATTTTCTGCTGAGATTTTTCACTGATTTTTTCACTCTAAAAAGTAGAAATGTCCATCTGATTTGGTCATAGAACCATGTGCCACACAGTTTCTTCCAATTATACTTGTGGTAAACTATCGTGTTTCTCTTTGACTAAAATATATTCTGAAGAAAGAAAATCAGTTTTGAAATGAAGTTGTCGAGAAATGGAGAAACATTCTATACCTCAGTAATTTATTTTGAGTTGACCCACTAGTCACTCTCATAATGACATATATGTGTTTTTATTTTTAATATAAATCTGAATGGATTTAGTACTCAGACTTTTAAAGCAGGGGTTTTCTCCTATTTAGATAATATATTTCTATTGTTAAAAAGTTGGTGTTGTATTTTCTTGGATTTATTCCAATATATCGATTAAATAATATCTCAGGCTTCTCTTTTGATGGAATAAATTGGTTTTCTTCCTTCGTTCTCTCTTCTTCTTGCATTTGTACCTCAATTAAGATTTGGGGTTGTTCTGTTCTCTTTGATCTGTCAATCTCCCTTTTACATTGCAGTCATCCGAATGAGTTGCAGTACTCTAATTTGATTTTCACTGGTGATTATGCAGATACCTAATGCCCAATTTTTTCAAAATCATTTGCTGTTCACGTTAGCTTTCCTGGGTGTGTTTGGCTGTCAGTCCTTATGGAAATAGTGCCACTTTTATATAAATTACTTGCCTTAGGCATACAAATTTGAAAATACCAGTATTTGCTCCAAGAAACTCATCCAAAAAAGGAGCTCGATATAGTGAGAATTTAGTATGCTCAGGGGCATCTGTTGACTTTAATGAGGCTTTATACAACCCAAATACCTTCCCATGTGGGAGTCCATGAATCAAATTTGAAAATATTTAGGATCTGTAATGGGAAAAATAAGTGTAAGAAAAGAGAAATACATTGAAAAAAATCATATTCAGGTGGGAGTATTGTAGCATTGGTTCAAGCCCAGAGAGTTTCTTCCCCCCTGAGAAATCTCTGGAGACCTAGTGATAACACCCCCTGGGTCGAAGGTGGGCTGCGCCCCAGAGAGGGGTTGAGCTCCCCTGTCCTGCAGTTCATAATGGTATTTCGTATCTCCCTCTCTCCTCCCTTCCTCCTTCCTAATTGGTCCCTGTCCCTTTGTCCCTCCCCGGTTCCTCCCCCGTGCCGTTCGGAGATTGGTTGTAACCCTCAGAATAAAGTCTGATGCCCGGCTGAGAGCCGGGGTCTCTCGCCCTTGACCTGAACGCTGACCACCGCGTGACTACCTGTCTGAATAGAGTCCGGGCGGGAGAACACTCTCTTCTGCAGCACTCCGGCTTTTGGGACGGCGTGGCTGCCATCCTAGGGGAGAGCAGCTCGTGGCTAGGGGACACGGTCTCAAACTGCAGTGGGCTTGAGACCCAGGGACACTAGCAGACACCGCTGACGAGCTGCTGACCGACCCTGGCGGCCAGCTGGTCCTGCCCACGCACCGGCGACAGAGTATGATTCTTCTCATTTCAAGATTGCATTTTATTTTATTTTTATTTTTAATTTTAATTTACTTTTATTTTTTATGATTTTATTTTGTTTTGTTTGTGTCTGAATCGCAAACAGAAGAGTGATAAACTGTAGTAAGAAGCAGTACAGTAGAATTAGAGGACAAATCCTATCCCAGAATTCTAAGGTGATACTTGATAGTTGTCCCATTGATTTAATGTTTTTAGAAGCAAATATGTCAGCTAAAGCCAAGGATTTAACAATATCACTGTATTTTCATTTGGAACTTGTTCATTGGAGACTTTTTTTTTAATGTGGAAATCAATTTGTAGAGTACTTAATCTATTACTTTCATCTTCAATGCCTTTGGGAAAGGACCTTAGAAAAACAATCATAGATCACATGGAAACTTAAATCAATTTTTTAATAATTTCAGAACATTTATAAAATCTAAATATGAAAATTGAACAAAAGCATTCTGATACTGATTTTAAGCTGAAGTTTCAGCAATCCATGGCCAAAGGCAAGTGAAAGACGGGAAGGAAAATTATGATATTTTGTCCATCTTTCCTTAGGTTCCAAAGTCAGGAATGCTATATGTGCATGAGAGAATGAATCAGCAAGGCAGGAAATTGCATTTACTCCACCACAGGACTTAAGTAGTTGCTAAGATTCATAAATTGCAAAAGAAGCAAGATGAGCTTTGGCTTCTAAAGAAACTTCTGAAAGCCCAAAGGAACAACTTCTCCTTATTGTAACTGCAGTTTATACCTGACATAGAGCCATAGTTTTTGAATGACAAAATTAAATAAATATTGACCTATCTAGATAGTCTGCAATTTTCTTGCTTCATTGTAGACAGTTAGTGCCATAATATCCCTCTGAAGGCAGAACAGATTTAAGCCAACTTAAGATGAGTGGCACTAAAGTTGAGACTCACTCATTTGGCAAGATCCCCAGCTTTGACAAAACAGGCAGAGAACAAATGGACCAAGTGGAGATTGTTTCCCTTGATCTAGGAGATCCCAGGAGATTTATCTAACTCCCAGCAAAATTTAAAATCTGCTTCCGTCAGTCAAGATCTGTGGAGCATATAGAGAGAAGGTAAATATTTCTGATGTAAGTGAATGATTAGCCTATAAGCAAAATACATTGACATTTTGGGACAATTCATGTGTGTAAACTAAGTAAATCCAAAAGGGATTCCTTTTCATCTGTTCTGCCCTGGTTTTTTTCTTCCCTCCTTAACTGTATCAAAGTTTCTGAGGCAGGTTACTCAAATTTGGGGAAAATTTAAAGAAGGAAAGTGCCTAAAAATGTCCTTGAAAAACAAAGAGCTCTATATTTCTCTTTCTCTGAACCGATGTAAAGAATTACTGGACTTAAAATTAATCATGAAAGCTTAAAATAAGATAATGGTTTTGTAAAACTTTGATCGGTGGAAAAATGTTGCTTTTTTTGGAATGACCGCTTCAGTATGGAAATGTTCTCTTCTTCTGCTACTCACAACTCTTAGCCCAAACAATTAAAGTCTGCTAACAGAGTCTATCTAAGGAATAAGGTCTATTAGAGTCATCAGGATCTGACCATAAAGGATGATGTATCTTATGATACTCTTATGGTTTTTACAGAACATCAAAAAAGTGTGAGATCATTTCTACAACACATCAGAAGCTGTTGTGACCACAGAAGAATATCAAGTTATTCCAGGGCTGGAATTAAGGTGGGAAATTATGCTTTTCAATATCAGTAGCAATTTCACATTAAGAGTCTGAAAATTCTTTGTATCATTTCACAATAATGCATTATTCTGCAATATGTTGCAACATATTGCAGCAACATTGCTTTCACTTCTCTTGGTTTATATGAATAAGCAAAACTATTTTAAATCCTCAGCTAGACAGGCCTTAATAATAGCAGCTTGCACTGAAGCTTCAGTCTGTTCTGTTTAAAACTACGTTTATATGCTAGTATAGAGTAGAAATTTGTCACCAAAACTGTCAGTATTCTCCTGTGCCACTTCTGCAAACATTTACTCACGAATTTATTTTTAGGTATGCATGTGTTTGCTGAAGGACAAGTGCTCAAGAGCTTGGGCACATAAGAAATGTTGTTCCAGAACAGAGTAATGGTTCAGTGATTTCCATATCCTGTTCTAGTGATGACCAGTGATGGATGCTTCACATCTACTTAATGATGCAGTAATATATCATGCAGATATGATTGTCCTTATCCTAGACAGCCCTGGCTGAAGAGCACCGAATTACCGGAATTGCTAATACTAAAGCTGCTACAGGCATTGCTGTTTAATGGTAAATCTTTCTTTGTGTATCATTCTGCCTCTAATGTGTTAGTCCAGTTTTAGAAAACTGCTCTTTTCATTACAGTTTCACCAAAGAGTTGGATGCCTCTGAACCCAAATTTCACTTTATGAACAGGTGATGATTCTGGTCGTTCATTATTTCCAATCTGTCATTTCCAGTCACAAATCTCCAGTGGTGTTAGTGCTCATACTTCTAAAACCAGGAATAAAAGTACCCGTTCAGTTGGGTATATAGTGATTACATATATTAAAGTCATGTATATAGTGATTTACGTATATTACATATATTGACCATAGACACCTGATATGATACCCCTACTGCATTAGAGTTTGGTGTTAGTAAATAATGTAGCAAACATGGAAAACCTGAAAAGGACAAAAAATAGGAACTAGATAAGAACTTAACTCGAGCTTGAGAAAAACAGGGGAATATTTTTCAACTGTTTCATTATGTTCCTAATAAACATTGAAAGAGATAAATATTTTTTACGTTTAGTAGAAATCCAAATTCGTGTTCTAGTTACTACAAACATGAACAATCCAGTTCACTGTTAAGCAATGTTCCTGGAGGATGATATGCTCTCTCAATAGCTGCACTTTGCACCTAGAGCTAGAGCAGGGATAGAATCTCAGGTACTTTTGGAATTATTTAATGACAGACTTGGCATAGGAAGCTTAAGTTCAGAGTCAGTAAAACAAAGTCAAAGGGAAAAGAAGTGGAAGGAAGATGTTGGTCCTCTTTTCTAGGTATATTTATATTTTTTCTGGCAGATATTCTTCTGGCCAGTTGCTAGAATCTTGTAAAGGTGAAGACTTCAAAACAATTTATTCAATGCTTTGCTGTTCATTTTTTTAAAAATTCAGTCTGCCCTGAAATCTAACCTTGACTTTGCTGCATTATACTTCTATCTTGGAGAGCAGAAAATACTACTTTATCTTCTCTTTAATTTCTGCTACATGCTTCGAGACCATTGATTGTTCTACCTTTTCTCTCAAAGCAGGACAGCCTTTATCCAGTCAAGCTCTCTTCAGAGTTATTTTGCCTGATTACTCTTGTTGCTATCTTCTGAATTTCACTGAAGAGATTAATATATTCTTCTTAGGTGACAGCTCAAGACTTGACAGATTAACTCTCTTCTAAGCAATACCAATGAAAAAGGAAAATAAATTTATACTTCAATTACATAAATGAAAATATTATCATGTCTGTCTTTATGCACAGCCTGTTGAATTCTCCTAGGGTCCTAAGTGGAGAGAGAAGAGGCAAATGTGTAGAAGACCAACAGATAACAACAGTTCAAGGACTCAGAGCTGAGTTGATTGTCAGGTAATGAATTGCACAGGGCACAGACTGTATTTATTTGATTGTCTGAGACAATTGTTGAATGTTTTGCAAGGTCAGGCAAAATTTCCTTGATGAAGTAAAAGCTTTGCTGTATAAAAATTGATTTTCTTTGGTATCATGATTTGATCTAGATCTTTCTTCAACACTCTGCCCACCTGTTTTTAAATAAATGATACAACTAGTTTTCTGTTAGTGAGTTCTGGTTTGTAGAGTGTATCCAACACTGCATTGCAATCAAAAATTCCCCAAGCAAACAACAAATAAGCAATAATCTAAATCCAATATTTTGTATGTATATTAATTTTACAGATCTGTAAAATTAATTTCAAAGGCAGGTTTCACTAGTATTCATTTCTCTTTCTCTTGCAGTTTAACATATTGGAATACATCTGTTTCAATTCAATACTTGCTCCTATATATTTTTCTGTGTTTTAGAAAAGTATGAAACACAGCTGAAATAAAAAAGCGTTGGGCTTTTTTTAAAAAAAAAATCATTACTAAATTCTTTTGGTATTTTAACTCAAGGATTGAGACCTCAGAACCATGGTTTGGACAGCCATGTTACACTTAAATTATTGTGGTTCAGATAAATTGATTTACATGTGAAGCTCCCAAGAATGCTGATGGGAAACTACCTGCAGATCAAGGACAGTCTGTGATTCTAAACACATTTACATTTTATACAGTGTGAAAACTCAAATACTGCAAAAATTTGTACTTTTATTTCTTCCGTTGGTTAGCTTGCCATAGGTACTGATGTATCCCTCCCTAATGGTGAAAAGAAATTGCATCATCTGTCTGTGAGAAGTGAAAAAAGAGGTAATATATTTTGAAATTTGGAATGGAATTAAGTTTGCATTTATTAAAAATGTAAAACCAGCTCCAATGAGTCCATAATTAATTAAGATGTTCTGCACTCAAATAAATTCTTAGAAAAATATTGGCCTAGGTCAGTATTAACTTAAAGTGCATTAACTTCGTAGACTGATTTTAAAGGAACTATGGTGGTGTAGAGAAGGCAGGAAATTGGCTTGCCACTGTGACCTTGGGAGTCACAGCCTAGAGCCAAATCAGCATTTAATCAGCTCAACTAAAAGTCCAGTGCAGCTTAGGCAGCTCAGCTCTTTCAGACTGATTCACAAACCTCTGTCTGACTGCTTCTATGTGCCAATAGGGTTTTGGTCAGCAACATTAGTTAGCTCCCTAAAATCTAGGTGTATATAAACAGCATTTTTAAAGATAGACATGGTATTTACTCATTCATCTTACACCTAAAGCCACAAAATCAATTTGCAAATGTAACTAGACATATTTTCATTTAAAGAAGAGATGAAGTCTTTTTGTGGATCAACAATATTTTTCATGGAGTACAAAGTTATGAAAACTAAAAATTCCCTTCCATAAAGGTGCTTTATAATCAATCTTCAAATGGAACAAATGCCCATTTATGCCAACAGGGAATTTGGCTCATATTGAAACTTCCAGTGACCCATTTTTTTGGTTTAAATAGGCTTCATTTACACCTTAAGGGTTTGCTGGACATCATTGTTCTCTGTGAAATCCCAGCCAACAGATATTAAAAGAAGTTCAAGAAATAATGCCCATAGCAAGTAATTAAAAGAAACACAGACAATGCTCAAACAAGGCACTTGTCCTTCCTTTTTTTAAGGAAGGACACATTGTTAATATGAGAGAATTCCCTCATAAAGTCAGTACTGGATAAGAACTTGAGAATCTCACATCTACCCCATCAACAATTTATACACCATGTTGCTGAGTAGAAGGGGGACTGTTTTTTCCTCACCTCAGACATTTAGAAAAGTATGCAGACAAATACACCAGGGAGAAGCAATTTTTAATCCCCTGGCTTTGCATCATTATGGACCTCTAAATTGATATGAAAATCAGGTTAATTGCCTTCTGTCCTGAACAGCCTGCCACAAGTCTCATTCTGACCTGCCTGTCGGTATTGCAAGAACGATGTGTCTACAAACAGCAGTAGCTGCCACAGTAGGGTGTATTGGCAGCCTGCCATTTTTGGGTGTAAGTCAAGAGTTAGAGGACTTCTGTGGATGCCAAGCTCTCCTTTTATCCTGTATTCAAGTTTGGCATGCATAAAAGTGGGTTTCATCCACTTTTATTCCATAGTGGCAGAGAAGGCAAGTTTATGGCATCCATGTTTTGTCCTCTCTAGAGTACCTCTGATTTTCTTTATATTTCACCTCTCTCTTAAGTGCTGTTGAGACAGCTGACTCGCAGTGTTTTGACATTGTTCCTACCAGTTCTTCAGGTGTTTTTCTTAAAGCTTTGCAGTCTCATTTCCTCCCCTTTCCATGTTTAGCACTGCCTATCGGTTTTCTAAATCAAGCCAGTCTGTATTGGTTCTGTTTATTCTATTGCCAATGCTCACTTGATCTGTAATTTGATGGCTTTTAACTTCTCCTCTTTGGTCAACTCCTTTATAGGTATTAAATGTGTACAATCTCTTTTCTGTTTAATTTTTGTCTCCTTATGATGTTTTTGTGTGTAGATTATAATTCCACTGAGTCAGACACGCATTGAGGGAAACAGGATTAAGGGAGTCCATACAATACAACACCATTACAGTACAGTACAATACAAGCAACACAGAGTACAAGGAAATCCATGCTACAGCACAATATTTACATCTCTGAATCTGATGTGTATTTGAAGTTGTTCACAATGTCTACTTATTGGAGCTCATTATCAGCTGAAAAGCCAAATTATAAAATAATGTTCATTCATGTTTGCACTAATGAAATAGATTGTCAAAAGAGAGGCTTTCGAAGAACTGAGAAGCCATACTTTAAAAAACAATTGCAAATCATTTTGAGACAAAGGTACATACATACATGGGATGAAGAAATTAGAGAGATATTTTTGCTGATAATGTTGAATGAAAGAACAAATTAAACAGGACTGCCAATACAGCCTTTTAGGTATGTTCTCTATAATAAAATTTCAGAGAAATATTTCACATTCCACTTCATGGCTTCAAATGACTTAATTGTACCATTAGCTCTATAACCTTGTACTAAGAGTAACAGATGATTCATAAAAATCTCTTAAAAGGAATAATCCCAGAAACTTTTTGTGTGAGATGGTTTTCAAATCTTTCTGTTTCCTATTAATTGTTATGTAATTCAACAATACGCGTGATTTGTCACCATATTTAATTGTAATTATTACATATAATTATTTTGACAAAAGACTTGCAATTTTCATTACCCAGCAAAGAAATAATTCAGTCTAAAAAGTTAAAAATTGTAAGGTGGAAGAAGAGGACATAAAAATATAGGAAAAAACCAAGAAAATTTAAAAAGAAAGTGATAAGGAATAAATGGGGGGAAAAAGAAAAAATACAAGGATAGAGAATCAGATCATGTTTTTCTTTACTTTTATAGTTGTCTTCTTTTTTTAACCATTTTTTTTTTTTTGTAGATAACAACAATTCATAGAATCATAGAATCACTTAGGTTGGGAAATACCTTTAAGTTCATGGACTCTAATTTTAAACATACCGTTGTCAAGTCCATCACTAACACTTGCCCCTGAAGTACCAATTATTTGCATATCACATACCATTGCTCAAAGACATTCTGCTTCCTGTGGACAACATTGAAAATGTCTCTTCATAGATGAACGCCAGGGCTGAGTCAATTGGGAAGACTCTTGATGTTCAACTTTTCTGAATATAAGATATCCCATTAACATCAAAGTAAGGCAAAAAAATGAATAATGTTTTTATGACACATATAAAAAATATTTCTATTCTCATACATTTTTACTGCAGTTCCAAAGGAGATATGTTGCTACAGATTTGTAAGCACTAGAGAGACAGATTTTGTCAGAGAACCGTTTGAATGCACTTTTAGCACCAATATTTACCAAGAAGTGTCTCATTACTTGACAGAGTGTGTATAATGGAAGTGGCTTATGTGCTTGTGACTCAGGAAAGGGAGTTATATGGTAAGATAGTTACTGCTTTCAAGTAATGAAGCAACACCATATTGTTCTGACATGTATACTTTGGGCCTTCATCCTGTCAAGTATGCAGCCGAATGTGACTCCTGCCTTTCCCTACTGCTCTTTTGTTTTGCCTTAGACCACTATCCAAATTAGATGTTGTTTGTT
Organism: Acanthornis magna; assembly: GCA_036785705.1. Classification (NCBI taxonomy): domain Eukaryota; kingdom Metazoa; phylum Chordata; class Aves; order Passeriformes; family Acanthizidae; genus Acanthornis; species Acanthornis magna. The sequence continues at coordinate 23,803,142 of JAWUZG010000018.1, read as the reverse complement.
TTTCTTTTGTTTAGATGGAAGAATGTGTGTATATATTTTCTTCATTTTTACTTCTGTAATTTTCAACAAAATTATGCCATTTAACAGAACAGCGGTTGGCAACAACTTTGTAACAGCAATTTTTATATTTACAGTAATATAGTGTATGTTTGAAACACTTCTTTATGGTGCAGATGAGATACAAGACAAATCGGTATAAATTGGAAATGTGATTTCCTGAGGAAGAAGTGGTGTTTTTACATTTGTAATTCAGTAAAAAGGTAAAGATTATATTATTGTAAAGTGGTTATTTACACTGAAGTCTCCTCTTCATGAAGTAGAGAGTTTAGACAAAGTAGTTATCTAAAAGGAATTACCCTGTTTCTTTGAAACTCGGCAGTCTGAGCTCTCAGTCCTGTTGGTCTAGGCCTAGGACAGTATGAAACCTTGTTTTTCATAATCTCCTTCCCTCCTTTTTGGATTTGATAAAGGAAGCCCGAAAACCTGCAATAGCACCCGGAGATAAACTGAAACCTTGCAAGAAATGGGAGGGGTGGCTGCCTATTGTACATGCCTGCTACATGCCTAAACATTTGGCAGAGGGAAGTAAGCTCCTAACAAAAGCTCTTTGCATTGTTCTTCAGAAGTGACTTCTTCTCTTCATGGCTTTTGCATGGAGTCAGGTTTTGACAGTCATACAGTAAGCAACATGCATCATTCATTGCTGCCTGAAATCTGGGCTATAGACATTTTGAAAAAAATCAGAAAGAAAAGTATAATACAAGGAGAGAACATCTAGTTCTGTGTCAACAGCTTGTCTTGCTGCTGTACAACCTAGCCACAGTGGATGAAAGAAAATTTTGTAATCACATTTAAGAGCAGTATTTGCTGGTAACCAACAGGAAATGCTGAGAAGTGCAAGGAAGTGCATTTGACATGACATTGTTGTGTGATGTCTGTGGCTGATTGGGAACTTGGAGCGTTTTCTGGCAGTGAGTCGGTAGCAGCTACTAAAGCCGTGCAGTCTGGGTGATTGGATCCCCTGAACTCCTGAGGTGTTCAGCCTGCCTCAGTTGCAAACACCCTGAGGGAAGTAATCCTTGATGCTTAAAAGCCACATTGTCACAGTGGGTTTCCCTAAGGTGGTGTGATGCTGAAATTAGTCTTGCAGAATAAATCCTCCTTCATATCACTGCTGCAGTGAAAGTTTTCATGGGGAAACATGACTTACCTGTTTTCTGTGACACTACTGGCACTCCACTGCTGCTACGTACCATGGTTTATGTAATTTTTTGTAATTTTCCCAGTACTCACAGAGCTAAAATTGAAAACAGAACAGTATAGGCTTACAGCAGTTTGCAGATAAGGATAGCAACAATATTTGAAATTTCAGATTTTTTTCCTGGCTCTTATCTGCATTTTAAGTTGGCAGAAATTCTTCCATAAAAAATTGCTGCTGGCTTAGTATGGACAATACATGTGGTCCTCCCATAACCACTGATGGTGTTTTCCAGTCGTCACTTTCAGTGACTCCATTAATCCTATCTGAAACAAAAAAAATAATGTCAAGAACTACAAAAAACTTTGATGTGGTATTAGAGATACCGTTGTCTACCAGAACATCTCCTTGAAATACTAAAACTCAGTGCTGAAGCCAATGGCAGTAGATCCAAAAGGTCTTGAACCACACAGTGCTTTCACCCAGAGCTTTGTGAGCAAGTGTGGAAGCCAACTTTGAGCCTTGTTTGGAAGATCTAATAGATAATAGTGAGAGAAAATGTTAAAATTGATGAAGTTAGAAAAAGAAAATTGCAGTGTTTCTCTTTCCTTTCAATGCTGCCATAGCTGCTGCAGAAGAGTAGATAAGAAGGAAGCCAGAAAATACTGTTTCATATTGAAATAATAATTCTATTTCTGTGAGATTTTCATACTACCAAAGCTGAAAACATGTGATTTTCCACCAGTTTTTGAGAATTTGAAACGTGCCTTTGACAATTTGGTGGGAATTAATATCAGGGGGTTTTATTTTTTTGGTTTTTGACAGTTTTCTTTTGGATATGAGCTCTAATTAATTTTCTACTCTTTCATTGCTTAATAGAGGTGGTTAAATATTAATAACATCTGGTGAGACAGGTCTCAGAATAATAATAAATTTGTCATCAGACACTATTTCACTTAATTCTATCCTGCCCCTTTATGTTATTAGTATTTTGTGAAACTTAGTTGTGTTTAATGATGTCATATTAATAGTTTAAAAATTCAGAAAGAAAATTGTTCAAATAGAATTGAATTTGTTTGGAAAGACTTTAAGCTCAAATACTGATATCTGTCCCCTTTTCCTGTTTCAACAACTGGGAGTCAAGAGAGGCATACTTTCAGTATCTCTTTCAATACAATCTTAGAACTAAATATAAGCTTTTGAAGGTACAAGACACCCATCATCCTTCCATCTATCTGTTTTTGAAAGAATTGCCTCCAACCAGAAAGACACTTTCAAACATTACTGTGCTTGTCCTGACTGATACCTTCGGAAAGAAAATACCTAATACCTAAGACTAATAATAAAGCTCTGCCACAGCCCCTGACAACCGATAACTGCAGAAGAGATAATTCCTTTACATCAACCACAGGAAATTTTAATCCACTATATCCTAAAAAAAAAATTCTCTTGGTTTCAAGGACCAGTATTTCCTTGGTGCAGATTTGCTAGCTCTCTTTTCTTTTCCTCTTTAGGCCATGTGTCAGGGAGCCTTCCGCACTGAACTCTGGCCACTCCTGCTAGATAACCAGCAGGGCCAGGGGTAGGAAAAAGGCAATTCTACTTCTGGTCATGCTTCTGTAGGCAGCTTCTTTGTCTACTGCCACAAATTAGAATCATATCAAGGATACCTTCTTTTATAGCTGCCTGGAAAGTATGACGAGCTGTGGTGGCAGTCAGAACCAACAAGTGCCCAAGACAATATTCTTTTTGTATTGTCTTCTCTCAAATACTGCATTTTTTGGCAGGATCCACTTCAGATAGTTTTAGATGTGGCTATGTAAGCTTTAGTGCGATCAGCACCCGCAGCTGCCTCATGGGTAGAGAATTGTTTGTGCTGCAAAGTGCTGTGGTTATAGATTAGTTACACCTTCCTTTCAATGTCCTACAACCACCTCTCATTTCCCTTAACTTGTAGATATTAAGCCTTTTGCTTTTCATCATCCCATGGTAAACATATTTGTACTACTCTTCCCCTCACTAGTACAGATGGCAGTGGCATAATGTTTGTCCCATACTGACACCCAGTGTCACTGGAAGGATTTTATAACATATGCTGAAGTTATATCACCAGATTTGCTGTTATGGTTACTCTGAACTTGGTAAATCGCAGTTGCTTCTGCTTTGTCTATCATGCTACAAAATGCTTCAGTATATACAGAAACAGTCAGACCTTGTGCTACTGTATCTTGCATATTACTCACTCTTATCCAACACGCCAGTTGTATTTTTATGCAGCAGTTTTGGTGAATCATGAAAAATCTGTTACCAAAAACATCACATGCCAAGTCAGCTCTTACATGCTTACTCTTTCTCTCTGACCTCACACAGGTGCATTATAGCTTTAAAGTGTCTATGAAAAGGTGTATTTTCCTCAGTCATTCTGCTAATTTCTTTTGTGAACTAAAGGAATGTATTTCTGCAAAAGATCCTCTTCCAGTGGTCATATGACATAGATTAGCAGCAGTATCTGCACAAGCACTCAAAAAAGAGCGGTTTTAAACGTGTAACAACTTACATTTCTGAGTCTTCAAAACAGTTCTGTGCAAGTTATCCACTTTTCTGATTGGAGTCAAGAGGGGAAGCCTTAAATCCAGCAGAAGAAAGACACTCCCCTTTTGTCTCATACCTCAGTTAAGTTGCTCAGCAGACAAACACATTTATTTTCCTTCCCAGATAGCAGGTACATAAATACACAAACCTTCCACCTACCCAGACAGAACCTCAATCACCAAGCTTTTCAGAGTCCATCTGCTTGAGTGGCAGATGGCAAGCCATGTGTTTAATCTTTCAGATTGATATTGAGCCCCCCTGAGATATGAGCCCCTTAAGATTTGAATCAAGCTGCAATTTTTTTTTTTAGTTGTTTATCAGTAGCTCTAACTGGAAAGTTATGATTAAGCAACTTCATTTGAACGTTGTATGCTTGGCTAATCTTTTGTTTTAAGGAAAAGAGGAGACTATCCCAAGATCAATGGTCTGTCTGGGTGAGAGCCACCACGAGTGAAGTCAGCAGAAGTGAAGTGAGCAGAAACTGGGAGGAAGACAATCCTGGCAGTGGGTGATTTCAGCCACTGATTTGTTAAACATCGACTCAAAACACACCCCAGACTCAAATGGGGAGAAGAACAGCACCTTTGGATTAATTAGCATGAGAAGAGAGGGATAAAAGTAGCAAATAGGGGTCTGAGTGCTAATTAATAGAAAAGTTACATAATTTGTAACCAATGAATGCTGATGCCTTTGCTTGTTAAAATGTATTAGTACAGTAAATTTCTGATGGCTTGTGAGCCAGCCTTTGCAGGGTTATCACCTGCTCTCTACTTTGTGTAAAATAGAATAAAATACAGAAATACATCACCTTGCTGTGCAAATTGGTGCTGTGCACTGGGTAAGAAGCCTGCGTTCAGAACAAGAAGATGAACATTGGATCCAACAGGATATTTACATATATATTATATTATTATTTAATAATTTTAGTAGTAATTTCTTTTAGCCTCTTGTTATGCTGTTATAAGTCCAAACTTCCTACTGACTTTTCTGGAAGTTCAGAACTCAATCTGATTAAACAGCTGGATATGTTTATTTCCTCTTGATTTATTTGTATATTTAAGGAGAAAAATATTAATAAACAAACAAATTAATATGGTGAAATCAAGTAATACTATATATAAATACATACTTTAATTTACAAATGAAAGTCATAATGGAAAATGCAAATAACAACACTGTTTACAAGTCTGTATTCACTTTTTTATTATTACCATAAAATATGGTAATTGGATGTCTGTTTTTCTGAATATATTTTTGGGAAAATGGGTTAATTAATTCACTGGAATTTAATGTTTGACTTTTGTCTCTTCCCTAGAACTCACAATTAGAAAGTTTGAAAATATCTTACTGTAGTTCCTGCCTTGATATGTCATTGATTTGTCATTGATGCACAGATTTTTTAACTTGTAATATGGTGAAGTCTTCAAGAATCTTTCTGTTATTTTATGAAAGTTTAAACTGTATTTTCCTTTCTCCTCGACTGTGACATTAATCTATGGAATTATGTCAATATAAAAGTATAGGTAATGTGCCTGAATGCTATACTTAATGAACGACTGAATCAGTAGAGGTTAAAGCATTAAAACGTAGCTGTTGACTGTCAGTGTGATTGAATAAGCAGTCAACCCCAAATTTTTAAATTTTGCCATCACTTTTATTGTTGATTGAATAGAGTCACCCACTGGAAAGGGAGAAGTGGAAAAGGAATTTCATTTGGAGAATAAATATATTTTTTAAAAACTGAAACATGATTTAAATCCACCTAGATCTAAACATAGGCCATGCTGAAAAGATTACAGATTTAAAGAGAAGGAAGTCAAAACACGAGGAGAAAGTGGAGTTGTTTTTTCCACCGCAGCAGCAAAAATAACCTGTGATAAGGGTCACTGAATTCTTAGTAGACCTTATGGCTCCTAGAACAATTAACACTCACTCAGTATTGGCAAGCTTGTGAATGTTCAGCTTGGTACCTATACTGGATTGCTCAATCTACTACTTTTATTGCTGATTTAACTTTCATATAGACATTGCTAAATTTAAACAACAAATTTCCTCTGGAATATTTTTGGTCCATGTGCGTAGCTGGACTTAATTATGGTATCTGGCAGCATTATGGAGTGTTTTCTGTGATGAAAAAACAAAGTTTTCTGGGATTTTTTTCTTGTGCTTTTAAATAGCTTTATGAGACAGGAGATTAATAAACAAGATGAAGAAATGTTACATTTAAATTATCTATTTACGCCCCTAGAGGCTTTCTTCGAGTTGTTGACTTACCTTGTACTTATATGTGCAATATTTTGAATATTGTGCAATATTCCCTTGAGCATACCACTGGTGACATCAAAATGATTTTCCTCCTGGCAGAAGCAGGACAGAAGCCATCTGACAGCCTCCAGGTACAGGTGTCCATTTGGAATGAAGGTACAGAATCCTCCAGAACTTCTCTACACATGCATGATGCCTATGAGTGGCAAGTGACAATTTATTATTGTCACATCTGGTTAAGACATGAGGTGAACTTGCAGTCTTGGAAACACAAGAGCAGCGAATTAAACCCTGGTCCCTCACTCTGCTCTGGTCAGTTGGTAATGTAAAGGTTTCTATCAGGTGCTGTGTCGCAGCTAGCACAGATTTTGATGATCAAGCTCAAAAACGCCTATGGAACCTTTAGAAAAGCCTTCACAAAAATGTTATGCAAAGAAAAGCATTTACCCATTCTTTTATCTACCTGGATAATGTGCTGTATCTGGGACACTGAAAATGAAAAACAGAACAAGTAAAAAAGTGAGATGTTTTTGCAGACAAGCTTCTTCATAAAATGGAGGTATACAGTAATATCCACAATATAAATCAACTAGCAAAGACATCAAAAGTTTTTAGATATCATGTCAGTTGATGTCAGGTATCGGAACTGTGCAGAGGCAGCAGTTACAGAGATTTACTTTTTTTCTACCTAATGTACTATATAAAAATCTGATGCTAGTGATGTTTTACTGGCAGAGAAAACAGAAAAAGGAAAGAACAAAATCTTGTGACTGAACTTCAGGACCTGAAAGCCTGCATATATTTAGGCTTCAATGAAGCAGTGTACTGAGTCGCCATGAATGTGTTTCACTGAACAACTTTGACAACAACTGATATGACAGAAAGCTTATGCAGTGATGCTTGCTGTATGCCTGTCTATTATCAACCTCTCATTTTTATGAACTAAACTGATTTACAGAGTTCAAGCTTCTATCCCTTATGAATAGAATGGATATGAGAAGAACCATGCTGACAGCACTTCTCCTTAATACATTATAAAAAGGGTGAATAGAGTACAGTGTTGCCTAGTAAAATGATAGCTCTTTCAGATTGGGTTGATTAGCTATTTTTGTGATACAAATAAATGATCTTCAAGAGGTCTTTCTTGGGTTCCAAGGACATACAAGAAAATATTTTTGATTTCTGTCATTTTTGTACACAGAAATCAATTGAAGGAGTTATAGACCTGAAAATATATTTTTTTGCATTCCTCATCTTGTTTGGAAGCATTCAGCCAAACTTTAATGGATAACAAATACATACCTTGCAATTAATTCCTACTCTGAGGTCATGTCATACCACAAAAGATGTAATTTAAAGACCAGGCAAGTATCTTTAGAAGGTGATAGAAAGGCAAAGCTTCCAAGCTTTGGTAATTCTCTATAGATGTGAAAACCATTTATTGGCATCTTTCATAATTTTTCATTTGCAAAGAAGAAATTTGGACAGAATGAGGTGTAATAATCACACCTTCAGAAAAAAATTATTGGTCAGCATTTTGAAAAGACACAGCGCAATTTGGAAATGGAAAGATTATGTCAGCTGCTATGATTTGAACTTGTGCATCTAATCAAATCTCTGGATTACATATACAGAGGAGCAGAACTAACCCTGACACAACATCTTGTTTCCTCTGACACACAGGTATCATTATTGCTTTATCTGAACTGAGTATTACGTACCTATCTCTGCTACCTGTGTTAAGGTCTTTGAATAAGGATGCTTGTCACAACGAAGAGAATGAGCTGGATTTCAACAGGACATGAGAAATATATGGCCTCTAGGGTCCTTATAAAAAATTTTTACTAGTTGTGGTTTTACAAACAGGATAGGGCAAGAAGCATTTTGATGGGGCACAAAGATGTCAGAAAAAGTTATTTATTTACCTTAGTATCTGAGAAAATATTGAAATGAAGAAACAAAGCTAGATAATGTGAGGAATGTATAATATTTATATGGCACTATCATCTGAAGTCACACATGTGAATGAGCACTTGAACACCTTCAATTGCAGATTTACATTCATAAACAGGGAAGCAAGTGTACCCTGGATATTTTATAAAAAATACTGTAATCAAATCAACTAGAAAATCAAATCTCTGGTAGAAACATTATCTGAAAATCTATGACTCCTTATCAGATTGTGTGTCATCTTTTGTAGGAAGCTTTCCTTCTAAAAATTGCTAGACACTCCACACACATCATTGAATTTACCTTTTGATTAATAAGTTAGGCAAGTACTAATTTAATTTGCAGGTTTGGAAATTGAGGAGCTAAGTGCCTCCCAATGTCATAAATAAGTCTTTTTCACAGTGTAAAGAGTAGAGGCTACAACTTATGACCTACTTCCCATGCTCTTTAAATTTCAAACTGTTAACTTTCATTCATCTCTCACCTGTTTGTAAACAGCAAAAGGAAAGGAGAATTACATGACTGGAATTGTTGTAACAGCCTATACTAACAGGTGTGGGAATAGTCTGTGTATATTCATATTTAGTGAGCAGATTGGATTTCAGCTGCCAGACGTAAAATTGTGTAATATGAAACTCTTTTCCATTGACCAGTATTTCCTTATGTCTATGTCTATGTCTGATCTTAGAGTAGCTAAGTCTTGAGTGGATGAAGGGCAAGTATGAAATATGCAGAACCATACAATCATAAAATAGTTTGAGCTGGAAGGGAACTTTAAAGGTCTTTTAATCCAAACCCTCTGGAATGAAGAACATAATTTTTAACTACATCAGGCCCCATTCAACCTGATTTGGAATGTTTCCAGGGATGGGGCATCTGCAGCCTCTCTGGACAACCTACTCAACTGCTTCACCACCATCATTATAAAAAAATTCCTCCTTATATCTAGTCTGAATCTACCTTCAATTAGTTTAAAACAGTTGCTGCTTGTCCTATTGAAACAGGCCCTACTGAAATTTTGCCCACCTTAGGTATTACAAGGCTGCAATAAGGTCTTGGAGCCTTTTCTTCTGGAGGCTGAACAACTCCAGCTCTTTCAGCCTGTCTTCAAAGGAGAGCTGCTCCAGCCCTGTGATCATCTTTGTGGCCCTCACGGGAACCTGCTCCAACATGACCATGTCTTTCCTGTACTAAGGACTCCAGAGCTGAGTTGTCTTTCCAACTTTGGTTACACTGAACAGTCATCTGCTCTTGTCCTCTCTGATTTATTTAACTTTAGAGTAAATCGATTACATAGTAGCAAATCTGGAAAATGCCCGCATAAAAAAGAAATAATCTGATTTCTAAAACTTCATACAAGAAATATATGTGGTGAAGCATCTGCTCTTAAATTCAAAGCTTGTTCAAAGAAGACCTGTTCCAAGAGGTTATTGTTACCATATTAACACTGGTCAAAACCTTACATCTCTGTCTCAGCGAGGAGTGAACAGCCCAGCAACATGCTGGGTCATTTTGATTTGAAATTGTGGAAAGGAAAAATTTTTTCATTAACATGAAATCATCCTTAATAATCTTGATGGGAAGTTTTCTGGCTACTCAAGAAACAGAGATGGGGAAATAATGAAGATGAGAAAATGGAGTTCAAGAGTTAAGGTTACAATAAAATATAAAGTCAATTTATCTAGTTTCAGGGTTAATTGTAAGGCTTCAGTACAGCTCTGAAGCTAATGGGCCAAATTATTTTTTAATGTGAGTACAAAAAAGTTTGAAAGAATATGAAATGCAGTTGCCTCAACATCTCATTGAGGGTGAGACCAAATATATTACATAGAAAAATACTGTGCGTAAGGGATATACAAGAAAGAATAAAAAAGCACTTGCCCTGGGAAAACTGGATTTCTTCAACCCTTAGGCTGTAAATTCAGCTATTTCCCAAACTGCCAATTGTCTTTTTACATCCTCTTGTCCCCAAAGTTCAAGCTTAGAGCTGTGGCATTAAAAGAGATAGTGTTTTATTATGTATTGCAATATTGACTGAGTGGTGAATGTATTCCTAGCATTGTACAAACAAGTAAGAGGACACAGAGCTTACCCCAAGGACCTTGCAATGTAGGTCAGACACAAGCAAACCAGCTCAAGAGCATTAAAAACTGACCGACAGCACATACCCAAGGTGGTGAGGAAACGTCCGAATCTTTATAGAGGTTAAAATTAAAATGCTTTTTCAGGAGGTGGTAGTGATAATACCTTAAGGAATGATTTGAGGGAGATTGATGAACTGGATAATATAAAAGATAGTTGGTGCAGAGGTCTGCAGAGACCTGATCCACTCCACAGTAGCTGAACCTATAAGTGCCATGAGTTTCAGGCATGTGGGATCAACAGACAAGAGGGTGATAATATGAAATCTTGTGAAGGGACAATGTCAGAGAGGCAGAAAGGAAATTTCTGCTGTAGATAAAATAGCAAAAGAATGATGATGAGGCAAATTTGAAGAAGTAGGATAATTGGTAAGGGCATCCTAGAAGTCTTAAAAAGCGATTAAATACAGCTGCAATACCAAGTATAACCTCTCGGGTCTTGGTTTTCTCTCTGCAAACATGCAACATAACAATTGGAGATGAAAGAGACAAAATGGCTTGCATTTTAATGAAAAAAATTTCTTTCAGGAACGTTTCTTATGTCTAGTGTTTTTAGGCTCAATGAAGTGAAATGGAATATTAAAGTCCATCCTGCCATGCATATTTTAATCTTTTTCTAAGCTGTTAGTATAAAACTGTTCTAAACTCATTTACTAATCATCTGTTAACAACCTTGTGACATCCATTAAGCAAACCTTTTCAGAAATGCTTCTTTGCAAAAAAAAGTCTTTGCTGACTTTTACCTAAACAATATTCTTTTTTTCAGGCTCTTTTAATTTAATGAGATAATTTTCTTATTCTTGTTTAATTTAGAAGCATTGGAAATTCACCATTAGCAAAAGATTTGATGGCAAATGCTAACACATAACTACTGGTAGGTACTGAGAATACAATTTGTTTAAAGAAAGGAGATTAACCCCCTGCAGAAAATGAGTGTATATCCACACTCAAACCAACTGCTCAAGCAAAATTCAGACCTAAGAATTAAATGGAGAAAGTACAGCTCTCTTGCAGCCATATTTTAAGAGATAACATCATTTCCTAGCATGGGAGGAGACAGATTTACACCTCCAACTCAATAAGAATTTACATACTCTTCTTATCACCTGAAAATCTCAGAGGGATGATCTGCCAAAATCGACTGTCATGGTATGCATGGTTCCTGAGGGAATGTGGCTGGGAGTCACACCTGCTGGACAAAGTGTTAACCCTGTTGGTGGTGGTTAACCCCCAGTCCCAATGCACCACACTGCAACATTGTCCTTGTGCTAAATTCTCTATAATCCTTTTCCTTCTTTCATGAAGTACTGAAGTTTTTAATATGGGTGAAAATAACAAATTAATAGATATGCCTGCTTTTTGTTTCAGAGTATCAAAGACAGTATTAGTGAGGTTGGTAACAGTCTGAGTCAGACTGCAAAAAACACTTTTCAGGTCTGCTAGAGTATAGACAGTGCTGGGTAGTTGGGTGCTTTGGATAACCCATATTTGAAATGGAATTATTATGACATTGATGGGAAGCACTACATCAAAGTCTCAGTCTTTTCTGGCTTCATTGCTGCCAAAAGAGCAAAGAAAATTCACCCTTCTGCTGTTGATTGGTGGATTACTCCTTTTTTTCCTCTTGAGATGCAAAGCTGGTGAAGTAGCTGCTGCCCTGGCCTGTGCCAGCACTCTGCAATACCGTGTGCAGAGACGTTTTGTGAGGCAGCCACTTCTTTGCCAATGCTGTAGATTTCAGATTTACTTCATCCCAGCTGTTGCCTCCCTTTCCTCAACCAAAATCAGTGGAAGCAAAAAAGAGGCCTGAACACTACTTTAATAATTAATGGTACCTGTCACTGCATTGCCATTACAGGCTGGAGAGAATGAAAATTTCTTGCTCTAAAAGAGATACAAGCACCAGATTTAGTAGAACCCCAGAGGAAGTGCTGAATCTTGCCCTCTTACTGTGATAGAGATTGTAAAGTTAAGTGAGACACTGGAATTAGATCCTCTGTAGGGCTTTATATTCCCCTTAGCTCTTTGACATGTGCGAAGAGCTCTCAGAACATCCTGTCCTTTGCTCTAATTATAGACTAATAGGGATGAAACCTGCTTTAACACTGTTTGTTTGCAATATAAGTCTGAATGTTTTGAGTCTTCCTGAAGCAGTAACTGTGAGCTGTGACATCCAGCTCCTTTCCATATGATCTTCCTCCCTCTACACCCATTATAAATTGTACTCCAGGTATGGTTCATATTAAATCCCTATTAATAGTGCTAGAAGTTCTATCAACCTCCTTTTTCTCTCTGATTTCTTATTCTCTCTGATCCATGTGTTGGGTTTTTTCTCTCATTATTGAAATAGAGAAGACAGTGATGATACTAACTCATCAGCCAAATAAAAAATTATTACATCAATTTATGCCATTACAAGCTGTTCTCAAATGTGAAATCCTTAAATAATAGCAAAATAGAAACATAGAAACAATGATAAACACTGGTGGTAGTACCAAACAGAAATGAAGGGTAGAGACTGGTGGGTACAGGCAGACATGTCAGAAAAATGATTTCTGAAATTACAAAATTGTGGCTTGACTGAGAGGATGTGGCATAAAGTGTATGAAAGTAAAGACTAACAAAGTTATACTAAAAGGGCTGAAGAGAAAGTAGAATATTAACAGATTAAAAAACTTGATGAGAATGGGAGAAGCATGAAATAAAATGGTAAGATTTTTGAGAACACTGCTGAGATATTTTTGCTCGTGTTGCCCAGCAAGAGGTAAAAGTCAGTGCTAGGAATTTTTTATATCTTTGAATAAATGAGCCTTATCTTCTTCTCAGTGTATATGCACATACTTTCAAGTTGAAGCCACTTGTAGATGCGAAGTGACTGTGTGCGGGGTGGGTCACACCCAGGAGAAAGCTGATAATTTCTATTAACTGAGCAAAAATGACAATCTGAAAACCTCTGTTCTAAGTAGTTACTGCTGATGCACATACTGAGGTTTATTTCAAACTTAGCACACGATCAATTTACGTGCTCTGACAAATAGAGCAACACAAACTTAATGAATTTCCCTAGGCTCATGGTGGTAGCATACTAGAACACCTCCATTTCCTTTTTTAATATTCTTATGCTTTGTATCAGTCCCTTCTTGGAAATGAATGATCTACTTTGGCTTAATTATTTCATTAAACTCTTCACGATGAAGTTGTAGCTAAGTAATTTAATGTAACTGGGAAAAGACCCTTTACTGAGAACGGTCAGATCAGCTTATTATATTGCTGAACTTATTACACACTTACAACATTATGTAAGCCAGGTTACACCTAGAAAAAAAGTATTGCTTCATTTGCTTCACTCAAATTACCTACTTGCAGAAGATTTACTACTGATATTTCCTGTTTCATCAGTCTTTTGTTAGGTACTCAGAAAGTTAAAGTTCAGAGTACTGGGATAGTTCAATAGAAGTTAGCTAGTGACTGTATTAGCTATAATTACAGATGAGAGGAAAAAGCCACCAAATGTCAAGCTTTTAGAACACTTGGGCAGAATGTTTGTCAAATATATCAAAAACTAACAGCACATATGTATGACAAAAGCAAACTTGATAATAAAGTGTCTAAATTGAACTAGGTAGTTAACTGGTCTTATGCAGGAGGAATATGGCTTGATAATACCAAGGAAAAATTTCACCCCATCACCAAATCTGTTCAAAGCTGGTATGCAAGCAAGAAATGTAGTTAGTCATCAATGGCTACATTTCTGATCCTTTAGACTGCAACCTGACTTTGGTACGGATGTTGTTGTTTAAGCGCTTTACTCTTGCAGAACACCATAAATGTCCATAGTTACTGGGAGCAATGATGCTTTCTGAACCCTGAAAAGAAAATGGAAATGGGATGTTTATCAGGAAGGATGCAAAATGGCAGAAAGAACAGCTCAAAAGAAAAAAACAGAATTGATACATGAAAAGGTAAGGAAAAATAGGAAAAATCACAATGGAGCGAAACGGGAATGGCTATTGTCCCAACAACCTTCCCTAATATTCAAAAGTCAGCCAACCACAGTAGAAGATCCCACAAAGTTATTCTGCCTCATATTGGAGGTCTTTTTTTATAAAAGTACAGAGTGGAATGACTACTGACATGAGAATAAATTGACCAGGGCTTCTGTGTATATCCATCTCTGTAATGCAGACGGAGCAGCTTAGTAAAGAGTAAGCAAAAAAAAAAAATGATTTGAAAGGAATATTTATCAAACCTAATGGATTGATTCAATTTAAACTCCTCATTTTTTTTCAGTAAATTCCCTCTGATTCCAAATGTTGTGTACCACATGTTGCTTACTCTATGACAAACAAACAATCAATTTCTTTGCAGCAATATAAGTGAGTATTACAGAGTTAAGCATGGCTAATGAAACTTTGCTTATTATTACTATTATTCTCTCAGGCCTGTGACTCCTTCGAAGGCATTTGCTTAATATATCAAGGCGATGTACACTTGAAGTTTTGCTTTCCCGATACGCTTGCATCTTTATTTAACCTCATGTCTGTGATTAATGGAATGTGCTACTTCTGTTTTACGGTAATGGATGGCTGTGTTGGAACAATACACAACCTAGTAATAACATCTCATTCCATAGAAGACATTATAACAAAAATTCATAGATGAACCACAGCTGACAAATGCATTTTTACCCTGTATTTATTTATCGCTTTCTCTTAGACATCTCTTTACAGACTAAATGGCTTTCCCTGTAAAATCCCACTGGTAACACTTCTTCTCAAAAGTTCACTTCTAACTACCCCAGGGATTACATTACCCAAAGAACTGAGGAGAATATGTTGCTGTACTCACAGACTGTATACCAAAGTGCAGATTCAAATGTGCAATTCTTTCATTTAGAAGGCAATTGTGTACTTCAAAGGACTAAGAAAAGTATGTCATATCCCTTGGTTACTAAAATGTTAAAGCATTTTTTATCCTGAAAGGAAAGAATTATTGAAATCCTTTTGCCAACATATATCAAGCATTACAAAAAGATAATGTGACTTGCAATTTTTGCAATAGTGGACTAATTCATGCAGTTACATATCGAGATGACCACATTGACAAGACAAAAGATTAAGACACATCCTGAATTCACTCATGAATTTATCTCTTGCTGTGTTTATACTTAAAACAGAAAACATATTTTAAAACAAATTTATGAATATAAAAGGTATTTTTAATGTCCTAAAAGAAGATACATCTATGTCAAGTGCAAAATGCTTAACTGATCCAAATTATACAAAAGTTAAATTCTTGCCATCCAACCTCAAATGAATACTGTGCAATTGGAATAAATTCAGGAAAGAATAATAGAAAGACAAGGAGTTTCTTACATTACTTAAATAACTTTTTTTAATGTAAGATAATACTTAATAAGATTTTACATAATATCCAGAAAAGAGATATCTATTGAAATGCAATCCATACTGCCTAAAAGGTGCGAGAAACATGACTAAGGAATGATGATTTTACTTTTCTAGTAGCACAATGGGCTTCAAAAATAATAATGAGAAGTAGGCTTAATATAAACAAAAGGAAGTACTTTCCCACACAACCACAGTGCATAATTAAACTGGGAATCTGACTGTCAGAGGAATTTTAGAAAACCCAAGATACTGCAAATGAGTTCAGAAACAGATCTGTCAAATTCATGACAAATAGACCCTTAGCAGCTATAAACAAAAAAATCTTAGATGAAACCTCAGGATGGGAAGTTCCTAAGGTGGAGATTGGAAAGGAAAAGGAAATATCAAGGAGAACAGTATTCCCTATGGAACTGAGAACCCTATATTACTTCCTATATGATTGAAATCTTTATTGGCATCATTAAAAAATAACACTTGTCTAGGGAAACTCTGTACTGACCCTACATTGTCATTCCTAAGCCATTCCTTCCACTCTTTGTTGCACCCATGTTTTGTATCTTCTTCCACTTCAAATTTTGTCAGTAAGGACTTTTGGCTTTATTCCACAGTTGTTCTTGGAATTCATTCTGCAATGGCCGCAGCATCTACAGCACCAAACATTCGTAGAGTATAATTTGGAATAGAGTATCCTACATCAAAAAATTGTGACTTTTATGAAGCAAATGGAAGATCAAGGTCCTAAAAAGGTTTTAGATATCTAAGAATAGAGCAATACATATAATAATGCATTCTTCAGGTCTTTTTTACAGGAACGGGTCCAGGCTTTACATCAAAACAACTGTGTGATTGTTAAAATCAGTTTTGACTGTGTTAATGCAGATCAGTTTTTTCCCTAAGAATTTCCTTGAAACTTAAATTTTGATGAGTGTTGTACTTGTCCTTTTGATTATATTCAACATCATTCACAAATGCAAATTTTATTCTAAAACACTCTGAATGAAAAATATTCAGTATTGATTATTGTTGAAATCAATACTCCAACTAACATCAAAATGCAATAAAATTGCCTAAAGATTTTTGAGGAACTTTAAACAGTCTTAACTGTTTTCTGAAGGCCACAGTTGCTTAGTGAGAAATTACCAACAATTTGCTTATCAGGGTCATAAGCTATACGGCATGTTCTCTAAGGGATTTTAAAAGGTTGCAAATATTTTTATGATATTTAAAGTTGTCTTGTGAAAGAGATATAGCATAAAGTTGTATGCCTTTAAAATTAAATTAATTTGATAGGTATACTCCCATTACTCTTGTCTCTATTCTAACATGCACTATATTTGATACTCCAATGGCCTCTGTAAATGTACAGAGTGGTAACTTCTGTTTTTGAGACAGCATGCGATAATGCTCTCTGGAGTGTAAAATTTTATAATAGAGCCTGCCAGAATATAAACTTTCTTGGATATTGTCACAAATCTAAGCATAAGTTGAGATTTTTTTTTTATATTGCTCTTGATTTCCAAAATTTTCATAGGTTTATTACAAATCAAAGTGCTTCAGAAAAACTCTAATGTAGTCTGAGCTTTTATTTTGTGACAACTGTGACAACCTCAGAAAAACATATTTCTTCTAGGGTTAAAGCACAAAAATATGCCAACTATCAATTTGGAATTCACGTGCATATACAATTACACTGTCAGCCTTTGAGTCTTTAGATGTCTTAAGGTTTATTCAAACTTGTGTTTTGAATAAAATATATTACATTCTTCATAATGAATGTTAATGTACACCATTCTCCAGTCTTTTGTAAATTAGCTGTTGATGCAAAGCAAACATATAGATAAAAGTTATTACTGAGGTCAAGCAGCCTTTTCATGGGCAAAACCTGCGCAAATATTTTTGTCGTGAGAGATAATTCATCACTGGAAGGGAAGAGGTAAGATTTTTTAAATGTTTCTTCAGATTAACTGAAAACTATCTTTAGTAAACAGTGATTTAGGGGCATATCTGCCAGATACCTGCAGGATATCTCATAGGATTTTTTTTATTGACAGAATGGATGTTCAAAAACTATTCAAAAACTGTTCAAAAACTGTTCAAAAACTATCTCAATTCTAGAGGCTGGCCTTTCTAAGCTCGGTCTGTGGAAGACGCACATGTTGGCAAGTCTTTTTCTTGTTTTAACTCTGCTGGAAATTAGTGATCCTTGTCCACAGGGCTTTAGAAAAAAATTAAATTTGTGTAGTCATTTGTTTGCCTAGTCTCATTGTTAGAGTGAATCCGACATCCCTTATGTTTTATTTGCTTAACAAATGTCTTCCCAAAGCATTTAGGTGTAGCACAATTCTTGACAAGCTTTTAAAAATAAATACTTGAGATTAACCTGTTTGTTCTTCCTTCAGAAATGTTCTGATTTCTTCTTTTCTTTTAAATAATGAACATATTATGCAGGCAAAGTTTAAGTAATGCCTTGCTTCCTTGACTTACTAATTAAAGGAAGGCTCAACACTACACAGAAGTCTTTCAGTTCTACTTCATGAATAAATGAACAATCTCTTTCAGATAATCCCAAGACTTACACTTTGGTATAATGATTTCAGTGAATATACTGTCACTACTGATGGCATAGATGATTACAAAGTTTTCTCTTCAAGATACATAAAAGGCAGTTTTGGTTCATGATCTGTCAGCAACTAGTATTTAAGGTCCCTTCCTGCGTGTTTCCTTCATACATGGCTGACTTTGAAGGGTTTTTTCTGTATATTAAAAACCAAACATTGCTGTAATTTTATTAGGTTTTTTCAGAGTACATAAATTAGATGCTATGTGAGTGAGAGAAGCTGTGTTTTTGAGTTAAAAGCTTTCAGGTGGCATAAAAAAATGACTGTGTCGCTCCTGGTTGGAAAGACTAGTAAAGGATAATAGTTTTCAGAAAACACTGCATCTGTTTTCAAATAAAGGACCACATTGGGACACTTATAAGTTGGGGGAAGAACATTCATATAATTCAAGTAAGAAATATAACTTCAAATGGTATATTTGCATCACATATAGTACATCCAACCAGAGCATAAAACTTGGAAGGATTTTTTTGCTTAAAGGGGTATAGATAAATACGGATATTTGATAGAATATTTTATATAAGTGAGGAAAGTAGTAATGCGAAGCTGCTGTTAGCAATATCTATTTGCTCTAACTCCCAGGAATACACCTGTGACAAAAGGTAAATTGATTACTTCACCTACCTGGCAAATGCCCCGTGGTGTCCAACACTGGAAACTGTGTTAGTGAAGATAAAAGCTCACAACATGAAGACTGGCTTAATTCTCAGGCTGAAGCTAAATGCATCATGATAGACACATCATCGTGCCTTACCTGAAAGAGAAGAAATAGGACCAAATGCAAACTAAGAAATTAGTTTGGACTAAGACTAATTAGTTAGGACTTAGAAAGTCCTAATTTAATACACTAAAAAGTAAAATAAGAACATACCAAGTTCTGATTATATCAGTACAGCTGTGGTATAGCCTTATTAATAGAGGAAAGATTATCTAAGAATATGTGTGACACAAAGGAAAATATTTATTAGACCAAATGATATAATTGGAAAATCCAAAGTCTCCATGACACATAAGTTTGTCTAACTTGGTTACTGAGAAATTCAAGCAATACACAAGATCTGAGGAGATTTCAAACTCTCAACTTCATTCCCAACTTGCCGCCTTTTTATTGAGATATATTATAATGCTGACATAGTGCTGAAAGATCTAATCTGACAATGTACTACATACGCATCCCTTAGAGAAATGTGGAGTGATTGCTCTCTCTGATTCACCCCATGTGAATCAAATATTTACATAGGTTAATGCTCCATGATTAGTTAGTTCCTTTAAGTGAGCTGTCTACCAATCTGATTGTCCACCCTCTTCCTTATCAATATGAGAGCTCAATTTTGGGATGGGGTGTTTGTGTAAACTGACAATTAGACATGAAGTTTTCTTTTTACAGATGAAATTTAAAAGCCTCTGGTTAGCTCCAGTTTCCCAAGAGGAGGGTGAGACAAGAGGCAGTAATCTCTGACACTTAAGAGTGGGGTTTAGTTTTGTTCTTTCTTCCAGAGACACGAGAAAGCCCAAGGTATGTGACTCAGGTATTTTTTGATGGCTTCCTCTTTCATGATTACAGAATATGCTGAGTTGGAAGGGACCCACTGAGATTATCAGTGTGATGGTGGGACATGTAATTTTTACTTTGAACTTCAAAGTCTCTGAGATTTCAGGTGAAGAAGGGTAATTTTCCTGCTTGATACAGCTGCTGTATGCAGCTGCTGAGGGAAAGCAGAGAAACCTAATTTCTCTTGCATCTGCCCCTAGGGCTGTATGGTAGCTTCATAGAAATATATTTCAGCTTCTCCTCTTGGCTGCTTCCTTTGCCTTTACACTGCCACACTGCATGGATGGGACAGCCACGGAGTTTGGATTACCTCCGCAGGGGCTTTTGTTTTCTCCTTCAGCGTGCTGGCAGTCTTGTTTTCTCAGTAGCAAATGTTGCAATTATGGTGGGTGACTTGTTCTTGTAGGGTCAGACAAAGCTTCATCTCATTTTGACCTTTGATGAAATGAATCATGTCATATATTTCACACGTGCCCTTTCCAGATATGTGATGGCAATCTATCTGACAGAGACATGGAGGAAAGGACAAGACAAAATAATAACTGATGTTATCAGCAACAGCAGGAACAGAATATCAGTTCTTTTAGTTTTTCCAGCTACATTTTCTGAGACAGTAAACATATATTGTTTGTATAATACACAAAACCTTTTTCTTTCTTGAGTCAGTCAAGCAACAAAAGGAAAAAAAATATTATACACTACAACAGACCTTATCTCATTTTTCTATTTCCTTTCTCTGTCTGCTGTAACAAAGACTTTAAGTGGTCCTGTTTCTGGAAAATTCATCTGACTTCAATAAGGCAGCATAAAGGTTTCTCAGCAATTATTTAAGAACATATTGCTGAGTTCAACCTGAAAGGACACAGCAGCTCTGAAGTTTGTATTTTGTAGAAGCAGTAAAAAAGGCATAAGCATAACCTAAGTACAACATTTTTACTTTATAGCAAAAATGAACATAGATCTGCAAACAATCTGGATTCTTCTGAACTGTTCTTGAAGAAAGTTTGCCAATAATTTATCCAACAGTGCAACAGTGAAACAGTCTTTACCAATGACTTGAAAAAAGGCAACCAATTTCAGTATAAAGCTTATTGATGTAAGTGACCTTGGTTGATCTTGGGAAAGCTATTTTTTTCCCCCAGAAATAAGCCCAGTGATGTGGATATATGAAATAGCCTTACAAAGAAGCTGCCAAGTGTCTATTCAAACAGGTGTTTGTATCAGCATGATTCCCAATACAGTCTGTCTGCATGTTGCACACAAAGTGCACATATTTTTTCGTGGCATTGTGCTTGAGTATGTGTGCATTTAACAATATTATTCCTGTTTAGCTCTGTACAAAGTGGTTACAAGTCTTGGTGGTAGTTCTTGGCTCTGAGTATGTACATAGCCACATCCCTGCCCTGTAGTGGGTGGAAGCTGCTGTACATTGGCCTTTCTCTAGCTGTGCAACAGATTTTTCCTTCTTGCTCCATCTTTTCATTTTCTTGGTAATAAACCTGTACACCAGACCTGGTGGGCATAGAAACATTCTGTATTTCTGTACATTCTGGCTGGATGTACCTTTTGTGTTTTAGATGAGGTTTCACTTTCAGGAAACCTTCCTTCATTTTAGAGAAGATAAAACTTTTTGGTCCAGTAATCCAAGTGGAGAGACTAAATTTCTCTTTATGGAAGAAATTGAGGCAGATGAAAGGACGCAGCTTAAATGCTACGATCATTATGTGTGTCACTAGGTCTTTTATTGTTTTCATCAGTACCTGGTAAAAGTTGGCCACTCCAGTTTTAAAACCATGGTCTTATTTAATATGTAAAAAAACTGATCTCCTGGTGATGACTGTGCAGTTTAGAAATATAATACAATGTAAATTAAGTCTCCTTTTGCAGACTTCAGGGTTAGATAATTTTTTTCTTCAGTATCTTAAAAACAATGCTTGGTTTTAAGCAACTAAATAATATAATTTTTTGAACAGAACTAAATCCAAAGCATAAATGAAACATTTGTACAAACAAACAATAAAAATTTATTATGAGCACTGTATGCTCACCAAAATATTTCTGAAATTGTTTTCTGCAAACTTGAGATAACTATAATATATCATAAGAGCATTTTTTGAATTTCATTAAAACTGTTAATGTTCCCATTCCTAATCTTAGATTGATAACAGTGTTTCATCTGGAAAGGGTATTATACAACATCATCTTGCCAGAAGCAGGGGATTTATTTGTCCAATGTCATAAAGGAAGCCAAAGGAAAAGCCAAAGGAAACTGACTCTATTACCTGCCTCTACTACCTACCTTACAAAGTTCTGGCTCTATTACCTATCTTTACCAATTAAGGCATATATCTGTACAAACATTGAGAAGTTTACTTGCATACTAACTCATGGGTGAAAAACTGTTGATTCAAAATTTTGCCTCCTCACAAGGAATAGTGTTTATATTTTGAACCAATGAAATTACTTTATTATTTGTAACAGCTTTAAATACTTATATAAACTTATTTTACAGGTTCAGTTGTCAATGTTTTTGTACCAAACACAGAAATGGAGGTGCTTTGGAAAATAGCCAGTGTTTCATGGAAATTATGTACCTTTCTATATGCAGAAGCAAAAATATGAATAATGCTGAAAGCAGTATTGTATTATTATAGTTCTCATAGAGTCATTGAATCTTTAAGTTTGGAAAGACCTCCAAGACCAAGTCAAAACCTTTGACTGAACACCACCATGTCAACTAAACCAAAGCATTAAGTGCCATGTCCAGTTGTTTCTTGAACACATCCAGGGGTGGTGACTCCATCACTTCCCTGGACAGCCCATTCCAGCACTTTGCTACCCTAATATTTTTCTTTTAAAAATTGCATAGATTACTTGCCTGCAGAGAGGGATATTTAACCAATTTCAAGAAGCAGTTGACAGGAAACAAAAGTTGTTTCGTTGTGGAATGAACACTCTAAGTATCAGTTCAAGAAACATACCTCTCTTGTCCTGGGGTACAATAGGTTTTTTCAGAACAGGGTATGCTAAAGGCATTGTTAAACCAGAGGTATAAACTATAAATCCTCTGTCGAAGAATTGACCTCAATTCTGTTTCTTTCAAAGCAGGAAATATCATGGGAAATGTGGGAGAGGAATAAGCTCATCTACAAACTGGAAATGTAGAAGAATGAGAGTAATAAGTGAGATGAAACATTTCTGAGCTTTGAAATTTCAAAAGGATATACTTACATATTCCAAATAATTTTCTAAATAAATATAGAAATACCAATATTTTCAGCTATATTCTTCTAAAAAGCTGTATGTTTATTGAAAAAAAATAAAGAACCCCATAACATTTATTTGAGACTTCAATTTTTGTGAAACTATGTGTGAGGTCAATAAAATGTTTAAATTTCAATATGCTAAACTCTAATTCAAGAAAAAAATTGAATTTCAAGTGACTTTGTTATACAGATTTGAAGTATCTCCCTGCAAGTCTTTGATATTCTGTGTGGAAAAGGCACAGCATCATATAATTACTATCTTTTACAGTTTGAGAGATATTAACAGTTCATTGATATTCTTAGTCAATGTCTTTGTGATGGATGAAACCTTTCTTTATGGAAAGCCATATTCCTTATGTAAAAAGCAATGCTTTCTTCCTACTAATAACAGAAATCTAACTAACAGAACCTGATGGAATTGTATGAGTTCAGCACAGGGGAGCAACCTGTTTCTGTACCTTTAAGATCTGCTTGAAGAATGTCCAGCATTCCTGGACTTTTGCCAGTCATGTTCTCTGATATAAAAACACCCCAACAATTGAGCAAGCATATGCAATGTTCAGTGTGTCTAAAGGGAAAACACTTTTTTTAAGCTCTGTTGGAGCCACTGCTTACAAAGCTGTCCTGTATCTTTTTTTGGGGTTTTTTGTGGCACATCACCTAGAGTATATTAACTTTTTCTCACTTTCTCACTTTTTAATCTTCTTCTCACCCAGTTTGTGAATGTTATCAATTTTAAACTGCAGTTATAACACAAAAAAAGACATCTGTGACAAGTTAACCATAGCCTGGTATCTATATTTTTGTTTATTAATTAAGACATTCCTTTAGTTTGTGTACTGAGAGCTAGTATAACATCGTTTCACAAGAGACCTCTGAACCCCTTTCCATAAATTTTAATTCAGACACCTCCACAATACCAAAAGGGTTTTAAAACATCACCATTAATACAAAGGGTAATGTGGAATACACAAATTCCAGGCCCAAGGAAATGACATTAATTCTCTGTCCTCCATAGTAGCATGCTAATTTGCAAAATTTTCTGTGCTTTCTCCACAAACATAACTATAATGATTAGTAATAACAGCAATTATGATCTTTGATAGAAATAAGGAAACATAGTTCATAAAAATAGAAGATTTTATTCTGCACACAGCAATTACTCCTGTTGTCAGGAAGATGAAAATTTACTACCCCAGGAAGTCATGAAGACTCTGATGCATTCTTACACAACAGAGTGTGAGCTGCATCTGAATGCGATTGTCCTTTCCAATGGCTTCACCCTCACCCTGTACTACACTGTACAAGCTGTGTCTGTGGCATACTGCCTGAAGCTTTTGCACCATGCATGGAGAAGCTAAGTGGCACACCAGCACTATTTACGATTATTTCAAGGTTGGAAGTGTTTTCTACCTATTTTAATCAAGGGGATCTTTCATTCTTTCAGACAATACATTGAGAAGTTCTTTCGGCATGACTGGTTTTTCTGTAGTGCTCAAATAGCCAATGGAGTAGTTAAATGTTGGGGTTTTATGTCTCTTAGGAAGTATTGAGCAAAGCTTTGAAAAGGATGCTTGCTTCTCTCCCAGGCCCACCAATACTCTATTTGTGAAGGTGAAGAATAGGTGCAATACACCATCAGTTAGAATAAAAAGGACAGCTTTATACAGAATCAAGTCCAGGAATAATACGAATGACTGAGATTTCTACAAAACCTTAACGTAATTGCTGAAATCCTTGGCAACAAGGAAGAATAAAATTTTGCATTTGCAGCCACATTATGCTAAGGACTTGTAATCTTGCCGTAGAATTCAATCCTCATGGTGGTGAGTTCTGGTTTTGGCTGGGATAGAGTTAATTTTCTTCATAATAGGTACAAAGCTTGTGATTTGTGTGGAAAACAGGGTCAATAACACAGGGATGTTTCCATTACTGCCGAACAGCCCCTGCACAAGTCCTTACCCCACCCTGCCAGAGAGGAGGCTGGGGGTGCACTGTGAGGTGACAGAGCCAGGACAGCTGCTCCTCACTGACCAAAGGGATCATCCCCACCATAGGGCATCATGCTCAGCATAGAGGGCTGGGGAAAAAAGGAGAAAGAGGCGACATTTGGAGTGATGGTGCTTGTCCTCCCAAGAGGCCATTAAAGGTGATGTAACCCTGCTCTGTTGGAGAAGATTAAACATCTGCCTGTCTACAGGAAGGGATGAATGAATTCCTTGTTTTGTTTTGCTTGTGTGTGCAACTTTTACTTTACCTATTAAACTGCCTTTATCTCAACCCATAAGATTTCTCACTTTTCCAGTTCTCTCCCCCATCCCACTTGAGAATATCAAACGAGGAGCTGTGTGGAGCTTAGTTGCTGGCTGGAGTTAAACCATGACATGGGGTGAGAATAAAATTTATCTAACCCCCTGGTATAACACGGTTATGACAGCTACATGATGTTAATATAACATCCTAATATTGGAGATTTGTTGCAATCTATGACTGCAACTCTTCAACAGCACTAGTTACTGAGCTACCAGTAGCCAATTTGTAGCAGATTTCAGGAGTATCTTTATTGGCTGTGGGTGTCATATCAGCTGATATGGGTATTTTCTAACAGAGATTCTAGGTGTTATTACTTTTGTCTCAGTCTGGAAAGTTTGTACATGTGTGGAACGGCACGTACAGAAAAAAGAGAAATTGTTCTCATTCTTAGTCCAGTATCTGTTCTGTATATCACCTTTCTGAAAGTTAATGCATATGGGGAAGTGTAGAAGACCAATGCCTAATTCCTTTAGGCAGAGGTCCTCCTCCGGTCAGCTTGTGGCCGACCGGGACGGTCTAGCTAGCTCAGACGGTAGGCAGATAATGTACGAGGACGACGACGAGGCAAAGGGTGGCGGGAGGAATGCTCCTGCCCAAGCTCTCCTTTATTAGGGTCGAGGATTCTCGGTGGTCGGGAGGGAGAGCAGGGGAAGGAGGGCCATGTCCATAGGTGGCATGAGGACAGAATGGCAAAATGGCACCGAGTGCCTGAGAGCACCCGGTTAAGTAGGGAGGGGGTTGACCAATGAGGGAAGAGGGAGAGGGCGGTACGAGCATACATGAACCAATCCGAATGCAAGGGGGAGGGTACAATTCAAATAAACCAATGAGATACATAACGGTAGAGAAGAGTCCAGAGGGATGGGTGGATCCAGGCCCTAGGCACGCCTCAAAGCCCGCCCAGGCAAGGCCCCTCACCCCAACGAGCGTCAGCCTGGAGGGCGAAGGGCGGACCCAACTCCCGCCCAGGCAAGGCTCTCTTCCCTATGGGGTGGGAAGATAATAAGCGTTACCTTGGGCTTAGTGGCCCGCCCAGGGCAAGGCTATCTTCTCTAAGGGGGGAGAAGATAGGAAGCATTGGCCTGGGAGGAAAAGGGGAGATCCTCCACAGGGAAGTTCAACTGACAGAACCACACAATACCCAGAGTTGGAACAGACCCACAAGGAACATCCAGGTCTGACTTCTGGCCATGCGCAGGACAACTTCAAGAATCACACCATGTGCCTGAGAGTGTTCTACAAATGTTTCTTCAACTCCATTGCTGCTGTGACCACTTCCCTGGGGAGTCTGTTGCAGTGGCCAAATAAAAACTTAAATTACATTTAAAAGTATTCACACAGATATACAGAATGTGATTCTGTTAACTTGAAGTACAAACATCTATTTCCTTTATTTTTGTGTCAGATGGATACTACATATTGAACAGTCTTAGGATTCCTTTCTGTTCTGACAGACTAAACGACAGACATTAATGATTGATCTCTTTAAATCAATTACATAGAGAAATTTCCTTACAGGATTCAAGAGATCAAGTCAGAGTATTGTGGTACATGGTTTCATCAAAGTGAATTATAGATTAAACAATTAGAAACTCAGGGTTTTTTCTTGCCTTTTACTAAGGAAATGTATGTTCATTCAGTGAAAGCTTGTCTTTTACCCATTGATTGCTCACCATTTCTTGTAAACATTGTTTATTTTGTTGGGTTTTTTAATCAATACAGCACAAGGCAACCATAAGTTCACTAAAAATAGCAAAAGAAAATGAAAGAAACTTCTTTTACAGACAAGGTTTTCTAAATCAGTAGTGGCACACAGAATAAGTGACAATAGAGTAGTATTTGGAATCAAATTCTTGTTTAGTCAAGTTCCATGAATATATCCAAAGGTGGATCCTGAAGATACCCTACATTCTGCCAACCTCAGAGCTTCCTAAAGCTCTCAGGCTAGTTGCCTTTTGAATTAATTTCAGGACATGTGCCTTATGCTGGAACCTGAATGATCAGACTGGCCAAGTTGTACAAAGATGTGTGGGAGTCTGAGGTGCCGGCTCTGCCCCATTAGAGATATTTCTACTAGATGCAAAGAAAAAACAAAAAGAAACCCTTCCTAGAGACACAAAGACTTTTCCACTTTTACACAGATAGTGCTCATTCTCACAGGAATACATTTGCTGTCTGTCGGTTCTCTAGGCTCCAGTTTCTGGAATATTTTGAATGCTATTCAGATTATACCTTCAATTATTCGAGTTTGGGATTTTTTTAATCTATGCTATATGGTATATTTACAGTTTATCACACAAGCAACATCCTTTTTCTGAGTGCATATTATTTTTACAGTATTCACCCTAATTGTAATAGTGACCTCTATGAAGTTTCTCATGTTATCAGATTGATTCTGAAATGTCTTTAATTTACTGCACTAAAATAATGTAATTACTATCACCTATTATCACTTTACATTCAGGGTTTATCTCAGCTTCCCACTAATAAGTCCAGGTTTTGAAATGCAATAGCCATTGAAGGCAGTACAACCTGAATCATGTATGCTCTAAAAACAGCTGATAAGTTTTTAGTTAAAAATGATAACAGATGATGCATTAAACTTGTCTCTAAACAATAACACTCAATTTCTTTGCTGAACAAATAAAGCTATAAAATAGTGAAGAAAATTGTAAAAAGTTAAGTCTCATATTTGAGCACTAGACTCATGTTTTCTCAGGGTTGCATATCCACAAATTACAGTAAAAAACCTGTGTAGTACTACCAGGGTGTACACAAACTGAGTGCTATCATTGTCTACAATTTATACAAAGAGGCCTCATTAGGCATGACAATTTACATACATCTAGCCTTTACATCTAGCCTATTCTGACCATTTACCAAACATTTAAAGTAATAAAAGGTATGTGAATTTTTTATAATTTCATTGTATTTGTTCTCATTTTCATAAAGGTACGAAGAATGTCCATTTAATAAATTTTGCAAGGTACAACAAATTATTTTAATCACAGAATGTCATATTTTTTTCCTATAATTTTTCTAGTTTCAGTACTATTATCTTCTATAATCAAGTTTTCTAAACATCTAGTTGCAGACAACTGGTAAAATAATACACAAATTGCCATATTATCAAAAAATTCCTCAATAGCTCAATAAAATATCTCAGCTGTGAAAGCCAGTATTTCTAAACAAACCCATAGATAGCAAACCTGAAAACCTACAGAAAGTTATATTAACAAATTATTGTACTTGCACAGCTTTACAGCTCTGCAAATCATATCACTATGGAGTACTGAATAATTTCGCAACAGTACTGAATTCCATTACAGAACCTTCATTACTGGATTATTGGCCCATTAAAGCTATCAATACATCATTCTTGAATAATCACTATAATGATGAGCCACTGCCCTAAAACGTAATGATGTGTATACGCCCTGCAGCAATAATAAAATAACAAATTAATGTATACTAATACAACAAAGTACTAAGTGGAGTTGACAACAATCAGTAAAAATATTGGCATGCCTGTTTGGTATTCCTTAAAGCAATGAGAAGAGTAGGTGATGAATTTGTTTTAAATACACTACATCTTAGGGAAGATATGAAGAAGCAAAAAACTGTCCTACCATCTCTAATGTCCAGCCATGGAGGTACAACCAGGTTGTATCTAAATGTTTGTGTAAAGAATTGGTTTATTCCATACTTTCTGGTTTTTCCCCATTTGTTAATAGAAATAACTGGGACACTCACAGAATTGTTTCTACAAGAATTCTGAAAACAGAAATTCTGTCTTTTCCAAGAGAACAGATACTACAGAGCCACTAGTACTGCACATTTCTATATGTGTCTTCCAAAACAACTTCAATTTTAAGCTGAAAAGACTCCCTTGTGGGAATGAGAGAGTGGCTCATTTTCAGTGCTCAATCAGTTCTTGCAATTTCTTCCAAAAATGCCAACAGGGATGCCAATTAATTGGAGGTAAGATAGATTTTGTGATGCGCCTTGAGATCATTATTGTATTTTATACAGGTCACTGACCCACTGTTGGATAGTAATACAGAAACTTCAAACCGTTATGATTCATCTACCAAGATCTCTTTCTTTTTTTTCTAACGGAATTAATAATTTTTCCCTCTCTTCAGATAAAAATTGAATTCTACTCTTGAAGGATACACTTTAGCTGAAATGCAAGTTACTGAATTCAGTTCAGGGACAATTGGGTGAAATATAACGACCTACGGGAATTGATCCAACTTTATAATCAGACTGACCCTTGAGGCCCTCAGGTCTGTCTGTCTATGAAGTTTAGCTGAGGCATTCATGCTTTTTGAGTCTGCACTGTTGTACACTATGATGAGCTTCTCCTTAAAGAAGAGCTTTTCTCTTAGTTATGAAACAGAGAAGATATCCCAAAGCAACTATTTATTACTCCAGGTGTGTTGATAGAAGTGTAATCACCCACTAGTCTTGAACACAACACATTTACACTGAAATTTTTTTCCTTTTAGTCCCTTTAAAATGAGGGAGACTGGGCAGATGAGGAGGGGTATCACTTCTAGATGTTTTTTCTCAAATAAATAGCCTGAACCTGGCAGGGTCAGTAAGTTCATCTTTCAGACTTGCATGCATGTGTATGCTTTCCACTGTCCTGGCTGTGATATATTTTAGGACACAGTAGAAGGAGAATTATTTTTCAGTTTGATGGGCACTGCTACATTGACTATGTGGAGGCTGAAGTGTCTTCAGGACTTTGAAATCCATGGACTTGGCTCCCTGACTAAGCCTCTCCAGTTAGTGAAGAGTTTCTGATTTTTCTTAATGAAAAGAATTAAATAATACTAAATAATACACATTTTCTTTGTGATAGATCTACACCTGGCTACAGTCTACTTGTTCTCTATTTTTTTTTTTTTTTTGAGAAAGAGAGGTGTTAAACAAAAAGGGTTTGTACAGAGCAGGTTAAGGGCAAGATGCTGTAGCTGAGACCACACTCACAAATTGTGTCTGCAAGTAGAGTGGGTACAATGAATGAGGTGTCAAAACACTTAATTAAAGAAAGTTCTTACAGTTTCCATGGTTGGAGATGGAAACCTTAGTCAAGCAAGTCTAATTCCTTCTTGCTATAAAATGTTTGCCAATGAACTTTCTGTGACTATATTTTATTTCATCTGGTCAGATGATATGGCTGCTGACTACAGCATATGAGTTAAAGATGTAACAGATGGAGAGGATACGCTAAAACTTTAAATTTTTGCATATATAAGGCAGTAATACTCCATCTGGGACTTGCTCTGCCTTTGTGCTTCATCGAACACCTCATCAGACTACAGAAGGCATCCCAGCTTTTCTGCTTTACAGAGAGACTGTCCCAAACTTCCAAATACCAGGACAAAATTTTTCAAAAAGCCTTTTCCTTGAACGTGTTTAATCACCTTGGGAATAGTTTAATATTCTTATCTTCACATTTTCAAGCAATACTGAAGAAAATGTTGATGTGCCAACTCAAGCAGATTATAGGTGCATGTGTAATAAGGAACTTAAATGTTTAATTAAAAAAATAAAAACCAAGTTACTGATGAGAAAAATGGAAATTTTTTTTCTTATAGACACATAATTCTGGGAAACTTAGTTATTAAAATGGCTAATCCCCACAGGAATAACTGTCTATAACTCCCTTTTGGCAGAAAATGATAAGTGGTAGGTAATGAAAAATACAAATATTTCTCAAATGTTTTTAAAATTTGCTCTTGCTGCTGTTGACAGCTCTGTATTATTTCTATTTTTTATTTTTATTTTTTTTAATTAGTGTGAATAATTTGTCATTTGTAATACCCAGGCCACTTAAGAAGCACAATTGATAAATTTTTTGCGAATTAAACTGCTTACAGTTACCACTCAGTGTGTATGTCCAGCGGCAGCAGATGGCTGTTATCCAATGAAAAACACTGCATTTATTAAATCAGCTCTTAAATACAGCAAACTTGTGGAACCAAAATACTGCTGAAAGGATATGGAACAGTAAGTATTTTCTCTCCATTAATTTGATTCATTGCATTGTTTATTTGTTACCAAAACGTACTATAAAATGTAAATGAAAAGTAATACTTGTCCATGTGTAGTAACTATAGCACAAAATATGCTGGACATATTTGTGCAAAGAGCATGAAACTAAATCCAAGATACATTTAATTAAAAAGAGATTATTCAGACTCAACAACACAGAAAATCAAATTGTATCTAGTTGAATTCTGGGACAATGTTAGGTCACTTAAATCCTAAGCTGAATTCCAAATAC
Source organism: Acanthornis magna (assembly GCA_036785705.1). Taxonomy (NCBI): domain Eukaryota; kingdom Metazoa; phylum Chordata; class Aves; order Passeriformes; family Acanthizidae; genus Acanthornis; species Acanthornis magna. The sequence goes on along the minus strand of JAWUZG010000018.1, from coordinate 23,771,541 downwards.
AAAGTATTCTGCCTCATCAATCACAGTGAGAGAGGAGGGTTGCAGACGAGGCAGCAACACTTGCTCATCTCAGCACACAACTAACTCTAACAAAGGCTATTTCTTTCAGCATGTGCAGTGGTAGGGGTGGGATGGGAAAGCAACAAATGCAGGGACCCTCTTTACAGAACGTATTTGTGGAAGAGCACTGTCCTAAATTCTCTCAAGCAAGCTTTGTCTCAAACTGTTTCACTGCATATCATCTGACTTCCATCCTACAGAACTGGCACTACCTAAGGCAAAAAGAGGGAATCCTGCACACACTGACAGCACTGCAATTCATCCAGAAAGAATTTTAGCTTTGTATGTGTTAGAATTTGGCTGGCCTACAACTAACTTTCTCCCTTTGCACAAATGGAGGCATCCAATGGAATAATTGCATCTAAGGGATATGTCAGGGAAAATGGAACGAGAGAGCTCGCTTGCATTATACGGGTAAGGTGCCCCCAGCTATTGACATTTTGGAAACTTCTTCTGGCTTCTTCCCGTGATGATTCTGCTCCAGCTGAGTAATACTGTTCAAAGTGAGATACAGAAATCTGGAGTTGAGCACATGAATGTACTTAATGAAAATGGTATCTTCTCTTTTTAATGTTAACTAGCAAGTGAATAACCACTGAGGCTCTTGCACAACACCCCAAACCAGCTGGAGCTTTTAAGCCAGTTCTGCCTATGTCTTTTCTTTTGTATGAGATTTCCAACAAGACCCAACAGCTTTTATAGACTTTTATATAGAGTTTTTGTTAGAAATTCAACTGTAAAGAGAAACTTTTTTTTAAAAATGAGAAAAAATTAGAATGTGAAGAGTGAAAGGAGGAGATGTGGGAACAGAACTTACCCCCTTTGTCAGCCACGTTCTTGAGTAGCAAGAGGCACTTTAAGTTACCCTTTCATTGAGGGTTGTTTTCATTCAGCAACCTTTACTGCCTTGGGCTGTAATAAACCCTGCAGGGATAACTTTGGATTCACTCCCAGTCTCCAATGGTCTGCATAGGTACCTCTGCCTACTTCAACCTGCACTCTGAAATATTATCCTCTGAATATTTCCAACTGTTCCCACAAAGGAGTCAATTCCTTCCACCTTCTTTTAGAAAGTTGTGTTTGACAAAGCAGGTAGCAATGAAGACATGACAAATGGAAGCCTTCTTGCTCTCCAGATTCATCCTGGAAAAGAATCCCAATGTATAAAATGAGAACAAACACATAAAAGAGCTGCTGCCGAATGAGAGATCATCAGTTTTAAAGGAAAATTTGCAACTTTGCTGTTGAGTACTGTAATTAATTGCTACAGTAATAGATAAAAGACTTCTGCACTTTCAAAGAAATTTTATTCAGTATTTCCCAAAGAAGGAGCTCCTTTGCGATCTGATCCTCAGGCTCTATTCAGCCCTTGAAGCAAGAGTCTGTCGTGCTTCAGCAGGAGCTGATACAATAACTGTTTTCCTGATCTTCATTGTCAGTTCATAGAGACATGTTTGAGGGGACATCTCTGGTAGTTTGACCCTGTCTGAATGCCAGGTGCCCACCAAAGCCACTCTATCCCTCCCCTTCTCAAATGGGATATGGGAGCAAAACTATAATGAAAGGCTCATGAGCTGAGGTAAGGACAGGAATCACTCACTGTCATGGAGCAGGCTGCTCCTGAAAAGCTGTGCCCTGTGGAAAAGGGGCCCATGCTGGTGGCAGAGAATAAGGGTAAGCCCAGAAAGAAGGTAAGGATTGGGAGAAGGTGGTTTTAAGATTTGTTTTACTTCTCATTGTCCTGCTCTAATTGTGATTGATAAAAAATTCAACTAATTTCCCCAAGTCAAGTCTGTTTCGCCCATGATGATAATCGGTGAGTGATCTCTCCCCACCCTTATCTCAACTCACAAGCCTTTTGTTATGTTTCTCTCCCTCCACCTTGAGGAGGAGAGTGAGAGATTGGCCTTGGTGGTCAACTGCTCTATAGCCAGTCAATCCACCACAACATCCAGCATGTTCTTTCAAATGCTTGCAAATAACACCGCTCCTGGAAAGGAACTTTTCACTTGCAGAGGAAGTTTTCATTTAGCTGTTGCCACTGTTCAGTTATGTGCCACACGTGAGAGGGACGGATAGCCCTCTGAACAGAGCTGTGGGCTGGACCTTGGAACAAGCAGAAAGTGCAGGCATATGGAAGCTGGATTACAGCTATCAACAAATGACTGTAATCATGTATTACATGTGCATGTTGGTTTGAAGAAATGGAGAGGAGGTGATGTGTTACAAAATAAAAATAAATCAAATAACTTTGATTTATTCCAGTGTTTATGTTAAAATTAAAATTTCAAAACATCCTTCATAAATTATTTTAGACCTATTTTTTTCCACAAAAGACACATGGAGACTTAAATGCAATATTCTCTGTTTCAGGTTTTTTTAGGGAAGAGTCTTAGAAATACTTGTTTCAATTCTCTAACATGGGGAGACTACAATAGTTCCCCAGGCAATTATTTTATATTTTGTGCCCTTATTTACAGAACGTAAACTGTTGCCTTTTCATCTAATGAAAAGTCAATGTGACAATAGTGTAAATGCTGATACTGTAGGCATCAGACTTTATCATACTGAAAGTCAGCTAAGCTTTCTACTTTGTGCAAGAATTCTATCAGAATTACTAGGGAATGATCTCCGACATTTTATATCTATTTTTCCTTGCATTTATGTAACTGTACTAATATACTATTACTACTTAGGTTTCACATCAGCTCTTCCTCATGCATTAGAATATTTTTACCTTGTGTTTTAACTAACTTCTTTCCCTCTTTCCTCCCATCATTCCCAGCTCCTAACTGTCTTACAGTGCTTTTGATGAATGTTTCCTGGACCTCAAAACTGCATAAAAATATTTCTTCTTTCCTGAAGTGGAGTTCATCATGGAGTTCAAGGACTTTCTAATCTTTCACTATTGCAAACAATCCCAAACCCTCTCTTTCAACACACCAGGGTGAATACATAGGACACATAATATTTAACAATGTTTTTCTACTTTTCACATCTCTATTTAGTTTTGAAAGGTCTAAGAAATTTCACTAGTCTCCTCAAGGAAAGCTAATTTCCCTCTTAACTGCTCTTCAGAGGACTATCATCTACTGGCTGGATTTTATATACTACCAGAGAAATCCAGAACCTGTGTCAGTTAAAGTTAGAAAAGGCACAATTACAACCAGCCTTTTTTTTTTTTTTTTTTTGATAGTGCAGATTATGGGGCTGTATTTTCTCAAAACAGACCAGGTTGCTGCCCTGACGCTTAACAGTTTTTCAGCTTTTCAGTTTGTTACTCTTTTGAGTGCAATTGTTGGTCACCTCTGGTGGGTGCCCTCCAGCTCAGGATATCCCATGATTCTCACTTCCTTCCTTGTCAAAAGTCAAAATATCTTCTGCTCTTTACTAAGATCAATACTTCTCTAGGGTCTTTCTCGTCCTTGTAAGTCACCTCAAAATTTCTGTGTGCTTCCAGCTCCTCTTCCATTTATCTGCCATTTGACTTTGAGAGGTTCACTGGCATTTGTTGTGTAAAATTTGTCATGTTTCCTTTTTAACTTGTCATGATTCTAAGTATAATTTATTAGGAATTATTTAAACAGTCAAATAGGATCAGGAACCATACTATAGGGCGATGATGCCCATTTGCACTTGGATCCTTTCAAATTTTGTTTGAAGAAAGAAACTTTAATCGCTCCTCATCTCTTTCATTAATTTCCTCATTCTTTATTTATTAGAGGTCACATACGTTTTCCTTTGAGCTTTTTGAATACTTAGGTCACATAAAGCTTCATGCCCAGTCTAATTTCCCTTCATTGTCCATTTCATGCACTATTCTTTAGCCAGATTTCTTTTGAGCAAAGCTGGAAATTCGCAGAATCCTGAATTACCTGTCTAAATTCAGATCTCGTTGCTTCTTGCTTAATATTGTTTTGTTTTCCTTCTGGAACATTGCATCTTTCTCTCTTCACTACTAAGTGTTTGCTCTACATTGGGCTGACAGGTCTGACAAACTAAGGAAAGTTGCAGATAGCAAGGGAATGCATAGAGCAGTGATAAGTGAATTAAGAAAGACAAGCTGCTGTGAGTGGATATGTGATTATTAGGATTATAGTTAACAAGCAGAGAAAAATCCAGGGAACATAATGAAATGAGAAGAGTTATGGAAATCAGCTTGCTAGCATTTAATGAGGGAAATGCTAGCAAGCATTTGGATGGGTGAGGTTATAACCCTCACCCATCCTATATGACTCTTTACACTAAAGTAATTGATTGCATCAAGGTGGGACATTCTGCATGCTATAAATTTCAAGATAATATCTACTAATATTGTAATATCCAATACTAGCCAATGTTTGTCAAACCTTTAAGAAAACCCCAAAGTAAATCGGTAAAATTCTGTAGAAATCCATATCAATTGCTACTCACTTCTTTATGCTAATGGTTACATAATGTGCGAGGTACTATGTGGAGCTGTTATCTTTGTTGTTATGTACAAGCCGCTTCGCTTAATTTCAGTGGTAACAAGTTGCCAAATAAAATAAGAATGCGTGTGTGGGGAGTAATAAAATAAATACATAGCTAACACTATTTTTTATGCTTAAATTTCATTGATCTCTGTAAATAAATTTGGCATAATCAGTGCAGGACCACATTTGAATGTGTGGGTGTTTTTAACTTCCAGTTAGTCTCCTCATCTCATGAACTACTGCACTCTTACATTTACTACTTAAATTACAGATTCAAATATATGAGAAAAGGACTCCACAATACCATTTGTGCTGAAATCTTTAGCAAATATGGTTGATTGCAGATCTCCCTTTGAACACAATTCAAATTCCTGCTTACATGTCCTAAAGACTCATCTATAGAAGTTCTCTAAGGTGGCTAGGGTTTCTTACATACAAAGGTAAGTATTTATACTTGCAGACTACAAGAGTAGACAATATCTGTTATCAGTTTATTTAGAAAAATTAGGAGAAACTGAAAAGAGTTCATCAGCTTCAAATTGTTAAATCCTTGACATTACAAATAGAGTATGTAAAATACCTTATATATCTCATTGAAAAAAAAGCATTAAGTATCTTTTGCATTTAAACCCAATTTACTGTATAAATAGGTATTTGGTTTCTAAGAGTTCTAGCTAGAAATTGCCTATATTCTTTGAATTCTGGACAAACTAAGTACTACAGTAACTTTGCCCTGTATCTCATGAAAGCCATGGGAGGTCTGACATCTTGCTCAAAGTCCCAGCTCCTTCTTAAAAAGAAAAACACTTGGCCTTATGTCCTGCCCCTATTCAACAACCTGTCAAATAATTATGCTCAAACTTTTTCTTAGTATTTTCTTCTTAGTGTTCTGATGATTGTTACATTCTGGTGACATTCTTCTGCTTGTAAGTAAAAGTGACTAGTTCAGAACCGTTCAGGCTGTGATGGACAGCACTGTATAACAGCTAAAAGTAGTGATTAAAACAAAATAATTGTGTTTTCTGTAAGAGGGGTCTAGTATCTGCTTCTAATTCAGAAGGCTACAAGCAGTGACACAATAGCACCTTAAGGGGAAAGGAAAAAGAAAAGCCTAATGACAGTGTCCTAGCTTCATTTCAAATACATCAAGCATTGATATTGCACTGTTTAACCCAAGTGTTACATTGTAACATCCAAAAAAAAAGGTTCTTTTTAACTCTGTGAACGAATTTGTTGTTCAGCTACCAGGATTTCTGTTAAATGGTATTCAATTAAATTCTTAGAAATGTATGGATACCTGCTGGAGAGCTCTGCACTAAGCCTCTGGGCTATCTTTTCTTTTACAGTTTAGCACTTTTCTCCAATTACTTCATTGCTTGTAAAAAGGGGAAGTTTGAATCTCCAAACATTTATTCTAATATCACTAGTTTTTCTCAGCCCTCAGTAAAGAATCAACTCCACTGTCTTTTCTGACTTCAGAAATTTTCTTATTTTTAAATTGTTTAAACCAAAATTTATTCTCTATTTGGAGAGCTCTCTGTAACTGGATCCTTTCTATCCTTCATGTGTGAGGTTCTTGTAAAATTCCCCGTGCCTGGATGTTCTTCTGTTTTTTATGACCATCATGTCTTGTATTAAGTGGATAGTTTTTTTCACATAAATGCTATCAGTACTAGGGAATCAGCTGTACACAGAATTTCTATCTTCTTCCATTTATCAAGATCTTCTCAAGATTTTTTTCTCTCCCCTGGTGGTTGAAATGGTCTCTACTCTACCCACGCTTTCACACAGTCCCTCAGGGACTGATCAGAGCTATTTGGCATCAGTTGAGGAGGAGAAATAGACCCCTTTATTTCCTTCATTTGCTGCTATGCTGAATGCCATTCTTTGAAAATGACCAGTTTCTGTTACATATTTCTTTGGAAGCACCTCAGTTTTTAGTTTCATGAACACAATGCATGTAATTTCACTGTATTCAAATCAGAATCAGAGGCAAAAACCCAATAAAACTAGACAAAATTTCATAACTGCTTTGGATGCTTAAATAAACACCTCCGGCAATGTAAGAAAAATATACTGGGGAAAAGATGCACTATATCATTAATGCTGAAAAAAATGTAAAAGGTATATTGAAATCCACCGTTCCTTTCCTGAAAGACGTTGTAAACTTTAACTGGCAGCTACGTGCTAGAAGGGCAGAACATTTGTTTCATTTGTGAGAAAAATAGTCTCAGGCTTAACAGAAGGCTGTTAAAAGAGAAATGGTTATTACATCACCTCAGTTTCTGGAACTTCTACTAATTCCACACTGAAAGTTCAGGAGAAAAATGTATTTCAACATAAAAATAAAAGCTGACATTGAATTTCCTGTTACCTGAGCAGTGATTCAGAGCTTTTAGTTGCAAACAAAAACCCTTCAAGTTTTCAGCAGAAGAATCCCAGCAACAAATGAGGAATTCGTCTATGTGAGGAAGTCAGATTGAAGACCTCTACCCTAGCACTCTTGCACAGTACTTCCACTAGAAGCTTAATCCTAAATAGCCATAAAAGCTGAACAAGAGATTTTCCTGGTCAGCCAGGTAAAAAAACTCCTTCAGTATTTCCTTTCTGTCACTATTTCACTGTTATTCACTGCAGTCAATTCTTTTTCATCCTTTGTATTCCCTTTCAGGATTGCTATTGTGCAAAGAGAAATGGTATATTGAAGGAAGAGAATTTAAGTTGATCAAAGTTACTCAAATCTAAGTAATATACAAATTTGAAAGAAACTTTCAAAATGAAGAAGAATATATATAAGTAATAATAATACAGGGGAAAACTAGTATTGAAAAAAGTGGCACATTTTACAAATCAGTGGAGTGCCACATCAAAAAGCCCCTTACATAGCTAAAGGTAAAACTAAGGAAAATATTTAAATATTGACTCCAATGACATTATAAAAACACATGCTAAAAAAGAAATAGTGAAAAAGACCTGGAAACACCTACCTAGTATGGGAACATGATATCTGAAGAGGTAGCCTGAGTATAATCAGAGCCTATCAAACTAGATTTTCAGTTTTTTTCTCCCTGATTTTTCATCTTAACTTATTGCACCAACTGAAGCCTGTGTTATACCAGACATTAAAGGAGCCACACAAGAAAAGATGTTTTCATTCAGAGGTAGATTTTCAAATATCCAGTGAGGTGTGTAAGCTCTCAGGGGTTTCTCCTGTGATTCAAATTGACAGCACATCTCCCTTCCCAAGTGGTTTCAACACATTGCATCTTCTCTTGCAGTGGACATATTAATAAGGTCTCTAATGTTAAAATGGCCAAGAATGTTCATTTTCTGAGGAAAAAAATAACACATGGTTGAATCTTTTAGAATTCTTTGAATGTAGTTTTTTGAATTCCTGTGAGTACAGTTTAGGTAGACTTTAATTGTCTTGCCAAAGACTTGAGACTCCATTCAGAAGCCTGAGAAATGAATTAAACATGAATGGAAAGGCCAAGTATTGTTACGGATAAAAATCTACCTAGAGGACAAGAGAGAATAAATGTTTTATTGTGAGAAATGATTAATAGTTGTCTTTCATACAAGAACTGTCCCAGGAAAGCAAGTGAAGAATGAGACAACAAGTGTGAAAATTACTTAGTCTAATCAAGACCAGAAAGAGCTGTGAAAGCTCCAGAAAGCTACAGGACAATGGGCAACTTGACAAGCAGACAACCATGTGCTGTTACCAAGGGCCAGGTAAAGTGCATAAGAAAGAGAAATGCAAATCTTTCTTCTTCTCAAAAATGCCAGTCATAAACAAAGAATCGTGAGTATCAAATTGGAAACAAGCCTACTAGTGAAGAGTGAAATCTCATCTGGGGCTTTTGGTGACTGTGCTTTCAGAAAGATGTTTCAATATGAAAGAAGCTCAAGAAGGGTGAAAATACTGAAGCTGTACAGAAAAGAGGCTGAAAAGGTTAAGATTATTTGCTTTAGAAAAGAAATGAGTAAGAGAAAATATGATGAAAACCTACAATACAATCAATGGTAGGCAAGATGGAGAGAACATACTTATCTGCTTGTTTCATAACATGAGAATGTGGAGGCATTCAATTTAGTTCAAAGGCAGAAACCTGAAAGACTGTCTATACTTTTCACATACACTGTGACCCTTCTACTTTCAAGAGTTTATTTAGGCTAAATTTAGTGAGAATCCAAGAGGAATTGAGTATTTATATGATGATCAAGTCAGCGTCCTCCAGATTAGTGACAAATAAAACTTTAGATGTTAAATTTCGCCTTTTGTGGTTCTTATGCTTAAATCAGTCTCTAAAAATTAGAAAGGAGCAGGTGACCTATGTAAGGGGGCTGATTATGCCATACCTATGCCAACTGCAGAATGCTTGACTCAGTCTCACAAGCTTCTTAGCTCTGCTCTTTTTAAACATAAATTACTGTATAAAATATCCACTCAGTTAACGCAGTATGGCATTTACTTTTCTTCTATGTTTCTGTATAGTTTAATTGAATATGCAAATTCTAATGTACAATTACTTTAGTTTTTTACAACATTGCATTATGACTCAAATCAGAATGCAACTCAAAGTGAATTCAAAAACAAATAAGAAATGAAGGTAGTTACAAATGCAATCTGAAGTACATGAACAACCACTTTATTTAGCTAGCAAAAATCTAACGGATGCCTGAGCAGGTTTCCCAAAGGAATAAACAAGCAATTAAAAAGTCAAAATCACAAAAATGTCAGTGGTTATTTTGGCTCTCTTCCCCAGCAGGAACACTCATTAAATAAACATGAGTCTTCTTTTTATATTTCTGTGTTTTTGCCTTTTCCTTGAGTGCTCATTTTTCCTTTGCTTTTGTAGATTATTTTGCTTTTTTTTTTTTTGTTTGGTATTGCTTTTTTCCACATTTTATATTATAACCTGGATATACAGTATATAAATTGTAAAATAGTCTTTCCAGATCTCAGAATTACAGTTGTGTGAAAAAAGTCCCCAGACCAGAAAAGCTTATAAAAGCGTGTTTATTGTGAATCAGATATTTTTTTTTTTTTACTAAGATAATATAACAATAACAATAGCATAAGAATATCAGCTTGTATTCTGAAAAGAGTTTAGGTTCTTGTTTTATTAATTTCACAAAATATCAAATTCTCAGTGTTGGTTTTAGTCAGTTTCCCCATTTATTCTTACTAGTCCACTAAATTTTTTCTTCTAGAGTTGATCATTAAATAAAAGGAACTACAACATGTATTTTTGATTACACATATTATGGTATTAAATAATGTATTAGTCTTCTTTGATTCTACATAAAAGGAATGTTAATGTGAAAATGAACCGTCAAGGAACAAGGTTATTCTTAGCTACGCTAAAGGAAATGTTTTTTACATAGTTTGTGTTACAGGAAAAAAGTTGAAATGAATAAAGGTTCACCTGTATCATTGTATAAGCTGATTATGGATTTTGGAGAAATTCCTTCTCTAATTATTCACTACTATACTCCTTTCATCTTTCTCTCAAACACTTGGTGCCAACTATTGGCAGAAAGAGAATAATGAAATGTATGAATTGCTAGATTTTCTTAGCTGTAGCAGGGATTATGTTCCCTGTCATGAAATGTTTGAAAGTATTAATTTTACTAGAAAACCACTGGATTTTTCAATGTATAACCACATAAATTTTTTCTGAAATCAGAAATCTTTTTAGTCATTAGTTAGATAATCTAGCACATTTTCTAAATAACCCATAAAATTCTGTAAATCTTAAAGCAAGACACCTGGTCCCGCTTAGGGTTCAGCTTAATATTTGGCAGACAATTTATATCAGTGGTCTTTTACAAGCCATCCTGTCACTCTCTGCAATGTTATATCAGTCTGAGTGTTGCCTCCCCTCTTTCCCTTTTTGTTTCATTAACTTCTGGCAGTAACCAAACTTTCATAAATGAAAATGAGAAGACCTTGATGAGGTTCATTATCTCCGAAAATGATAATTATGTTATTATCAGAGGACAAGATGTTGATGCAGCAAATTTTGATAGGTGGAGCCTCAAGCATAAAATTATATACCCAGTAACAAATGTCCATGGTGATAGCTTGGAACAAAGCGGAGACTGAATAGTAGCTTTTCTATAAAGAAAAAATTGTGGTGAAAGAGGCCTGGTGGAAGCATAATGAGCAAAAAAAAGCACATAAAACAGCTTGGAAAGATTGTTGTTTTCAGTTTGGAGTGTCACTGGAAATTAAAAGAAAGCTCAAGTGCAGTCAGAGCTAAATATCCATTCAAAATTGTAAAAGCTAAAATTGAGATTAGTTGCAATGAGCTCAGAGTACTTTATGATCCCTGAAAATTATATAGATTTCAATCTCAGAAAGAAGAGAATACAGGAAAAAAGTTTTACTTTAGATTATTCTGCTTTGGGTTGGGACAGTGTATGGATATTATACCAAGACTGGTTAAGTAGTTAAAAACAGAAACACTCCTGAGTCAGAAAGCTGTGATTAACCTGCCTCATCTTCTGCATAATCCTGTGGAAATGTTGTCATTGCTGTTAAGCAAAGCAGCTAGAGTGATTATTTAAATCCCAATGAAGACATTTGGGCCTACTTTCTCCTTAAAAGGCATCTTATTCCTTGCCCTACCTTGTTGTCTAGCCTGTCCCAACAATTAATGCAGAAATGCAAACATCTTTGGAGGACAATTAATATCACCTGTACAAGGGTCCATCTTTGGAGAGAATTAATCAGTCTGTGGAGGCATATTATTGTCTAATTACTATAAAATCAGCCTAGATGTCTGGTGCAGACAGTGCATAACTTTTGAATACTTGAAATTAATTTGTGTCATTTTCCACCCTTGAACTTGAGCACATGGTTTGGATGAAGTGGTTTTGCCCATATGATCAAAGCCAAACAAATTTTAGGGATTTTGCTGAGCTTTGAGAAGTGAAACAAGCCATGTTCATTTGCAGGATAGCATCACAACCTTCAGTGAGAATTCTACATAGATTATACAGCCAAATATTATGGGGCATAGGTAGAAGCACTAAATAAAAATCTAAGTTGAATAATTTAGGGAAAAGTTATCAGTATCTTTTATCTCAACACAGCCTCTTATTTCATTACCAGAGCTATTTTACAGTCTGTGGGTTTATTTCTTGACAATCAAAATATTCCCAGTGGACTTTCACAGGGCTTGATTACTTAGACACATTTCAGATGTAAATCTGTTGATGTCAAAAAACTCAAGGGTTGAATCTGGTTCTGGATTAGACACAGAAGGACCTTCTGAGGGCAATCCTGACCTGCAGTTTTTAAAGGAACTTGGACAAAAAGGGCCAAGAGTAAATGCACTAAAGAAATATACTAAGGAGTGACCTTGAAGAACTTAATTCACAGGTTATGTAAACAAAATTAAAAACATTTTGTGATAATTACAATTTGATTTCAATGTATTTCCTCTTCCTTTGGAGCTTACTTCTGTCCTTATTACATGTATTCAGATGTTGAATGGGAATCTGCAAGCTGAGTAAATTGGAATTTCCCTTGAAAAGTTTGATGCAGAAAATGCAAATGCACTACTTACCTTTTGCTTTCTTTAGCTGATTCTCTTGTCTGATATAGAAAGAAGTAGTAGAAGAATAAAAATACATTGCCTTTCACTTGGAAGTGCTTTGTCAAAATGTCTGTATTTTATAGAGGAGCTCTTTTACTAACTTTAGTTATTTTGAAATCTAGTCACTGGGTGCCTAAAATGCATAGTGTAATTATTCTCTCTGCAGAAATGTGAACAGTTCAGGGGTTTTCTTTTGCATCTTATTGCATCCGCCTTCTCTTGATGCACCTTTTAAAGGATGTTTTTCTAGGATATATTTTTCAAATTTGTCTTTGTAGATTAGGTGTTGAATGCATATTTTTGAAAATCCCATAGGTTTTAGAAAGGTATTTAGGAACCTTTGGTGACAAATGGAAGTTGAGGCATTGGAAACTAGTGTACTTGATGGATCAACTTTAAAAGAAAAATCAGTAAGCACAAGACTGGATGTTTCATGGCATAACTGTATTCTAAAAAATCTTACCTCATGTTTCACTGAGAAAATTTTTTTTTCTCTTTTTCCCTGACATTTGCTGTTAGATGCACAGTTACAGTCAAGGATACCTGCTTTGTTCGCTATATTTTGAACTCCAAAGTCTGTTTTAGCTAGCGCAGGGTTGAGGAGTCATTCTTTAAACTGGTAACCAGCACTGTCTTATGGATGAGTTCCTGATTGTGTCTACTGTGCAAAATGTTTTCCTGCAGTACAAATTTAGAACCCAATTATGGTCACTATAATGAAAACAGGGAGACTTCATGGATTAATCTTGCATCAGCTCAGAACAGAGACTGTTTACGTCTGTGAAATGTCTGCAACCAGTGAGTTAGTAAGAAGAAAACAGTTGTATAACTGCTATTGTTAACTACCCTGTGTTTCTGTATTTCTGTGAGATGCAAAACCCATGCATATTTAACTGACCTCTTGAATGAAGGCACAACACATGCTGCGTACTTGCTCATGACTTATCACACTGGAGCATGAATTCTGCCCAGGGATGCTATCTTTTAATGAAGAGAAAGATTGAAAATGAGAAAAGACAGAACAAAAAGTAGACAGGATAATAGCAGTGAGCTCACTCATGTAATGGTTGCAAATACCAGTGGATATTTGAGCTTACTCACATAATGGTGGTTCATACCCAGCAGACGCTTCCTCACAATCCTAATCAAACAATTAATACATTTGAATCTTAACAGTTTAACAACATAGCCAGAAAATAGATTCACCTGGGGCAAACCGAGAGGAAAAGCATGTGACATTATATGAGCAGACTATACTAGAGAAAAAAAAATCAGCTGAGTAACTCAGTCTGTTCTTTCCATACACAATAAATTCTGTGTTATGGTTGAAAGGAGGAGAATTCTCCACATCTTGTATCAAAGCAAGTAGCAGGAATATTTGATGTGCAATTCCATATTGTCACTGACTTTCCCTAGATGATAAATATCTTTCTAATGCCCACATTTTGTAAGGGGTTAAATTAACATGGGATATAAATAGTCTTTATTTTTTGGGCAAAAGACAATAGTCAGTTATTTGATCTGAATGGCAATTTCCACTGTACAAAGCTGTACTTCCTAAGTGTGAACCTCAGGAAAGTAATAGAAGAACTGATATGGTACTTGTCTAATAGAAAATTAAAGTCAGGTAAGGTAGTTAATGATAATGAAATGGATTTTTTAAAAAATATTTACTGTCAGTACTCATAATCTGATAGTCTTTTATTTCCTCCATAAGATTATAAAACAATTGATAAAAAGTAATTATCAGTAAGGCATTTGTCTTCTTTCTACATTTTGATTAAGAAAGCAGAATGATACAAAGTCAACATGACATGCATTGACTGGACTGAGGATGACTAACCAGCAGTCAAAACATAACAGTAATTTTCACTCAGGGGGTCGATTCCAGTTGCATCTCACAAAGATTGGTTTTTGGTCTCATTCTGTTTAACATTATAAGTAATGGGGAAAAAAACCCATAAAATCAGTACTGACAAAGTTGACAGATGACATAAAAAATGAGAATGATAAAAAATGGGTATGTTAGGTCACAGAATATGATCAAACGTGTTTTATTATAACCAAATGAAACAACATATATGTGGAAAAAAGGTATGTAGCTCAAGATTGAAGGAGATTGTCCAAGGAAACCTATCATCTGTGATTTCCAAAAAGTTAAATTAGGTTATGATAGAGATTTTTATAAGTGTTGAATGTGTAAAAACAGAGGCAGTTAGACTAAAAAGTCCAAATAATAGAATGCATAGAATAGTTTGAATAGATAGAAGATTTGTTTGTTACACAGGCAGACTTACAGTAAGGAGTCCAATTCCACTAGGCTTTAGAGGCAAGCATACTTCAGGTAGCAGAAGAGGCTGCAGAAACTTTGGATCTGATATAATTTCTTTTATTCTGAGTTTTATTACAACTCTTTTTCTTCCTTTTCTTTCTTTACTTTCTCTCCGTCTCATCCCCTTCCATTTTTTTTCCTATTTATCTAATCTTAAAAACTGTGGAAGTTGCATGCTGTTTGCTGCCACCACTGTTTCCATTCTTATTTTTATTCATTCTTATATTTTTCTCCTTATTCCCAGCCAAATGTCTTTGTTGACCTGTTTTCTGTCTTTGGACACTGGCCTCCAACTATTCCATGACTGAACAACAACTAGCTCAATTCTTAGTTACTTTTTTTGGTACTGCTAGACTAAAATCCAGCTTCTAATCATGAAAGCACTGAAAGGAATTGGATCACTTCCCATTCCATGTACTCCTGAAAGTGTTCAATTGCTTTTGGATTTTCACAGAAAATCTACTTTTTAGAAACTGTTTAACTCCTTCAAGAGCTACTACACATAGTAATGAAGCTTCAAGTCTCCAAAGTGAAAAAGCCTGCACTATGGGAAATAACTTCTTGTGTGAAGTGGCTTTCCTCTACCTTCAGATGATGTACATTCCTTGAGCTCCCACTGTATGCTTGCATAGTCAGGAGGATGGTTGATTTAGTCCAAGCTCAACCAGTGGTAACTAGGTTTTGGATGCTTCCTGCAACAGTTTTCAAATTCTACCCACAATTCAACATCTTCGAGTCTTGTCAGTCACCAGCAAGGTTGACTGTTTACTGCTTCTTTACAGAGCATTTTCTCAGTGTACAGTTGCCCATAGGTGATTATTGCTGCTAAAATGTTCCCTAATCCAATAAATTGGTTTTTTAGAGCCATCATAAAATGTTTTTTTTTAACTAACACTCAAGTTCATATATGGCATTGATTATGACCTTGACCAACAGTCAAAACTCCCTCCACCTCTCAATGCATCATTCACAATAAATTGTCTCTGACCATGTCCCAGGAGACAGACCTGGACAGATGCAGGTAGTCTGTCAAGTACTGAATGTGTGTCCTGAAGGCTTTTCCATACAGGGACCTCATCACTCTCTCCAGCTCCCTGAAAGCAGGCTGCAGTGAGGAGGGGTTTGGTCTCTCCTGCCGTGCCTGCAGCGAGAGGACAAGAGGAGCTGGCCTACAGCTGAGACAGGGGAGATTCAGGTTAAACAGTAGAAAACTTTTTTTCATTGTTTGGGTGGCCAGGCATTAGAATAGGCTGCCTGGGGAGGTGGTGGAGTCACCATCTCTGGAGGTGTTTAAGACACATCTGGGTATGGTGTTGGGTGATAGCATTTAGCAGTTCAGGGGTTGTGGTGGTACTACTGGGTTCACAGTTGGGCTGGACAATATTAAAGGTCTCTTCCAACCCTTTCTATGTCTAATTTTCCTGCCAATTTCTGTAGTTAAGTGAGATTATTAAGGGGAGGAATTTGTCTCTTGTGTTTTCTGTCCTCCAGACAAACCATACTAGATGTTAAGTTCATCTATATTTCTTTAACTGGTATTATTGCTAAAATATTAAACAATTTTCAAATTTTTTACAATCTGAAAATACAGATTCTTGATGTAAATTGTAACCTATTATGCAATGGAAATTTGTATGTTGCACTAGAAAGCTAGCAGTAAATGAATAGTATTTATGTAACTTTTTTTTTTGCGTACTTATTTCATCTCCATTGCTCAAATGATGGTGCCCTCTGTCTTCCTTCCTACTGACATTTTCTCCACTAATCCAGACAAAGTCACTTTGCCTTTGAGACTGAAGGGTAAATCTTCTTTTCTGCCTGGCCTGTATGTTTGCTTTAGGAGTTATCAAAAGGATTTGGAATGAAGTGTGGAAATGAAGTCAAAGCACAAGGGCATATTGCCTGATAAGGTAATGTTAAGAAGAAATACAGAATTTATAGAATGGCTGGATTTATATTTACCTATATTTAGATTGAGGGGTCAGAAAAAGACAGTTAATCAATGATAATATTCTAACAGAAAATATATATTTAGGTGTCAGTGATAAGAAAATATCAAACCTTCTGGCTTAAAAAAATAAAACAGCATAGGAAAAATTACAATTTATAAAAGTGTTATAATTAGGTAATGAATAGAAAACAGATAGAGGGAAGGTAAAATGAGTCTTTTTATGGAAAGATATTTTGCAAACAGTTTGATGTGCAACAATTTAGCAACATTAGCTACCTCTGTGTAGGATAAATTTACTGGGCAATACATAAGAAGAAATCATAAGTAATCAAGGACAAGAATCACTTCATTATGTCAAATATCAGAGGTCTGATCCTGTGTTACCCTGCATCTTGCCTAGTCTTTCTCCAATGAACAAAATTGTATACAAGGAAGACATAAAATGCCGTTTTAATGTGAGAAGCAATTTATGTGCTGTGTAGGACCTTTGCACTTCTCTGAGACTGAAAAAAGTACAGGGCAGGAAAGAATGGGTAGAGAGATGTGGAAGGGGAGACAGGGCTGCCTGCTAATAAAGCTCCCTCATTCAGTGTGCAGTACGCAAATACTCAGCATAATTGCTACTCTGGATAGCTTTGGTTTTATTGTTTATTTGGTAATGTAGATAAAAATGATAAAAGACATTCTTTGAAAATTCTGCCTGAAATAGGTAATGTGCTGTTAAGGCCAAGAGTTGTCTCATCTTCTCAAATTTTTGGCATTTGCTCATCCCAGGAGGAATGAGAAACATTATTAGTCCCAAGAAGGACCTTGGTTGATGGGCAGTGTATAAAATATGCAGATGTTAAACTGATTAGAGCAATGATAAAAAATGTAAAATCACTTTGATAGACAATCAATAATAGTATTGTCTTCTACTATTTTTAGGTTACCATGTATTTCTGCATTGAAATTAATATATTAATGAAACTGGGAAAGAAACCCAGTAGCTTGGACTTAGGCAAAAAGGTAAAAATTCCACAATGATTCAAACTTCTTAAGTGAATATGCTTTTACAATACTTCTGATAAGTAGCATTTTGTGTCATGTGATGTTTATAATCACAGATAAACTGATCATTCTAAAATCAGTGGTGTTACTTTTTGTCAGTCATATCACTGTCTTTGTTGGTCTAAACTTTTCTAGAAGTTTTGTTATAATTTTTCAGAAAAAAGATATATCCTGTTACATTATACAATATGATCTTCTGAAACAGATTTTTATTATCTAATCATTTCCTCTACATTTTAGCATTAGTCACTCTGTCTCATGATGTGGCTTCTGTCAATCTCCACTGATCAAGTTTTAATAACTTTACCTCTTTTACCTGTGTTTTCTTCTGGTCTGGAGTATATTAAACAACTTTCCAGTTATGCAAACTCTGGGTGCAGATAGTTTTTAATAATTTTGATTTGTTGCAGGAAGCAAAAAGGCTGGAATCTCAGCAGGATTAAATACATTCAGCTTTCCATAGTTCTATGAAATTAAATGGCAGTGTGCCAGCCTATATACTGAGAGCTTCTACATGTAAATATGGAAACAAACTACTTTTCTTCTTGCAAAAGGTATTTTAAGCTTTTCTACATATTACCACTTTTTATTTTTATTTTTTCCTGGGGAAAGTGAACTCTTCCACATACTACTCTAAGGGTTTGCAGTTGTGACAATGGGGAAAAAAGCAGTGCATTCCTCTTGGCAGGCAACTGAATGAAAACAAAGGCCATCTATAATTCAGAACTACAATGTATCAAATAAAAATAAAATCATAATAAAATAATAATGATGTGATTCATGAACCAGAAACTCTGATTGTTCAAGGAATGTTGTAATAAAGTTAAGAATGTAATTCATTAGTGTTATGAAATACAAGAGTTTCCCAGCAGGAGCTGAAAAAGTCTCAAAGTAATTTCTTCATTAGAGTTTAACAGAAATTGAACATGAATTCATGCATAATTAAGGTTGAATTAGCAGCAAATGTGAGGCATAGCATCCATAGCACCCTCACAAGTGATGAGAGTACTTTGCTTAAGAACAGCAAAGTCTGGACAAGTGACTCCCACTTCCAGGATACTCATTTACACTTTACTGCAGCATATAATGAGGTTGGTGTGGTATTCAGGGTGCTCCATAAAAGCTAAGTTCCCAATGGTCAAAGCCTTAATTTAAAAAGTGTCCTGAATAAGCTACTATTCCACCTTTTAATGTTATGACTATAATCAGTGAAGAAGTATAAATTCTTTGACATCTTATACAGCTGAAGATTACTTCAATTTAAGTGTTAATCAGAACTATTACTTTTATATGTAGCATAATGGTAATATTTGCTTTTTCAAGGACATAGGGTTATAACTGAGTACAACTGAAAGATCAGGAGTCGAGGACTGAGGTACAGCATTTGCTGGTCTGCTGCTTCTTGGCTGCTCAGGCTGATTAGCTGAGTGCAGGTACTTTTTGTGGGGTTTTGCTTTTCATGTAGCTTTCTGTAACTTTATCTTTGGTTTCTGTGTTCACCTTTGTTAGGAGATTCAACTACTGTAATTCTGCACTAGCATTTATCACACTGTGTGACTGTCAGGAGGACATTCATATGATGCCATGGCAGATACTCATCTCAGAAGTGGCTATAGGGTAATTGCTCCCTCTCTCTTCCTCAGTGAGTCTCATGGACTTCCCAAAGTCATATCAAACAAAATTTAATGCCATGCTGTAGCACCCAGTCATATCCCATGTCTTTTATCTAGACTATATTCATTCCTTATATTAAAACGGCATGATACATTTACAATAAATATCTGAGTCACAAAATAAACATTCTAGGCATAAGCATTTAATAGATGATGAATTAATTAATTAAGTTGCTGATTAACTTCAATAAAGCAAAGAGTTTATCTTGAAAGGGATTGAATTTCCAAAGCTGAAGGTGCACAAATGACTTGCTTGAGTATTCACAGTGTTTGAAATATGAGGAACTGACAAGTATGGAACATGAAACATGAGGATTGAACGGTTTACATACTTTGTAGATACGAGGCAAAAAGCAAGACAGATGTTCCCATTTTCTTACAGAAAACAGGGGAGTTGGAGAATGATATAAAAGTATCCTTTTTGTGGTGTCAATTTATGTTAGCCCATGATGCAGACACTGCTGTGATTAAGTCTGGTAGGACAGAAAATTAACTCTCATAAGTCTGAATACAAAACCTACAACTAAATATTGCTCTATCTAAAGACAGTCCCTGGAATGGACAGTACAATCCAACTGAAATAGAAATACTTCTGTTTGGTATGAGTTGCCACTCTCTCAAAATCAGTACCATTTGCCATTGCCATCAATGGCTCCAGTGCTGTATGAGTGGTAATTCATTGAGGGATTTCAGAGGTGGGAAGGGGATGTGCCTTTTTTCATTGAGAAGCAAGTATGGGTAGTGTGTGTTTCACCCAGAGGTATGTCAGAAATTACTCCCTTTTGTAATTTGAAATCCTATTCACTCTTTTGAACTGAAATAAATGAAAATTTATAGGCTATGTATTCATTAATGTAAGTGAATGTAAGCATAGAGGTAGAAACTGGGAATACTATATTATTCTATTAATACTCATAATACTTATTATTTATCATTGCTTCCCATGGAAACCAAAAGGTAAATTGATTATTTTAAACTATAATTTATTATCACTGCTAGCTGTTTCTAACTCTCTCTTAAAGGTTTCTGTAAAATATATGAATGTTTGTTTCATTCTCAAACAGTCTCTGATTCATCCACATAATTTTATATGTTGCCTATAGATCCTAAAAGAAAAATATGGTCTAGTAATTACAGTAAATAAAAGTAAAAAACCCTTTATTTTTACTCTTAGGCCCTAAAATTACTGCATTATTGCCATAGGGCTGCCTTTAAGTTTTCTGTTGAATATTCATATAACTGTAATACTGGCAACCATCCAACTTTCTCCTTGGAACTTTAGATGCTTCTTACTGGTGCTGTTTTGTATTTGAGATTTTAATTTTTTTTTAAAAATAGTACTAAATACCTAGGATTATAATTATAGTAATATACCAAATTTCTATTTTTAAAATAAAAGCAAAATAACTGCTTTCAGAAAAATTATTATAACAAGTTTTAGTACTTCTCTTTATCAACATTTAAAATGTTTTCCTTCTCAAGCTACAATATGGTAATTATGTTTCTGAGACTTTTTTCTCAGAGACATTACTGTTAGGCCAAGGTACCATTAAAACAGAAATCTAAGAATAATTTCATCTAATCATCGCCACCCATTTTTCCAGCACAATAATAAAGGAAAGGAACAAGAACATAATAATTAAAATGATCATTTAAGCTTTGTTAATATAAATGTTTAAGCAAAACCAAGCATATTAAGGTGCAGGGTTTTTTTAAACCATACCACAACCATACTACAGTATCCCTTAAAAAAAAAAGACTAATAAAATGTATCAATATCTTCAACTGAAGGTGTTCACAAAGGTAAATCCTCTACCTTTGGTTGCTTGTTATTCTGTATCTATTCTTGGAAATGCTAGAAAGAGCTCACTTCCCCCCCACCCCTTCTGGTTTTTTATAATGATCTAAAATATAATTTTTGATGTAAATTTTCTCGTCTTACAGAAAGCAAGAATATATATATATAAGCATGTCATAAATAGCACCCATACAACTGCTGTTTGTCCCTCAATGCTGGCCATCTATTGTCCTTTTTGTTATTAATTATCCCTTGCCTTCACTGCTAGTAATTTAGCATTTAATGGGATAAAAAGGTGAAAGATGGAGCAGGGCCAAAATGAAAAGGATGATAGAATTGGTGTGTCTGTTTTGTGAACCATCTCTCCTAACACTGTCACAGTCTCTTTTGTTTGAATCCCTTCCCTACATTTTTAAGACATCCATTTATGTGAAACACTACATCTGAGAAACACAATGGGTTTGGAAAACTGTGGAAGTGCATCAATCAGAACATGAAAAAAATCAGATTGCATAAAGGCTTAATCAGTCCCTGACATCACGTCCAACCACAGCAGAAAATGAATATTAATAGGAAAAGAACCATCGCCAAGAGAGTGCTAAAGAGCTCTTTCGCTAGTGTTACGTCAGATTACAGGTATAAGAAATTTGTCCATTTTCTATTAGCCAGTCTCGTGCAGTTTATGACAGTGTGTTTTATGGCTTTAGGAGAACAGTTAAAAGAGAGATTTTTGTAAAGGCACTATGAAGATTATGGAAATTATGTATCAACTACTTAATATAAATGTTGGATATGTCACTTATTGGAAGGAACAAAGTTCTCAAAAATCAGTGAGGTAAAGGTACACAAATGCTTTAAAGTTTTTATTTGAAACACAATCGACATACAATCCTTACTGCACAGTACTTCTGAAAAGACGTGGAAGACAAAGGAGCCTTGGTCTGTGCTTCAGCAAAGGGCTGGGGTTTAAGGTGTAAGCTGACATACCTGCAACACAAACAGCTGTGATGTCCTGGCTAACATTGCCCACTATTCTCTTCTGACACCATTTGCGCTACTCAGCCCCCACAAGTGAAATAAGTTAGTAGGCCAATCTGAAAAAAGCTGCACCATTCTATACCTCACTTGGAATTAAAAAATGGCTCCAGCATTCCTCTCTTCTAGGTTGGTGTTTTTCATGAGCACTAGACTAATTTACAAGAATACTAGATATATAAGCAAACTTGTCTGAAAATATTATTTTTCCTTGGAATAAATCTATATTCTGTTGACACTGCAACCCGAGGTAATATTGTATACATCAACATTTTTAATGTATGCTAGTCTGCTCATAAAATCATTGCTGCCTGAGCTTACTTACTGTCATATTTTAATTCCCTAGTGACTGCAACAAAAGAAAATTTGATATAAGCCTTTTTCAAAATTATATTTTGAAAACAACCAATACCATTTACAATCCAATAGAAATGCAGCTATTTAACATACCACTACATTCTGCTGTGCTCCAGTCTCCCTGTCTGAATATAATATCCCAAGCATATATGACTCTACTTATGCTAAGCACATACAGTTAAATCAGATTCCTGACTTTTTCTCCACTTCTATGGCTTGAAATGAGACCCAGATGTTATTAAACTCTTACATTTTGTTGTCTATCCTATAAAAATACCACATTTTCAAATGATATCAAAGATTCATGACCCATTCAAAATTCTGGTCTTCTCTATCAGTCCAAGAAGATGACGTCTTTGTTTTCAGAATTATCTACCCTCTAGGTGCCACCCTTAACACTGACTTAAATGCAGTTATAATTTCTGAAATTCAGATGAACGAAAAAGAAGAATCTGACTTTGTTCTCTCCAGCTCCTGACTTGCCTTGTTATTACTGGCTCAGTCCTTTGTGGACATTGTCCATGTATTCTCTGAGTTGCTTATACTGCTAAGGTGTTTAAAATGTTTCCTACTTAAGTCTTAAACTATATTCATAAACAAACAGCATGTTTTGTCCTTGCTTGAAATACTTGCACGATCTCCCTCTTTGAGAAATATTATCTAAAAGTGTTCTCCCCATTAGGAACCAGCTCACTAAGTGGAAAAGAAACTGCAAAGCATAGGTTTTGATCTGAAGAGAACCGAGAAAACACTAGGGACCAGACTGTATGAGCCAATGCCAAACTGCATAAAATGTAGGTGCTCAATTTCAACCAGACACTAGGAACACAATTCAGAATAATCACAGAACTGAGAGAAGGATGTTCAGCTTCTAGAAAATGATAGAGAGATGGAAATACAGCTCCTTTCTTGGAGCTCTAACGAAAGGCAGCAGCAAGGAATAGCTGTGAAACTGGGATTCAGTGAGGAACTCTGACGCTCTGAGTGATGGGGCAGGACACTACAGCCACAGCAGCTACAACCTTTCAGGAAGGTTAGGACTTAAATCCCTTTGTGTCTGAGTCACTCCTCACCTCTGCAGCCAGGAATATAAGTGGTTACAGAATGCTGATGGGAAGGGGAAGAGCACGCTGGGACAGTCCTGATTCTTCTGCCTGCTTTTAGGATTCTTAATGTTTTTGTCCTGTAGCACTTCAATGTAAACTGTATCAATATGAAAGTAGCTGTGATCGGTCAAGTCTGTGCATGACTTTTGCCTTTAAAAATCACGTGTAATTGTGGCAAAAAGTATGCATTTAGTTGAGCAGCAAAGAATAAATAATGAAACAAAAAGTATTTCACTGTGAGATAGAAATAGTAGCGTAGATAATGGTTAGGTGATGAATAAACTAAATACTTTTTTCACCTGAACAATTTTTAAATTTTTTTTTTTTTAATTTTTTTATTTTTTTAATTTATATTTATATTTTATTTTATTTTTTATTTATTTATTTTATCCCAAGAGGGGAATGCGATTGATTCAACACAATTAGTTCCATCTTAACAATGTGCCTAAATACCTATATAAATTTTAAGCCCAAATTAAATGTTACATCTTTTAGGAGTGGTTCAGTTTCAGACTGTACTTAAAAACAGTCTTTTTAAAATCCTTTCAAAATGGACGTGGCACAAAAACTACAGAGGTCAGTAAAAATCTATAAAAATGGGACCATGGGGTGAGGGCATGGAAATCATTCAAACAACATGCTGGGCATTCAGAACAGCCCCCTTGCTGCTCCCATATTACTCCTTCGTGAAGTGACCTATTTTAAAAGCAATTAGGTTATCCTCCTGTTACTCTGACAAGTAATTTTCCAGTTTATGACTAAGTTTGCTCATAACCACTTTATACTCACTTCTTCTTGTGTCTGTACTTGCCCTTTACCTTGAGGGGCTTCCCTCTCCACCCATTGTTTTCTCTTTGATTTATTTATGGACAGTTATCTTCCATAACCTGCATTTTCTTGACTGAAACAAGCCAAGTTTTACCTTTCCCTGTTAAAAGATGCCCTCCATTTATTAGCCAATGCAGAAGCAAATATTTCTGAATGTTGACTCTCTGTGACCCCACCAGAAAAATTCACAAACCACAGAGGAAGTTCTTGGAAATATCCAAGCTGTCCCTCACATTTACAGTCTCTGGGAGCTAGCAGATCATTGTAATTTTCAGAATAGATGATATCTCAGAAACAAAGTGGTACCATGACAAGAATGCACACCATTGTCTTTATTTAATAGTCAAGGACAGCTTTCATGGATCTTTATTGTTGCAATCAGAAATTACATTCTTGTTTCCAAAACTAATTGTCATCCTCCCCCCATCCCCCTTGAATACATATTTCAAAGGAATTACTTCTGGTTTCTAGCCAGAATGGATTTTACAATTCATGACTGGAAAAAGAATGACATTGAATTTAACCTCCTAAATGTAATCCTTTTACGTCTTGCTGGCTTGTAATACAGCCATCTTGGTTTTAATGGCAGCTGTTTTCTCAGATTTACAGCTCAATTTTCACAAATACATGAAATACTTACCATAGGTCTCAAATGACATGTGTTCAGGAATGTTACAATAATCAATAAAGGCATTTTTATAGTGTCACTAAGCATTTAATCAAACTCTCAAGCTGAAGTGCTATATTATGGTTTTCTCCTTCTGGCATTGACTGTATTAGATGGTCTGTAGAATCTGATTATTTGTCCTTTGTGGAACATCCACTTTTACCAATTGTCAAATAGAAGATATATCTTGCAAAGAGCATTTCTAGAGACAGACACATCTGAAGCATTAACTATACATTGTGAACAGCTGTCTATCTGCTACAGATTAGGGGAAGGATAAATTTCAGAAGACCTTGGTATATTTAAGGCAAAAAATTAATTAGAGTTTTCACACCTGACTTCCACAATGTAATCTATTTTCTAAAGAATACTGGGACGTTAGACATTGCATAACTTGTGAGAGATTCCTAAGTATTCTTAAACTATACCCACCATTCCATGTGAGAATGGAAAACATCTTGAAACGTAGTATGGTGAGTTTATGTGAGAGGGGTAGGAAAAGGCAGCATACAGGACTAATTCCGATCAAAATGTCTAAAATGTCTTCCCTCAGCTCCGCTTTTATAAATTACTGATCTTACTCTCTACCTAGTTTTGACTGTTTCTCTTGAGCTGTGATTTTCATCTGGTTTTACATGATATAGATTTGACCCCAGACAATGAGCCCAGCATATGATGAATATTTCTTGTCTGCCAAAGAATTGAACTTCCAATTTTTTTTTATTGTTAAAACCCGGATGCACTCTCTTCTCTCAGTTTGAATTGCATGTGCTAAATATTGTAGCCTAACATAGTGTCATTTGATTATTCTATTTAGCTATTACTGTTGTTTGTGTTTCTATAATGTTATAAGTTTTAGCTGTGCTGGTTCTCCAGTCTTAACTCTTTGATTTTATTAGTTGTGTTAGACTGTTTTTTAAGTCACATTTAAGGGTTTATAATAAATATTTAAAATTATAAGGTAGATAAAGCTAAGCAAAAAAAGTGTACAATTCAATTGCACACTCAGACAACTATGTAGACATATTTTTGCTATAATATATCAAAAAATTTGGGAAAATTGTTTCCCCTTACTGTACAATATGTTTTGCTATGACAAGAAGCATTGTGGTTCCCACAAAAGTTAAGTAAATAGACTTATATTTGTGTACCAAACTTAAGCGTTCTTTTAAATCTCTGGAAATGGCCAGTTAATTTCAGTAATTCTTGAAATAAGTCTACTTTTATTAATTTAACATTTCTCAAAAATTTACACAAATTATGTTATAATGTCTAAAACCGCAACATTCTGTATGTAGAGACTCTAGTAAATAATAAACAGTTAAGACTGAAAATGCTGCAATGAGCTACATGTTCAGAAGAAAATGTTCTGCTTCCATCTCTGCATTTCTTTTCCCCGGAGGCATAAACATTGTAGGAAGGAGAGCTGTGATACTGTGTATGAAACACCACATCATTTTTTTCTGAAAACAGATTATTTGTAGCAATGACAGATAATGTCTTAAATTCCTACGGTAATACATTTTATTTATGCCAATGCCAATTACGTGCCAAAGTCCAATGTGCTGTATGAAAACCATTACTACGTAATATCCCAATGTAAGGACAAAAGACAGCAAAAATAAATTGGTAATGATTTTAATTCATTTAAGAATAAACAAAAATCTAAAAATACAAAGGAAATAGAAAACACTTCTGGTGTAATATTCTTTGTCCTTCCTAACATTAGACCCTCTGATTCTAGAATTTCGCTACAGTGGCCAGCATCGGACATGAGTTGTTATTGTGGAACTCTTAGCTCTTGTAAAGTTTAAAGTTGTTATCCCCTCATGAATAAAAGACTGGAACGAAGGTGAAAAAAAGATCATGTGAACAGACAAGTTTTCCCTTCTCAGCTTTACTGTTCTCACACAGCTGCCATGTTAGCACCACGTTGCCACACCCTTGAGATAAGTCAAATTTTCTACTTCTAGTATGAAATTTTAACAGAAATGTTTCAGTCTAAGTTCTTGTTTAGATTTTAGTACCAAACAGAAGAAACAACTTTCACGCTCCTAAATTAGACACAGAAATGTCACCAAGTGCCTTTCAGTGTTTCCTGTCTTAAAAGACTTTACTTAGAGCTGAAATGCCTCTGAGACCCCCAAAATTTGCTGTGAATGCCATGAGCAGCCCTTTATCTAGGGATGCCAGGGCAAAACTATAATGACTTTTTAGAAGAATAGTTCCATCAAATTAATAGCTGGCTGAGGATCAAATTTCTATGGCTTGAGTACAAGCTTTTTGTGGATCTTAAAAATAAAAGTCTCTTCAGAAAAGGTGGCTGAGATACTTGTCTATACCCTATCCAAAAGAGTGTAAAAATCTGATCCAATAAAAAATAAATTGCTAGTTGTCCTTCTTTCGTAATAAGGTTATAGTAATATTCCTAATACCTACCATATTTAGTAATATGCATCTAGATGATAGCTGTATTTGAAATCCATAGATGTACAAAATTAGGCAAAAGTAATTCTCCTGAGTTGTTGAATTATGTAATATTGCTTAGAATAAGGAGACATTTTTACCTGTCACATTACAGCAGAAAACCTCTCATACCTGAAGCACATACAACATGCAAGAAGTGCAGGATTTGTATAGGGAATTTGTACAAGAGAGAGTGTGACAGTAGAACCAAATGTTTGTGTTACTGAACTTTCTCAGAAGTCCTTAAACATTTTCTCCCTTTAGAGAGTATTCTGCAAAGAAATGAGGTCTTAGTGTTTTCATATTCCAGAATCATGATGTAGTTTTAAAGCCTCATATATACTTGATATCCAGTAGATCAGCTCTTTCCTGTTTTTACAGTTTGCAACCTTAGTAATGCTACTACTGTATAAACAACAGTGTGAACCATGAGTGCCTGAGTCTAGAACATATGCCAGTCTCTGTGGAAACGTGAGAAACTACAGTTTCTGCTCCATATCAATTAACCCAAATGAAAATAATTTGTATTTAATTTCCAATCTTTTTATTGCACAAAAAGAATGAAGTTAGTTATGTGGCACCTCTTCCTAATTTTCAGACTGAGAGGACTAACAAAACTAACAAGGAAATCTAAAAGTTCTTCAGTTATGTATCAGAAATATTACCCCAGAACTATAGCCTCAGTGACTGGTGAAGCTAAGTATAATTAGTTCTAGATAGCCTTTTAAATTGTTTTTTTAGTCAGAAGCATTTGAAAGTTTTTTATTAAGGAGACAAGCTGGAATTTAATGAGATTATACACTAGCAATAATTTTGAAAGAAAGGCTAAGTGTAATGGAAGAAGATATATAAAATCCATGGTCAGTTTTTAATGTAATAAAAGCAATTGGTTTCTCAGACTTGAAAGGAATAGCATGTTTTGTGCTCAGTAATGCTTATTCTGGCAGTTGCTCCTGGCTATATATCTCATATAATTTTGAAAGGTACAAAGACATGAAAAACTTCTTACATGAAACAGAACTCATGGATATTAAGGTGACAGAGGGTGAAGTGAAGAGTGTAGGCTTTGAAGAAAGCAAGGCAATTTTCAAAGCAACTAACTTTATATTCTTTTTCTAGAGTTACTCTGTCAAAGATACTTAGCTCAGCTGTCATTTCTTCCTTACGAAAGCCATATGTTTCACAACTTAAATCGGCAGATCCATCTGTGTTATTGGTGACAAATAGCAGTGGTTAACTGCATACTCTGCATACAGATCATCCTGTTGTACCCAGACTCAATTTTCATTTAAAAAAATCAGCAACCAAATCTGCCAGATACAAGTCATAGACATTTTCAGGTTTCTGACTAGGAACAGAGAAGAACAAGACCTCTTTTTTCTTGCCTGTATAATTTATTCAAAGACATGATGGGAAAAAAATGAAGTGTGATTTTTAAATGCAATTTCTTTAATATTTTTTAATAGAAAATAAGCCTGTTTCAATATTTACAGTGGCTTTAGAAGACCACAGAGCTAGCATACAAGATATTATTCTATTCTATCATGCACAATAAGCTTTTACCTATTGTGCAAATTAAGTTTTAAATACCAATAGATAATAAAGTTGCAGTAATATCCACTGCCCCATATCACCACCTGAGACATACTTGGTAACATGTTTCAGCTAATAAAGTCTTTTTTTTTATTAGATATGTTATGTGGGTTACATTTTGCAGATGTTAAATCTTCTGACTTAGGAGGCAGAAGGAAAGAAAGGCAAACTATTGCAGTGACAGCAGGGTTTCAAGTGGTGTATTTTCCAGGAAAAAAATGCTTTGTCTCACTTTCAAACAACTCGAACAGCATCATTAAAGAGTCTCAGAGTTACATGCTCCCTTTAAAAATGCCACCCTCACATAACTAGAAGCCTCTTCAATATTAGAATGTTTCTGTTTCTGGCATTATCCATCACATTGCAAGAGGCAGGGGGTCTCACTCCAGCATACCCCTCAGTACATTGTCGATTTCTTTTGAACAAAATAAAACCCACCCATGTCTCATAACATCTTCCTGAAATGGCAGCATTTGAAAAGCCAGAAGAGATGATATTTGAAAGCTGTCTGCTTTCCTTTAGAGAATGACTGATTACACCTCCAAAGAGCATGTGAAACCAACCAGACCTTTCCTAGCTAATGTGTAGGAGGGGGAGAGGTCAGAGAGGCAAAATCTTCCTCCAGTTGCATGGTAAGGGTGGCTCACATCCCCATGGCCACCCTTCAAACTTCTGAGCTAAAACACAGTCTATCAGTGACCCGTGGGATGACTGACAGGAGAAAAATCTTTGAATCTATGCCTTTCTTGATTACTTGGATACTCTTCTTTCTCATGTCATCCCAAGTCAAACTTAGGGCCACTACAGGAAAAAGTTCTGTTTTCATGCAAACACAGAACTCTGTGGAGAGAGAAGAATTTTTAGAGCTCTGACCCAGTCCAAAAGTGTGAGCCATACTCTAGGCCACTATTTCTCAATTTCAGCCTGAACTAAGTAAAATAGCTATTTCTTCATACCAAGAAAATTATATGGAATAATTGCTTTCAGTCTCATAAAATTGGTCCCAGAAAAAAAAAACCAAAAAAACATCAATTAGCACAACAGATTAAGGATAAACTGAGACACTTCTGCCTCAAAAAGTATGTGTTGGTGAACAAATGCAAATATTTCAGCTTTCCAGCAGCTTGTCAGTCATGTACAAAGCTATTTTGAATGGACACATTTCCGCAGCAGCTGACACAATGATGAATCTTAGAAGAGGAAGAATTGTGTGCTTTATGGTAAAGTTGAAGAAAAATGCTGATGAACACCATAAAAAAAAATAGAGTGCAGTTTCTCATCCATGTATGTATCAGTTGAGAACTAACAGTTTCACAGTAATACTGCAGATATGTTTCCATCACCATCACTTTTCTTTAGCAGAATCTGGGTGCAGGTCTACCCAATGGAATCACAAATTTTCAATCTTTGATTTCTTTTCAACCTTATATCGTGTGTAATTCTGATTACATAAACTCATTCTCACCCCCCTAGTATGGAGAACATCTGCATGTGTGCCAAATCAAAGCAGTAGATCTCACCTGAAACAACATAATATACAGAAAAGGAAAATAGTGGCTCATTTTGGTCTTTTATAGATAGGCTGTGTTCCACATTTGTATATATACATAATATATGCAAACTGTTCAAATATTCACTTCCTCTGCTCCTCAAGTGCCCTGCAAACAGTCCACCACTCTGCTAGAAGATTAGAATACCTTGTCTCCTGAAATCATCATCAGAGAGATCCTGAAGTTTTCATCTCTGCCTCTTTGCACACATGCAGGTCTACTTATCTCTTCCTTTCTTTTTTCCCCTGAAGAACTGGAGAAGGATTTCTAGACTAAGAGTAGAGGTCATTAATAGAACAGGATAGGGATTTAGAAACCATTGCAGATCTTTTTCTTTTTTAATAACACTGTTAGAGTTGTGTCAAATAAAGCCTATTTGTTCTTCTAGCTGCATATGCATTAATTTTGTCCTATTGGTAATTTTAATTATGATTGAAGTGCTATAAAGAAGCTGATAACTTTCTAAATATATTGCTGAAGGATTGCATCAAAGCTAATTATTCTCCTCCAATGCAGGACTTGATAAAGAGCTTGATCTTTTCTTTTTCTTTCTTAGATGTGCCTAATTTTTTCTCCTCTGTCAAGCTTTTTGAGCTATCTCTTTCCCATGATAAATGGGAATTCTTTCAAAAAGCTGCTAGGGTCAGACTGCATACTGCCTGCATGCATAGAAAGGTTTGAAAAGGATTCCTCCTTTCAAGTGTCCATTCCCCCTCCTCTGTTGCTTGCATCGCCAAGGTTGTTAGTGATACGGACTGTTCCTACATGAGAGCTGAGAGAATCCTGACTCTCAAAGAACCCTCTTCTGAGAGATCAAAACCAGTTGTGCTTATGATGGTTTTTTTCTTCTGAAGTGTCTGATTCACTGAGTTGCTCATACAGCACTCCCAGCTGTATCCAATCATAGTGAAAAAAACCCTCACCTTAGATTAATTTTCTTGACATTAGTATAGGCTGTTTTAAAAGAGTATGCTGTTGTTTTTATTAGATTCTGTGTTTATTAGAAATGTTCCTAAAACATCACTAGGTAAATCTAGTGAATTCTAAGTATGGCCAGCAATCATTCGGTGCAAATCCAGAAACTCTCCACCAATCTCCACTTATATAGACAAAATGAAATATGTTTTTTTCTGTCAATCTTACTGCACTCCTACTTCCTCTGCTTTGATATTTATGTCAAGGTTCAATTTTTCTTTTCCAACAAAGACCACAAGTTAATCATACCAAGCAAAATTAATGGACACATTTTCAGAAGTGCTGATTAATTTGATCTGATCAATTCCTAGCAATTAATTCTTTCAGTCTTGATTTTCCAAGCAGATGAGGACATATTTCAACTCCACATGATAACTTAGGCAGCAGAGCCACAGAATATCAATAAACCAGTCAGTCTTGGTGTTCACACAAATTAAGACATCTAGGATAGGTAAGTAGCCTTGTACAGGGAAGTTTTAATCCTACTCAAAGGCTGAACTTGGAATTCCAAATTGCCTTTTTGTACTCAGTAACCCTTCTCTGAGGCCATACTGAACGCCATGGAATGCCTTGTGTGTTCGGGAGCCAAAATTAGCTGGGTCAAGACTTCAGATTTTCAGTTAGAGAATATGTCCATTATTAGAAATAGTGAGAAATATTGAGAGTATATTTCTATTCATTATCCAGGCAGCAGGATGACTTTCTAACAATTAGGAAAGATAGTATGCTTACTGCTGCAATACCCCTGCTCCAGATCTGTCAGGAATGATCAATCTCCACCGCCTGAAATTTCACTCCAGTGGATCTTATGTCTTTAAAGTCATGCTCTTAAACCAAAATTTTCAGCATTTCAATGACTCCTTTTCTCAGGAAGATTATAAGGTATTGGAAGGGTTAAAATATTCTTGCAAGTACGAAACCTTTTAGCAGATGTGAAAATAAAGCCTAGACCCTTTTTTCTAACTCTGTTTTAAAAAGGGCTTTTCATTTAAAAAATAATTGCTTCCAGTATAGATTTATCTTTGCAAGAGATTTGGAAAACAAAGGTAAACTTACGTGACCTTTCCCCAGCGTTTTGAAAATAGCAGTGTATCAATGAAATTATTCAATATTACTGAATGTGATTTCTGCCAACCAAGACAATGCATTAACAAAGCCCTGCTCATATGGCATGTCACAAAAATAAATGAAACACTTATTGATCTATATTTATGAATTCAACAGAAGTTCTATTAAAACAGGCTCATTTTATTGATGTATCTGTCTCACTAACAACTTTTCCATGTTTTAAAAAAACTTGTGCTACACAATTCTACAAGAGAGCTTACTATTTGAAACATCATTTAAGCACCAATTGGACTATGAATGAAGGAGGAAGAGCATTTAAAGTATATATTTATTATATTCACAGTGCATAGTTCTTTTTTTACATTTGATTTCTCTATTTTACATTTGGTTTCTCTAAGTAGACATTTACTAATGATAGCCTTCCTTTGACTTACATTTATATTAGATAAGTTTATAAAAAAAATCCAAATTCTGTGGGATTCCTTCTGTTCTGTGATCTTCCTTGAGACTGTTCTTTTAAAGACTGGTTTCAGTTCCTAAGAGTTTCCCTCACCCTAAGAGACTACATGTTTTAACAGGCAAGCAAATGGTCTGGTTGAATGTTCTTATCTGTGATTTTGGCAATAAAACCAGCACACCCAAACTGATTGATTACCCGTAGAGACTCTTTCTTTTAAAATCTTTTGTCTGTCTTTATATAATATTAGTCTCATCATAACATAAAATTAACTTTCAAATAGAAGAATTGTGGGAAATTACCTCATCCATGACAACAATAATGTAACTCCCCAATGTGAAGAGAATACAGCAGAATTATCTCTGAGTTCACAGCTGAGAGAATGGCCTCTGCTGCCCAGCCTGGCACTGCAGACCAGAGAAAGGCAGGTCCCAGTGAGGATCTGCTCTGCTCATAATAGGCTCAGAAAAGATGGGGTCAGCCTGCACAGTGTGAACACTAAGCTTTCAGGTGACCTTTTCTTTCTCTTTTCCTCTTAACTATTACTAAATATCATACCAGTCTGTCACATCCTGATATACTGACTTCGGATGAATTGTTGTGTGGGAGCACATCCGGGATGAGTTTAGGCTGCCCTGAGAGGAAAGGTTATGAAGTCCTTCAACAGCTCAGGATTGGCCACCTGAACCATCTTTGCAAAGAGTGGACAGAGTCTGAGAAGGGAGAGGGACAATGAAACAATAGTAGATTGCTTAAAATCCTTAATAAATTTGGAAGTTTGTGTTCCAGCATAGCAATTAGTTTTTATTTGCGATTATAATGGAAGTTTAGCAATGATGATAAAATCTCAATTGTTTATATAATAGTGTCTGGGGGTTTACAAGAAGCCTCCAACAGGTTAGATAACTAACATGAAACTAAGTATATATCAAGTAAATCCACAGTCCCCACTGCAGTCCAAATCAATGTTCTGGGAAGTAAATTGGGGCTAAGTACATACACTATTTTCATTGTTGTTGCACAAACACAAATGTTGGCCGATATATTTTGGAGATGACCTGAAGTTAATTCCTTTATAATTGTTATTAAATTAAATAACACACTGAAAAACCATCCAAATAATTTCTGCTTGAGAAAATACGTTATTTGATCAAACATGAAACTTTTCATTCTGTTTTCTGTCCCTGTGTCTTAATTAAATCAAAATAAATTGTGGAATGGAATTAATCTTTTAAGAATAAATTGAAATGTTTATATTTGAAATGGTAGAATCAAGCATTTTGAAGTTTTCATTATCCCCTGGTAATTCTTTTTCAGCCAAAGGATGCTCTCAAATTTTATAAATGGTTTATTATATTTTTCTAAAAGGATTTTTTTTTCAAGCTTTAGTCATTTATGTCAGTAAGCTGTAGATTACACTCATATTAAATGAAGAAGAATGTCTGTCCTGTTGAATGAGAGAAAATGCAACTTACATGCAGTCACCTTCAGATGTGAAACTCAAGTGGCCATGTGTCCTTCAACTCTACCTGGCAATCTCTCTGCACATAATAATTGTAAGTAAGAGGTCGAAATGTGATTCCAGTGCAGCATAAAATTTCAGAATCCAAAAGTGATTTCACCTTCCCAGGAGTATCACCTAGAAACACAGTGCTTTTGAGGGGTAGCATCCACATCCCAGTGTGTGAGTTCAGCAATATTGCAGAAAGCGCTGAAGGTGAGGATGGTTAAATGTTGCAGGAAATAAGGATCAAGAGGTGAAAGCAAAAAATGTGGAACCTTGCAGTGCCTTATAGAAATAGACGTGAAGGAGACCCTACAACCATAAGAATGATGTGCTCTGAGGCATTTGGCTATTGCGATGAGCTCCAGGGAAAGGTTTGCAGAAAAGTTTGTTTGCCATTGCGTTGGCAGACCTTGTAGACATAAACTCTGTGAGAAGTAATGCACACCCGAAGTTGGATTTTAAGCATAAATGTTGAATCATAATTCTTTGGGGATCTACATATGAGAGACACATTACATATGGGAGATACACCAATCTATCTCAAGCCAAGCAGCCCCTGTCTGTTGTGGCAGATGTTTTTATGTCATTATTTGTAGATTTTAATATTTTTAATGGAGACACAGCAACCACTAATGCAAAGTGTTCTGCATCTGATGGAAAGGAATGAAATATGAATGGAATGTTGCAGACATTGGTTTTGAGCATCAGTTTTGTGTTTCATCCCAAAACTGTGTAAGCAGAATATGCAAGTGTTCTGTTGTGTTCTGATAGAATTGAGGCCACCAGATACCAGTCACCAAATACTAATATATGATGCAATATATTGAAAGATAAACTTGCCTTTTGTAATGAAAAAGATTGATCTAAATTTTTTTAAGGATTTCTAAAATATAAAAACTAGCCCATAAATACTTCAAATTTGAAGGAGTCTGTTTTCTCTTTTATTATTATTCCATCCTGTCTATACAAAACTTTCCATAAGCTCAGTCAGAAAATTTGTCCTAATGGAAAATTCTATGTGAATTACACCTAATTTTCATTATTTTTAGCTTTTGTATCATATACTAATTCACATTTGAGATTTTTCATTTAAATTTATAGATTAAATCATTATAAATCAAACTATATCAAAGAAAATGTACATTATTTTAAAATGTATATATGTTGTTCTACTTAAATAAAAATTCAGTCTGGCAATTTAAAGCATTACCATTTAAATTAAAGTGACTGTTAAGACATTGAAAGGTTGAACCTTGAAAGGTTAAATGCTGTTTGCAAGCTACCAACTTCCAAGCAGGCAAAGTAAGAATGTTAAGAATAAAAAATGAGGGTAAATTAAGAATAGAGAACTACCCATATATTATATAGCAATATCATACCATTTTTCAAATAGAAAGATATTCCTAGCTCCTAAATTATATTAAGTTCAGGGAATCTAAAAATATTTATAAGAGTTTAAATACTTAGGTAGTGGGGTTTTTGTTTGTTTCTGTTGTTTTGGGGTTTTTTTTAATTCCCTTTGTAATACAATGCTAGTGTGTTATAAATGAGAGTGGAGTGATTTTTCGCATGTTGGAGTTGATGGTTGCTGTTGTATTGTTGTACCTGTTGAGTGGAGTTGAAAGTTTGGATTTTTGATAAAGTTCTAGATTGAAAAGTTAAAAAAGAGACTGTTTTAAAGATGTTTTAAGAGTGCAATGTTTCTGGGTAAAAGCATTGGGATATTAAAGTTGTTTGGAGCAAAATAAAAGGGATTGAAGGTATTTTAGATGGAAAAGCAGTTGAACCCATGTAACCCTGAGTTCAGAAGTTATGTACCTTTTTAAAAATCCTTTATCTTTGTAATTTTATTTATGTAAAACTCAGTTTTTATGTTGTATTGTAAATCTGTAAGCCCATCACCCATCCCAATATTAAAGGCACTCTGCAGCACCCGAGCTAAAAATAGAAGGTTTGCACCTCTCCGCCCACCTCAAGTGGAATACTAATGAGGCCCTTTCCCGCCTTTGCAAATTACCCCTAGGCAACGATCCATCTATTGGTGGGGAAGGCCACCTCATTAATTAGTATTCCCAATCACCAGCGAGCGAGAGGGCGGAGAGGCTAATTCGGACCAGCCCATCAAAAACTTTATAAATTTGGCTCTCTTGAGCTGAGACAGTCAGTCTTTTTTTTTTTCCAGGTGCCTTTACCACCAACAGCTGCAGACTCTGGTCTGTGCAGGGTGCCTGGTGTCTCTGTCTCTCTGACTAGCAGGGAGTCAGAGGCTGGGTCGGGTGCTGGGCCTCTTGCCCATTTTTATGGGCTATACTTAAAATCTTTTTTTGAACTTAAGATTAGCTTAAGTTCGCCACCCGGCCTGAGGGATCTCCTTGTCCTTGGCCACCAACCGGTGGCCAGGAGAGTCTTATTGCTGTCCTGGGACCTTCCTTTTTTTTTGTGCTTTTTTTCTTTCTTTTTCCTTTCATTTCTCCCTCGGGAGATCCTGGACCTCGTGGGTTCAGCAATAAACACCTTTTGCTCTAACCCACGAGTGTGAAATTGTCTTTTTTTATGACAATTTCTTGGGGGCTCGTCCGGGAGATCCTTTTTTGCCCAAATTTGCCCAAAAATCCCGATTTTTTGGTTTTTTTCCAAATTTTTAATTTTTTCCGATTTTTTCCTCAAATTTGGACTACTGCGGATACCACCTACGGTGAGAGGACTCCAAGACCATCGCAGGAGATTGGTGAGGCCCTACCCCTTTCTAGGGGACTGTAGTTAGGGAAAACCAACTTATAAAAAGAAAATTTCTGTTTAGTTTCTCCCTAGCGCCAGCCCTGATTGAAGTGTGAGTGTGGGGTGGGCCACCCCTGGTGTGATTGCAGAGTGAGTGAGACAGGGCAAGGAGCTGAGAGCCAGAGCTCTCTGACTCAGTTTTGGGGCAAGAGCAGAGAGAGTGAGCTTGAAGCGACTGAAAGTGGGAGATTCAAAGAAAATTGAAAATTTTTGTTAAGGGAAAAAGCCCAGCCCCAGAAAGAAAGAAAAAAAAAAAAAACACCGCGCGGCCTTCATATATATATATTTTCTCCTCAGTTTTTATATTTCTATCTACTCTGTCCCCTTTCTCTAACTGTCCTTTAGCCAGAAGCTTCTCCGGGAAGGGGGGAGCGGCCATTTTGAGTTCTTCTTCTTTAGCCAGAAGCTTCTCCGGGAAGGGGGGAGCAGCCATTTTGGGTTCTTCTTCTTCAGCCAGAAGCTTCTCCGGAAAGGGGGAAGCAGCCATTTTGGTTATCAGCCGGTGGCCATCTTGGTTCCTTATTGTTTAATTGTTCATTGATTAAGTGAATCATTTATAGCGGCCATTTTGGTTTTCAGTCGTCGGCCATCTTGGTTCTTTATTGTTTAATTGTTCATTGATTAAGTGAATCATTTATAGCGGCCATTTTGGTTTTCAG
Source organism: Acanthornis magna (assembly GCA_036785705.1). Classification (NCBI taxonomy): domain Eukaryota; kingdom Metazoa; phylum Chordata; class Aves; order Passeriformes; family Acanthizidae; genus Acanthornis; species Acanthornis magna. The sequence continues at coordinate 23,733,567 of JAWUZG010000018.1, read as the reverse complement.
TCGTCGGCCATCTTGGTTCTTTATTGTTTAATTGTTCATTGCTTTATTTAATTGCTTGAGTGAATTATTTATAGCAGCCATTTTGGTTTTCAGTTGTCGACCATCTTGGTTCCTTATTGTTTAATTGTCCATTGCATTGTTTAAGTGCTTAAGTGAAGTATTTATTTTTCCCACGGGAAGTTATTATTGTCGGCCATCTTGGTTTCTTATTGTTTAATTATTCAATTGCTTTGTTAATTGTTTAAGTTAATTATTAATTTTTCCCACGGAAAGTTCCCATCATAGAAAATAATTAAGTTAAGTAAAGAACATCAAAAGATATAAATAAATTAATTAATTTAATTAAATTTAAAAAAAAAAAAAAAAAAAAAAAAAAAATTGTAAAAAAATAAATTAAATCAAAATATTCATATATTATTTAAGTGCTCAAGTGAAGTATTTATTTTTCCCACGGGAAGTTATTATTGTCGGCCATCTTGGTTTCTTATTGTTTAATTATTCAATTGCTTTGTTAATTGTTTAAGTGAATTATTAATTTTTCCCACGGAAAGTTATCAAGTTCCCATCATAGAAAATAATTAAGTTAAGTAAAGAACATCAAAAGATATAAATAAATTAATTAATTAATTAAATTAAATTAAAAAAAAAAAATATAAAAAAAAAAATTTGTAGAAAATAAATTAAATCAAAATATTCATATATTATTTATACATATATTAAAAAAAAAAAAAAAAAAAAAAGATTTGTAAAAAAATAAATTAAATCAAAATATTCATATATTATTTATACATATATTATTAAAAAAAAAAAAAAAAAAAAAAAAAAGAAAAAAAAAAAAGAGAAAAAAAAAAAAAAAAAAAAAAAAGGAGAGAAAATAAAATAGAAAGTGGGTATTTTAAATTCTATATTCTTTTTACTTTCCCATCGTTGCAGTTGAGCCAAAATGGGTCAGTGTGTAAGCAAGAGCCACTCTTCCCTGAAGAATTACAAAGTAGCACCTGACAGTCCCCTAGGCATTATGCTCAAAAATTGGGACAGTCATGAATTAACTAAGGGGAAGGATGCAGTGCAAATGATCCAGTACTGTGTCTTTGAGTGGCCTAGAAAGAAAATTCGAGAGGATGGACTCAAGTGGCCCAAACAGGGATCTTCAGAGATATGGCTCTGTAAGGCCCTTTGCTTATATCTACATTATAAGGGCCCAAAGAAATTGGAACAATTGGATTACGCACGAATTTGGTTAAAATATTGGAACAATGTGGAAACAAAAGACGAGAAAATCTTAACAGTAAAAGACAACTCAAAATTAACTAAACATGAAACATCAACCACTGACAAAAAAGATCAAAAAGTAAGGAAAGTTCAACCAAAGCGATGGGACCCTTTAGATGCCCTTCCACCAGTTGCTGCTAACCAAATTGATGGAGATAGTAGTGCCGAATCCTCAATAGAGGAGGAGGACACAAATAATTCCAGTCAGTCAGATGAGGGAGAAGTCTGCACACCAAAAAGAAAACATACCCTCTCTAACTCTCCTCGTCCAAAACATTCAAAAAGCAAAATTACTCCAATTGGAAAAGAAAAATCTCTCTCCTCAACCAGAAAACGAAATGTTAAATTGGCCTGCTCAATTTGTGAGGATTGTTCCAAAACTCCACAAGATAAAACAAAGGCTTTCCCCCTGCGAGAAGTGCCTATGGGTGGAGCACGGGGAGGAATTGGATATGTAGTTGCACCTCTTTCCTCCTCAGAGGTAAGAGACTTCAAAAGAGAAATGAAGTCCTTATTGAGTGACCCGATAGGGTTATCTCAACAATTCGATCAATTCCTCGGGCCAAACATATTCACTTGGCACGAAATGCAGTCCATCCTCCAGTCCCTGTTCTCCCTGGAGGAGCAATGTTTAATAAGGACTGCGGGAATGAAAGTGTGGGAGAGAGAAAATAATGATAATCAGGGCCCTCCTGGAGAACGGAAAATGCCAAATGAAGATCCAAATTGGGACCCAAATGACGAGAGGGATAGGAAAAATATGGAAGATTATAGAAAATTGATAGTAAAAGGGATTAGAGAGGCTGTTCCGAGGGTGAACAACATCAAGAGGGCATTTGGAAGTACCCAAGGTAAAGATGAAACTCCCCATGACTGGCTGGAAAGGTTAAAGAACAATGTGCAATTGTACACCCAATTGGATTTAGACAGCGACAGCGGGCAAACAATGTTGAAAGTACATTTTGTGCTATACTCCTGGCCGGATATTCGTAAAAAACTGGAAAAATTGGACAAGTGGCCAGAGAGAGATTTAAAGGAATTACTCGAGGAAGCTCAGAGGGTCTTTGTTCGAAGAGATGAAGAAAATTGGAAAACAAAAGCAAAAATAATGAAAAATGTTGAAAAAGACCCTCCCAAAGATACTACAATTGGCTCTCCTAAACCCACTCAATTTACTAGAGGTGACTCGAGGTCGAGTGACCCGAGTATGAACAAAGCAAACCACTATTGTACCTATTGTAAGAAACCAGGCCATGGGACCTGGTATTGTTACAGGAAGCAGAAAGACCAAGTAGTGTACCAGGAAACCCAGGCCGAAAGTAACTGAAGGTGTCAGGGGCTCTATCCAGTGGGGACCGATAAACATCAACAAGAGCCCTTGATAACTTTATTAGTAGGTCCCCATCATCAGCCTGTAACGTTTCTTGTGGACACTGGAGCTGAAAGGACTTGTATTGCGGAAGTACCAAAAGGACTATACGTTACCAAAAACAACACCATAGAGATCTCAGGAGCGAAGGGTGACACTTTTACCGTCCCAATCATTCCAAATGTGGAGATCAAGGGAAATGGAAGAATTCATATTAATGACATCCTTTTTGTTCCTCAAGCAGGAATAAATCTATTGGGGAGAGACCTGCAGATTCCACTGCAAATTGGGGTAGTCCCCCGTAAAGGTAAAATGGTTACCAAGCTATTTGTATTATCAGTAAAAGATGAGAACCAGATAAACCCCATTGTCTGGGCCAAACCGGGCAACCGGGGAAAAATAGACATGACACCACTAACTGTGAACTTACTTCCAGGAACGAATCCTATTCGAGTTCCACAGTATCCCCTAACCAAGGAGAAGCGGAAGAAACTGAAGGTCACCATCGAAGAGCTGCTAGAGGATGGCATCCTAGAGCCTTGCAAGTCTCCCTTCAACACACCGATTCTGGGTGTCAGCAAACCAGACGGGGGCTGCCGACTTGTCCACGACCTGCGTAAGGTAAATGACAGAGTGGAAACCAGGTACCCCCTGGTTCCTAACCCATACACACTTTTAAATCAAATTCCACCATCACATGCCTGGTTCTCTGTTGTTGACCTTAAGGACGCATTCTGGTCATGTCCCCTAGATCCTTCCTGCAGAAATATCTTTGCATTTACTTGGGAGGATCCAGATACAGGGAGAAAGCGGCAGCTTCGATGGACTCGGTTGCCTCAGGGTTACACTGAGTCCCCCACACTTTTTGGCCAGGCCCTTGGAGGCCTTTTAACTACCTTTGATCCACCAGAGGGCATAAAAATCACGCAGTATGTGGACGACCTGCTGGTGTCTGGGGAGCAGGAGGAGACAGTCAAATTGGCTACTATAAAACTATTAAACTTTCTAGGGCAGAAAGGGTTGCGAGTGTCAAAACAAAAATTACAATTCGTACTACAAGAAGTAAAATACCTCGGACATTTAATTGGGCATGGTACAAAAAAACTGAGTGCCGAAAGAGTAAAGGCAATAATTGACCTGCCACCTCCAAAAACAAAACGAGAAATTAGACAGTTACTGGGCCTGTTTGGATATTGTAGGCTCTGGATTGACAAGTACTCGCAATCCGTTCAATTCCTATACGAAAAATTAACTGAGGAGGAGCCAGTGCATTGGACAAAATCAGACGATCAAAAACTAAAAGATTTGAAAAACAAATTAAGGCAAGCTCCAGTCCTCAGCTTACCTGCCCTAGATAAGCCCTTTGATTTGTTTGTAAATGTGGACAAAGGAGTTGCCTTTGGGGTGCTGACCCAAACGTGGGGCGGGTCCAGAAAACCTGTAGCTTTCATTTCGAAGATCTTGGACCCTGTATCAAGGGGATGGCCACAATGCATCCAGGCAATCGCAGCGTCGGCAGTTCTGGTGGCTGAGGCTCAGAAGCTGGTGTTTGGAGGGACACTCACAGTGCACACACCTCACTGTGTAAAGGCCATTCTAACTCAGCGGGCCTCAGAGTGGCTCACGGATGCCCGAATTGTGCAATATGAGAGCCTCCTAATTGAATCTAAACATCTTCACTTCGCCACATGTACCTCACAGAACCCAGCACAATTTCTTTATGGCTTACCACAAGATGACTTAGCCCACAATTGCATAAATGTTATCGACCTACAAACAAAGGTGCGGGAAGACCTAACTGACATCGCCATCCTCGAAGGGAAAAAGATCTTTGTAGACGGATCATCCAGGGTGGTACGTGGAAACCGATGCTCCGGGTATGCAGTGGTAGACGGGTTGGAAATGAAAGTAATAGAAAAAGGGAAACTACCAGGACATTGGTCTGCTCAGGTATGCGAGCTTTATGCGTTGGAAAGAGCTCTCCACCACCTAGCCGGGGAAATCGGAACTATATACACAGACTCTAAATATGCCTTCGGGGTGGTCCACACCTTTGGTAAAATATGGATGGAACGTGGGCTATTGAATTCAAAAGGGAAAGACATTTTGCACAAAGAAATGATTGTAAAAATCTTAGAGAGCTTAAAGAGACCAAAAGCCATTGCTGTGGTACATGTACCAGGACACCAAACCGGGCTCAGTCTAGAAGCTAGGGGAAATACTCTAGCAGATAATACAGCTAGAGAGGCAGCTATTGAAGGACTGTTCACAGAGACTGTTTTAAAGGTAACCACACGAGCAGCAGCGAAAAGACAAGAAACAACTGATGCAGAGGAATCGAACAAGACCAAAGAAACCTCCGAGGAGGATGAAGTCCCTAAAACCCTGGAAGCAAATGAGGAAGAGATACCATCAGCACCAGACCAACAAGGGGTAAGTGAGAAAAACTTACCCAGGCCCATTTTCAACAACAAAGAAAAAGAACAATTGGCGGCAATTGGCGGAATAGAAGACCAGGAAGGTAGGTGGCACCTTCCTGATGGTAGGCAAATTCTAAACAAAGCACTGACTCGTGAAATTTTATTTGCGATACATAGAAATTACCATTGGGGAACAAAGGCCCTAGTAGATCACTTTTCCCGGGTCTTCTGTTGCCTGGGAGTATATGAAATTGCAAACCAAATTACCAAAAATTGTCTAGTATGCCAAAAAGTCAATAAAAAACAAATGAAAAATGTTCCAAAAGGGGGAATGGACATAGCTTCTCGTCCATTCCAGAGCATCCAGATAGACTTCACAGAGATGCCCCTTGTACAGCGGTGGAAGTACCTATTAGTCATAGTAGATCACCTCACTCACTGGGTGGAAGCTTTTCCTACCACCAATGCCACCGCCCACACAGTGAGTAAGGTGCTCTTAGAACAGATAATTCCCCGCTATGGAGTCCCTCTAAGAATTGACTCAGATAGAGGAACTCATTTTACTTCTCAAATCACTCTAAATTTAATCAATCAATTAGGCTCAGATTGGAAATTGCATACTCCCTGGCACCCGGAGAGTTCGGGAAGAGTAGAACGCATGAATCAGACACTAAAAAGAATACTCACAAAATTAATGATAGAAACAAAGTGGTCCTGGGTTAAGTGCCTCCCACTTGCCCTATTAAGCGTTCGAACACAACCACGAACTGACATTCAAGTCTCAGCGTATGAAATGTTGTTTGGACTCCCTTATTTAGCTGGACAGCGAGAAATCGATGTAAAAGAGACTGGAAACATAGCAATAAGGGAGTATGTAAAGATCATTGCACACAACATCCAAGAGTTAAAGGAAAAGGGCCTGCTTGTGCAAACACCACCTCTTGATTTCAATTTACATAATATCCATCCAGGAGAGTGGGTGTTAATCAAATGTTGGAAAGAAAAATCTCTAACCCCCTCTTGGGAAGGCCCCTTCCAGGTTCTTTTAACAACAGAAACAGCGATAAGAACAGCAGAAAAGGGATGGACACACATTCGGAGAGTAAAAGGTCCAGTGACTCCACCAGAGGATGAAAAAGAGCTCCGAGAAAAAGGAAGACCTTAAACCGCAACAGTATCCTTTAAAATTAAGATCTAGTCAAAGAAATGTTTCCAGTTACTGTAAATGTTATTGTTGTTGAAGTTAAAAGACTGTTCAAGTTTCAAATTATCATGTTCAACATTTGTTACATATATAAAACACTAACCTTGTTTCTCTCACCTCCCACTTTTTGTAGGAAGGAAAACCTGCCTGATAAGATCTGCCTCTTCTTCTAAGACCAAAATAATTTGGCTACAAATTAACGGACACACGTTCCTCACAGGAACTGACCGAGGCCAGGTAAAAATGAATCTCCTGCGGCCTGAGGGAGAGAACGCGCTTAGCACCAGTCCAGAGACTCCAGGAAAGGAATGCCAACCACCAGCACAAGCAGGAATAGAGCCCAAACCGAGAAAGGTCACCGTACTGCTCTTCCTGGCCGTGGCACTAGTCATCTCTGTGCCGAAGATCCTGGGAGCCAAGGCGGACATAAGGTGCAACAAGTGCTATCACACCATTTACCAGACCGCAGGAAATTCATTCAAAATAAAACACTTTTTCCGTGCACATTCCTATGTAAGCCCAGGTTGCTACGATATTGTTAACTTAGGAAGGTGTACGGAAAAGGGACAGAAGTATTGGATTGGGCAAAACATTGGTACTCAAATTCAAAAGATAAAAGGAGAGTGCCCCTCCGATGATGTTTGGCTTTGTTTCAATTTCAATTATATCACAAAAGAGGAAGATTTAATAAAAAGAAAAACCTTTGAATTGGACCTGATTCAAGAAACTGTAATCGAAGAAAACCAAAAACAACAGGAAGCTGGCTTATCAAAAGTAGACCAAAATTTATTTATTGATTTGGCGGAGAGGATAAGTCAGCAACTAAATTTAACAAATTGCTGGGTGTGCGGAGGAACTTTAATGTCCGAGTACTGGCCTTGGCGAGGGGTCGGGATTGGACCCCTCGAAATCATACAGCTGGGCAATCTTCCGCCAAACACCCGAACTGATAATGAAATTTGGCATTTAAGTAACACAGTCTTAGGGGAAGAGTGCATTTGGAGAAAAGCCCCAAGATTCTTCCAGAGGGTGGGAGAAACAACGTGTAAAAGATACCTGGTCACAGACGGGAAAAAGAGCTGGTGGCTGCCCACAACACCAAACGTATACTGGTCAAGTACACACCTACCTCATAAAAACTGTGTTTACAACAAAATCGAGAAGCTGTTCCAATGCTGGGAGGATGGTAATCCTTTTTCCACACTTCCTGCTTTCTCGAGGTATTGGACTCAGGCGAACTCAGTTAAAGACAGTTTCTGGGCAGCTCCAGAAAATTTGTTTTGGATAAGAAATGACAACTTTTCTGTAGCCGAAAAGACTCTATTTTGTTCCTCCAGTGTTGCGCATGAGTGAAGTGGGTACACTGTGAGAGTAATGCGAAAAATCAAGGTTCCCTAAGAAAAAAGAAAAAGGGGGGAGTTTGTTATAAATGAGAGTGGAGTGATTTTTCGCATGTTGGAGTTGATGGTTGCTGTTGTATTGTTGTACCTGTTGAGTGGAGTTGAAAGTTTGGATTTTTGATAAAGTTCTAGATTGAAAAGTTAAAAAAGAGACTGTTTTAAAGATGTTTTAAGAGTGCAATGTTTCTGGGTAAAAGCATTGGGATATTAAAGTTGTTTGGAGCAAAATAAAAGGGATTGAAGGTATTTTAGATGGAAAAGCAGTTGAACCCATGTAACCCTGAGTTCAGAAGTTATGTACCTTTTTAAAAATCCTTTATCTTTGTAATTTTATTTATGTAAAACTCAGTTTTTATGTTGTATTGTAAATCTGTAAGCCCATCACCCATCCCAATATTAAAGGCACTCTGCAGCACCCGAGCTAAAAATAGAAGGTTTGCACCTCTCCGCCCACCTCAAGTGGAATACTAATGAGGCCCTTTCCCGCCTTTGCAAATTACCCCTAGGCAACGATCCATCTATTGGTGGGGAAGGCCACCTCATTAATTAGTATTCCCAATCACCAGCGAGCGAGAGGGCGGAGAGGCTAATTCGGACCAGCCCATCAAAAACTTTATAAATTTGGCTCTCTTGAGCTGAGACAGTCAGTCTTTTTTTTTTTCCAGGTGCCTTTACCACCAACAGCTGCAGACTCTGGTCTGTGCAGGGTGCCTGGTGTCTCTGTCTCTCTGACTAGCAGGGAGTCAGAGGCTGGGTCGGGTGCTGGGCCTCTTGCCCATTTTTATGGGCTATACTTAAAATCTTTTTTTGAACTTAAGATTAGCTTAAGTTCGCCACCCGGCCTGAGGGATCTCCTTGTCCTTGGCCACCAACCGGTGGCCAGGAGAGTCTTATTGCTGTCCTGGGACCTTCCTTTTTTTTTGTGCTTTTTTTCTTTCTTTTTCCTTTCATTTCTCCCTCGGGAGATCCTGGACCTCGTGGGTTCAGCAATAAACACCTTTTGCTCTAACCCACGAGTGTGAAATTGTCTTTTTTTATGACATAGTGGGTAATGACAACTTCTGTGTAAAACCAGCTTTTATGTTTACTGTAAACCTGAGACAATGTTGAAGTCTTACACATTCCTCATCCTTATTTTTCTTGCTTCAGAATACCTTGAGCTGAGGCAGTCAAGGTCATGGTCATGCATTTGATCACACGAAGTTTCTGTGTTTCTTTCATCAGGTGATGGGTTTGGGGCTTTGCTTTGTTTCATAGGGCAGCTGCTGTGAAGAAGGACATGAGGTTGACAGTTCCCTTTACCAGCAATCCATAAGCTTTGTGACTTCTGTTTACTAAAATTTTGCCCTACGTGTTATGAAATCATGATTTCTGGATGGTTTTTAGTTTTGACGGGGCCCTACTCTAGCTGATGGGTTTACATGTAAAAGAATTTTTTCTCTTTCATCCTTCAGCAAAATTAGGCAAAACAGTTAGCAAACACCTGGGAGCATTTCCATAGCCCCTATTCTTCCTTCTGTACAGTATTTTGATTCTACTGCAGTGGTGTCAAAATGTATGGTTTTACAATTCAGGATTGTTGCATGTGCTGTTACAACATAAGGATTCAGTCTTTTATAGACTTAACTGTTTGATAGAAAACAATTTCTGAAAGTGTCCCAATTATTTAGGAAAATTATTTCTATCGGGCTTTGGTACAAAACCCATGGAAATTAAAATTAGTAGAACATGAACAAAAATTAATGTATAATATTCCTTCATAACAATAAAATAACTAGCAGTGATGGGAAGAACAAAATCCAATTAGAGCCGCATACCTTTTCTTACAACTTCAATTTAGAACAACTTTATGTATCTTTAAGATACAGAAAAGAATGTCAGGCAGGAACTGTGTACCTAAGTCAGCTTGTGCTGTCTGGTGGCGGGCTCTTGTGAAAGAACTCATAGCTCTTATAAATGATTTATTGTAGTTATTGCAATTCATTATTATTGCAGCTTTATCTTGCCATAGTTGGGTCTCAGTTTTCTTGTATTGGTTGGCATGTTTTTAAATGTAAAACTTTTTGTTTTAAAAAAATAAAGATATCTTTTGCCTTTAGGATATAAAGACTGCAGTGGTGAAAGGACAGTACTGTGGGAAAGAGTTACTTTTGATCCAATGAATACAAAGGAGACATTTCTACCTCAGGAGGTGAATATGTGGTCATTATCAGTCACATAAAATATTTTAGTTGCCCTCTGCAGTTGTGACTTCTGGGCTCTCATAAATCAGATGAGATGCTGATGGTCAAACAGACTTATTATATTCCCTGAGTCAAAAGAACTGTTTTGACCTTGCACTAATCATCTGGTCCTATTTTAAAATAATTCTTAGGAGTTATTTTTCACTGCTGGCTGATATCCAGCAAAGGAAAACTAGTACTCGACTTTTATGCTGTGAAAAATGAGAGCTTCCTAGTTTAACACTGACCTGGTCTCCTGTGAAATTCTACCATTTACCAGTCAGCAGGGCTTAGAAACCCAAATGCCTTAGTGTGGGGATGAGCACACAGCACTTGTATATGTACAAAAGTGCCAACACTGAGAGCCTTGAGGAGATCCAGACATTTAAGGCTGCCCTGCTAGGAATAACCTCTCCTCTCACTCTTCAAAGAGCTCTTATATCTGAAAGGTACCTAAGCCCTACTAGTGTTTTTTTCTTTAATAACTTCTTGCTGAGCCTTAGCTTATTCTTGTTGCTTCCTTCACACTCCAGTGAGATGTCAGGGGAATGGAGATCAGATGAGTTTTGTACACACAGTCCTAGGGCAAACAAAGACCCAAACTGTGAACGGCACAGGAATGAAAGCAAAATAAAAATTGGTACCAGTGCCAGAAAAAAAACCCAGTCAAGAAAAACTTAAAAATTAAAAAATGAATATATATATAAAAATGAATATATATATATATATATATATATATATATGTCCACAAAGAAATTATTTACCATGTCAGGGAAACTGAATGTGGTAAAAGCATCTGATTGTGACTTGAACAGAACTTTCTTCAGCTCTGATCTCTCTTAAGCTTCTAAAACTAAAGGTTGAAATAGTTCTTTCTCAGGCAACAAGAAAGACCTATTTATATATATATATTTAAATATTATTTTTGTTTTGGTTTTTATTTTTTTTAACTTTAAGGGGTAGCAGTACTGGCTGGAATTATGTCTTCTTTTTCTCTTGGGGATGCTCTTTGGGCTCATATATAACCTTAGAATAATATAACTCTGAAATTATTCCAAAACATATGCTTATTGCACATGCTACATTTCCTAAATAATTTCATAAATAACTAGCATATCACAGGATAAAAGAAACAGAATATATTGAAGTGCATGGAGGGAGTGGTCAGTTGGATGAGGGCCTTCCAAGACATAACCAGAGATCATTATGTGACTGCTAAAATTAAGACAGAACACAAGTGATATCCCTCTGCTGTGCACTACCCAACTGTTCCAAACACTGCATTCACTAAAAAAAATAAATTCTCTGTCTTAACAAAGCTTTCATTAAAGGATAAGTTCTCTGCAAAACAGATTTGAGTTGTGCTAAAAGACAGCCACATTGGAAAACAGCTGTGGTTTTTACTAAAGTATTAATAGAAATACAGTTTTCTGAGGGATGTTAGAATTGCTGACAGGTTGAGGAGCTGGTAAGAATACCAGATGTGACCTCTGAATATAAATGCAACGTTCCTAATTTCACTAAATAATAATCCCTTTGTGACCTCTCCCAAGTTATTTAGGCTACATATTGCAAAAGCTCGAAAGAAATTCATATATCAAGACACCCCTCATTTTCAGTGGGAATTAGTGTTTTGAATGTACCTGAGTCACTCACAGATATGGGACATGTTCTCTGAAATTGCCTAGGGAAGTGAATCTCCAGAGAATTAGAATGGCAAAATTTTTAAAGAACTTATTTGTAGAATAGTGTTGAATGGTAATAACCTGCTTCACCAAGGTACAGGAAGAGTTTGAATTTTACAGTGGTTAACAGCTTAGAAAAATATATGGATATGCAAGCACAAATGCATGATTTCTGCATGACCTAGATGCATACACTGCCTGGATTCTCTTGACCAGGGTTACAAATCTCACCCTGCACAGCTGGAAATGCAGGAAGGTAATAGATCCCACCAACTCTGAAAATTGTGGCCAGACCATTTAAGTTACTTGAGAGAGTGCTGACTTCTTGGAAAATTAGGACTATAAATGCAATTCAGGTGGCCCAGAGGAATCACTGAGGAAAGTGAACAGCCTTTGCCTTGTTTTGTTTACTTCAGAGAGCTCATTGTCTGGAAAAAAGCTGATTCTATAATTCAGTTGATTATCCCACTGATAATGAGGACAGGAAATTGCTGAAGATTTCTCACGTAGGGCTATTCCTTGTGATTAGCTTTTAATACTCCTAACCCAAAAGCAGCTTTCTCAAGTCTAAGAGAAATCAGTATTTAATCACCTGGGACTGCTAAGGAGAATGCAGCCCTTGCTGGGTGACAGGAAAGGGTAACACAGAAACATTCTGAGGCTGGTGATAAAGCAGAAGTTATTTCATCTTGTTTTTTGCCCTCTGAAGGAGCACAGATAAGTTCACTGCTACAAGAAATAGGAAATGCCCTCAGGCACTGAAGATCTCAAGAGTGCATGTGTGTCTCTCTGCCTCTCTCACACCACCAAAGAGAGCAGCTCTTTAAAAGTCCTGTTTCAGACAAATAACTGAACTCATCCTTAGAGCAAGGAGAGAAATGAAACTGCACTAAATTCCAAGATTAACTCTTGAGGAGCACTTTCACACACACTGGTCCAGCAGTGAGGTATCAGAGGATAGCATTGTGTGTTCCTAAAGGTTACACCTAGTTTTTTGATTCACAGTTAGGATAAAAAACACCCAGACAGGATATGCTATTTTCCTTTCTCTCTTCTTCCTTTCCTGTCCAAACCCCCCACATGTACATGCTCAAATATTTCTAAAACAGACAAGTATTTTTTTGATCTAAGTCAACTGTCCAGAAGAGAAGGTGGAACACTGTTAACAGATAAATCTTTATTCTTTAGATGGTGATTCAGCAAATAGCAGTAAGCAGAAACTGACTAGAAAATTGGAGGCAGGCTGAGGCCATGCTCTCAATGTTTATAATTTTGTTTTGCCAATCTGTTCCCTTGAACATATGACCTCCTTTTGGGCTTCCTTTCTCTTCCCCAGCCTGGATTGTGCTCTTGGCCACGGACCTGTGAACTAAGGGCACTCCCTTCGTGTGGACCTGAGTGAGACTACCAAGGCATGACCTCTGAGGAAAGAGAAATACCTTTACTGAGGGCATCTGGCAGAGGCTGGGTGTGAGCAGCACATGCAGCTGTTCAGCACTATCTGTCCTGACTTTAGGGCTTATCCTAAAGCTGATTTTGGGAGACTTAGTGAGAATTAGTACTGGCACCTGATGTGCCTGGAATTTTCAATCATCTCCAGCATTAAAAGCTGGTATTTAGGAGTTTGACTATGTACTGCTGTAAATCCTTTGGATCTAATTTTGTATATGTAATTTATGTTTTGAAAGGAACACAGGCGCTATTTGTAGCAAATTAAAGTGCACCACAAGAGACATATATCCATGTAAATTGAAACTAATGAAGAGGTTCCTACAAAGCTTAGCAAAGCCAAGATATGTACTTTTATAGATCTCTGCAATAAAAATATTCTATAAAATTGAGTTCAATGTATTAATGTCAGTGTGATACTGTATTAAATTAATGTACTGTAGCATTAAATGAACTTTATCCTTTTAGAAAAAACAATTATTATTATTTAATGTGATTTCCTATGTGTTAATACTGTAGAAACAAGGAACCGTAGTCAACGTACAATTACCATTTCAGCAAGATAGATTTACAGATACCTGTTACTTACTTTGTCCTATGTTTTTTCTCAGTTTTGAACTGAAACTCTCAAAGCCAGATTTTCCTGTTTCTGCACAAATACTCATTTTTCTTCCACTTCCCCTCTCAAACATATAAATTCAGTTACAAACTGATGTCACTGAGTATCATGTTTAGCATCAAGCCATGTGAAAGCAGGGCCGCTATCTGGTCTAATGCTGGGCCAGAACCTAACAATGTGAGGGAATGGCCTGAAGTTGTGTCAGGGGAGGTCTAGGTTGGATATTAGAAAAAGGTTCTTCACCCAGAGGGAGGTTGGGCACTGGAACAGGCTCTCCAGGGAAGTGGACATAGCACCAAGCCTGGCAGAGTTCAAGAAGTGTTTGGACAATGCCCTTGGGCACCTGGTGTGGCTCTTGGGGTGCCCTGGGCAGGGCCAGGAGTTGGGCTCCATGATCCTTGTGGGTCCCTTCCAACCCAGAATATTCTGTGAATCTGTGATATCTGGGGTGGAGAGGCTGCAAGGAGAAGGGGAAAGCCCCATGCTGCTGACAGAGCTGTCAGTGCTGTGCTGAGCTGTGAGAGGGAAAGCTGCTGGCAGGAGGTGCACTGAGGAGAGCAGAGGCAGCTGTGCAGACCTGCTGGCAATGCTGACAGACACTGCCAGAGGCTTTCTCCCTGAAGGAGCGAGCACAGAGAGAGGTCAAACAGCACTCTGCAACCATCACAGCCTTGCAGTGGGTGGGTTGAGTCTGCTTCACAAGAAGGGAGAGGTTTCTGCGTGGTTGTTGCAGTGTCTTTTGAACACAGAAGGCTGAGGAACAGCAAAATATTCTCTGCAAAACCCTGTGCAAAATCTTAATTTGGAAGAGCCTGAATAACTTCAGTACCTGTAGATTCTCACAGATAAATAGTTACAATATGTCTGCTGTACTGTGAGATTATTTTTTGTTTTAAAATGATTTTTTGAAACAACCAAATATTTGTTTCAAAAGGTGAAAAAATCTTTAAAAGAAGATTTAGGAAATGAAAATCAATAGGTATACATGAGAAAGTGTTTTGTAGTATCTGAATGACTTTGATTAATGCAGATCTTGACCCATTTAGCATATTTAACTAATAGTAACTCAATGTCTTTATAATTTTATAGTAAATAAGAAAAGAGGGAATTAAAAATACTAAAACTAAACCATTGTAAATTAAAACAAAACAGGTAAGGGTTGTAAGTAAGTGATGGTATCTCTCATTTGCAGTCCTGTAAATATCCTCTTAGGCATTGCAGTAATAGCTGGTTTTCATATGTTCTACAGATGCCCAGTATACATTCATTTCAGAAAGGAATTTAAATGAAAATATTTTCCACCATAATGCTTGACGGAAAGAAAACAGACTTCTTTAGTTGTCATTGTTCTCAGATCCAATTCATGATGACTGAAAACTGATGGGGATCAGCAACAGTTTCTAAAGCTTATCATTTTGCACTAATGGATATTTTGGGATAAAAGAAATTAAGTTTATGACTACATAGCATTTCTTCCTTTCCCTCAAATTTCACCAAATTCATGGTGTTAAAAAGCAAATTTTGTGATGACTTTTTTAGCTAAAGAAAAACATTTGCTTCCCCTTCTGAGGGATAATATTCTGTTTTATTAACCTTTCTGCACATCTTCTCATAGTTTTAATATCCAGGGAAAAAGAAATCTGATAGATAAGGCACAGCAGTGGATAAGAGATTATCAGTGGTCAGGAGAATGGATAGTAAGCACAAGGTACTCATACAGATGGGAGCTGCAGCCAGTTAGCTGAAACTGATAGTGAAAGATTAATCCAGCTAAGGAAATTAGTTTCTGGTCAGTAGAAAGCAATTGAAATGCTGCTTATTAATGCCAGCAGTCTCAGTGGCAAAACTGAAAAACAAGAACTCTAAGTGCAGGATCGGAGAAATAACATTCTGCAGGTAGCAGAAATATTTTAGAACAGCAGCCATGGAAGAAACAAAGGTATAAAAAAATTTGCTTTGCTCAGAAATGACAGACAAAAAGACATAAGGTGATTCTATTTTAAGGATATGAAAGACTTCAGGAAATAAGAAATGCATATAATAAATATAATAATAAAATGCAATCTTTTGGAGTCAAAATCATGTGGGAACACATGATAAGAGATGAATTACAAGCACAACACTGGGAAGTTTTGGTCAGATAGATAAGGACAGAGAACTTCATGGTGTTTCCAGAGGGCAAAAATAATTCCAGTAGTGATATATCTATGAGAATCTTCAGTTACTAGACATAGACTGAGAAATGAATGAAGCAAATATTCACAGTATTATTTAATCCTGGACATAGTAGTGGAGAGATTAACTCACAAAATTAGCATGCAGAAGAGGAAATATTTTAAACTTCATTTCAGTAAGTGCTTAAACTACACACGATGTTAAAAATAACCAGAGTTGGAAGACTGCAAATTAAATGGTAAATATGTAGAAATAATAAAATTCTTGGTTTTGAAATGGCAGACTTGGGGGGAAAAAACCAAACAAAGAAAAAGAAAAAAATGAAACCAGAAACAAGTTGGGGAAGATGAAGCAAATTGCTGAGGGACAAAACTGTGACAGAAGCCAAGAATTCATTTCAGTTGAAGGTACTATAAATACTCAGGGTCTAAATCTCAGAAAAAGACAGAGCAATCCTTGGAGAAAAAACCCTACACTTAGAGCATGAACACCTGGAGATAGATAGATAGATACTAGATAGATAGATAGATAGATAGATAGATAGATAGATAGATAGATACAGCATCTGAAAGAAGCGGGGAAAAGGAGGGATGATCAGCAAAGTATGTCAGACAAGAAGTGAAGAAGCACAGGGAAGTATTAAAACAAAGCAAGCTTGGTCTTTGGGACAGAACATGGATGCAACTAAATAGTGATGATATGTGAGAGAAGAGCTCGTGCATGGTTCCTAAACTGAGTTAATATTTAGCTTCACTGTTTGTTACAAACACTGTTGGCCATTCAGACATGAACATGGAGTTCACTGCTGCAAAGTGTGTGCCAGTTGAGAACGCTGGAAAACCCTAGGCCAGAAAAGCTAGCACAAGATAATGGGGATGCTTTAACACATTTTCTTTCTTTATTTATTATTTTTTTAATCATCTGATTTATGATTGGGCTAGATTCTTCATTTCAGGACAGTCACAGTCATAGAGAAAAGCAAAGACAGAGGGAAGCTATATTAACAGACGGAAAAATGTCCTGGGGATTTCCCTTCATGTATCCGTTCACAAGGATTATGAAAAACTTTTAAAAGGCTTGAAGAAGAATATACTGCAACCTGGATACAAATTAAAAACTGAATACAATGGAGGATAGTTCTAACAAATGAATATCATGCCACACTAATTTAATAACTTCCTTTGCTTTTTCCATGAGTAAACTCATTTGACTTAACAGAAATAATTGATGATGGTAAAGAGAGAACAGAGAAATTGTAAGATGGATGAAGAACTCACAAAACACAATGAGAGTTTATTCTCTAAGAGATTTTAGTGGAGTTTCTATGAGATAAATTTTGGACACCTTGCTTTGAAATTTTTTTATTAAGGTTCTTAGTAGAAAAATGACAATGTGAGGATGAAATCAAGCAGATTACAAAATCACTAAATGCATTCAGCATGAAGAAGAAAAGGTTAATCAAAAAGAAAAAAGGGAGACAGTTGAGGCAGTTCTCTGTGAAGTGCACACAATGCTGTTGAACACTTGTCTAACAAAGAATGCCAAAAATTCACAGAAATTCTCAGATTGTCTCTTGACACTGGATCATAGTGCCTATCTCAATTCAACAAGATGCTTGAGTTCTTTCCATATAATTAATGCCTACTTTGCCAACTTTTTGCTGGCTTCATTGCAAACCAATTCACTCCATACTTAGTCCAAAGGAGATGCTCCAGCCATGCACTTGGCATTGGTATCTGGAGATTAAAAGGCTGTTACATACTTTTGAGAAAATACCTAGCTTTATATGTGAAGACTCATTCACGAGTTCTGTACCTGACCTTATTAACTTTCTGTCATTTTCTACAATCACCACATTAGATTAAAACTTATGCATATACAAAGTTTAAAATGTGAAACAGTAATGTTCATTCTTATCAAGACATGTCTCACTGATACCCAGGAGATGAGGAAATGTATTCATATGCGAAGATACTCGTGTCAGTCCTCACATAACCCCGAGGAACCTTTCCTTCAGGGAGCACAAAGTGTATGTGGCTGTTGCATTCTCACTGCCAAAATCCCTGCTGCTTCCACTTAAGTAGGAAAGTTTTAGCAGTTACTCTGTGCTATGAAATTTACATTGCTTTTGCTACATAACCTTTTCCTGGCTGACAACTGTCTGATTGCTGTACTTGAGGAGATAGTGGGACAGTCTGACCCAATCAAACCATGTGTAGAGCCAGAGTTCAAGGGGGTTTGGGGTTTGTTCATGAGAGGAAAGGTTCAGCCAAACTCAGTTCTGTTCCTGTCAGTCAGATCTGCTCCTTTCCCAAATTAAAATGAAGTGTCTGGAGGAGACTGCAAACGTGAGAGAATTATACTGGTAGAAAAGACACTTTTCATAGGAAGATTGAATTCATTAACTATAATAACTGGGATTTTTCTGGTTTAATTTTTTCTCCATTAAATTTTTTATTTATTTTTGTGTTTGTGTAAAAACAATCAATTAATCTGGATAGTTTATGCATTAATAGGTTTCTATAATGGGACAATTAGAAAAAGAGTCATAAACTATATGTTGAGTAAGACATTAATTTATCCCAATGTAATTGGAACTACACAAGAAAGTGAAACAGTGAAAGGGCCATTCTGATTCTTAGATGTCCTGAACCTGCAAGTACAGCTCTCATCTAATTAAACAAACTTTAGTCAATGAATCAAGAGAATATGGAATTAGATCTTCATGCAAACTACCACGTCCTTTAAGTCTCCTGAAATTCCAGGTATTATTCCCAAAGGTGAGGCAGGCTAATGAAAATGGAAACCTCCTGGTCTTCAGCACACCTCTGAAACTGCATGGTCTAAAATGTGTGTATATGTAATACTACCCAATTGCAAAATAATAGCAAGAAGCGTAGGATTATTGTGAAATTCTAGTGAATCAGGGATGTTGCATCATGCTGTATGTTTCCACTGGAACTTGTAAAATAGTGGTTCTTTCGCCTGGTCTCTCACCTTCATTTCCAAGCTGGGCCCTACTTACATAAGAGTACAGGGAAAATATATTCATTAAAGAGTTAACAATAGTGTTTTGCTTTTCATCACTACCTTCCAATAGTAATCTAAGAATTGCAGAGAATGGATTTAAAAATAAAAATGTAAGACTGCTCCCAAGATGCTGAGCTGGTACAGTGAAACAACCCAGCAGCTGAATATTCTCACTATTTGCACAAGATAACTATAAACAGCAAATCAGTGTTTTTAAATGAACAACAAATAAAGCAAGCTTAAAAGCATGACTATATCTTCCATTTCTTATCATGCATTTTTTTATGTTCCATATGAAATTAGTAATAATTGCACCCTTGCGAAAATATTCCATAGAAATTAAAGCATTTCCTGATCCTCCACGTGCAGAGAGGGTAACATGGAAACTGTTGCAGATTAAGGCAAGGTGGTAATAGCCAGAATTTCCACCTTATCAACCCTGCCTGAAGGGCAGAAGTAGTTGGGATGAAGCTGAAAATTTTCTGACTCCTTCTGGCTGGATTTCTTGTTTGAAATATTTTGTTTTATAAATCAATGTCAGTAAGCCCTGAGGACAGGGACAGAAACTCTGGCACTGGTGAGAATATTATTCATCTTCCTTGGCTGGTTGTTCAGCCCACTGGCATACAATCTTACACTGAAAGTGATAGCCATGCCTAATAGGAATGGATGATAACTTATCTAAAGGCTATATCTATTGGGTCTGTATTATTATACTGCAGGTAAAAGGAGTTTTTCAATTGACTGAAATAAAATGGAGATTTGGCACTGAGTGAGATTACTTATGAGTAGGATAAAGTGACTTTAGGTTTTAAAGCTACATCAGAGATATAGTAAATACATCTTTTATTATTAGATGCTGAAACTCATCCATGTGTATCAAGTCAGCACAAAGCTTTTATACTATTCTCTGTAGTTTAGAGATTCCACTCCTGGAAAATGTTATAATATTTTAAAAGGTAGATAGGTTGTTATGACCTTAATATCTCTCCTTCAAAGGAGGAATCAGCTCTTCCCCCAAAAGAAGCTTTATCAATTCTAAAAAAAGAAGCCAGTGAGGAGCTCTTACACCTATCTGTCAGTATATGAAAGAAAATGTGAATTATTCCTCTGAAGATGCATTTCTATGTATATCTAGTTCAGTCAATATTCATTTAGTTGTGTTTCTCTTCATTGCTCTTACTTAATCTACTGCAGAAAAAAAGGGTTAGGAGAGAGAAAAGACTTTTAGGACTGACACTCCCCACAACATATAGCAGAAGAAAGCTTATAGATGCTGGTTATTCACTCTTTCCCCCACCCTGAAAATGTCTACCTTACTTTTCAAGCTCTTCAAAACAGAAAATTTTCTTTCCTAGTGTGTTAAGACATCATTGACATCATTAAATATACCATTATAAAAACATCCATCAGGTACAGTTATTCCATGAATGTTGATTATTTCCTCTGACCAACCTGAAAAATTCTTCTAACTCCTTACACTTGTATCTGTCATCTTACATCTATTCATTTGTATCTGACAAAGCTAAAAGTGCTCTGCTCTTTTCATCTTTCCTTTAGCATCTTCTTGTAGTCTTTTATGTTCCTCCCTGTGCTCTCTTAGATGTGTCAACATTAGTGATCACAGAAAAAGGGAAGACTTCAGGATGATCTAATAGATGGTTCTAAATCAGGAATTGCTATGACAAAGTAACACAAGCTAACCTGCACAGCCTGGGACACTGTGCCCAGTGAGGCAAATGGCAGAAATCATCTTAGGAGACAGCCAGGCAATTTTATGTCAAGAGAAAATTGAAGGAGACAGCGACATATCAGAGAGTAAGGGGAAAGATAAGCTTAAGAGGGACAGACTCTTTGGGATAAGTTGGCTTTCCTTGTATAAGTAATTCTTAAGCCTCTGTGAGACATCTAACTTCAGCAGCTGATGTTTTATGTTACACTAAGGTAAAAAGTTTGCTAATAAAATCAAATTCTATTTCATTTAAAAGGAGCACAGAGTTGTTTCAGGAGTTCAGGGCAGGTTAAATGTGACACATCTGAGATTTAATATTTGAAAAACTAGCTTTTCTAGCAGAGATACTGCAGATTTAATGTGCTTGATAAATCACTGTCATTGCTACAATGGGACTGACATAGCAGGTATAGTAATAGAAGCCCAAAGGAAACACAACATGGTGAAGATGAATGATATCAAACAATACCTTTAATGGAAAACAACTTGGACAAAAATGCCTTGAGCTGCTATGTTTTTTTACCACACTTTTTAAAATGTTGCATTGCTTCAACAGTAATTTTGAAACTGATATGTAGGTGCATGACTATACTGTAAGAATTCAGAAGTATATCTGATATAACATGTATAGCATGCATTATTGTAGGTAACTTTGTTTTGTTTGCCTGAAACAATGCAAAACGTGAAAATAAAGTTCTAAAGGCTGGTTGAATTTTAAGCCCTGTATAGATTTGGATATTTCCACAACACCACCAAATATCGAGCACAATAATGTAGAGTACAAGCAAAAACTAGCAAGAATATTATGGTACAGATTATGGAATGAGTTTTTTTAAGCACTTTTGTATTTGGGCAACATGACTGCATTTGTACTTGGGCAAAGTTTAGCTACCAAAATACCATCGGAGGAATAATTTAGGGGAGGTATTTACACCACTTTGAAAATTTAATTCAAAACATAAAATCTTATAACCTTTGCCCAGATATTATGGTCGATATTTCTGGTATAATATGGGAAGCCACTGTGAATTTGCAAGTTATGAATAATAATTTTCTCAGCACAGTTGGCATTGTGCAGCACTGTAGTGTGCCATACACACAAAAACAATGATGCAGTCACTGACAAAGAAGTAAAGGTGTGAGATTAAAAGTCCATCTTAGGAAGCATGGTGCAGGTGGGGGGAAGAACTGGCAGGGCAAAAGTGAGAAAAAATAACTTGATAAGTGCATTGATATAAAAATAGTTTAATAAATGAAGGGAAGGACTCCAGTGATACAAAGGCAATCACTCAACTCTTTTCAGAAACAGACCAATGCCCAGTCAGTCTCTGGACAGCATACACCTTGCAAAGTCTGCCCCACCACTTTTAATTATGGATATGATGTTATTTGGCATGGAACAACCCTTTGGTTAGCTCAGAACAGCTGTTCTGATTGAAAAAAGAGTGAAACAGAGAAAAAGCCTTGACACTGTGCAAGTCCTGTTCAGCAACAGTTCAAGCATCAGTGTGTGAACACCTGCACTTTAGTCACAAATCAAAGCCTCAGGAGCACAGTGATTGCTACAAAGAAAGTTAACTCCATCCCCCCAGACCAAGTCCAGTGAGTAAAAGCATTATGGACTAAAATTTAATTTTAGTCTCTGTCCCTGCCTGCCAGGGAATTATTTGTTATGCGATATGATCCTGCTGCCATTTGAGCAAATGCAAGCAGGCCCTAGCTCACAGGAAAAGTAGAACTAGATATTTATTGTGTCTTGGAAAATCTAGCTACAATATTCAAGCCATACCTGATTAAATGCCTTTGAAGCTGAATAAAATATGGAAGTTAATTAAACTGAAAGGGTGGGATTTATGGAACATGGTTGGTGTGGTCTATATGCCTCTCTGACATCTAGATTCAAGTCCAGGGATCTGGGACTTCTTTGTCAAGATAACTCTTCATTTTGGCAATTCTATTCAAAGCTGGAATGATTTTTTTATCTCCCAGGACACCCAAGCCTCTGCAATATTGATCAATATTGAAACAATAATACATGAGACTGTCACATAACCTACAGTATTTGAATAAATGAAAATGTAAACTATTCTACTCCCAAAGAGTGGCAGTTCACACCAGGACTTACTGTACTTCCTTGGACTGAAAACAATTCAGGTGAAAACAAATAAACAAATCCAACCCCTACCACCAGTTCATTTTACATTCATTTTCCTTCCACCAAAATCTAGTCTATCATAGATAAGAAGACTCTAAAGTGGATGATGTTTGCCTATACTTGAAATATGCTCATTTTTCCCGGTGCATGGTTTTATATAGATTTCATTCATGGTCAGCATTTGTTTTCAGTTTCAGTTACGCAAGCAGTAGTACCCGAGCCATTCCCATCCAATTTCTTCTCTCCTTTCCTTACAGCAAGTCCTTTTTCTGAAGACTCTGAAGATTCTTGTCAGGAATGAATAATCAGATGTTGTTTTAATTTTATTAAATACAAAACCCATGGTTTCTGCTTTCTAAGTCACAACCTGTGTCAGCTGCACCACTTGAATTAAATTTGCAGCCCCAAATGGATAAAAGATAAAAAAAACCTCACTGCAGTTTTAAAATTCTGTGAAGTTTGTGTCAGAGCAAGAAAATTAAAGCTGTAGTGTTTTCCTTTCTTTAAATGATTCAGAGCGGACTGAAAATTGCAGGTCAGCATTCTTGTTGGTATAATGTCACTGGAGGTAATTTCCTTTGCAAGTTTATGTCCTTCTGTGGCATTCTACCCAACTACCTCCCCAAACATTTCCCCTAGATGTATTAAAAAGCAATATATTCTTTCACAGCCATACACACTTTCTAAACTCAACACAAACCAAAGAAAGTTAATAAAGTTACTGTACATTCCATTCAAAACATCAGACATCATAAATGCTGGTGGCAAAAAGAGCTTGAGTTTGGATATAATATTCAGTATGAAGTAGGAGCTTAGAAAATGGTCATATAATTTTGGTTTGTGGAGAAAAATCTCTCTGAATATGTTAGATTTGTGATTGCTGAAAACATATGCAGCATAAATCCTGCATTGGCTCTGTAACTGTGGCAAGAAATGCCAAACTGGGAAACAACTTTACCTAACAGATATGTAAACAAAAATAATAAATTGGTCCTAGGGGCTACCTTATGTCATTAAATATGCAGTCAAGTTTGCATGCAAAAAACTTCTTCCCTGAACTGAAGAGACTGGATCCACAGCAGAATTGCCTGCATCAGTGCTAGGGATATATGTAGTCAATTTGTTTGTTTTGTCACAACCAATGTACTGGATGACTCATTTTCAATATTCACCACCAAAATTACTCAGAATTAACTGGAAATCATCATTGGTTGCATTGACACATATGTTGACATAAGCACTGTTTCTCAGAATTCACAAGGCTGATGTACACAGGCAAATAGAAGTAACTATTTTTTCACAGTAATTTACCATATTTTTCTATGATTAAAATTCATAACAGAATTTGAGCATCACATTCTTTGCAAGATGCTTTTATATTTTATGTATGCAGCTAGAATCACTGGCACTGTCAGTTGGTACTTGTCAGAAAAGCCGTGCTCTTAGTAACAGCATCTTTGTCTTTGGGAAAACTTTCTGAATTTTTTCTTAGTTCAAGGGGTATTTGTACAATAGAAGATTAAAAGGAGCATAAAAATCGTGAACCATCATTATAACACAGCTTATACAATTCATATGTCCTATCATATTTTCCTTTTCTAGGATAATTGCCAATTAGCAAGAACAGTCATCTCCCGTGAAACTTGCTGCTCATCTTCATGATGTTCTTCTTCAAAGAGTAATGATCTTTTTTATAAAGTTGGGACCTGTATTTACTCATATAGGCCATTACTCTAGGTAGAAACAGCAAAAGAAACATTGACGGAATTCCTTATAGTTATAGGATAACAAAGGAAGTCAGACATCACTTGAAAAATGTCAGGACATGCTAGGTCTTTCAGTTTAAATGAGAAATGCATATTGGCTGTCACTATAAATACTGCTGTGATCTGGAGAAACATTACATAAATCATACAGAGCTACACGTGGCTCCAGATTTGCTCCAGCCTTTATCACAAAAAGTACTCTCAGTGCCTGCATGCTCTACTCATGACCAAGATCAGCTTTGCAAAATAAAATGTAAATAAAGGTAGGGCTTCTGGGACTTACTAGAAAATTAAGTGAGAAAGACTGGTGAAATGTATGGGAGAATGGTATTTCTGATGATGTACTCTTTCTGCCTCTAGGGTCATCCTGGAGACAGGGGCTCCTTCTGGTGTGATTCCAGGAGCAGTACCAATCCTGCTCCAGGTGGAGCAGACTGGCTCCAGGGCAGAACCTCTCCCACTTGCAAAGTCCTGATGATCTGCAGTGTCCCAAACCCATCTCGGATCTCAGTCTAGGCTCACCCCAAACCTGCATCCCTGTACTCACAAAGATCTGAATCCAAGGGAAGCAGAAAGTCAGGGGCACTAATCTCTAGATGTAGGAGGATATTACTTCTATGGGAAGCAATGTTCCTTACGATTACCTCAAGACAGAGTGTAAGTCACATGACACAGTGGAAGTCAAGACTTTTGCAAAGGTGGGACATAGCCTCTATGAAAGGTGTTTTCTCTTTGGCTCCTGTCAGCCCTGCAGCTCAGCAAGAACAAGGATGCCTTGGCTCTCAAGGTGGCGGGTTCGTTCTGCCATAAAAGAAGATGCTTTATGCCTGGGTCCTTCTGAACTGGGACTTAAAACATCTTGAAAGCTTGAATTACATCTCAGAAGAGATTTCTTGATTTAAGCAGATCACAAAAGGAAGCAGCAAAAAAAGTACTAGGAAGAATTTTTTTTGGATGACTGAACAGATAAAAGAGCTAAAACCCAAGCAGACAATAGGATATATTAGATATTTTTCCCTTCTTGGGTTACATGCTGGTGCAATAGTTAGCACAAATTTCTAATAAAACAGCTTTCTCTGTACTTCTTGTTCTCTCCACATTTTCAGAAGGTAAATTATCCTTTGCTTTGTCCAGTCTGGCTCATTGTTTGATTTCTCACTCCTCTCAGATCTAGCTGGAGGTTATCCAGGAACATTTCCATCTTGCCCACAAGCATTAATGTAATGGTCTCTACTCACCTCCTGTTGACTCTCAAATGCATTGCTCTCCCTAATGACATTTACCTATACAGAAACTGGTATAGTGTTGACTTGAAAGGCATTATCCCCACTCTCTCTTCCTATGATGGAAAGCTCATCTTTTAGGGAGGCTGGGTGACTAGACTATCCTTGAAGGTGAAAAGTCCTTTGTACTGCACATTTCTACCTTTTTTACCTTTCTCTAGCTGTCTCTCTCTACCTTGGCCCCTGTATTAAATCAAAATGACTAAAAGTATAATGCAAATCATCAGATCACTAGCACGTTTGATATTTGCCATACAAGCCTGACATTGGTCATAACAGTGGTCTTGGCCTGGGGTGATTTTAGAAAAGATTTTACCTATAGACTATAAAACTGCTAAATGTTGGCACTGATTTGGTTTGCTTTCCATGGTAAAGCCCTTTTGATATCTTAGATGCTGTTAAAAAGACAGCACAGCATCCCCTGGCTCTCTTCCGTCTTAGGCCAGGACATTTACTTTTCAAATAAAAAATAAAAATAAAAATAAAAATAAAAATAAAAATAAAAATAAAAATAAAAATAAAAATAAAAATAAAAATAAATTTCGTCATTGTTTTAACTTTGAAATTACATATACAGCACAGTTTATAGAAAAGCACAAACTATTTCCATTATATTTGATCTCTTCTGTGTCTGCCCATACCCAGACATCAGCTAGTCCTATTTACTCTAAGCACAGGACGCTATCTCTGCTGTTGAGAACCAGAACTCTATATTGCTGAAATCAAATTGAAGTCTTTATCACAACTCTTGCCAACATTTTGTACTAGACAAAATTTCAAATTGGAAAGCATTGAGCAGGTTTTAAATGGTTGAGTCACAGTTATATTTAAATTCACATTTTTTATTAAAGGAGAAAAATAAGTAAGCTGTTGTATGCTTTGCTGTCCTTAACACCATATTTTGTGTCACCGCTTATATTAGTGCATCTTATATTAGTGAGAAAGGTATATTTTTTAAGTGATCCAAACAAGTCAGCCTTCATTAAGCATGAGTATATTCAATGCTGAAGAACAATATTTCTTAAATCAGCTGTTCCCTCTTTTATTTTATATATATTTTTAATGTCATGTACTAACATAAAATTTTATAGATACATATTTCCAAGGAAGTTAAAAAATATAAAAAAAGTCTTACCTCTCCTTTCCTTAATAAATGAATGTGAGCAGTGTTTCAATGTGTGAGAGAGAACAAAGATTGACTGTCCCCTCAAGGCATTTGGTAAGATAAGAAATAACCTTAAGGCAATATTGTGACTTTTGCAACTATTGCTGTTTTGGAGATGTAGGGTAACGAAGTCCATTCCTTCAGTTTTATCTGCCAGAGGCAATCTGCCCACAGAGGACAGGGCTTACATTTCACATTTCTTGTCTTTCATGGATAATGCTAGAAGTAAGAATTATTTGACATATTAAAGGAAATCTCATACACATCCCTATAGCCTCATAATTTTACACTTTTTTAAAATAGTCAAGAAATATTCAGTTGATCACTTAACTATTGAGACATCAAGCTGTTTCCAAACTTATTACAGAAAGGAAGATGCAATGTCCCAAAATTCCACCACAACTGGGTTATGGGGAAAATGAGTGGACTCAGTAGCTCTCCAGATGTAAAACTGCCATTTAAAAAAGAGAAAGCCTGACCAAGTAGCTAACCTTTGGGAAAAAAAGATATAAAAATTACTGTCTTACTAGGGAAGTATTTCAAGGTTAGATCCCACAGCACTCTCAAAGAAGGTCCTGCCGAAATGCAGTTATGAGCCTGGAACATGACCAAATCCAACACTGCATACAGTGTACATGGAAATTAAAATAGCTGAGATAAAAATTTGGGTTAATCTTATTACATTTATCTCAAAGCTGAAGATTCAAATAGTTTGAAATATGGAAGTACATTGGGACTGAAATAAAAATCTGTAATTGTAAAGTATAAAAGTTTTTTCTTATTCTGATGGCAAATGCATTCCAATACTTTAATATTTTCAGTTGAACCCAAAATCATGGGGGAATTCATTGACAAGAATTATTCTCAGGGTTGAAAACATGGAGTAAAATTGTGCCTAGAACACAACATTAACCATTACCAGCTCCCTGGGCAAACTGTCTATGGATTTCTGAGACTATGGTACATATTGAAAGTGAGGAGGCATTGAATTCCTTCTCTGCATCACTGTGTGCCCCCTGGAGCAAAGCTGGCCCCATGTTTTCAGACAATGTGTAATAAAAGAACACAGCTCTCTCTACAGGGCTTATTAGTCACTTGCCACTAGTTTCCTGCTTGAGAATCACGACACTGTGTAGTTCAGGTGTAGCCTGCTAATTACTTTTCTCTTTTACTCATTCTTCCAGGTCTTAAAATAATCCCAAATGAGATGAAGTGGGTCAATACATTCCCAAGTATTCGCTGAAGCAGGAAATGTAATCACATGGAATCCTGATTGCTCAAGAGACTTCTAAAAAAGAATGGATGCTGTGCATACCTGTTGAGGCTCCAAGACACAGAGACAAATGTAATGTGCTTGCATCTCACTCATCAGGATTTGTTCCTTGTTTTTATGGCTGGTATATAAATGTGACAACAGCATGAATTATTCCTGCAGACACAGATAACCACTAGAACTAATATTCCAATAGATTCATATAATATTGCAGACAAAGCACAAAGGCCTAGTTATAGTTAAGTCACAGCTTAAGGAATTTGACATACAGCAAACATCCTTCCAGGAACACAAAAATATTAGATGTCTTAAAAATACTGGCTATCTGTTTTGTCATGATGAGAAGACCAAATATTCTGCACTCTAGATTACTAGAAATACTTGATTAGGCAATGATGATTTCAAATACTAAGTTTAAGGATTTTCTGGACAAGAACAGTGGTCCAAATTTGACTTAAACTGTTGTCTGCTGGCTAAGCTGAGCAGTGAAAAGACTAGGAAACTTAACAAGCTTAGTGTACACTGAAATAGAATTTCAGTGTAATGAGTGAGAAGGGACATGGTTCAGTTAGTGTTTCATGAGAGGCATAATCAAGAAATATGAGTCTCTGTACTCTTTCCAAAGGCACCTAAATTTACATCATAGCTGTGTTCATATTTCTCCATATCTATACATGATCCAGGTATTTGTGTGATAGATTGTCAGCCGGGAATAAATAGACTCACATAATCCCAATACAGTATATTGCAACCCAGGACCACTAGGGATGAAAGAACAGAAGTCTGTGCACATGAAACTTCTGAATAGCTTCAGTGATGAGAGGCTGACTACCGCAGTCTCCATTTCTGCAAGGAGTCTGTCTGTCTCCCTGTATAATGAATTCACAGAATTTAAACTGCAGTTCCTGGTTCAGCAGCCCTCAACAAGTCACAAGAGCAAGTACACCCACTTCTTATTATATCCTACCGTTGTTATATCATCTATCCTTTAGTCATCTTTTTCAACTGCAACTATTTTTACAACTGTCTCAAGAGTCCCTTCCCTTCCCTTCCCTTCCCTTCCCTTCCCTTCCCTTCCCTTCCCTTCCCTTCCCTTCCCTTCCCTTCCCTTCCCTTCCCTTCCCTTCCCTTCCCTTCCCTTCCCTTCCCTTCCCTTCCCTTCCCTTCCCTTCCCTTCCCTTCCCTTCCCTTCCCTTCCCTTCCCTTCCCTTCCCTTCCCTTCCCTTCCCTTCCCTTCCCTTCCCTTCCCTTCCCTTCCCTTCCCTTCCCTTCCCTTCCCTTCCCTTCTCCCTTCTCTCCCCTCCCATCCCCATTGATTTTCTGAATTTTGCACAGCATTAAAACACATTTAAGTCTCCAAAGGACACAACAAAACAAAATAATGCAATGAATTTTGATGAACATAGGATACATCATAATAATGTCTTAGTTCCTGCTATTGAAAAGAAAGTCAAAACCATAATTGGATAAAAATTCTCACAGTGTCAAAATTTTGACATTTGGGGCACTATTTTTTGTCTGTTTGGTAATGCAAAGTGCTGCTTTCCCTTCACAGTGGTAAATTTAAAATTATCTCATTTGCTACTGTCTGTTTGAACTTTTCATTTCTCACCTTTCCTGTCAATCAGGGAATGTAGAAAGGGAAATAACTTCTTTGTGATTGGACACACATAGCTTTAATCATCTGTCAGCTCCTGTAAATCAGCAGAAAGAGTGGTCAAAGACTCAGTTCAAAAACTATAACCAAAGTGTCTAAAGCTAGCCAGGTTTCTCTGATTGCTGGATTTAATTAAAAAAAAAAAAAAAAAGTGAAACCAAAGTACACTGGCTATCCAAAAATGTTAAATACATAAGGGATAATTATAATAATCTTACACCTAAAAGAATATCTATAAGCTAATCCTTAATTAGACTTTGGGGAACATAATGTGTGGAGTAATTTGGTTAAATGGAGAATATAACGAATTATTTCCTCTACCTAGGGTTTTTGAATCTAGGTACCCTCAGTCCCATTAGCTGGATTCTCATATTGGATAGCCTCCCTGAGCCACCCATTTCTATCTTCCCACCACCAGTCTAGCACAAGAATTAAGAAAAACAGCTTGATAGAGATTAAACAGAAATTGTGTTTGAGATAGGTGAGGCTTTCTCTGTACTCACTACTCCATAAATACATCTCTCTGTAAAACGTGGTCTGGAAACCAGATGAAGGCGTGGTCACCTGCCATCTCTTGCTGCTGACATTTCCTGGCTCTTGGATTTTGTCATCTTGCTTCTTCCATCCTGGCTGCAGAGCTCAGCCAGTGCTGGTGACAGTGTGGTGAGTCAGGGAAAGGCTTTTCTCTGTTTCCAAGTTATAGGCAGCAGTAGTTTATTTTATTTTGGCAGTTCCTCCCCTGCTTCTCAAGGCTTTTTTTCTTCTCTTGCTTATGCAACATTTACTTCATTTTCAGATTCTATAAATGTTTGCTCATATTATTGTTTACATTGATTTTTGTGCCAAGTGTTTACAAAATTAGATTTGTTGCCTCTTTTCAGTCTATAAAATATCAGTGTCACTGTTAAAGGAATTCAGATAATTTTCCTAAGGGACCTATAATTTTTAAAAAGTTTTTCATTCATGTCAGAAAACAAATTTCAAGTCAAAAGGCAATTAAATGAATACTGACAATACAATTAAGCCTTTTCCTTTGATGAGTAAATCCCAAGGAATTGGATGAGAAACAAATAAAGGCAGTCATTAATTGTAGCTCCTTTTTCTATACAGAATAAAAAAATTATGCAATTTAAGAGGCAGAACCAGTCAGGAGCAAAACATCTCACTACATCATCAGCAGAGAAATTTATCTTCATTCTTCAGGTACTTTCCTATTTCTTCCCCCTTTGCTTTACTGCTCCTCCATGGATCAATGGAAGCATTAGAACTGATTTCTCCTCTTGTGGCATTGACAGAAGTTATAATAAGATGCAATTCTGATAATATCAGTGATTGACAAAACCCAAAAATCATGGAAATATAGTTAAGATAAGGCCAAGTGCTCTCTTCTGTGGAAGATCCCAAGGTCCTTACAAATGATGCATACAGACATTACTCTGTCAAACAAGCACAGAGACCTTCAGCGTCTGGCAGTGACAATATAATGATGTCGTGGGATGCAAAGTAAAGCAGATCCAGTTTGTTCAGTCAGAATATTTACATGCTTAGAAAATAAACATCTGCAAAGTTTTTATTTCCTTTAAAAGGTTCAAAATAATGCATTGTGTTAGACTTCCCTTTCTCAAAACTGATTAGTAACCAATTTGTTATTTTTAGATGTCTAGAAAAGTGGAAGGGTGAAATGAGTGGCAGAATGTAATTGAAGCTCTTTGTATTTTTATTATTTCAGAACAATCAGGATGGCAAAATCCAGATCCATGGAACTTTATTGTAAACACCTAGCCATAAATATTTTCAAATACATCAAAATGTGTTCACACATCTCATGCACTGATTTTTGTGGCACTCTGAGGAGAAAGGAAGAGCATTACAGCTGTTTTAGCTGAGTGCACTAATACACTGCATGTCACAAATCCTGACTGAGTGCGACCACAATAGTAACAGGTAAAAATAACCGTGAAACAAAACATTTTGTGGGGGGAAAAAAAATCAGTAGTCAATGATGTTTTCTTACATTATTTGGGAATCAACACCTATCAAGGCAAAGTAGAGAAGCTGTTGCTGTACAAACAGTGACCAGAGGGGAGAAAGGCCAGAAAGCAAAGACCCCTGGTAATGGAGTTCTACCACACCAATCTGTACCAAACAATTATGCAGATTATTACTACAGAAACATGCTGATAAGACAACAAATGCAGACCGTATTCCACATGCTATCGTATGAAGAGATTTTTAGAATCAGATTTTATGAACCTTTAAACTGTTCAACTTTCTTTATGAAATGATCAGCAATTTTACTCCAATGTAACGCACAGAATGGAAAAAGGAAGATTATTCCCAAAAGTGGTATGCATTTTATAAATGTGTAGCTTAACTAAGCAGAAAAAATTATCAACAAGCATTTAAGGAAACATTAAAAACACATAAATAATCAAAACCTGTTTACAATTTACAGCTAATTTCCTTGAAATATGTACACAAATTGTAATTCCATCTAGCAGTCAAATTTTGCAATGGTGATTTTTTCCATGAAATATTTATGTGTAATTGCAAATGGTGGATAATTTTATCAATCATTACAGCTCATTAGACTCAGCTTAGTAACACGGCCACTGAATTCAGTAGATTTGATGCAATTCTAAGATATTGGTTAGACTCCAGCAATTAGTTACATTTAATATGGAGGGGGCTCCATTTATTTGGTTTATCTTGTTTATTTTATTTAACTTAATTTCACTTTATTTTCCTTTCAACTATATTATTCTATTCTATTCTATTCTATTCTATTCTATTCTATTCTATTCTATTCTATTCTATTCTATTCTATTCTATTCTATTCTATTCTTTCTGCTGTATTTTATTCATTCACCTGATCAATAGTTCCAAGTAGGTTCAGATTTTGGCATCTAAAACCTTCCATTTTCCTTGGCCATATCACATCTTACCAGTTACATGGGCAAACCACAGCTGTGACTTGCACATTTCTCTAGGACAGATGCTGCTACTTTTCATTAATTTCCTTGATGTTCACCAAAAGAGCTAAAATGTTTTTCTCTGTTAGCATAAAGGGAAAAGAAGGAAATGGATCCATCCACAGTACTGCTCGATAGTGTGACTCCATCTCTCGTGCTGGCAGCTAGCACCAGTACAACATAGCTCATGAACAGTTCCTTTGATGGACTGTGCCCCTGTGACATTGGACAAGAGCAGTAATGGCAAGCAGTAAGTCCATCAAACGGATTCACATGGGAAAAGCTGCAGACCTTGTCAGAGGGTGACCTATGTGTGACGGCATGACCATTCATTTTCTCTTTTGTAATTTTTTTCCTTTTCGTTAGCAGATTAGTCTTAATTAAACACTAGCTGTTAGATCAAAGGGAACTAGATCAAAGAAGGAAAAAGCCCAATACATTTATGCTAAAGAATTTGGCATAATATTTTCCCCAAAAGCATGTGAAAAGTATTATCTGACCATACACTTGTAGCCAGAGTCTGAAAAATAGGACCTTCATCTTTATAGCTTGAGTCCTGCAGATTACCTCTTTGGGTTTTTTTCAAATCATATAAACATCACTTTCAGGACTGTCTCAGATGAAAGTATCCACTTATTGACAATCAACCTGGAAGTGGTACCTGGCTTCAACAGTAAATACAAAATAGTCTTGCCTATACTACAAATAAGCATCACTAGTTTAGGAGGCAAGTGAATTTGAAGATGATTAAGTGGAAATCTGCTCAAAGTTTTAAGAAGGATTTGACAAGAGAAGCAATTTTCCTTTGAGCTTGTATACAGCTTTGAATCTCACTAGAACAGAGTTTTCATTTCACAGGCAGTCACTCACTGCACACCCGAGCTTTAAAATTTAATGAATGCATCCTTTGCAGGGGATTCTGGCAATAGCTCAGATATATTAGTAAGTGCAATGATGTCAATCAAAAAAGGAAAAAAGAAGTGGAAGCAGTGTCTTTCATTGTTATGATCATATTGATAGTTTTAAATCTTCTGTGTTTTGAATTCCAGAATTGTTCTCTACTTTGAACACGATATAACCATAAAAAAGGAAGCATATTAATTAATATAATATAATTAGTATAATTAGGGAGATAATAGATCTATTTCATTATACAATAGTATATTAATGAATATGCATATTTTAGGGAAAGTATTTTCAAATTAAAATAGCCTATACTATTTTTCAATTAGCTGCTCTAAAAGGTAGCCACAGCTCACACATGTAACAAGTTCAGCAACTGTTAGGGTTCTAATTAACATCTACACATTGCACCAGTAGGATTTACACACATGCTGGGGGCAAGGCCAGGGGTAACCTCCTGAACAAAGTTCAGCTGAAGGCAATGGGCTCAGCTGCTGGGAATAAGAGAGCAGGAGGAGACACCTGAAGGTTTGCAGAGAGTAAGGAAGCCTTAAAGAGGTGGATGGTGTGGATTCCATGAGCAATAGTGTTGTGTGACTGGTGTCAGGGAGACCTGTGTTCAGAGCCTGCCCTCGGTGTTGGAGAAGCTTTTGTGGAGGGCTGAGGCTGTCCCAGGCACAGCTGAGGGACTTCAGCCCAGTGGTGGGGCAGTACTTGTACGTTGCTTTCTGAAAATTGTTGGTATATGAACATGCATGTATACCTCTCTTTTAATTTTCTCTATCAAAGCACTCCTTGTGTATCCTGTTGACTCAGAGCTTTTTGTGCTGTGCTGGGAGCTGGCAGGATCAAATACAGTCTCCTTGCAAGAGTTAACTGCATGGGACATGAGAAGCCATTTCAAGTGCTGTGTCTGTCTGAGGTTCCCGATTTTCTTGGTCAGACATAGCTGAAACTGAGTTGTTCCTATCCCCTCCTTGAAGTTAGGATGACAAAGGCCATGCTGTTTTTAAAGGCTGAGTTTTATTAAGGTATCCTGACTAAGAATGTGGAGCTGCTATGACAATGGACTAACACACGAATTATTTAATCTAGAATTATCTTTCCCACTGTATCCTTGCCTGACACTGTGGCAGCAGAAGAGGTGCAGTACCCTTGGAGCATGAGCCATGACCTTCACTCCTGGGGTTGCGTCTGGCTGGGAGCAAAGCAGACTGTACCTTCCATCACAACACCCCTGACAACTACATGCAGATGGAGGGGAAAATCAATATATAGATACTTTGGGGTTTTTTAGTTTTTGTTTTGATATGCTGCTTTTTATTTGCTTACATTCCAGTTACCTTTATTATCTTCTGGAGCTCACATCTGCTTGCAAATGCTACATAACTTGCATTTATAATTGGAAATTTTCCATATTTTATGCTTCATGTTGCCTGTTCTCTTTTACTCTTATAGTCCTGTGTTGAAATTAATAACTGAAATAGAAAGTATAGGAGACATAACTTGTCAATACAAAGTTACTTTATAGTATGAAACTTGTAAGCTTGCCTTAATCTCTTTATCAGAAGAACTAAGCACTTTTGTTCTTGCCATGACACTTTTTATTAGGACTTTGAAGATGATAGTGATAATTAGTGCAAATGTGTGCTTGCTGGAAGCATGAATGAAGAACTCAGCTCAGCAGTCTCCTAAACTAAGCAAATTGGAAA
Source organism: Acanthornis magna (assembly GCA_036785705.1). Classification (NCBI taxonomy): domain Eukaryota; kingdom Metazoa; phylum Chordata; class Aves; order Passeriformes; family Acanthizidae; genus Acanthornis; species Acanthornis magna. The sequence continues at coordinate 23,698,104 of JAWUZG010000018.1, read as the reverse complement.
CCAATCAATTATTCCTAAGTAGGAAGACAACTACTCTGCATAAGAGAAGATTAATGTAAAATGTAATTGTTGCTTTTATAAGTCAGGATTATTCATTATTTTGCATCTCATAGAGCTGTAGTCCTAATTACGTAGAAGGCTACGTCTCAGATTCACAAGCCAAATTACTCCTACGGTTGTTTTGTTAAATCACACGCAGCATCGTCTCTGTACAGGGTATGAGCTGAATGAGCTCTTCCCAGACATTTCCTATCATCAGTGCTATGTGAAAACTTAATTTTGTGTTCTGCCTTGTAAAAATAGTGCATTTGGGTTCTTTGTACATGTTTTAGCACTCAATGCCAGCAGTTTCTTACAACAAACATAGCTTTCTGGTTTTACTTATGTTATTTAGGAGTAGACTTTTTAGTTACTTACCTGAATACCAGATACTGTTAACTGCAACTAACATGTGGAAGTTTAAACAAAGGATTGTCAACACATAGCATATCTGAATGCAAATAATAGTTGTGGGGAGAATGAAACCTAATTAATGAACACAAAATGATTTGTTTATAATGCAAACATTGGTTTGGGGAGTATGGCAAGTGGACTCCAGGAAAGCTTGCATTGATACACTTGTTACTTAACTGCAGCTAGCATGTGATAGTTGAGAGCTGGTGTGTACTGAGTGCATTTTGTACCTGTAATTTATCTATAAATCCACTGACATAACAATATTATAAATCTAAATATTAAGCAGTACTCTTGCTTTTAGATTTCTGACACTTCTGGGAATACTGCTGCTTGCCTTGCCCCATCTGAAAACTCTGCTGAAAGCTAGACTGTATCAAGCCCCTTTGCTATACATCTTCATTTATCTCTATTATCTTTCACAGGTTTTGCCTTTATTAATACATGACACACTAGAGCACCTTTCAGTGCTGATTTATATTAGTGTCACAAAAATTGTAGCCTGCAAAACGGAAATTCCTTCCCTCAGGAGGATGATAAATATCTACTTAAGCCTGTAATGGCATTAAACGTTAATGTTTTCCTGAAATGAATCAGACAGAAGAGGTGTTTAAAGGAAGAGTGACCCAGAAAGCACAACCAATTGAAACCAAAGTCCCTTAATGCACTTCTTCAGGTATCCCTCAGTGTGAATGACACTTGAAAGTACCAAGTCACTTCAGAAAAAAAAGTGATGATACTTGCGGACTAATAGCAGTAGAGAGCCTCTTGAAAGAATGGTAAATTTGGAGGGTTTTATAACATACCTAAGATTTGGCAAGAAAGAAAGCTTGACAGAAAGATCATGAGATTAGGGGATTTTAAGGAAAGACAGGTTTAGTATGGGATCGTGGACACCTTGGCTTATGTGTGCTCTGCCTTGTAATACTATGTACATCTTTTGAAGAACTCTTACGGATCAAAATGTGTTTCTTTCAATTTTTCATGAAACTAAATTTCATAATAAACAGGGTCTCCGGAAGCATTGTAATGTCCCTGAATACATAGGGAAAAAGGTGTAGGATGTTTGGTGCTGTTTTGTGGAAGAAATTTCTGAGGAGGGAGTTAAAAGGAAATACGAACGTTTATATCTTAATAGTTACAGGGTTATACCAGCTGGTTGGCTGGTTGATGGTGACTAATACATCCCTGAAGGGAGTTGCAGCATCCGTGGATTTTTTTTTAATGGATATGAACAGTAGGATGTGAGTAACCATGACTTGTCTCTCAGAGAACACTGATGTCTTAAGCATCCCTGAGAAAACACAGAGATTTCAAATTTCCCCTAGCAGGAGTCTCTGTGGGGACAGAGGTCTTACAACCTTATAATATTTTGATATTTATTTATGCAGCCACATAAGACTGATTTTATTGACCCTCTTAAAAATTGCCTCACATGGCAACAGTTTAAAACATGGACAAAACCCTGTTTCTAAATATCTGTGGTGGCTAGATTTTTCAGTGTTACCTGTCTGCCTTAATTGTACATTATAGTGGCTTTGTTCACTCTCATAAAGCATGAAAGTTTTCACTATTTTGATTCTGTGAAGTAAAATGCTGTCTTCAGATTTGCTATAATGTGTGTGCCTGTGGTTTAGATTTTTTTTTTTTTCTTTAGAATTAGAAACCAGTCTGGGGAAGGAGCTACAGGCCCAGCAGGAAATCTTTCTTTACAGAAATTCCGGTAAGATAGCTCTTGCATGAGAGCTGGGCACTGCTGGGCTAAGGGTTTTGACATATGTGATTACAAGAAGGGATATAGGATGAAGTTGTACCATTACTGTCAGTAATGTCTTAACTTGAGGCATTTAAAATGCTCATTAAAATTCTCAGAACTTATAAAAATTCCTGAATAACTGAGCTGTGAGGGTAAGTTTGAAATGAACCTACATTGGCTTCAGGACAGAGGCAGCATTACAAAGCAATGAACTGTGACTATATCCTGCTCTCCCTGAATGAGAAATGCTGGAGAAATGCTTACTCTGCTTTTTCTACGTCTTCTCTGTATTCAAGTTTTTGTCACATTGTATGTTAATTGAACATCGTAGGTGCAAGTAATTGCAGTGTTTGCATGAAAAATACTGCTTGCAAAGTTTATTTTTGCAAAGCTGTATCTGTTGTTTTGTTGTGCTTTAAGCCTGTCCTCCAGAAACAAATGGGCTGCTAACTGCAGGAAGGTTTCTCTGGACTCATGTGACACTGCACAGCCACGGCTGACTTTGAGCTTTGTTTCCTCTTGGTATTTTATAATATGTAAGCTGTGGAAAGGAAAGATCATTCTACTTCAAATGGCAGGGGAATCAAGCCAGCCCAGCCCTCTTCTGAGAGTATCACCTTAGGAGCAGACCAGCAGGGAAGAGAGATTGCTTGGGTCAGGAAGTCATGGGATATGCATGTGCGAGGGCAGGGAGCTTTGGCCTGGGGCTGGACACCTCCGAATTAATGAAATTCTCTGAGAAGGCACAGAACAGTCCAGTCGACCTCTTTGGCTCTGTGGTTCTCAGTTGAAAGCAGTGAGTGAGAGATTCAAGAGCCTGGAGAAAACAGGAATTCTGAGCAGCAATTAGCTGATGAGGATTTTAAGTGCCACAGTAGTTGAGCCATCAACTTGCCATGGCTCTATCCAAGAAGGAGGTGGAGGAAAGGGCTGGTTAAACACAGCCGAGGAGAGTGAGAATTTATAGAAAAGGAAGGACTAAAGGCTGTTTAGCAGCAGGTACAATTATTCCTAGCTTCAAATACCTTGATTAGGGAGGACTTTTTATTGACACAGACAGATGGCCAAATCCAAACTCAGAACAGAGGTGATTTATTACTTGCCATGAGATGTACCAGTGGTAGACAGCCCTCTCGAGGGCAAAAACTGGCTACAACCTTCTTCTAATACTAAAAATAATTTCCACTAACTTTGACCAATGAAAATATTTTCAGATAAATAAGCAGCTCTGTTTACTTTCATTCTGCTAAATTACTCCATTGCTAATGAAAATACTACTATTAGAAAACAAAGTAAAACCAAACAGGACTCTAACAGCTCTTTAAACACAATGTAAAGCTTCCTGTTCTCTATTCTTAAAACCAAAGAATGAAACTCCTGCACCAAGTGCTACTGGAGGGGAAACAAATACTTATGGAAGTGTGTGTGCTACAGCCTAGACAAACTCTTATTTTGCACTGTTTTTGCCTGAAGCGCTCCTTGGTAATGACTTACCTTGAGGCTTTTTTTCTCTCTAGAGTAAGACTCCTGGAGCAAAAATGTAACTATTAGAAGATAAAACAAAGCTTTCCAACTTTGGAACTTCTAAGGCTTCTTCATTTCTCTGTATACTTGTGATGCATTCTTAAAATGCAAGGCAGAAAGGCTAAATACAAACCAGAAAAATATTCCCTATTTAATTCAAGTACTTCTAGAGGGACCAGCACAGCCTAATCTTATGAAAGTCACTAATCTCAAAATATACCTGTGTTAATGCACAGTAAAAATATCCCTTGGAAAATACAGGATGATGCTTCTTTGGGCATCATACATTTACTGTGTTGCACAAAGAAAACTTCATGTCACCTATCTGTTGCATAGTAGTATAGCTACCTCAGGTAAATGGAGGACATGGAATTTAAATTTTTAGCATAGGAAACACAAATTTTAACTCCAGACAGCTCTGTTCCCCTGTTTCCATATGACAGTGTCAAAGTAAGTTAAAGACTTGAGTTGTTTGACCTACCCTATCTTTATGGTTGATGAGGGTTCAGTTTGCCATGTGACAGACAAGCTCTGAACTTGCCTAGCTCTGGGTGTATGTAGCGTGAACCCGTATTTCAGAGACAAACATAGTGTTCTTGTTCATACATGGACTGTGTGTAGGGGAATGTCTGCTCTCAGATTTGAGATGCTCTAACAAGAAGTCTTTTCATTAAGAACTCCTAATGAGGCATTCCTTTGTATGTGCATGTGCGCATTTCAAAATGAAAGATATGTGGGTCAAAACCCTCTAGGACAGAAAGTATCGGGGAGCAAAAAACCCTCCAAAGCCTCAACAAGTGTATAAAATCTTCAACTCACACTAGTGCATACATCTATACTACATTTTTCTCTTGAATATAGTTATTCAGTAGGACCAAACAGAGCAAAATCATATTCAGTTTTTCATGTATTACAAAGAATAAGAAGAATAACTACCAGAGTTTCTAGCTCAGGACATCTTAAATCATTTAACAGGAGGTCCTAAATTTGTGTGTGACTGCCTGATGAGACACTTTGAATCATATGGAGGTCGTGTCTAGGTCCTTAACATGACACTGAGCCTTGTTAATGTCACTTAGCATCACTGTGGAGAGAGATTTATTTGGCTGTTCTGAAGACTATCTGGAGTTAAATTTAATTCAAAAAAGAATAGTGATTTTTTTTAACACTTTCTTTGCAACTTCAATTGCAGGGTCTTGCTCCTGTGAATCCCCAATACTTTGATCCTCAAGTATTAAGGAGCTCAATACTTGTATCCTTGAGTATACTCAACTTCTTTTATTACAAGTTTGTTGGTATCCACTGCTGCAAACATGAACGAATGAAAAGTGCCATTAAGGTTTTAGTACCACACTCCTGCTCGTTTAGAATCTGAATACTTTTAAGAGACAATGCTTGCTTATCTCCACCTTCAGGTTTATTTAATTATCCTGTAAATGGTCCCTTTAATGACAACACGTAATTCCAATTACATAAACATCTAGTTAAAAAACTAACAATGTGCAAGAAGACATACAACAAGGTTTCCTCAAATACAGTTGGATTTGTGTAAAAACCTTGAGGCCTGTGATTCAGAAAAATGACACAAAGAAGCAGCTGGTACATAAGGATGAAAGAAGATGGAGCTAATGCTTTTGCATATGCTTGCAAAGGCCTAGAAAAACAACCAAACCTGAGGGTGAGAAGAAGTATATGTGCCAGGTAGCATACAGCACAGCAAGCACGAAAAATGGAGGACTCTGTGTTGTCTGCTGTAGACTTGCAGCTCTTACTGCCTGTGCTCTAGCTGTGCGTTTCTCACGGCTTTGGTTTATTCTTTAAACCAAACTCCAACCCGTCCCTATACTACTGTGAAGGCTAGAGCTGTTGGGGTGATAAATTCATAGCACTGTTAGTTATCATCTAAAAAACACGACATGAACACAGTTTTCGGTTACCTATGAATGTTACAGGAAGGAAAGACCTCTAACTTATGACAAACAGTACTCACTCCAGCTCTTCATAACATGTTGGGCATTTGCATTAGAAGAGGAGCCACAGATTTTTGATTCATCACACAGTGCATGTCTTGAAGTTGTTAATGACACATTTCTGTATATATTTTAAAACATGATAGCATGAATTCTTGCCACAGCACTGGAGATCTAAATACGCTATTGTTATGTATTTATGTCCTGCTCTTTTTTGTACTTTTTTATCCACAGGGTTTGCCTGATCACATGCCTTGGGATTGGGGTTTTTGAAATGCTTCTTATCCTTCTGAGCTCTGCCAATACCTGTGTCTGCCTCCTCTTTTATTGCTGGTGCTTTCCAGGCCTGTTTATTTGTGCTGTCAAGAGAATAAAAGTTGCAGTAGATCATACAGATCTCATTAATGTCACCTCCCTCCTCCTTCACAGCTCTTAATGAGCTCACAAAATGCCTGAGGGGGTCAGAACAAAAGCCCACCTAGCTCTGCGTTCAGGCTGATTGGAGACACTATTTAGAGAGAATGTGGACTATTTCCTACATATTCCCTCCAGCATTCAGAATTACTGCATTAAGGATGGTAAATAGTGCACCTTTCAAGTTTCTTGTGGAACTGTGACCACGAAGTTTTCTGACCCTGTTCTGAACCTGCTGATGATCTCTATCTCCTCAACTTCCTGCAGCAGAGAAACTGAAAAGATAGCAAGGATATTAATTCCTTTTAAATGAGTTGCACGTTTGTTCTAGTATTGTAGGATTTGGTGAATGTTTATTATGCAAATTATCTAATGCATTTATAAACTTGTAAGCCACAATCATAGTCACTCCTCAGATGTTTTGTTTTTTTTTTTTTTCTTTTTCAGTTGAAGAATTGTCTTTTCAATGTCTCTTCATAAGGAGGAACTCTTATCTCCCTAAGCAATTCCCTATACCTTGAACTGCTCAGTCTTTGGGATGTGTAGATCAGAATCACACAGAGAACTCATTCAGTAGGAATCCACAGAGAGATTTTGTGTAGTTGTAGTGTTGTCTTCTGTCTTGTTACCCAAACCCCTCTACTGATGACACCAGACATCTTCTCTTTGGCTGTCAGCATACACTGACAATTCTGCTAAAATCTGTTCAACTGTGAGTCTGATGTCTTTTTCCTGTTTTAGCTGAACAAGATGATTTTTTTTTTCTCTAGGTGCATTTTACTTATCAAAACCTCCCAGTCTTACCCATCAAAGTTCTAGTGGACTTTTCTCCCTGTCAGCACAGTACTGTGAGCTCATTTGTAATGCAGGTTGCACTGTGCATGCATTTTCTACACATCTACCCTGTTATACCAGGGCTGTTGTTGAAGAGGATGTATTCAAGTGGTCCCAGCATCTTTAAGAAAGCTGTATTTCTGACTTTACTGCCATTAAGCCCTATCCTTCTCTTGGTATCTTTTAACTTTTCAAATCATGAAAAGGACATCTCTACCAATTCCATATTAGGTTCTTCAATAAATCCTTACCAAAGGATTTTTATCCTTGTGTTTTTCTGGCACTGTTTTAACCTTCTACAAACTTTGTGAACTTAAATTCGCCTTTATACCAGTCCTACACCTTTTTCAGATGACTATGTTTATCCTTAGTCTCAATAAGCTTACTCTTTATTGCCAACTCGACCATCCCATCAGGATTGGAAATTGTTCACTGGTCTGTAGCTTAGCTTTCCCTCTAGACTCTCCTTTTTATAGGTGATGGCTATGTTGGCAATCTGTCAGTCCTCTGACACAGAGGCAATCTGTAATGATAGCTGAAGGCACCTTGCTCAGCAGTTCCGCAGCCTCACATCTGATTTCCTTCAGAGCTCTTTGATAAATGCCATTTGGACCCAAGATCTTACCAGCACCTAGCTTATCTATTTAAAACAATTACACAGAATGTGCTGGACCATGTTGACCTAAATCTTCTGGCCTAGCTGCTGCAGAGAATTTGGCTTCTCTGTCAGTCTTTATGAGTGGATGCCCCTTCTTAAACCTTTGCTATCAACTCTCTGACTAGTTTCCTGCCTGGTCCCCTGCTTTCGGCATATTTTAAGAAGTCTGTGCTACCATGCTACCACCATGAGTAACATCCAGATGATTTTTTTAGATCTGCTATTTTACAGTTGACCTGTGTGCGGTGCTGTGTTTTCTGTTTCTTTTTGAATTGTGGCACATTTTTACCTTTGCTTCTAATGACGTATTTAACAGCCACCAGGCTGTTTGTAGGTGTCTTGCTTTTTGCCTATTGGGCATTTGTTGCTGTTTGGGGGGAGGAATGGGAGGAGGGAGGTTTATTTGCATTATTAGCTGCCTTTATTTCTAAAACACTCCAGTTTATTTCAGATTTCACTTTGACTGTCCTGTCTTGCAACATTTACCCTACTGGTTGCACAGAGTAGCTACCCCATGAATACTTCTTACATATTATGTTAGTACCCAGGCACTACTCAAGCTACTGCTTTTGATTTGGATACTATTTAATCTGCTAGCTGTTCCTGCAGGCAGTCACATGGCACTGGAATGCTTTACCTTATCAGCTGAAATACTTAGCCTCATTAGCACGTGGTCTTGAGATCTTTCACTTAGTTCCTGTTTGAAACTTGCAGTTCCTCTTCTCTCACTTTCCAGTCACTGTTGTCATCCTGATCAAAGGTCAGTAGTAGCACGGTTCTAATTCATTTTTAGAATACAACTTTCAGCCATGGAGTCTTACTGCTCTGCTTCTTGTTTTTCCTGTAAGATGACTGTGCTGCACTCTATATAATCTTTCCCATACGGCCCCACCTTGTCACCTACCTATCCAGCTGTGCCAGCCTGAAGCCATTAGCCTGATAATAGTCTTCTATTGATTTATTTATTTTCCCCCCGGGCTCTGAATGCCCGTTTTGCCAAGGCTGTTGTCCAATACCATACAATTTAATTCCTCCATCCATTTCTCAAGCTTCTAGCACTGACATAAAGCTCTTGAAACTCTGTCCTGGCTTCCTTGCACTGATGCATGCTGGTCAACTGGCATGGTGAGCAGGCTGATCTGCCTGCCCGAGTAACAGCTGAAATATCTCTGGAAAAGCTGCAACCCCCTTCACAGTCCACATCAATCAGTGACCAGGTGTTTTGAGTTTCAGTTTTCATCCAGCTTCTAGTTTAAATACTGCTCTACAACCTTCTAGTGTTTCCACTGGGTAACTAGTAGGTCTTGCTCTCTTTGTCTATAACATGTCAGCTGTCTTTCCTCTTTTTTTGTCCTGTTTCCCAGTTCTTAATGTACCAGTATTTCTGGTGAAGAAACAGGTAAAAGCATTAGATGAAATGAGTTTTGAATAGCCTAGTCAATCTTATTCTCATATTTAGAGGCATTTTTATATTATGAATGAAGAAATTCCAACTGCTGCAGACAGTGAATTGGTTCTTGGAAAAGTACCAGTTGGAAAACAACCAGTAGGGAGGAAAAGAAGCAGGACTCTGAGGTAGAGTATCATGTTATGGTTCTTGTTTCCTGAGCCACTGAAAATATACTGTATAGGTGTATACAAAGATTTATGAGTAATTCACATAATATGAGATGTGAACAGCTAAAAAAAAAGAATTTTTAAATGGCATTACTAATTCCTATACAAGCTTTTCACAAAGCTGGGAGGACACATAAAACTGGCAACTGTTGTAACTCCAGTTCCAACAGACTTATCTGTACTGCGTTACAAGCATCATTGAGGAGAATACCTTCCTCCTGCTGCTACTTCAGAAAATAAGGATGTTGTGGGTTATCAAATATTGTTGCCTCTCACCCTCCCATTTTGCCACCACAGACTCAGCTTAAAAGGATCTGAGTTCTGACTGATGTAAGCCTTCTTGCCTTCAAGATTCCACAATGAATTCTATTATGAATTGCATCCTTTGGCGTAAGAGAGAGATGAACTTGCAATATATGTATTCTACATACTGCTGACAACTCCAGGAAGACAACTCCAGGATGAAAATGTGTAGAATACAATTTTATGTTAAGGGTTCAGCATGTCAGAGGTAATCAGAGACTCTCTATAAATACTCTGTTACAAAGCAAAGTGAGGCCAAGTCGTAGTCATTAAATTATAGCTTCCCCAAGGATATTTCTCTTAATAGTAGCTAAGGAACTAATGCTGTTTTCTTCAGTTCTAAAACACATCTCAAAACAAACTTCAGGTGAAAAACCTCAGAAATACCCTTTGGATCCATGTAGTGCAGTTAATAAGGAAGACTTAAACAGAAGCCCATTATACTGAAATTTATTTAAATTCTTGAGCACACTATATTCATAACCTTTTAGCATTTCCCAGTGAGATGTTTACTATATGTTTCTATAAATTACGCATTCATTGCATAAAACTGCATTCATTTCTCTATCACCATACTATATAAATTATCACAAAAACAGATGAACCAACAAAAGATTCTTGAATACATGTAACATTGGTGGTCTGAAAATAGCAGTTATAGCTTATCTTCATGGTAAGCAGCTCTAAATGAATCCCTCTTGAATTCATTTAATTAAGAAGCTGAAAAGAAAGAAAACATGATTAAATGCTGAAAATTGCATATAAAACATAGCACCAAAATTCTTTGAAAAGAATAAACAAGGACTTCAAAACATTAATTTGAAAAGTCATTTGACATTTGTGTAATAATCTCTTAAGTTTTTATATTCCATTTAGTAATTACTAAGCAAGCATGAAAGTTATCAAATAAAATATGAGTGATTGAAACTTAAATTTGCCCATTGAAAAAAATGAAAAAGCAAAACACTCTTCAAACATCTGTTCTCTTTAATCAAAGTCTGCATCTGCTCTTACTACATTAAGTGAGAAATCGCTCCCAGGGGGTATTTCAGGTTTATTTAAAACCATCTTCTTTTACTGCTGAAGTGGTGCCAGAGTCGGGAGATTGGCAAGGCTCTGTAGGGTTGTAGACTCTTAAATTCTTAGTGTTCTAATAAGTTAAGAAGTTTTCAATGCAATGATATTGTTGTTTCTTTACACCTGGAAGGAAACTTTGTATTTCTAAAATGTAAGTATCCATTGTGTGTCACACATTTCTAAGTACTTTAGCAAGGCCCATAGATTGGGAAATGGGAACAGAGTGAGGGAGACTTGTGCATAACTACAGACTAACTGTACAAACACAAAAGCACGGAATTACTGAATCGAAGTACTGCCTCTAGCTTTGCCCAGTAGGTGCTTCAACTCCTACATATGCAGTATGCACTAGCATACATGTTGTAGTAATTTCATCAGTTTTTCAATTCATGGCATTAATTAGTCATTACAAAACATAAGTGCCATAAGCTTAAAAGACTGCATCAGTATAAAGATGTTCACTGCTGCAAAAAGCTGACAAGCTCATCAGGCAAGATATACAAACCAAGGCAAAACAGATGGCAACTGGCTGGAGGGTGAAAGGATTAATGAAAGGCAAAAGCTAGCGAGGACAACTTCATGGAGAGATGAATTGTAGGAGGCTGAGTGGAGAAGTAAGAGAATTCTGAGCACATGTGACTAAAAAAATAACCCAGGTCTAGAACAGATGTGTATAGGCCATGTATAGGAAAGGATGTGAGATGACAAGAGAGGACACCTAGTACTGAAAAAGTTTGGAGGGAAGAGTGGGAAGGGCTGAAGATTACAACAATCAGGGAGGAAGAATTGATAGGCTGAAGAGGTGTAAAAGACTCAATGATATAACAGTAAAGAAATACAAATACAGCAGGGTCATTTTGGATCAACATGCTACTACCATAGCTATTGATTCTTACTTTCTGTCCATAAGGGAACTGCATCTTTAGCAGCTAAGAGACATGATACAGAACATGAATAAGAGAAACACTAAAAATTATAAAATAAGCTAAGAAAGAAAACAAACAATTCTTAGAAAGAAAATTAATGCAAAGAAAGAAAAAGTCTAGGGCAGAAAGCTGAATCACAAGAAGTTCCATCTGAATACAAGGAAAAACTTTCTTATTTCAAGGGTGAGAGAGCAGTGGAACAGGCTGTCCAGAGAGGTTGTGAAAGCACCTTCTGTGAAAAAACCTGCCTGGAAATGATCTCCTCCAACCTGCTATAAGTGAACCTGCTTTAGAAGAGTGATCCATCTCCAGGAGTCACTTCAACCCCAACCATTCTGTGACTCAGAAAAACTACAAAAAGACAAAACACCATGAAAAATCATAGAGTAGCCACAAAGGAGGAAATGGAGGGTGGGCAGTTTCTAAAAAAAAATAATAAAAAAAAGGAGAGTAACAAATTGTACAACATCTGTTGGGATAGCTCTGTAGACAGACAAAAGAAAAGATGTCCCCTTATGCAAAGAAGGGTGAAGTAGAACAGGACAGGTGGGCTGAACTATGCCATTCCAGACATTAACTAGATGGAAATGGATAGAAATAGGTAAGATTAAATAGCAAACTGTAAGACTTAGAGGGAAGACATAAAAGCCAAAAGAGGCATTTTTAATGGTAGTAACCACAGAAGGAAGGTGCTACTGAGAGAAGATCATCCAAACTGTTTGCCACAGGAAGAAGCACACCCTTCCCACGAGATCTCTTATGGGTCCAGACACCTAAAATTCAGATCTCCCATTTTTTTAAAGGATTAGAATCCAGCACTGAAGTTGACACTTCCCATAAGGTAGAATATGGAGGTTTGTGGATTTTCATGAACTCAGCATACTGTTGGATAGTTTAGATGAACAGAGGGAGACTGTGCTGTGTTTCTTTCCATTTCAATGGGCAGCTTCTTTCTTGAGCAACATACTGTTTAACCACATTAACAGTGGTAGAGAAAATGCTAAAGGTAATGGCCTTGCTTTGACAATTGTGTATTATTGTCTTCCTGTCTTTTAAAATAATCCCAATTTCTGCAGTTTTAAGGAATGTAGCCAATTTTGCTGGGCACTGTAGACCAGAGTGAGAATCCTGGTATTTATGAGGAGTAGATTTACCAATTCATATACTTCAGGTGGATCAATTTAATTGTGCATGAAATCAACACGAAACATCTAAAAAGCTGTTAGTAGTGTGCTCAGGTTTATTAATAAACTTAATTTTATATGTCTACAAATACTATTTGTTCTACATACTAATATTTTTCCAGTATATTTCCAAGAAATAACTATTCTATTTTATTCACTTGCATTTAATTTCAATTTCAATATTATACAGGATTTCTCTACTGAAACTAATTTAATTACAACAAGGGTAGATATGTGTACAGTGAATGTGAGGATTTTTCAAGCTCTAGGGCATCTTGCAATTTGTGTGTTCCTGTTGCATTGACCATCATTTCCCAAGCAATGAATGAATACTTTATGTCTGACTTAACATTTATGGGTTTTTGATGAAAATAAGGCATCTTTTATTTATTATGCTTTCTCACAGCTTAGTTCATTTTCTCTGCTAGCCAATAAAGAATATGTATTTTCCATTCCATCAATATATAGTTCAAGAAGGCTGATTATGTTTTATGGTTTAACTAAAAAAAATTTCACATTACTCTTGTAAATAATACTGAAATACAATGGCTACGAAGGATAATGGGATAATGAAACATTCAACTGCGGGAAGGTTCTAAAAAATTCTTTCAAATGCTACTTAATGCAAGCTACTTAATGAAAAATTATGAAAACATATAATTTTCCAGTGTTCATTTCATTTAAATTGAGATTAAAACAACAAATGATAAAATGTAGGCTTGAAAGAACAATTTAAAGTGTTACGGGTAATGAAACTGTGCTAGACGTTTCAGAAAACAAAGCAGAAAAAACAATACAGGGCAGTTAATTAGTTGCAGCCAAAGCTAAAAAAAAAACTCAGTAATTTTTTTTAATATCAGTAAAGCATGGATAAGACTTTTCTCTGTGCATCCTCTTGAAACCAGTGTTACAAATATTTACATGCCTAAAATCCCCATAATACAATCCTGTGCTATTGTACTGATGTCTTCTATTCTTAGCATCGTCTCTCATTCTTTTTCACATTCTGTGTGCTTTTTCGACTGAAACTGCCTAAGGAGAGGTTTCCAGAGAGCCCTCCAAGCTCTTTCCTGACTAGCAAATTTAACTTAGAGTTCATGCTTTTGGCTTATAGTGAAGAATAGTCTCTCTGTCACTCCAATGTGTATGAGTTTACAGATTAAATTCTGTGTTGATATAATAAAATTTTATTGCTCAGTCACTGAGTACCTGATATTTAATGTGTTATTTATTCACTTTAAATACTATGGTGAGAAGTCTTCCAAAAACATTCTCTGAGATATATCAACACACTTGTCTTATCCAGAAAGAATTACAAAGGGAAAATGCTCAACAGTATAAAATAAAATTATAACATAATCTTTGAATAGTTAATTATATCAATTAAAGTGAAAGTTTTAGAAAAATGAAAATTTTCATCTAGTTCCCATAAAAAACGTGGATTAGTACAGCCATGAAAAAGCCCTGCCATATCAAAAATGGCTCTAACAGAGAGATTTGCTACATGTGAGCTCATCCATCATGCTTGTGTTCGCTCAGTGAGTAACCTTCATGCTGACCCTCACTTTGCATCACCTTTCCCATTTCAATGCTTTACTGTATTAAGGGTACTTTACCAGCATATCAATTAAACAATTTTTTGTCCAACCCTAGCCTTCAAGAAAAAAATCCTGTGAAAGAAATAATCAAATCAGAATTGAAAAATGTCTGAAGTGGAGTAAAAAAAGTCTGTCAAAATAGCCGGGCCTTCCTATATACATGGCCTCTAAAGAGCATCTTATAGGCCTGTGCTGATATCTAGCACACTTATGGACACTTCTCTGCTTGTCACAGAAATCAGCAATAACAATGCATTACCAGGGTCAAAGAAATTATAGAATTCCCAGTACTTGGGACCTTAGAAATGTATATTGCATTTCATGCACATTATTATGCACTATTGCATTCTAATGCACATTAGAAAAGGAAATAGTCTTTCTCCAGTTTTTGACTCTGGCTTTATGTTTATCCACCTGTTTTGATTTATCTTCACTACATGGAGGTCACTGCAGTAAAAAGAGGATGCACAGCAGGTTGTGTTACTGTTTCACTTTTTATGTTTCACTGTTTCACAAAGGACTGACTTGGTTGTTCAGTGCTGGAGAACAGAAACAATTTAGGACATTTGAATTTTTTTCTTTTTTAAGTAGGATAGTGATGTTGATGCTTAAGGTCATGCATATAGCATTAAAGCAATTTCAGTTTTCTTTAACTGTTGCTTTAGGCAAGCCAACATGACCTTACTTTTTTCCTGATAGATCATTAGTATGCATTGTTGTTAGTATTGTTAAAGGCAAAGCTTTACTAGCCCGAGGACAATTCATCACATAAAGACTAATAGTTTCAAGGTGAAATCCACAACCAGTGAAAGTAAAAGGACAGACATATTTCACATCTTAAGATCTATCTGCACTAGGATCAATTGATGAGGCGTGGAACTTCTTGGAGGGCCCTATGGAATTCAGACAAAAAGATTAAGGTATTTTAGCATATATGACTGAAGTTAAAATGCAGGATACAAAATTAAAAGGGGAAAGAGAAAATAACAGAGTTTATATACTTGGTCCTCCTTGGTGTTTTGCATGTTCATTAAAATTCATAAGAACTATCCACAAAAAATGAGGCTTTTCTAAGGAACACTACGGGATTGTGATGAAGATGATATGGTTGAGACCACTGAAGAGTCAAAGAATCAATAGTATGTTTATTTAAAATAACAGAAAATGGAGTCAGAGCTAGCCAAGAGACCAACAGAAACATGTAAG
Organism: Acanthornis magna; assembly: GCA_036785705.1. Lineage (NCBI taxonomy): Eukaryota > Metazoa > Chordata > Aves > Passeriformes > Acanthizidae > Acanthornis > Acanthornis magna. The sequence goes on along the minus strand of JAWUZG010000018.1, from coordinate 23,682,584 downwards.
ATTTAATACTGGAAAGGACCAGGTAAGTAAATTAGACATTTGTGCAACTAGTAAATGAAATTTGACAATAACAGAGCAAAAGGATCAGCTCTAGTGATGGTTTCCAATAATTCTGCATTGAGTGAGGATTTAAGATTGAATGATTAATTTATTCCCAAGAAAACTAGGCCAGACCAACTAAGCCCAAAAGATCTTGCTTAATTGTGTAGAAGCAGTAAAATTATAAAAAATCCCCAAGAAAACTGCATAACACTTAGCCAGCTATTAATGTTTCTGATGCATTTATGCATACACACTGTTCATTTCTTTATGAATTTATGTGATGGGCATTACTGATTTTTAAGTTGTGGTAATTTTGTAAGTTGAGTCTACTTGGCTCATTAAGACAGAATTTGGTTTATGGATCTAGTAATTCCTTCACAGTAACAACCTGATGTGCCACTACTTCATTTTATCAGGATTGCGAGGAGTCATTCTTTTCAGCGTTTTCCTGGATTTCTTTCTTTCTTAGCCAGCTTTAGCATACTAACAGGAGCATTTATTTTTGATATGCATCACCTATCAAGCTAATTTTTTTAAAATTAAACTCTTAACAGAATTCTTCCCCCCCCAGCCCAAATTCTTGCTGTCCTTTATTCTTTCTTAGCTTGGATACTAAAAGAGAAGTACAAAATCTAAATAGGCCTCCAACTTCTGCTAGACACTCCCATTAAAAGATGTCTGAGAATTTAAATACAAGATTAATTGTGGGGAGAATTAAAAACCAAAACAATCCACTCCACCCAGTATTTAAGGCAAACAGATTGGCAAAAAAAGAGGGAAAAGCCCTACACTATTTCAGTTAAGATTCCCAAAGCTTATGATACCCGATACTACAAGATATGTAGTAGACATCAGAAATTAAGTTTGTAATAACACCAATGGTATTGTGTTGGCATGCAAACTCAGAGAACATCCTAACGCTCACAATGCTGTTCAGCACCAGACATCGTAGGTTTCAGACAGCAGCCAAAAACCCCTATTGCAAACATTGCCAAAATCAATGCAAGGTCTGGCACAGACATATGTAAGCATGTTGGTAATAAGTGATATGAACATTCCTAAGATGAAAGAACTAAAACTGAAACTGTTAGGTTCTCTTTAGTAGCTGATAAATTGCATAGGAAGGAACACATCACTACCACCGCCTTTTCCATTTAGTACACTTGTGAGAAGATGGAAGGGGGCTCAGACCATTGGTTACCATTCTTTGGCAGTGTTTCTCAGGTGAGTTTTGAGCTGTAGATTAAGGTCATAATTACAGCTTCTTTAAAGTTTAGGACTTAAGCAGTTAATGGGAGGTCAGAATACCTCACGCTTAGGAAAACGGAATCCTGCCTTTCACCCCAAGTCAGTCAAGCTAGAAGGTAATCTCCAGAGAGAATGCTGAGAGGCAGGACAGACTATCCCAAATGGCAAACTACTAACTCCATACTGATGAAAGTTTGCAGTATGATGCTACTGGGCTCTTTACAGACCTCTTTCCTTAGCAGAAATTACTAAAAAGCAGGAGCAAACTTTGTGCACATTTTGCAATGGGAAGAGCTTTCTTGTCTTCAGTAAGGTGTTACTAAATGCTAATACTAATCTGAAGGAACCTAAAGTAAATTAAACAGCCTAAAGAGACCAAGCTCTGTAAAAAAGAAAATAGTTCTAAAGTCTCACAGCAAAAACTAATAGAAAAATTGCAATGTAGTAGCCGAAATGCTAGATCTAAGTTGGCTTGGCAAGCCTGAGCCCTTATTAGTGGAACAAAACACAGAATATAAAACTGGCTGTTGTACTAATCATGTGGCCTAATCAGATAAATCTACTTTTTCACTTGTCAGAAAAATTACAACTGTTTAACTGAAGGTGTAGGTATAATTTAAAAAAACTCGAATCCTTTCTCTCCTCCATGGTGTGGCTGACAAAAGAAAAGGGTACTTTCAGTGAAGTCACAGCTTAGCAGTGTACACTGCTTTGGTGTTTTTGTGCCCTGTCTTACGTACATCTTAGTTATAAAGATACAAAAATGAATATCTAATAAAACCTTGTAAACTAAAGCATGTTCTTTTGCATTTTTCAGGGGGCACTGCATATGTCACACATCTGTGCTCAAACCCTTTTAACTGGTCTGCCTTTACAGTCACGCTATAAGTAGCATTCCAGCCCTTTTTGGTTTGCTTGAATTAATCATCATTCTTCCTGCTTCTACCACCTGCCTTCAGTGGTAAAGATTAAAGATTGTTTACCTGAAAGCTGTTCTTAAACTTCTACAAAGCTATTACAATCTATAAGATGAGAATTTAATGACAGATTACCTGTAAGGGTAGCCATGGTATTTGGAGCGAAATATCGACAGCAGGAAGCTGAAGAAAAAGACCACAAGACCGAGGCCTACCAGACATATTACTGGAAAGAAAAACTTTGTTTATTAGTACAGAGAAGATTTAAAACTACAATCTCTACAAAGAATATTATTTATGCCAATCATTTAGAGAGAATTTTGACACAGTTAAACACAAAATGTTACTGCCTTGACTACTGATGCCCACTATCTTCTGACAGGATTTCAAACAGATAGGGAAATAATATTTATGGTTATTAAGTAAAAATAACCTGTCAGGGTAAATGCATTTTCAAGAAAAAAAGAGCAGAAATTTGAAAGTCAAATGTGTGTGGATGCAAACACCTTACTGCTGATAATGGATTAATAACCCATTAAATTATATATCAAATAATGTCAGTTCAGGTATTTGCTTATTCTTTTTGGAAAAAAAAATACATTTAGAAAAATATCCCTTGACTAATGGAATCATGTTCTCTCTAGTCAACCATCTATGCCCAAAGTAACAGTAAAGGCAGCTTAGTAACTACTTCATCTAGTTATAAATGGCTAAAAATTTCACTGTTCTAAGTTCCAAGGTTGGCAGCCAAATCACTTTTTACTCTTAGTTCAACAGTAATATGAATCTTCAGGTTCTGAAGCTCAATAATAACGATGCAGACCTTCTGATAGCATCCAGCTGAATGTGCTTTGAGTCTTTTCAGACAAAGAATGAAATAACAAAGTAAATGCTTAAATTAACAAAATTTGGAACATCTGTTGGCACCCTGTGGAGTAATAGCATACCACCTTCTTGATCATGATAGCTCATTCTATTGCATATAAATAAATTTTAGAAAGGGGGGACATTTTACAAACCGATGCATATAACTGAGATGCAGCTCATCTACATTAGATAATGCTTTGGTTCTAGTGAGTTATTTTAACTTTAAAAACTCCTCTTATATGATTCTTACTTTAGCCAACCCTTTGCTATTTAATTGCAATATTCATGCTTCAAAAGTGTGCTGCCTTTGAGTGAAGGATGAGCAAACACGAGGCCAAGGAAACTGACAATGATGCATTTTTTCATTAAAACTGACCATGTGGAAAGTGACACATGTCAACTGGAATATAAAATTTCTACAGTTGTTTTGAGAAAACTAGCCATGTACAAACCCAATAAACACACTTCATTATAAAGAAATCACCACTCACAAATATGATTTCAAAGCACGGATGAATAAATTGGAAGCATGAACAGTGCAAGGCAGATACAAAGAAAGCTTTCAGGATATGGCCACAAAGAGCAGTCTGAATTTTTACTGCAGTCCACTGATATTTCACTGTGTCCATGTTCACATGCCCGGATCTAAGACCATATTCCAATTAAACTTATGCCACTGTATCCTTTGACATCAGTGTTAAAGCTAGCTACTGTAGAAGATATTCAGAATTAAGTGATACATCTACAACTTGCTGAAGGAGACCCTGAAATCACTATCGATTACAGAGACCTCTAGCCATTCAACCATCTATTATGAAGAGTCCTAGAACACTTCTAAAGAAAATAGCTGGCCAGCCCTATCTGCAATACTGTGTATTACAGAAAAGCTAACTAACTGATCTTGAAAGAAAAAGGAGGCAGTGTAGGAGATCTGGTAGCTTCCAAAGACTTCCAATGGCTTATATGAGAAAAATAAGTCAGGGGATATAAAAGGTGCAAAGGCAGATGGGCATATTTGTTTCAATCTATGTCATACTCAGTAAAACCTTGTTTGACATAACAGTGAGAAAGTGGATAAAATACTTTCATATTGTGTGTTTTTGAGATTCATTGACAAAAAACTTGCAAATATTCTGAGTAACAACAAAATTCAGAAAAACATCAAAATTGCACTTCAGGCTAAAAATCTTTAGACATTACAGATTAGGATATGTTCTGTACTACACCTACTGCGGGGTTTCCACCTTCCTCTGTAGATATGATACTGGCAAGAGTAGAAAAATAAAAGAATTTCCACACTCTTTTGGATGTTGTTATATTAAACGCCTAAATTAATTTTGAAAAAAATATTTTGAAACTCTTGTTGTTTAAATTATTGACATCTGATATCATTCAAGAGCCAAGAACATTTATGCAGTGTATTAAAGATCCGGTGTCAAGCTGTACCTTGGCTGAGAATGCTTAAAATATTTTTTTACTGTTATTACTTCATGTGAACACAATTTTATCAACAGAATTTTTATGCCCTCCTCTTTTCCACCCCACTAAAGGAAAACATTTGTTTAAGGTAGAGACCTGAAAACTTAATCAGATATTAACTTGCAATTTTGCAGTGTCTTTTAATTGTGTAAACATTGCATTAACTATTTAGTACAACTTACTTCTCCTTTTTCCAACATCCCCTTTGGAGGTAGCAGCTTCATTCAGGAGTACCATTCCCATGGTGATAGCAGCATCTGTATTGCCATTGTCAAGGAAAGCAGCAGATGTGTGGACACCTCAGAAAGCCACAAAGGTACATCTATGAACTAAAGCTTTCAAGTTCATAAAATGAAGATATTTACATCAAAAAACTGCATATCACAATCTGTACTGTACCAATGCACTCAACTGTGGCAAAAATGTGTAGGATTTTTCTTTGTGCATTCTTGATTTAAAACAATGAAAGAAGGTTCAAGAAGCTTTGAAGGACAAGTCATCAAGCAGGACACACAAATTCTGGACAGTTATGGAAATTGTCATTCCCCAATATTTTACAATATTCTGAATATTGGTAGAAAAGGATTTTTAAAAAATGAAAACTGTAAGATCCAGAAATCATTCACTGCAGCTGCACACAATTCATTGGTTATTTGACACAAACTAAAGCAGTTGGACTGCTTTATCTTCCTCTGCATTTAGATAAGACATTAACTCCCACTTTAGTGTCATATTGCTTAATAGTTTAGCAAAGTAACATCTCAGAGGCAAAGCGTTCAGTCACTTTCAGTGTTTTGTTGTCTCATTATAACTGTTACAAATGTGAACAAGTACATAACGATAAAACAATTTCACTAATCTAGCAAGCTCTTAAGCCATTCGCTTAATTGTTCATTTGAAACTGTATAAACAAAAAGGAACAGTTACTACTGTGCATAACATCTGTTCGAAGTAGAGGCAAGCCTGAATGCCAGCCTGAAGCAGGTGTGAATCATGAGAGCTACACGACACAATATCAGGAAACACAAACTTCAACACGCTTTACACATTCTCAAATAAGGTTGGAGTTTTCAACATTACTCACCCCAGGGCATGATGGGGTATCTTCCAGAATAAGATGTTACTATTTATGCACACAAATAATTCACAGAAGATACTTAAATATGCTAAATCCATAAATAATATCTGCACATTGTAACATTACACTTGCAATAATTGTAATATATTAGTATTTTTCATTTTAAGAATGTTCAAAATTAGACCAAAATGCTCAAAGACATGAAATTTCCATTAATTAATTAAGCTGAGCTTGAGCAAAAGGATTTAGAACTGTCAATGCTAACACAATCACACTTCATCAGAGATGAGCACTCTTATTCAGGTTTGACTTCCAAATTTTATATACATGGAATGAGAAAAGTCAAAAGAACATTAAGATTTAAAAAGCAAACATCAGTGGTGAAAGATGGCAGAAGCAAATAGTCAACATGAAGGAAATATAATTTTTAACACTACCTCTTTAAAAAAAGTAAAAATTTTGTGAAAAAAATTAGTCTTGGAATCCATGCCACAAAAATTGCTGTCTAAAAATTTTACTTCTTAAGATTCAGATTCTTGAGCATATGAGACTGGAAATGTCCTGTTCAGCTGCTATGCTTCAGGTAGGGAAAAAGAACTATGCAGAATGCCATGAGAATCAACCAAATCTTTATTTTCCAATGTGACAAAAGCATAAAGACAAATTAATTGAGGCAGTTGACACAAGAAGGCTGAGAAAAAAATTTCCACACGTATTTCTACCCTGTTAAAGAAAAGCCCCTAAGGTAACATTATTTACTAACTTTATTTTACCAATTCCTCATTTAGATTTATAGTAGCATTTTTGTCCTAAGTTTAATAGTCCTGGGAAATAAAAAAACAACAAAACTACTAAAATGTGAAGGTAACTCACCAGACTCCCTTGGGGAAGTGCTACTTTTTGCAAGGGTTTTGAAATTACTTGTAAATGGATTTTTTTTCTTGCTTATCTCATGCAGTATCAATACATAATGTGGTCCTTTGCCATTTCTCTTACCTGGCTGCTTCTGAGAAGAAGCACTAAAAAGCCATTTGGCAGACATCCCTTCTGTAACTTAGCTGTTATTTTCTTACCAGACCATGAGTTTAATTCACTTTTCTTACCATCAGGAATAACAGTCTCACAAAAGTAACTTGTTTGCCCTGCAACTGAGAATTACAGATCTGTAAGCACACGAATTGTGCTGGTTTCTTTTTCCTCTCTCTTTTGGAGCTTCACATCATTACCCCTAAAGCTTCCCTCACATTGTCACTATTTTTGCTTCAGTTGCTGCTTTCTAACTTTAGTCATCACTGTTGAGCTTTCAGCCTCATTGGCTGCCTTTTACCTTCAATATCAGCTTCATAGCCACACTGAGCATGGGTCTTGCCTCAGCTCTCTTATGCTGAAGTAAAAATTCAACCTAAGTTGTCATTTCGATAAAATAATTAGCTTTTTACCAGAGAATATATAGCTTGCTACTGTTTTTCATTCATTTCTAACATCCTGTGTTACACCTATTTTGATATTCTACAATATAAAGCAACGGTCCCAGCTCTGAAAATAATATTTTACAGTATTGCAATTCTCTAACAGTGCAGAATGTAAAATTTTAGCAAGTGGTTACTTGAACAGTTTTTCATCTGCAAAAAATGATGCACCAAAAGATATACTTATTTTCCAATTCCTCTTTATCTGCCTCACTGTGCATTACAAAACTATTTTGAAAAGATGAGGGAATGTGGTGCTCAGATAAGCCATGGCAAGTAAATGTTATAAATTTGGATGTTCATGTTTTCTGATAAATTTATTCCTCTATTGATTTTTTTTTCTGTGTAAATCCTGCTATATATCTTCTTAAATTATTACACTTTTACATAAGAAACTTCTGCCTTTCCTCTTCCCAGCTGATACGTGATTTTCATAAAAATTAAAAACATTATTATTTAAATAGGGCTTTTGAAAAGGTTCTGAATTTTGATACAGGAAGAACAATAGTTTTAAAGTAGGATGAAAAAGATAGTGATCATCACAATTTATAAGCTTATACAAAAAATTATCAGTAGTAACAGAATAATATTCAGGCCCGGAAAAAATCAAGATGACTTATGAGAAGTATGAAAAAAACCAGACCACTAAATCCAAAACAAAACAAAAAATATTGGATCAATAAAATCCAAAATTATAGATATCCTACAAAATGAAATTAATTGCTAGTAAATTTGGGATACTTTTTATTAGCATACTTTGATAGAAAATTTAATCACAGAATGCCCAAAAGGAAGAAAACCTGATCATTCCAAAATTTATTAATGCAATACATAATTTATATCTTTACATCACAAATTTAGTCCTTATTAGTAGTAAGCCAGGAATGAAAGAAAGAGAAAGCAGCTTGTCTAGCACTTGGTTACCTTTGTGAAAAATGTTAGGTGGTCTCATTCATATTCAGTCGTATTTCTGCCAAGGGTACAAAATCTGGCCTTAGCATTACAAACACATAAAGAACCAACTACCTTTTTAACTGCAGATCACGCAGTTGCTTAATAACACATGAGCAAGAAAAACTAGAGAACAAAATATTCACCCACTTGAGCCTGTGCTCAGTTTACTGTTACCTAAAATGGGGATAGATTATAATGCAAACTTTAAAAATTGCTGGTTCAATTTATCAGACACAGAACAAAGAAAAGCACATACTTTTTTGTCAAGGAGCAATACAATCAACAGAAAGATTTATGGTGCTTTCTTCTCTCTCTCTCTTCTTTTTTTTTTCTTTTTTTGTTTGTTTGGTTTGGTTTTTTTGCTGGGGAGTGATGATTAGAACATGAGAAATTCTTGGCAGGACCCTTACAAGAAAGCATATTATGCTGATAGAGATATTAATCTCATCTTTTTCCTACTAAAACTTCTACTTTTAAGATGCCAACTACTGCATGTTCGATCTCAATGAAGAAGGATGATTCCTAACTCAGAAGTAGAAAAAGTGGAGATCAGGCTGAAAATTATTTATTTGAATATGAATTTATGGATGAATTTTATATAATCAAGATGTATTTAAGTATTTTTTGATATGAAAACCAGTTCTAATGATACTAACAACAATCCTGAACATTCTCTCTGCTTAAAACCTGGCTTCAGCTACAATGAATGGTTTTTCAAGAATTTTAGGAAGTATTATATGAGTCTTGGCACCAGAGCTACCCCTCAGCTCCTTGAAATATGTACCTCACAACAGCGAAATAGCTTGAAGTTTGCATTTCAACCATTGTAAAGCCATACCACTTTCCTTTATACCACTTTCCTTTCTGATTCTTTTTCATAATTTTAACAAAGCATAGATTTGATACTAATACAGAATTTCCTATAGTGAAAAAGTTTATTATTAATTTGATTAGTTTCAGCTTCAATTTATGAGCCTTTCTAATCCACAGATAATCTGATGGAACCGTTGCTCTTGTGGTACTCAGACACTCGAGAATGGAAAGGCCATATAAAAGCTTCAGAAGAAGAAAAAAGACTCTGGAATCTGTTTTGATTAAGCTGCAAAAAAGGAGCATAGAGATACCTGATTAATTTTGTGTTAAATCACTAATCAGACATTCAGGGGGGTTCAGCCTGATTTACATCCTAATTATTCACATTTAGGATAAGCTAAAACTAACTCTGGGGAGATGATTTTTACATTTATTATTTATGACTTTTTTGGTTGTATAAATTACATCTGATGAAATTTCAGGGTTACTTCTGTCCATGTTGCAAATGTGGTTTGCCCCTAAATATCTTTTTCTAACTTATATTTTGTAATCAGTTTCTCTAAATTTTCTTGTCTAGTGATTTTCAAATCACAGAAGTATAAACACCTCCAGAACAGGTAGATGTGTAACAGTACTTTACTTTCATTAATGTTAAGCATACCAGAAAAACAAATAAATGAGGGAATTTCTTAATAGTTTAATTTCTTAACTTTTAAACACAGATAAATATCCTAAAACAAACTCCATTTGAGGTATTCATATTTATGAGGCGACATAATTTTCTCTCACTATTCTAACACTGTATTGCAAACATCTACCTTTGTTTCAAGCACTTTATTTCAAACACTAGACCTAGTATGTTGTCTCATCTGTTTGTTAGCACACATTTGATACTTGCATGCAGACACATAATCTCTCTTCCTTTCCCTAAACACTTATAAATATTTTTAAGAATATCACACATCTTTTTCTACAGTGTAAATCATCATCAATATGAGTCTAGGCTGGCTTTTTATTCTCCATCATTGCTAAGGATCTATGAAATATAATTTTATTCTTAGCCGAATGGACTTGAGGACTATTCCAAAAGGTAAAACATTTAACTTTGGGCTGGATTTCTGCATCTTTTAGCCATTCAAGAAAATCTGCTTCTTAATAATTAAAATATCCATTAGAATAATTAACTGAAGCCTAAAGAAACCCTTAAAAATGTCTTCAGCCTGTGGTCAGTGAATGCCTGTTGTTGTGTGGACTAGTAGTCAGCTATTTGCAACAGGCAAATAAAAATAGGCCGATTGCCAAAGCAGCTGACAGCTAAATTAGCTTTGCAGGGGTCTGTACTTCGATTGGAAAATTTTAGTCAGAAGCTGAAAATGGTTGAAAATCACTGAACTACAGAGTTGGTAAGTTCATGCAGAGGATACACACTATATGTGAAGGTAGTTCACCAATTCCAGTGTCCTGTAATTAGCTGATCAAAGACTGTGAATTATGTTTTACGTTGTGTTAACAAATGGCCAACTGTAAATTTAAGGTCTCTGCATATCTCTCTCGCATTTAACAGTCTTTAATGTCTTTCCTAAAGTGTCATATTATGAGTTATTTTAAGGTCAAGCAGTAGAGACTTAGGTGACAAAAACTGTCTTGATTTTTCTAGCTATTATCTCCTGATGCTTCATTACATTTAGAAGGAATCAGAGAGCTTCCAGAGGAATCAGAAAAGGTTACAAGGTTAACAGGCAGGTGGATAACGCATGTAAATAATAGAAAATTTGCAGTATGTTCTGGTGTTTTGGATGTTGATTTCCAAAGTTAATTAGGAAGCATGCTTAAATATGCTATAATGTTGTGCTTTTAGTCCTACCTTTATCCACTGTGGCCTTTTTTTCCCCTTATCCTTAAAATCAAGAATACAATAACTCTGCCTCCCTGCTTTAGTTACTAACCTCATTCAATTTACCATAATCTCTGGGGAACACACAACTAGATGCACAACTGACAGAATCTTACTACCGAGAGTTCTACTGACTTTTGACTCAAAATTTCAGATCCTTACGCTCAGCAATTCTGCATGACCCCTACTGACATATAGAAAGTCATCACTTTACATTCATCCTATGGTAAAGTTTCTTCATACCACAAAGGCACTTAATACACTTAATTTAAATTCACTCTGTAGGACAGGAAATCCCTTTCATAATAAGTGTAATTTTAATGCTACCAAAAAGATTTGTCTTTCTCCTTCTCAATCAATATCTCATATCCACCTACACAGCTGTCCCATTAAACTTTGCCTTGGGAATTCAAATTAACAAACTGAAAAGACATTTCCATTTTTACTTAGGTGGATGTATTTAATCAGCATCAGTGCTAACTAAGTTTAACAGTAATAACGAGAAAATTTATCAAGTTAATCATAACTGCTAATTCCTGTAATAATGGTCTAGATTTATCTCCTGTACAATAAATAATTTGCTTAATAACTGAAACTCCTTTGGTAATGAAAATATTTACTTTTAAATTTATTCCTTAAAGTATGGATCCACTGTTACTACAACAGGGAAAAAAACTGTGACATATTACATTCAAAGCAGTTTTATTTCTCCAGGGAATGACATAAAAACTTGATGAAAATTTATTAGAAATACTGGCTAGTGTCTACAAAAATGAGGAATAAAAGAATTTAAGAAATCTTTCAAATTCAACACAGCCTATGCAACATTACTATTCTTTATCTTTCTTGCTGTATCTTGACATCCAGAGCAATATTTACAGCTGAACACTGCACACTTCATTGTCTTTCAGGCTATAACAGTCATATACACTATCTGTATTCAACTGTAGTTAATTACAACAGTAATACTGATTGTGCAGTTTACTGCACATCATTTCTCTTAGGCAATGACAGCTCTTCATTCCAAAGTTATCTCCCTTTTGTCTTTATGTCTTCTTAATAACTCTAACAACAGTACTTCAATATCCTTGTCTTTCGTTCCTCTTCCTTGTCTCTCCAAGAATGTCAAACTGCTCTGCATTTTAAAAAATTTTATTAGTACCTGAACATTTCTGCTGACTCCTATTATCTATGACCCCATTTCTGTCAGAAGAGGACTGCAAGAATAGACACCACAAGCCTGGAACATCTTCTGCATGGGGAAAGAGTAGAATTTTTCAACTTGGAAAGGAGAAAAGAAAGCGAGAGATGGACTACTTCCCATGAGTTATATACTAAAGTCACACAGTACATTTATTGTGCAAATTATAGGCTAAAAAAACCCTAAAGGAATAACTTCTGCATATTACATGAAGTTTACACTGAAAATTCATTGCTACAGAATATTATGCCATAATTAATTCAAAAAAGGATTAAAAGAAATAAGTATTAATTGATGACTAGAAGCTATAATATTCTTTATGGTCGATGTGGCTCAAAAATCCCTGAATTGTTGATTATGGTTGCTTATTCTATTTGCACAACTCTTCTCTATGTTCTTAAAAGTTATTGCTGCATTAACACATGTGGATGCAAACTGATGATAACTTGAGAAGGTGATAAACTTCATTGCTGAATCAAAATGTGTTATGTATGTGCTAGATATGCTAGATATTAATGTGTTAGATATGTGCTCTTTTTGCATGGTAGAACTGGATATCTAGCACACAATTAGACTGCCTTACTAGGGTTGCTTCTGTGACCAAAGTTATTTCTCTGTGTAAACTATGTAATAGTCTATGTCCTTAGAGATACTCAGATTCTTCAAAAGCAAAATTTGAATTACAGACAATGCCTAGCATGTTCATAGCTCCACATAAGTTACTTGCTCTTCTATAACTTAACAAAAAGAAAAAAAATTTTCACTTTAAAAAAAAATCTATTCCATGCTCTTATTTAAATAAGTATTTAAATAAGTTTTCTCTGTGTAGTCTGCCATATTTATTCTACAGCAGTTATATTTCTATTTCCATGATGACTTTTTGATACATTTTCTACTTCATCAGAAAGTCTCCATACTGAAATAATTCAACAATACCCCCCAAAATACTATGTGCGTAAATTGAACCCAGATTATCTTGAAGCACTGATTATCAAGCTGATGTGGGCATATATATTACATAAAACTTCCTTCTCAATTGCATATGATAGAAAGGTTTTGTTGTTTCTGGGGAGGATATAAAAGTAGCCAATTTCAAAGAAAACTGAAAGCATACTGAAAAGACTGGCATATTTTAATGGATATAACCTTAAATTAATTGTATACCAAACTCTTATTCAGTATTACTTTTTCTCTGGAAATAATTATAAAAATTCTTTCTTTAAAAAAGAAAAAAATAACCTGTCAATTTATGGTGAGCAATATGCTATAATGTGGCATTAATAAAAGCAAACCTTGGCTTTTGTTTTATTCCTAGGCAATAAAGAGCTAAAACATAATGGATCTCATAATTCTACTGCATAGAGTGTTCTGTTCATTTTTTAATGAAAACTTCACTAAAGCTGTTAAACCAATTTTACAAGGTTGGAAAAAAAATCCAAAAGGAAGCCAAAATATTGTGTCAGACAAGATTGTAATACACACCAGAATGAGCCTTGAACTGTAGTTTGGAAGTTTCAGACTGGATGAAAAACCACTTCATGTCTCAAACTGCCCAGAGAGATGATGCTAATCTCCATCCTTGAAGTTACAAAAGAGTTGCACCAGACAAAACCAAGAAAGACAACATCCAGTGTTAGTGAAAATCCTTCATTAAGAGGAAGATTGCAGTATGTGACCTTTTGAAATCCCTTTCAACCAACATTTATATGATTTCCACTATTATTTCCTGAAGTTAACTCTCCAATACAAGAGAAAGGGGAACCAAATAACAAATCTGAATAAGAGTCATGTTGTCAGCATAACATAAACTGCTCCAAGCAATAGTCTGGAAGTCACAAAAGTGTGTAATATACAAGCACCATCATATCTTGGAGGTCTTTTTCAACCTTAACGATTCTATGATATCCAACCATGTCTTTTCACTGTTCTCTGCTACATGCTCATGAAGAACTGCAGCCTACAGGAAGGGCTCACATTGGAGAAGTTTGTGAAGAACTTTCTCCCATAGGAGGAAGCGAAGGGAAGAGTGTGATGAGTCCTCATCCTGAGGAAGAAAGTGAGGCAGAGGCAATTGTGATGAACGGGACACAACCTCTACTCTGCATCTCCCTGCACCACTGTGGGAGAGGAGGTAGGTAAATCAGAAGTAAAGTAAGCCCAGGAGGAAGGGAGGGGTGGGGGGAAGTTGTTTTAAAATTTGGGTTTTGCTTCTCATTACCCTTCTCTGATTTGGTTGGTAGTAACTTCAATTAATTTCCTGGTCCTTACCTTGACCCATGAGCCTTTTGTTACATTTTCTCTATCCCCGGTCCAGCTGAAGAGCGACAGAGAAGCTTTGGTGGGCCCCTACCCAGCCAGGGTTAGCCCACCCCAAATGCCAATGAAGTTGTCCCCTATTACCAGTCCTAGGGGAGTATACTGCATGTGTACATACCTGGTATGTAATCAGCAACTTTGTAGAGATTTTACTGCATTTAATTTTGCTTTATAAAATGATTTAAACTGAGTATCTGACATCTTCACAAGTCCTTCTTACCCATGTCCTAATTATGTAGCTACAGCATGGAAAAACAGATCTTTATATAGAAATCATCTAGCAGATGGGGTAGAATCACTATCTAAAACAAAATACAGAAATGCAATGGAAATTCATATTTTTTCATCTGAGGTATTAAAAATTCACTTTATAGAGAAACACAACATTGCATTTCAACATCTAGCAAGAAGTGACAAGCTTACTACTACAAAGAAGCAACCAAATGAAACATGCACATTACCGGAATAGTAATGTCCTGTTTTAAAATTCAATTCATCTTTTAAACTTTAAAGTGAATGTACTACTGTTTATCAATCTCGCATACTTTTTTTTCTAGTTCCCACATTTTCTAACATTTTCTGAATAAACAAATAATGAAGAAGCAATTAATCAATTCATAATTATTACCAACATTGAAAGAATAAAGGAATATTAATTTTCCTGAGTAACTGTTAAACTTCATTGTGAAATTTACGTGTGACCAAACACTCATCTCAACAGTACTGAGCCATGAAATGAAACCTCAGAGAATCCTTTTTGCAAGTGGCAATGAACAACATCACTGAAAGGATTCTTTCAGACAGCTGCATTAACGTAGCTAGCCAACTTCCTGGTTTAAAGACAGTATCTGCCAACAAAATGATATTGCTTTCATGCCTAAGTCAGAGAAATAGAATACATCATAAACAAAAATTCTGTTGATTTTGAATCTTCTCCGGTTTTGGGGTTTACTTTTCTCATTCTCAAGCAGTCAACAGGATTGGTTTAGATAACAGATTTGTTTAAATTGTGGCAGTTCAGAAAAAGCAAAAAACTGTGATAACATAAACCGCAGCTCTAAAAAGGAAAGCATAAAGATCATACTAGCAAGATGCAAACTCTATCGATTACACAAGAAACTTTTTATATGAAAAGTAATAGCTGTGTCTGCGTACTTTTAGAGAAATGTACCATTTAAAGCAATAATCACCAAGTTTTGACTTGGCAGTTTTCGGGTGGAAACTACACAGATGGAAACTCTAAAGCCCATCCAGACAACCTGCTTCAGTGTTTGACCACCCTTACAGTAAGAAGCATCTTCTTGTCTTCAGACTGATATTTTCAATTTTAGCCCTCTGCCTCTTGTCCTCTCAAAGAAGAGGCCTGTCTCCACTGAGAAAGCCTGTCTCCTTCCTCTTTGTTTCCTCCATTCAGGTATCTATACACATTGATGAGACCTCCCTGAGAGTCTTCTCCAAGTTGAACAGTTCCAGCTGTCTCAGCCTTTTCTCACAGGACAAGCCCCTAATCATCTTTGTGGCTCTTCGCTGGACTCGCTCAAGTAAGTCTGCAGCGTTCTGTACTGGGGGACCCAAAACTAGAAACAGCATTCCAGGTCAATTGCAAATATTACATTTACTCTGCAAAACAGGATCCTATCTTTGAAACTAAATTAACAATGGCTATTTATAGAGCATACAAGGTTTCACAGGTAGCTAAATGGATGCCAGGTAAATGAACATAATGAAAGTGGATAGCAAAAGCCAAAGTTGGAGGTAGACAGGGAAGTTAGAGGAAGGGCACATTCTAAGGCAACATAACTTCGGAGAGAGAACAAGCGAGTAGCCACGATCATAAAACTGGGAGCTGGCCATTACTGCAGACTGGGAAATATTATTTTCTTTTGCTTGTTCCCCTTAGAGAAAGGTATTTGTGATGGAACAACTGAACTTTAAAAATGGTTAATGGTGACTGGAGTTCTCACTCAATGAGTAAAGCTGATGAGAAGCAGGGTTTAAAAAACCTGGGAGCATATGAATTTTTCTTATAGATTATTACAGTTTATTAAGACTTTCACAAAAAAAAAAAAACCCTACCAAAAAACCCAAACAAAAAAAAAAACAAAACAAACAAACCCAAAACAACAACCCCCCACAAAAAAACCCCCAAAAAACCCAAACAAACAAAAAAAACCTCAAAAAACCACCAAAACCAAAAGCAAACCAGAAAACCCCAACTTAACTTTCCCTGTCTCACTAAGAATGAAAGAGTAAAAGTAGGTCTCAAGAGTCTTTCTGTGAGGAGATGATGTCAGAATAAATCTGATTTAGTTTTTTGTTTCAAGAAGTAGTAGTAAACTGTTTAGTTTAGGTGCGGGAAAAAATCCAAGGACTATTGGAGGACAATAATCTTCATGGACAGTTGGTAAATTTCTGAATGCTTTTCTTGTAAGTAAGATTAAATAAAATTATTTTTTTCACCGAATTTTTAGTTATTATAACAAAGAGTAACAAAGGAAGAAAATTAGTTTCTGCTACTTGGAAAGGTAACACTGAAAAGAAAAGAAAATTAAGATTAGTAACCAGGCATAAGACTAACAGAGGAGATAACAAGGTGCACATCAGTGAAAAGCAATGCCACTGTTACTTGGCAGTAAATAGCAACAATGAATATTTATTTCAACATATAATAAGTAAGTCAAAATACAATACCTGCTTAAATGTTCACTGATATTCACTGCCAGAGCAATTTTATTTAACAGCACACTGTGCCTCAGCTTGGTTTTTTAATATTCATCACCAGTTTGAAGGATACTCAGCAGAAGAATAATATGTGATTCTGCCACAAACTGAGCCTGACTGCTTCCATGTATGTAACTCTGTAAAATAAAAATGAAAAACATTCCTCTTTAAAACTAAGAAATCCATTGAAAATGGCTCAACTGGATATGTGAGAATAAAACCTGTTTTGAAGAAAAATGCAGGCAGCAACACTAGAAATTAACAACACAGCTTATGTATGTATTTTTAGTAAAACGGAATGTTAAAAATAGTATATTTAGGCAAAGCACATATATACAGTAAATGTAATGTTTCAAACACGAAAGCATTATGCTGGACTCTTTTTCACACTGCTGCTACTGTGAATAAAGAACATGCATTTATTTTCTCAGTTGATACAATTTTTCAGAAGGGAGGTGATGAAATCAAAGGCATGCCTCAGCACGGCTTTTGCAAAAGTGAAAACTGAAGCCTGCCTTTAAAAAATCAGTCTACTTTAGTCTTTTTCAGATTGAGTGAAGTTTCTTCATACAAAGCCTATTCTGTCTTTCTCCAATAAGGTCCAAATGTGTCTACCAAAGTTCCGAATTCATAAACCAACTTATTTATATGGAAATATTGTAAAATAAATGTTAATACTAAAACAAAGTCTAATACAGTTTACTACCCTCCATCCCAAATAATTACTGTTAATGGACTCCCTTTGTATGTTTATTTTAAGAACGTAGTGTATTAGTGAAAAGCTGTTAGTGTTTATTGTTAACTAGCAATGATAGCAATAAAGGAAACAAAAATCTGAAGGACTGTCAACATGCACAAATGAGGGCGATTCTCTGTCTTCCTCTACTATATCAATTACAAACACTGAGTACACTTTGTCATAGCATGCTATGTGAAATTAAATATATCCATGTTCTGAAAGTATTATTTATACATATGTTCTTTTTAGTCACAGATAAAATTTTCACCCCAACTAAATAGAAAGAAAAATGCTCACTAGTAAGGTAAAGAAACAGAAAATTTTTTGCCCTCATTTTGGCTGAAGGGTTTTGTTAGTTTATTTTTTTAACTCATACATGTTGCTATAATTCAGTTTATTCTGAATAATTCTGGCTGAACAGCATCCTTGTCATGATTCAGACCAACTCAAATTTTAAATAATTGGATGCTTCAGCATACAAAAAAATGCCTTCACCCACACTAGTTAAACTCTGTTTGACGCAGTGTCAGATCATGTAATTTATATTTACTCAGTAGATTGTTATCTATTGCTTTCAAAATTCAATCATATTATGCTCATTCAAATAAGCAATTCAAGCCTAAACCAGGCAAGACCTTCATGTAGCTAAAATTTCCATTTCTCAGAGATATCTTTTTTCTTTAACAAGATAAAAATCACTGATCTCATAAGAATATCTCATTGCAGTGAGATATGATAGTAAGCCAAACCGTATTTCTTTATTTTTTTGGCATGACTTCTTATAAATTTCATTAAGGCTGCATACACATGCATACATATACATAACAGAAAGGAAGGAAATAAGAATATTTCACATTAATAAAAATTAATGGCAAAGTTAAAATGTTTGATAGATTGTCTACTCTGATTCAGTTGGGACCACTGTCCTGTGAATAGTGACCTTCTGCCATTATTTCTCATGCAGCTAAAGCAATACATATACACATGTAGGGATACATAAACACTTGCAGAATCTGGATTCAAGAGTACCTAACAAACATCTATTTCTTCTAATGATCACAGCACAAAGTTATAGTCTAAAGCTTACAATCATTATGTTATATATAGTGTATTTGTCATTACAATGTGAACTGAAATAAAAAAGGAGCCTTTCATCAGGAAACCGTAACACAGTCTAGAAGCACTATTTAGTTATTATAATCACTGCCACTTGTTTACACACATGCTAAATTGTATGAAAATGCACACTGGGAACTAAAGAAATACACTCTTTTGAAGAGACAATAGTATTATCACTAACTAATAAAACTGTTACCTGACTCCTCCAATTATAAATGGTTTCTGTATCTGCAAAACATTTATATGAGAGATGCCATTTTTATTCATATGCTGCATATTTTTAACAAAGTAAATTACATTTCCTCTTATGGTAGCAATTTAATTCACCATAACACCATTGGAGGAACAAAATCCAATGTTTGTACATAAACACATATGCAGGCAGACACTGTACAGAGAAATTATTCCCTTCCTCAAAATAGTTTGCTGACATTACATTGTTTAGTTTTTCTCCTAATAGGAAAAAAGAGAGTCACTTCCAAAAATTATATGCTGCTGCTTCTAATGATGAAAACCTGTCCCATGCTGGGGAGGAATCACATTTTAAATGTTAGTCTTCATTGCCCAGCATAGTAACTTTATTTAAAAATATCACTCTAGCTTGTGTGACTTCTGGTTTCACTTGGGAGTAAAAAATAACTACAAAGAATTTTGTTAATGAAATAGGACTGTTTCATAACCATGTAGCTATCAAACCTGTACAGTAATGATGTATTTAAAAATGCCAGCAAATATGCTCTCAATTCTGAAAATTTCAAGCATGATTTTTCAGTAGCTATTCACACGTGAAAAATTGACTAAAAAACTATCTTAATCTAAGGATGACCAGATTTTTTAGAAAACCCAATTTGCAATGCTGTCCATGTAGACTATTTACAATGTAGAGCTGAAATACCACAAAGAAAAGACTAAAAGTTTAAAAAAAAAAACTAATTAGATGGTTACTGCTTTTAAAATCATATTCTGATTTGAAGAAGAAGAAGAAGAAGAATCAGAAGAAATTCTGATACAAAAAACTTTGTGGCAAGTTTTTAATTGTTACTGAAGTGGTGTAGTGATTTAATGTAATGCACTGGCAGGGTTGGTATCACAACAATATAAGCATTGTTATATTGCTTACCTGTGCCAGTGTCTCACCGCCCTCATGATAAAAAATTTCTTCCTTATACCTTGTCTAAATCTACGTTCTTTTAGTTTAAAACTATTACCCTTTGTCCAATTGCAACAGGTCTAAAACATCTGTTCCCATCTTTCTTATAAGATCCCTTTAAGTATTGAAAGTCTGCAATAAGGTCTCCCTAGGGCCTTCTCTTCTAATTCATTGCTAATCACTACAATAAAATCCTAATAACAACAAAGAATTTAGAGCAGAATATCTTTCCCTGCCTGTTGGCTAAATTAACAGAGCAATTAGTTTTATTACATGATACAAAATATGCATATTTATATCAGAATTTGACCAGTGTCTCAAAAGATAAAAGTCCTTAAGAAACAAAATCATGAAAATGAAGATATAATCATTATCACTATTAATTAGGTGAAAGAAAAGAGTCATAGCTGCCATCTGATTCTCAGTATAAAGAAAAAAATCCATGAACTAGATACAGTGTATTTGCAAACATGATACTTGAACAAACCAACTAAAAAACCTGAAACAAAAAAAACCTGACAAAAAAACTAGAATATGAATTTCTGGCTAAATGTCTCATAGGGATTCATGTTATAACTGTATATCTTTAAATGTGAGTTGCTTACAAGGAAGTGGATGTTCTTTGATTTAGTTCTGGAAATGTTATAATAAAAAGCTAGTAGGAGACAGTTGTTGTCTTCCCAGAGAGGGGACAGAAAGAGATAAAAGCCAAAGGAGTAGCCAGCTTTAGCGCAAAAGCCAAATTTCATCTTTGTTTGAGAGGGCAAGAGACCTCAGGTCAACAGAGGGAGTTGAACTAATTGAAAGCACTAGTTGAAAGCCACTCCACTGAAGTATTAAATAAGGCAAAATGTTTACTGTACAGCATTGCCTTAAAAAAAAAAAAAAAAGGGAAAAGGAAAAAATTATAATTCTAACTACCAGCTCCTTTGTTCTATTGCAAATGTTCTTAGGTAGATTATTCTTTAAAGTTATCTAGCAACAGATCTGTGTGTGATCAATAGGGTACTCAAATTGCTTCCCCAAGACATTGCTCTCCAAGTACTCAAAACAGCAGCATGGCACATCTCCTCTATAGCTACGGGTCAATTGGAGCAATGCTGGGTAAGTACAGAAAGCAACAGACTGTTCCAGGGATGAAGCATAACTAAAATAATTTGCATTTGATAACATATTGTGAATCACCTGAACTTATGACAGTAACTCTTCCCATTTCTTAAGAAGAATGGATCTTAACCACTTCACAAAGGCTTTACAGGGTGTGTTTCTTCCTCAATGAACCTTCAGACCTACTTTCTCAACAGACAAAAATTAGAGTAGAAGTTTTCAGAACACAGAACAGTATTTAATGTAAAAAAATATGGCAAACAGCTTTTCTTGGAGAATGGTGAGAACTGTATGGCATTCATCTTTGTGTCTTTCCCTACAGGCATGTGACAACACCGTGAGGCCATTTGAAGCAAAGATCATATGTGTATCAATACATATTTATGCAAAGGTACTCCCCACACACCAGTTTTGTATACTGCAATGGCCACTGACTCATCAGGTTTTGAAATTCATGGCCATCTGTGGCTCATACTTACCTAAAATAGAATATGTTTAAAGAAACTTTTTTTAAAGGACTATTGAAGAATTAGCTATTTATCAATTCTCAAGCTCAAGAAAGGATCTGGTCACACGTGAGGTTTCTTTATTATCATATTACTTCTTTCCGTCTATAAGAAGATTGCTGAATGACCCACATGCAAGGCACATACTCTCAAGAAATTTTATTGAAGCTACAAACCATTAAGACACTGAGAAGTAAGATTTCTGGCTTTGCTATATTTTCTGCTTTTTGACACTGAATCCACTTAATATTTGGAAACTCTGTGAAGTCTATACGGCTGCAAATGCTTTAGGCAAATGCTTTAAATAAATTCATGAATAAACTCATTTTCTCTTTCATTTTAAAGGCAGCAAGAGGGAGGACTGTAAGATGCAGAGATAAAGTGTGTCAGAAGAGAGGCAACCATAGCTTGAGCAGAAAACTGTACAGCCACACAATTAACACTGCCACACAACAGACAACGGCAAATGTCATACTGATAGGACTAATAGGGGAACCAAAGTCTGAGTAACTCACACTTTGAACAATCAGTACTTTTCCAACTCCAACATTTGCCTGTCTCAGGTCTTATTTCACAGAAGCTGTTTGAATTTTGAACTGGAATAATCATATCCCTAAATCAGGCCATTTTCTTTGGCAGTGACAAACAATTGTTCAATGCATGCATATTTTTACTAAACTGTGTTAAATGTTTACCTACTATTCATAAACTCATTAAATATTTAGTGTTATTGAACTGCAGATTGTACACACATACATATATATATAATCCCACACCAGGATAGTCAAGGATAACAGCAATGTAATATCCTTTTAAATTTCCCTAAATGCAGCATATGCTTGTGATTTCCCTTCAAGAGTTACAGTTGTCATGGTTCAGCAATATACTTAAGTATAATCTGTGCTCTTTTCTTTCTTTCTGTTAATGCTATGAAAATAAACCAGAAACAAGTAAGAGGAAGTAAGGCCTCTGCGAGTCATGCAATAATTCTTAAGGCAAGAAGCTTTTGTGTAGTACCCAAAATTAAAACATGATTTCAGGTGCTTCAGCAATCTTTCTCAGAACAAACATCATGATGTTTATTTTCCATTAGCATGTACAGGAAGGATGCTAGGGTGACGGGAGCTGATTAAACTGAGTTGGGTTTTAGTAATAGCCTAAAATACAAAGCTACTTCACAAAGTGTAATCATTTTGGATAACTGAGAAATAGCTCATCCTGAGTTTACGAGATATGACACACATCTAATTAAAAAGTGTATTGAAAACTGATCAAAAGCAGACAATTATTATTCTTGAAAATGAATTTGGATTGTATGTTGAAGAAATCCCTAGATGGAGACTGTGCCCTGAAGGAGACAACAGGCCAAGTTCAAGCTAATATATGTAGAAAGAAATGAAGCAACACAGTAGTTAACTGCCCCAAAGCGAGAGTGATAAATTCCACACCATTAGGATAAGTGCTATTAAGTCTTCTTTTAGTACATTAACATTCAGGGTGAAATTCATCAGAGAAAGGAACATTACAGAAGGCCATGGAGTACTTAATTATGATTGAGCCTTCAGAATGGCATTTTAATTAAAGACCACCAATTTTGCCAAGAACATGCATTAGATATAAGCAGTTGTTATTTTCTCTTAATTCAGAGGGGAAAAGGAACCGTACAACATTCTCTATCAATTCAGATTTTACATGTTTTCCAAGCCCAGGAATAGCAGGACTTTCATCAGTCTTTAAATGTTTAAAAGCCAAAAGCTCTAAAACATTCTCTCACAATACCATTTAAACACTATCATTTTAAGTATGAATGCAGAAAAAGGTTAAACATTTTATGGAGGACAAATGATTCATTCAGTAAAGCAAACACTTTGAAATCAAACATCAAGGTATATTAATAAATGTTTTATAATGTGATTTCATTATCATAACTGCATTTTTCCAGACAGATTTCCTTCTATGCGAACTATGTAATACTTCAAAATCAGTTTAAACTAACCAGCAAAATTAAGAATAAAACCTTACACAGCTCAAAACCACAAGTTTTCTGACTCTGTTATTGCAGCTACCTATTTAAATATTACGCTTTTTAAAAGCAGCACAGTTTCACACAGCTTCACCTGAAGCATGATCTCCAAATATGCTTCTTTAATTCCTACATAGTAGTATCTGTTTAGTTCATACAAGCAAATCAGAGTTTTAACTTACTTATGAACCCAATAGCGGACTTCCTACAAAGTTATTAAACTAGTCAGGTCTGTGAAAATGAAAATAGAAGCCTAATCTAATTCCCTGCTTTCTTTCCATCACAGAAGATACTATTATCTGCTGGGGATAGCACATGTTCAGGGACCTATTTTCCCTGTAGCAGCCAACTCTCAAAAGCTCTTCTTGTGACCAATGATGTGAAAAACCATGAGATGATACTGATTTGGGCCTGAAGTTATTCACACGTCTGAGAATGGCTACCAACTTAGAACATCTGTTAGCATATGGATGGGATTTGCCAAAAGAATAATAAACTTTTTGGGGGCCAGAGGGATGTAATTTGGGTATGAGTTTATTTTAGAGAACTTAAACAACACTGAAACTGAGCAAACAAATATATGAAATCCCATCTCAAAAACTAAAGAAAGACAAGAAGTCTTGACATAATTCATTTACTAAAAGAAACCTCTGACTAGTCTAATCACATATTAATGTTCAATAATTAGGATAATGTCCAAGTATTTAATAGGGCAATTTCTTTTATTGTAGATATCCAGATATAAAAGGGGCATCTGCAAATAATGCTTATTGGCTTCAAAAATTAATGTAGTATTAAACACAAAATAAATCTAAACTCTCTGCTAACAGAAACCTTAAGTAAATTAATTTGCATTTCTGGCAAAACGAAGACCACATAAGATAGTAGGAAATATGCAGTCAGGTACTTGAGACAACCTTTTTTTCCAGGAATCTTCATTTTATTTAACAATAAACCAATAAATATTAATTTAACACTAACCCACCTGAAACAATTTCTTTTGAACAGTTACTAGCTTTATGAACATTTTCAACTCAAATGTAAGGCAACAATTCACCACCCTGGTGGTGTTTCATGTATTATATTCCTAGCAGGCAATCTCTCTAAGCAATGTCTCTACATGAAACGCAGTCTAGCTCAGTTATAGACCAACAAGACAGGGACTAACAAAACAGCTGAAGTGCACACACCAGCACATACAAAATGGTGAGGAATAGACAGAATTACTAGATGTTGTACTTATGTACTTTCAGTGATTTTATTCAGTTTACTCAAGCACTTTACTCTAAAAATTAGTAGGATATCTAGAAAAGCAACACTGGACCTCAAATAAAACACCATGTGTTTACTATTTTTTTCAGCATCCTTGGTGTAACAGTTCGTGCAAGTGTTCAGACTCACTTACTACACATGACCATAAATCATCAGCCACTTTTGATAGGAGGGATTAATAGCTATGGATGAATTTAACCCTTTTAAAGAAATATTTAATGTTGGGGTGTTTTTAAGATTTTACATAATACAGACGCACACAACAATCTCACACAGACTCTTTGATTCCCTCCTACTCAAATTCAATGAGTATGAGTTACATTTTCTACACCTGAGCTGATTCCTGTGTTCACCATTGCCCAAACCAAAAGCTGAATCAAGAGACAGCAACCAGTTTTCATAGGACTGGCTGGCTGAAACAGGCTGTGCTGGCTGCCTTCCACAAAGTCCAGCTGGCACCAAGCACAGAATGTGATCTGGGTTTCCAGCCCTAGAACAAAAGTGGAGAAATGCTGCCTTACTTTTGAAGATTAGCAGGCTGGAAAGGGTGGTTGCTATAATTTAAAATAGCATACAAAACCTGGTTGATGCTGCTGCTTTTGTTGTTCCTGGGCAGCTTTTATAGCTATACTGCATTATTTAGGGTTTCTAGAAGTATTATCAAAGGAATCTGCCAGTAGAGATGATCTCACAAATCCAGAAACTGTAAACACTGCTCAGATACACAGAGGCTTTGACGTAACCTGCTGAATAAGTCTTAATTCTGAGGGACTTCTTCATATTTATCAATCATAAAATAATAAGACAACAAAAGATGCAGGAAGCCTTCAAATAATCATACCTTGTGGATTTGAGAAGCAACCCAGAACTGGCCTCTCTCTTGCTCTCCTCTCTTTTCTATTTCTTTCTAATCTCTCTACCTCACATTTTACTGATAAATAAAATCCCTACTATTGACTTTGGCATATGGTGTCATTTGCACCTTAATTCAGGTAGAGGCATCTCTCAATACTTGGACCTTAACAGCTTGTTATCTTCTTTCCAGTACAGTCTCTCTCATTTGTTCTTTGTTTTTTCTAATTAACACTTAAGATCACAAAGAAGCAGTCATTTGGGGAAAGGGACTAAGGAAAAATACAAGCTTAACATGATTGTAAAAAAATTCAAAATAGAACTGAATGCCTAAAAAAGGGGACAAAAGCAAATTCCTAATAAATTTTGCTGCACCATTTTAAAAATTCCTAACATTATTCTAGAACAAGCCTATACTAATCAGAATTGTACAGCTGAGTTATTAAAAAAAAAAAAAGTTCAGCGTTGCCCAGAGCAATTTTTTGCATGGTATATTAGGTCTAGTTAGCAAACTGGAAGAAGTACTGCTGACATGACATAGAAACTGAGTAAAATGAATCCTTTAGTAGGACAAATTGAGAATAAAGGAATCACTCCATGTTTAGAATATAAAATTTGAGAGTCGGTACACCTAACAAATAGGAATTTATTTCACAATAACAAACTCTTTGAATCCATGATTTATGAAGGCAGTTATAAGAATCACTTATCTAAATTCATTGCTTAATGC
Organism: Acanthornis magna; assembly: GCA_036785705.1. NCBI lineage: Eukaryota > Metazoa > Chordata > Aves > Passeriformes > Acanthizidae > Acanthornis > Acanthornis magna. Next base: position 23,656,087 of record JAWUZG010000018.1, on the reverse strand, counting down.
ACTGGCACATGCTTCCTAATTATTAGAATAAAGAGTGAGAACATTTTTTAAAAAGGATGTGCATGCCATTAAGCATCTTGTATTTCAGCAACTATCAAATTTATGATGATGTCTTTTATAAAGTTTTCTTTAAGATGTCAGGCATTCACTTAAGATACCATAAAAGCCGGTAACTAAAAATTTTACGTTATGACACAAAACCTCCAACCTATTTGCTGTGTTATCCTCAGCAAGTATTCCAGCCTGCAATGAATACAAATCAAATACTGCTGTCAGCAAGACAAGCTGCACTTCAAGTTTCTTCCATCAGCTGTCTCCAAGAAAAACAGCCAAATACTCAAACACCAAAAAGTTCCAGGATTGCAAAAAGCAACACAAGTTTTATAGACATTCAGAGCAATCATTATATTCAAGCTTATACCTAAATTTTTAAATGCTAACTTTACTAAAGAAGCAACATTAATACATTAATACTTGGGCAGGGGGAGTGGAAATCAATTGAACATTGAATGTCCATGTATTTGGGACAAGGAAAACAGGGAATTACTAGATGTGAAATTAAAAAATCTCTTAAGATGTTTTACGTGCTTATTCACGTGAAACTTGGATACTTGGACTACAGTTTGCAAGGAAGTTAAGAACATTACAAGTACTTCATTGTGAAATTGCAGTATGTTTTCAGCTCAGAAAGGCGAGAAGAAGCTTAGTCATTCTACAAATATCAGAAGTCAAGAGCTGTTTAATGTTCAATTATGGTACCTTGATTCATAAAATTACAAAGTTGTACTTTTCAACACAATCATTGTTTTGAAATAAATTAACAGGTGATAGTGGACAAATAAGTTTTTAGGCCAAAGGCAAAGATCATACCATGAATTTCATTACCAAAGTAGATTGAAATGCAAAGTAGAATTTTGAGAGCAGAAACAATACCTCGTGACAAATAATTCTCTACAGCAAGAGACAAAGTAACTTGGCTTTAGTAGATCACGGCTTTACAAAAATGAGGGAAGATTGCAGGTAAGTACTACTAATTTGGGCAAAGTTATTGAAAACCAAAAGGCTTAAGATGGTCCAGTTTTAAGAATAGTATATTAATTAACAGGAAAAAGGCAAAATACTGATGTCAACAACAAATTTTATGTAAGAACATTCATATGTTCAAAGTGGAAACACCATAATGCCTGAAGGAGGCGGATGAAAACATATTAAAAAGAAAAGAGAAAGAGCAACATTGCCTGAGAAGGATGCTGTGAATAAGCAAAAAGAGAGGAAAAGGCTAAGTAAATAAACAAAAGAAAAAAAAACAAACACAGAAGTTAAATTGCTCAGAAGAATTTCTGAGCAGTTGATCTACCACAAAGGAGATAGCAATAGAGCAAGTAAATCCAGTGAGATCAATAAAGTTTTGAGGGTTTTAATGGATTAAACTGCAAATGAGAGATGGAGTAGAACAAAAATGTCACTGTAAAAAACCATGCAAAGAAGAACCACAACACAATACTGATTAAGCAAGCAACACAATATCACAGTGAAGTATAAATATAAATGAAAACTAAAATACATACAAAACTTTTCGTACAATTATCGCAAGAAAAGATCCAGATCTAAGAAAATATTTCTATGGGTGTCCTTTTAGTTCCTATAGACTAATTAGGCAATTATTTTAACACAAACAATAATTTCTCAAAGATCTTTTAATTAAAAAAAAAAATTCAACACACACCTCTTTAGTTTATACAAGGTATGAAGCTCTAGTTAAAAAAAGCTCAAGGTGATGTTGACCTAAGCAGATTCCCAGTCCCATATATTTGTAAAAGAGCAAAGAAGTTTCTTTGCACCTGAAATAATTTGGGTGAAATAAAGATTCAAAAGAAGTCAATAAGCATTTTGCTATTGATTTCAACAGAACCAATATTTTATTCTGATGGTTTATTGCTGATAGAATTTCAGAACATTAATTTAGAAAGATATATACTATTGAGTAAGCCACTTAATTGCATAGAACAAACCATAAAGTAAAATCATTTACTCTATATTAAAGAATTTCAATATAGCATTTATTTCTACATAACATTCAGCTGCAGAAGGCTAAACTGGCTGTCACAAGAAAAATCAAGCTTTCAATACAGAAGAATAGGTTCTGCAAATAACCTCAGGCCAGAGATTCAGCAGGTAAACTTTCAGCCACATTTTTGGAGGTTAGAAATGCCTCTCTCCCAACTTCCTTCTAAATTGACCTGGAGAGTAATAAGCCAAAATATGGCTTACATTGAGCAACTGAACAAGAAAAAACATGTAAGAGAATTAATTTCATGACAGCCTCCTAATGCTCCACATACAATATGGTATCACACATTTAGCAGCTGAAGTTTCTTTGAGGTGAGGTTTTTCTGTGGTTGCTATCAGAATTCTTTATTTTTATTTTTTTTTAGCATGAGTGAACGATAACTTGCTTACTCCAAAAGGCAAGTAATAGATGGACTCCTGACTTTTATGGCACTGTCTACCTCAGCAAGGAACAGTGATGGCTAGAACCTTTGTAGGTAATGTATGCGCTCACCCTTCTTCAAGATTTTGAAAAGAAGATCTGATCACACATCAAGAAGAAAACAGCCACAGTCCTCTAAGTACTACTTCTACTATCTCTCAATTTCTGCTAGTAGGAGGCAAGTTTCTGCCAATTCCATCTAAGCATCTTTTACATGTCCTAAAACTCCTTCAAGTGATAGGGAATGTAGCATCTGCCTTGATAAAGTACTCCAAAATATAAGCTATTTTCAACACTAGAAAGTACATCTTTATGTCTTTCCCTAAGCAGTTTAAGAGCCCCCTATTAGTGAACATCTTTTCTGTTTTCAAGCATCTGTCTCCAGTGATCTGTATTCCTTCAAAAGCTAATCTGAACAGCTGGCATGCATTGTAACTGCATGTATTAGCAAAACTATGTATTGCTCCCTACCAGTCCACATCTATTCTTCCCCTCCTCCTTACACCTTGCTAACTCCAAAGAAAGTGAATTAGTATATACACCATGTAAATGATTTAGGATGTCCTTTGAAACAGGTAAGCTGGCTAGCAAAAAGCAAAGAACAGCTTCAAATATGGCTGTCAATTGTTTAGCTACCTTAAAGACATAATAACTTTATTTTTAAAAGTTAGTCTGTGACATCATAAGTAAAACACTACCAGTAAACCTGTGCTGCTGTCAGAGCATTTTGAATAAAGTTTCTTTACTTCTCTATGTACCTGGAACTTTGAAGAGAGTCTTTAGCATAAACATTGGAAAAACATTAAAAAAATTACCTTCTGTAGCAGAAAAGCTTACCTTACCAACTGAATTACTCTGGTAGATGACAGTCTTCAGAAGCTTCCTCAAAGAAGACTGTTCATTATCATTATATGAAAAAAATAATTATAAGAAAAGTTGGATAATAAATGAAATATTTTTCATCTCATCTCCTTTCTGCATTTTCACTTCTTTCAATTGTCTTTACTTTCTTTTTACATTTTGGATCCTTCTAGAACTACAAAAACTACTAAGATTCAACCTGTTAAGGTATGAAGAGAAATATGGAAGTATATATTTGAAAACAATACCAGTTTAGGTATAAGATTTAACACTATACGTTCTTCTCTTTTTTAGTGCAATTCATTACTCCATGAGGAACAGGAAAATTGAGAGAGAAGGCACTTAACCACTGCTTCAACCTATTTTTGCTTACCTGAGGGCAGGTAGATTGGCAGGAGAAGAGATAAGGTAACTAAGAACAGTGAAGTGAAAACAGCCCCAAATTTAGCCTCATTCTGTAAGATGAATACTATAGCCTAACCTTTCATGTAGTAGAAAGTATGTATTATCACAACCATATAACTTGCTAGAATCAGTAATACTCTGACAGAAGTTTCCAACCCCCAGAATTCTTAGCACAACATCCAAAGTTGATCTAAAGGCCATTGTACAAATTAATTTGGAGTCTTCTTGTCAAAAACAACATGTTTGTTATCAGCCTCTTGAGAGATGCTAACAGGGAAAACAGGCAACTTTATAAGATTTGGGATACTATTAATGCCAAAGGAAAAACTATTTTCAGTAATAAATAGTTCCAACCACCACAAAATATAGTCTCTTTCATGTAATACCAACAAGGTCTAGCTTTCAGCAGAGCCACAATTCTGCCTACATAGAATTCTCCAGGCACTTAACATACTTAATGATCTTTTGATTTTAATTGTCATAATGACTTAATCATAGGAGTTATTTTCATACATTTGAAATATTTGAGATTGCTGAGGAAACCCTAAGTCCTGTCTTATTTGCTAACCTACACATTAGAAGATCAGAATTTCATTTAAGTAAAATACATATTACTTCAGAATATCTAAATGCAGTAATTATTCAAAAGACTACCGGTACCTTGTAGTTGAGATAACACATAGTTTTTGTAGAAATTATCTCAAATAATTAAATTAAGTACTGCTAATGACCTATAAGTCAATGGAAATGAAAAGAAAGTCTTCAAAGCTCTCTACACTCCATCAATAGTGGTTAAGCCCTTGATTAGTTTCAGTGTAAATACTAACAATAATGAAGAGAGCCACATGTGAAAGTTTCGCACATTGTATTACCATGCACAGTTTGCACACTACTTTTGAACGCACTGGTATTTTGGTCATTAGCTAGTCTGTAGAAAAAAATTACAATATTGAAGAAATAAAAGTAACAAGCCCAAGAAGAGCAGCTCAAGCCAATTTTCTAAGGCAGGGCTTGAATGTCTTATAAAAAAAAAAGGAAAAATTAAAGTTCATATGATGGTAATCATAAATAGCTTGCAATGGTACTTGTCTATGACACTGTGTGCTTGTTTTTATTCTGTATTTCACATTCCAGTGCTAAACTTTGAAGTTCCAACTGTCTGACAAGTCAACACACACCCCAGAAAGAAACACATCTTTAATGCCAATTTACTAAAGGGTTCAGAAACATGTTTGAAAATTACTTTTTTCTTTCCAGAAATGCCCATAAAAATCTCTGAAAGAGACCAGAGTGGAATTTCATACTGTATCAGGACTGACAGAAACATTCAGAATTTAGTTTAACAGTCTGACATATTTATCATTACATTAATATCAAAACTGTATTAAAAACCGAATTTCAGTACATGCAATGAGAAATTGGCTACACTACAAAAGCACTGATAATAGTGTTATCTCTTCTGTTCCAGCAAATATAACCTCAAAGAGGAAGCTTCCTCTATTGACAATTCAAAGCCTTCTTGAGTATTCACATTATGACTCTGACACTTGCATGACTGATAAGAGACAAAGTCAGAAAAAGTTTGAAGGTCATTCTTTTGTCTCCCTTGAAACTGGTATTTTTAATACCATCTAGCAAGCCTTTTCTGGCAAACTCTTTCTTTGGAAATGCACTCTTTTTGGGTAGATATTAAAATGCAACTACTGCATGACTGAAAGTATTCTACTAATTTTTTTTTTCCAACTTGCCATATTAAAATAAAAACTTCAGGAATAGTAGAACTGACCTTTAAAATGAAACAAAGCAGCACTGCAATTAGGGAATATACCTATACATACCAAAATGTTTGCTAGTTATGTTAAAAGATTAAGCTTTTAAAACTGGTTATGTCCAGGATCTAAATATCAACTTGAATATGTATTGTTACTAAAATTTTGAAAGAGTTATAGAGAATTATAAAAATATTAAAGGACTGAAAATTGTGTTTGAAAGTGAGAGGAAAGAGAATAAAAAATATTTCCATAGTGTGACCTATTAAATACAGAAAAATTGTATTCATAGCATGTTACAAAAGCAAATTATCCTCACAGCATATTAAAATGAATATATGACAAAGGTGCCAGGGTTCAACCATTGTAATACTTAAAAAAAATGACAGAAAATCAACATTGAAATGTTTTTTATGTACAAAGGACACAATATATTTTTAAATTATTATCCCACATAAATAGCATTTAACTTAGTTTTATAGCTTCTCAGTTGAGAAGTTAAATATGATAACTAAACAAAAATTTTATCAAACTTGTCTCTAAAAGACCTAAAGTAAGTCAAGATGTTAAGTTGAAGTAGTCATTAAAATTACTGTGAATTTGAGTTAGCTATTAATTACAGATACCACCCTCTCATTTCCCCTCCACATCATTTAGAATCTCTTCTCAACACCAAAATGACTTTACAAATTTGGAACAGAGAAGTTTACCCTTTGGTATAGTAATTTTCTAAACATTCATTTAAAGAGGCATTTTTACCATCAAAAAAAAATTACAAGATTGAAGAGAAAGTATCTTCAACCTAAGTAGATAAACAATGTATTTTTGCATCTGATGTAGAGTCTAGAGAAGCTCTTAACTTAGGAAAGCAAAGCATTTAAGTCAAGATTCTGAGGTGTCTACAAACATTTTGTTTTTTCCAGAAATAGAGAAAAGAGCAGCACAGTGCTACTTAGACAAAAGCAGACATGACCCAAAGCTGTATCTTAGCTTTTGTTCATTTATATATACATCACCAAGAAATGTATATACATTCATTTAATGATACCAGATTATGCCTCGTAAAATACAAGACACACTTTCTCTTAAGAACAGGTATATCAGATAAAATCTGGGATTGAAATGATCTTCATGGAACTAGAGCCTCTTGCACATAATCCCCCTCTGTATAAGAACAAATTTCAAAATTTGACTGGGAGAACAGCACCATTACTCATATAAAAATGCTTAGGTTGAGCTGCTGTGTTTAAAGACTATGTTTAAATTAGTAAGTAGCACATATTAATGCTTCAACCCAATATACACACTATACACATCTCAAGTAGTTCTATTTCACATTAGCTCCGCTCTGCTCCAATGGGCTGAACAAACCAGTACCATCTGGGAGTGTACTGGATCGACTCCTAAAGTTCACCTTCTAGCATTATTTCATGCAAAAGGATCATAGGCCATGTGCCCTGTTAATTCTTAAAGCAAAGTAGAGAAGGTGGGAATAAAGGTGGCACAGGCATCAAAAGCGCAACCCTCAGCTGAACTAGATGCAAGTGAACATTTCATGCTTTGGAGGAGGACAATGAAGTCAAGAGGTAAGTGAGACCCCACTCATGGAGAAGGATATTACAGAGTAGAAGAATTGAAAAGCATTCAGTAAGAGAACTCCTTGTGGTAGACGAAAGTTTAATTTTCTTGGTAGAGTTGAAACAGATATTACTGAGAGCAGACCTCAATGATTCATATTTGACACCTGGCAGAGTCCATTCTCAGTTACCTACTGGTTCCACATGAAGCAATAATATTTTAACTGTGCTTTTGATATAAAAAAGGGCACTGTAAAGACAGAAAGCACAAAATAATTTCAGGTAAAATGACCTGACCCAATTCAGTAAAATAAGCTGAAAGAATAATAGTAACACATATTAAACTTTCAACTTCAGATTTTTACATTTCAAAAGAGCTCAAATGAAATGAAAAATTAACAAGGGAAGTCACCCACACCAGAAAAATTTGGTGAACTAAGTCAGAGACTAACCATTAAAGTTTCTTAAGTTATCTTGAATCTATATCCCACACATCTTGAAAAGAAATAACCAAGTAAATAAATTATTGACCTTTCAGGGAAGGATTCCAGAACTAACTGATGAATAATCCCACATAGAATACACTGAACAGCCAGAAGTCAAAAAGAGTGGAAAGAGACTAACTAGCAAATACATTTCCCTCTTAAAAGGTCAAGAAGCTTAGGGATAAAATGAAAGCTATCAGGAGGCAAACTGAGGTGGCCTTGTAAATGAAATGCAAACAGGTAGCTCACATTTCAGTCATTAAAGCAGAGAAAAAGCAAAAAAGTTAATACGCAGTAAATAGTGGTAACAATCCCATTTCCTAATTCTGTGAATGTTTACAATTAATAAAAGGGATACAAGTGTCCGCAGCTGACAGAATGCATCTATACCACATAAAATGTTGCAGGAAAACTCAAAAAGCAGAATTCCAAAACTAGTATAAGTCTTAAAGCCCAATAATAATTTTATATACTGATTTAAGTCTATCTGCCTATGTTACTGTAAATCTACAGAACAGCATACACAGAAACCAAACACATCCTGAAAAGAAGGAAGTAGAATTTCAGTAATATGAAATGTTTCTGAATAAATATGGAAATAAAGAACAATTAAATATATGAAGGAACATTAAGAATGAGATTAAATACAGCATACTTAATCCAAAGAGATAGGTTCCAGATCCACTAGGCATAATCTCCTTCTTAAAGCAATTAATGCTTCTGACAAAAAAAAAAAAAAAAAAGCACTACTATTTCTCCAGACTTTGGCATTTCATTCTGCTATATTTAAAGGTGGAAAAAAATGGGATTGGAACAAACTCTATAAGCAGTTTGAGTAACTGGCTCAACAGGAGACAGAATATGCTGTTTAAAAATACATAAAGGAAGTCTATATCTTGGGACTAATTTATGAAGTTTCAAGTTGATGACTTGGGTGCAAAAATCTGTACTAATGAATTCAGCTGAGGCCTTTCCTCAGAAAGGAACTGAGGAAAAAACCACCACTACTTTACACAGGAAGAACTGAAAGTCATTGTGCTTCAAAAGTCAGAAGGATTTCCACAAGCTATGTCCTCATTATATGAAAAGAACTGACAGGAACAAAGTCTCCATTATACAAGTATGGGCTGAATGTGATTCATTACTGTGATCAAATAACTCAAAATCAAAGTACAAAGAGTTCCATGCACAATCCACCCAATAATTAAAAACTTTATTTGAACACAAAAGGTGGTACAACACACTGCAAAACAACTCTGAGCCTACAGTCTGAATCTTAAGTCGGAGATTTTGCTAAGATACATTTGCCCATAACTGGACAATGCATAAGGGCCCTCCTGTTACTGCATACTCATTTACTATGAATTAGGCATTAAAGGTATTTTTGAGATCAGGGGTATGTTAAATGGTGTAGATGACTGAAAGAAAAGAAAAGAAAGGTCAAAAGAGAAGGAAAACAATGCAAACAAATATGTACATTAACTGAACTTGTTAGTGTGGTATTTATGTTAACAACCTAACTGAACAGAGGCTCATTAAATAAATCAGTAGACATGTACTTGTCCCCTACACCAATAGAATCCAGGATTCTGCTGGAAGATATTTCTGCTTTTTTTTTTTTTTTTGTTTGTTGGACTTTTTTCCCCACTTATCCTTCTCTTCTTCAAATTGCTGTTCTGTGTTTATTATTCCTGTTGGGCTGTCTATTTTCAGGATGCATTTTGACCTGTGCTATATACACACTGGTTTTTTTGGGAGACAGCATATTCAGAACATAGATGTTCTTCAATTTATAAAGAAAATAATCCTCTGGGTAGGAGTGGTTTGAATGTGCTGCTTCTTTTAAATTTTTTTCCTCAGCTTTAAAGAAGCTTGTTTGGAGGGATTTCAATTGTTTGTTCTTCACTAATGAAGCATTCCAATATTTTAGCAGAGATAGGACATTAGCAAATTAAACAGGAGAAAAAAACAGAAGAAATACAAATAAAGTCTTTGTACTGTTTTTATTTTTGCAGTTACTCAAGTTTTGCAAAATATTTGTAGACCTGAATTTGATCTAGTGGGTTTTAAAGGATGAGAGCAATACAGTAGAAAGACCACAGGTCTGTGTGAGCAATACGTGAAGCAGCATTCACATTCACATCACAGCCTCGTGGTTCTGTATTTTCCAGAGCTAATTAATAATAATGTAAGTGACTGATATTGGGATTTTAAATGACTAATAGCATGATTTTAATTCAATTTTGATCTTAAATCAATTCTTAGAATCCATTATTAAACTGTGCAGTTGATCCAATGCTTGCATTATCACCATTTACTGTAGCATGCTTCTAGCTAAATGCACATTCAGCTCTTTACAGGGCCATACAAAAGTGCTGTGGGTACTACCATGTTGTACTGGTTTTAACACCAGCAGGGAAATTACACTCCAAATAAGCCATTTCCCTTCCCCCCCTCCTTTTGGTAATTTCCTCATTTCCAGCATTAAGAATATCTTAAATGACAGTACTGGACAACACCAGATAGTATTTATTAAATCATTATACCACTGATTGTTCTCTGTCTATAAACAAATAAAAGATCAGTCATATAACTACTCTGAACATTGTTTTTTCAGTTACTTTGGTATTTGAACACACAGAAAACAATGAAACAATTTCTACTTTAAATATCTAACAGGGATTATTCTGGTTAATATGGAATACTTTTTTTTTTGTTTGAAATGTGTTTTAGAACAATGACTATTTAAAAAAATCATAAACCAAATTCTTCTTTCATTCCATTGACCCACATTAGAAGTATGAGAGACTGGTAAATGCAGACAACTTTCTTCTTTGAAATGGTAGTGCTATTTTTATTCCATGTAGAGCATTTTGCTATGCTAAGTGACCCCGGGACCTGTGAACACGAAGGAGATTATTTCATGCTTTTCTTTACTGCTCAAAAGTTAGACTTGCAAGACTGCCCATAAAGAATTCTTTTTAATTTGCACTGTACCTGAAGTTCAAGTGCCGCAGCTTGCAACAGCTTTGGTATAAATATTAATAATAGACTTTTACAGGGAACAGTGAAAAATGCCTCCTTTTTTCACTACAAACATATACAGAAGAAGAAGAGTCTATTTCAAATAAATATCTAAGTTTGATCCTGTGAGTACTGAATACATCACTAGTAGGTGATGCACATAAAGTCTGCTCCTCAACCCACTTCTGTGCATAATATTAGCTTGACACGAGATGCCTCTAACACCTTTAAAGAGCAGATCAATCACAGCTGTGTTATGTAGATGCAAACTCTCCTAAGATGGGCTACAATTCTGAAATGGCTTTTTAAGTGACAGAAGTGTGCATGTCTAAAGGGTAGGGCAAAACAAAAATAATTCCTTGCTCTAAAGCTTGTGTAAAGCCTACTCCTTTCATGAACTTGCTTCTCAACAATGTGGACATAAAAAAAATTTGAATCCTCACCAGAAATCATGGTAGAAGTTAAATTATGTCTTCTTCATACTCCAAAAAGAAGGACAAAGCCGTTTGAAAACAGAAATTCCCTTACAAAAATTTTGGTGACTTTTTGGAGAAACACTGCTTGTTTACATAGCAAGACAATTGATTTAGAAATGTCTGCTTCTAAATATAAGTATTTATAATGTAACAACCATGTAAGCTAATCTTGAGCAAGACCTAACTGGAATTAATATAAATCGAACTTTTCACCCAATAGTTTAGAACAGAATCCCAATAGTTTAGCTTGAACTTGTCCTTTGGACAAAACAGAGAGCAGAAAGGTTTAATATTACAAACACATTTTGTATGGCATTTCTGGTAACACAAGCTTTATAGAATCTGCAAAATTGTTTTTAGATTTCCAAGATATTTTACAGTGACTATTGAGAAGACAAAAGTACATATATACATTCAGATTCTTTTATAATTATAATAATTACAATAAACAGAAGCACAACACCAACCAATGAACATTAGATAAAGAAACAACTAATTTGAGAAATGCAAAAAAGTCAGGAAAAGAGGTCCTTAATTTATTGAAAGATTCTCATTGTTTGTTCTGAAGCTAAACAAAATTTTATTTCTGCTACTGAAGCATTACTGTGCCAAAAGAAAAATGAATACACACATGTTCCTCCTTCAAGCTGATTTTCACAGTTGCTTTAAATAGGTCTACTGTTATAAAAGTCACAAACACCACCAACCCCTCCTCTGCTCCAACCCAACCAACCAACAACAAAAACAATTTAACCCAGCAGTCAACCCTTGCCTTTACCAGAGCACCTACTTACACATTCTGTTCTTATGTATAACCTTGCCAAATACCAGCTTATTCTGTTTTAATTTTAGTATAGGAATAGATTTTGCCTATCTGAGCACACCAGCTGAAGTCAAAACTGATTCCTCAGGTACCAGGGTTCAGACTCTGTTTAATCTTAATGCAATTTTGGTGCTAGGCAGTGAGGGAAAACAAAGGAAACTTCCAAGATCAGGACACTTATAAGTGTCTGTTGGAGGTTGGGGGGGGGAAGTGGAATTTTTCCCATTCTGTTGCTAGGCAAGTAACGATCGGTACTTAGAGGACATTTTACTCTCACAAAAGAGACAAAGACTTTTTTGGCTGGGCGGGCACGGGAACAAGAGATAGCAAGACTTGATAACGACACACGGACTCGCTCACAAGTCTCGGAGGAGACAGCAGTGGAAGGAACGGCTCTCCGTTTTTTTGGCTGCGACTGCAGGAAAAGAAAAGCCCGGCTTTGCACTAGTTTTTCTCTACCTGGTGGGTGAGTTCTCGGGGCACGGGACTCCAATCATCTCTTCCCCTCCGGGAGGGTGCATCTCCCAGCTGCACTGCAGCGGAACGGGACCCCCGCCTGCCACCACCCCGCGCCCTGCCTGCTGCCCCGCACCCTGCCTGCCCCAACTGCGGAGTTTCCTGCCGCCTCCTCTGCTGGCTGGCCCGGGTGGGCTGACCCGGCCGCTCCATCTCCCGGCTCTGGGCTCTCTGCTGCGCCCCCCGTCCATCTGCGCTCCACCCTGCTCCAGCCCGTCGGCCATTACGCGCGACACAGATCCAACCTCGCGGCACAGCGCCATCTGCAGCTTCCCGGGAGTCATCGCACCTGTCCGGCTGGTCTAGGAGCCCAACAGCGCCCCTGCTGGCCGTGACCGTGACTGCACCAACCGAGAACGTGCCTGACAGTCCAGGGACATTTGCCACCGAGTTTTTTTGGTTTTGTTTACTGTTTTTCTTTACCTTGTTTACTGTTTTTTGTTACTGATTGTTTACCTCAGTATAGATACTAGTAAAAAAACTCTTATTCCTTTTCCCATACCTTTGCCTGAGAGCCCTTGATTCTAAAGTTATAATAATTCGGAGGGAAGGGGATTCACATTCTCTGTTCTAAGGAAGGTTCCCACCTTCCTAAACAGACACCTGTCTATCAAACGAAGACAGATTTTGGCGCCCAACGTGGGGCTCGAGGGCATTGAGGGAAAAAAAAAAAAGGGTGCAAAAGGAATAACAGTTTCTGGGAGACCCATTTTTAGTGTGCTGAACATAGAAACCTCACTAAGTGACACCATGTGGTCTAGCATACCTTGGTCTGGCTGGCACATTCTCGTGGCCACGGTTTTCCCATTTGCAGCTCCCTATCTAAACATGGGTCCTATAACTAAGGCTATAGTGGCTGTTATCCAGTTCTCACAATGGGTCAATAAGGTGAGGAATCTATGGATTTTCCATTTCCTTTGGACGGCGGTCACTTGGTTACAGGGCTTTAACACCGTGCGTACATGTTTTTGGAGTCTGTTTGGTAATGGTACCTTTTGTGACGAGACGACACTAGGGGAAGATTTTTCTCAACCCTTCACCCATCTCTTTGGGCCTACCCTACCAGGGCTCAGAGGGTTCATATACTCTCTAAATACCAATGATGTCGTACTGTGGCTGGTGTTGCTGATAGGCCTGTTCAACTTTGCATTCCAAGTGAGAGGGGAAAAGATACATCAGGTGTTGAAAGAATATACTTCCTCAGCTGGTGGGAAGCCCTCTCCTTGCCCCACAGGGGAAGAGTTAGATGGTGCAGCAGCGGAACCCACGGACATTACAACCGTCCAGGTTCCAGCTGAACCTCAAGGGCAGTCACAGTCAGCAGCAGTTGCCCCTGTACAGCGGAGGAAGTATAAGACCAAATCGGTACGCCCAGTTGATGATGATGGGGAACCAGGGCCTTCACAACCCGCAGGGGAGCCTGGGCCTATAATCATCACCGAGTCCCTGCCATACGACACTATCCGTAATCTGCACGATGACATTGTGCGGCGGAAGGGCGAGGCTTTCTCAACCTGGTTACTTCGGGTTTGGGACCGCATGGGCCCAGGCGTGCAGCTGGATGGTAATGAGGCCAGGAATTTGGGTTCCGTGGCCCTGGACGCGGGTGTTGAAAAGGTGTTCGTGAGGGAGGCGGGACCCATTTCTCTCTGGGAGAGGCTTTTAATGAGTGTAAGAGAGAGGTTTGTTCACAAAGACAGAATGCAGGAGAACTACCGTAGATTGCCCTGGAAGACCGTTGAGGAAGCGATCCAACGGCTGAGAGAAGTGGCAGTACAGGAGGTGCTTTTTGGGAGGGATGGACAGCACGAAAATGATCCTGACAAGGTCAGATGCACAGGGCAAATGTTGTGGAACCTGGCAAGTCTAGGGCCAACCCAATATGCCACCTACATTGTAATGTTTAATGCCGATGACAACCGTGAGACAGTGGGCTCTGTAGCTGACAAGCTCAGGCATTATGCAAGTGTGATCAATGGCCCATTGCAGGCTCAGATCTCTGCTGTGGTTAAGGAGTTGAAGGAAGAGATGAGGGAGATCAGGGAGGAGGTGAGGAAAAACAGTGTGGCACCAGTGAGAGTCACAGGCCCCAACACTGGAGCCCGACGTCCTCCAGCTAGAGAAAGAGGGTACACCCCACGAGCTGAGTTGTGGTTCTTTCTGCATGACCATGGGGAAGACATGAAAAGGTGGGATGGGAAGCCCACCTCTGTCCTGGCAGAACGGGTGCGTCAGCTTAAGGAGGGCAACGCTAGCCGAGGGGGTTCTGCCAGAGCCAAGGTAGCCTCAGCTTCCTGTAGCCAACCTGCTGAGTACAACAGAAGGGAAAATGTTGTGTCAGATTCCCTTGACGGTGGAATGCATGCTCAGGAAGGGAATGATAACCAGGGCTAGAGGGGCCCTGCCTCTAGCCAGGTAGAGGCATGGGAAAACCGTGTCTTTTGGACTGTGTGGATTCGATGGCCTGGTACATCAGAGCCACAAAAATATGAAGCATTAGTTGATACAGGTGCGCAGTGTACCTTAATGCCATCGGGACATGTTGGGGCTGAACCCATTTCTATTGCTGGGGTGACAGGGGGATCACAAGAGTTGACGCTGGTGGAAGCCGAGGTGAGCCTGACTGGGAAGGAGTGGCAGAAACATCCCATTGTGACTGGTCCAAAGGCCCCGTGTATTCTGGGCATAGACTTCCTCCGGAATGGCTATTTCAAAGACCCGAAAGGACTCAGGTGGGCTTTTGGAATAGCTGCTGTTGAGGCAGAGGGCGTTAGGCAATTGAACACCTTGCCTGGACTGTCAGAGAACCCTTCTGCAGTTGGACTCTTGAAGGAGGAGGAACAACATGTACCAATTGCCACCTCGACAGTGCACCGCCGGCAGTACCGAACGAATCGAGATGCTGTGATTCCCATCCACAAGCTGATCCGTGAGCTGGAGAGCCAAGGGGTGGTCAGCAAGGCCCACTCACCCTTCAACAGCCCCATCTGGCCTGTGCGCCGATCTGATGGAGACTGGAGATTGACTGTGGACTATCGTGCCTTGAACGAGGTGACTCCACCGCTGAGCGCTGCCGTGCCAGACATGCTGGAGCTCCAGTATGAACTGGAGTCCAAAGCAGCAAAGTGGTACGCCACTATTGACATTGCAAATGCATTTTTCTCCATTCCTCTGGCAGCAGAGTGCAGGCCTCAGTTTGCTTTCACCTGGAGGGGCGTGCAGTACACCTGGAACCGACTGCCCCAGGGGTGGAAACACAGTCCCACCATCTGCCACGGACTGATCCAGGCTGCACTGGAAAAGGGTGAGGCTCCAGAACATCTGCAGTACATCGATGACATCATTGTGTGGGGGGACACAGCAGAAGAAGTGTTTGAGAAAGGAGAGAAAATCATCCAGATTCTTCTGGAAGCCGGTCTCGCCATCAAAAGGAGCAAAGTCAAGGGGCCTGCCAAAGAGATCCAGTTCCTGGGAGTGAAGTGGCAAGATGGACGGCGTCAGATTCCCACCGAAGTCATCAATAAAATCACAGCGATGTCCCCACCAACCAACAAGAAGGAGACACAAGCTTTCCTAGGTGCCATAGGCTTCTGGAGGATGCACATCCCTGAGTACAGCCAGATTGTGAGCCCTCTCTACCTGGTGGGTGATGCAAGAGGATGGAGAGACACGATGCATACCTCAGGGAGACCTCAGT
The DNA here is from genome assembly GCA_036785705.1 of Acanthornis magna. Classification (NCBI taxonomy): domain Eukaryota; kingdom Metazoa; phylum Chordata; class Aves; order Passeriformes; family Acanthizidae; genus Acanthornis; species Acanthornis magna. The sequence continues at coordinate 23,639,963 of JAWUZG010000018.1, read as the reverse complement.
TGGGGTTGAACTGCCCATAACACGGTGCCTGTATGCATATCTGTATGTGTATATTCAGAGTAATGCTTGTATGTATATAGTTTAAAGGCTTAAGTTCAATGTAATATGTTGGAATGGAAAAAATTCGGGGTGGATAATGTTGGAGGTTGGGGGGGGGAAGTGGAATTTTTCCCATTCTGTTGCTAGGCAAGTAACGATCGGTACTTAGAGGACATTTTACTCTCACAAAAGAGACAAAGACTTTTTTGGCTGGGCGGGCACGGGAACAAGAGATAGCAAGACTTGATAACGACACACGGACTCGCTCACAAGTCTCGGAGGAGACAGCAGTGGAAGGAACGGCTCTCCGTTTTTTTGGCTGCGACTGCAGGAAAAGAAAAGCCCGGCTTTGCACTAGTTTTTCTCTACCTGGTGGGTGAGTTCTCGGGGCACGGGACTCCAATCATCTCTTCCCCTCCGGGAGGGTGCATCTCCCAGCTGCACTGCAGCGGAACGGGACCCCCGCCTGCCACCACCCCGCGCCCTGCCTGCTGCCCCGCACCCTGCCTGCCCCAACTGCGGAGTTTCCTGCCGCCTCCTCTGCTGGCTGGCCCGGGTGGGCTGACCCGGCCGCTCCATCTCCCGGCTCTGGGCTCTCTGCTGCGCCCCCCGTCCATCTGCGCTCCACCCTGCTCCAGCCCGTCGGCCATTACGCGCGACACAGATCCAACCTCGCGGCACAGCGCCATCTGCAGCTTCCCGGGAGTCATCGCACCTGTCCGGCTGGTCTAGGAGCCCAACAGCGCCCCTGCTGGCCGTGACCGTGACTGCACCAACCGAGAACGTGCCTGACAGTCCAGGGACATTTGCCACCGAGTTTTTTTGGTTTTGTTTACTGTTTTTCTTTACCTTGTTTACTGTTTTTTGTTACTGATTGTTTACCTCAGTATAGATACTAGTAAAAAAACTCTTATTCCTTTTCCCATACCTTTGCCTGAGAGCCCTTGATTCTAAAGTTATAATAATTCGGAGGGAAGGGGATTCACATTCTCTGTTCTAAGGAAGGTTCCCACCTTCCTAAACAGACACCTGTCTATCAAACGAAGACAGTGTCAAACTGAATGGAACAAATAACAGTAGTTACAACACCATTAACCTTGAGAATGTTTATAATACTTCAAAAGAATATGTAAGGAAAATAATGAAAGAAGGTATGTGTGTCTATCTCTGACTATAGCATGTATCTACAAGATTTGTGTGGCAATATCTATAAACAAAAAGAATTTAAGTCTTATGGATGATTCAAAGAACAGGAAAACAAAAAACAGATAAAGTGCCACTTAATATCCAGGAACTCAGAAATATTTGATATCTAATAGGTGAGGTATATAGTACCACAGTACTTGCCTTTGAAGGCTCAGAAGAACAGACTGCATGTACAATAAAGCCTTTTAGTTTACCTTTTAATTTAGTCCTTATGTCTTCTTCTATCGTATCTTCCTTCAGGAACAGTCAGTTAACATGAAAGGTTAGCCAAAGAAAGGAATTAATGCTGGCATCAGAGCTAGACAAAAAAAAATGTCAGAATAATTTTTGTTTCCATGAAAACATACAAAAAGCATTTTATAGTTAATAAAATATCAAGTAGCAAATAAGTATTGCCTTGCAGAAAAAAAAAGAAAAACCCAACCAAAAGTTCCTTATGTTCAATTAAAAAAAAACCCACCATAAAAAAAGAGTAACAACAATAAAAATGTATCTCTCTGAACCGGAGATTATGGGTGCATTAGTCCATGAAGGACTATCTGAAGAATGCTGCTTTATTTACATTAACACACGCAAATGCATGTTCCTTCTCTTGACATAGTTCACAGGCATAAGAGAAGTTAATCTGTTCCATTCAAATGACAGCATTAGAGCTTACTAGCAAAACTATATGGAAAGGCAAGAGCTCACCAACATAAAAACACACCAGCTCTAGAAGGCTCTGCAGAATAGAAAATATTTTGGTACTTTCTGAGTATCACAAGGCAATTTCCAACTGTTGAAATTTTACTTCAGCAAAGGGAACATCTGGACCCTTGTACTATAGACTATGTTTCTACAGGGAATAGATAAGATTCACAAAATAATCCATCAAAATAGTGAAAGATGTTGTTGCACAATAAGGAAAATATGGTACTTTCCTTTCCTCTTCCTTTCCCAGTCTCAAAGTTGTAGGATTTTAGAAGAAAAAATTGTTTAATAGGTACAGGAAGAACATCTGCAAGGCTCTATTGAGAGAGCAGAATCTATACGGAGAAAAATCTCTATATGAAACTACTCCAGGCATTATATTTTTTTGTTTCCAGTGTGGATTTTGTAGCGATATCATAGTAATGCTACTGTCACTTAAGCAAAAGTATGCTGTCAGAAGCTCTGAAAAGCTGTACCACTGGGCTAAGTCCAAATTTTATTAAAGCCAATGTTAAATTCTAATTAAGAACTCAGCTAAATCAGCTTTACTGAATAGAAGGATAAAATTTACCTTGACTGTTCCTGAGGGAAATTAAAAACAAAAGATAAAAATAAATTAAAAGGTAAAATTAAAAGAATTCTGTGGATGATCAAACACTGGAACAAGCTGGGGAATCTCTAACCATGGAGACATCCAAAATTCTCTTAGACTAAGCCCTGAGCAACCTGACCACTTCAGAGCAAGCAGCTGCACTAGACAATCTTCAAAGTTACCTTCCAGTCAAAATTACTTTAATATATAAGGCTCTTACTATATACATCTACACAACCAGTAAATTCCAGGAAGACAGAAAAAAATAGATCCCTGACTGGCATTTAAGGTGGCTTTATGAAAATGGCTTTGTTTTATTAATAAGAGAAAAACATGAACCCATTTTTCCTATGTGTCATTCTGGTTTTCTGCCTTAAAGTATGTTTTACTGTATTGCATTATCATTCTATATCTTCAGGTACCTCAAAACTTCATGTATTTGTGGGTGCCCTGACTTCTGACATAGGAGCTGTTCTGCAGAAAACAGTTCTTTCAAATGAAAGGAAATGCCTTCTAGGAGCCTTTTTGCACTTATCAAAAGGAAGGCAAGGAGTGAGGACAGGGGGTGTTTATTATTTCAAAGTGGTATCAGTCAATTAAAATTGGATTTCTGTTGCTACAAGAAGCAATTCAAATCTGGCAGACTTTTTAAATCTTTATTTTATTTTATTGAAGTTTATCATGATAGACTACTTGCTGCATGATTACTTGCCTGAAATCTAGTTTTATTTCATGAGAACATGCTCCATCTTTACTCAGATGAAATAACAGCACTGGCAATAGATTAGTACTATGTGAACTTTTACGGCATGTATGTGTCCAGAATTGACCATCTAAGAACACAGAGGTTCTAATTCCTCATCTCAGAAGCCCTTCTGTCCTGACCATCTTCCCACCTCCTTTTCTTCCCACAATAAAAAAAGAGTACAAAATATTGCAGAAGGTTTTCTTTTCTAATATCAAGGTAGAAACACAGAACAGGTTATACAGAACGCCAGATACAATCACCCTTGCAATCTCAAAAATTAGGACAGATGCCTTACACAGACTAATAATTTTCCCAACAGTAGTTTAGTTATGATGCCCAGTTGTTAATGTACTGATCTGTTAACAGAATTAAAGTTGTTTTATCCTAGTTCTACAGCTTACACTGCCAATTGCTAACTTTTTTTACTAAATCATCACAGAAATTTAATTTAAAGGCTTGAGAAACCCTTTATCACTTGTGGCTTCTGAATATACTCACTGCTTCGATAACCACAGGACAGCGATCTCATTAAACACACTCATAAGTAATGCACTACTCATTTCTATCCAGCATGCCATTATAAATAATTGGCTATTCCAGTAAAATATTAAGATGTATTTTATTTAAGATGTATTGTATTTAAGATGTACTATGGCTGTGATTAGTGGCAACAGATGCACCAAAATACTGCTGTGGTAAAAGTCAGGCCAACCTGGGTACCTTATGTTAGGTACTAATAATAACCTGTATGAACCCTTTTTATCCAAAAGCAAGATAAACATAATAATACATAAAACAGTAAAATGATTTTTGTATGTATTGAAACTGCTACCATCAACATAGCTACTTTCAGAAAAGTCAGGCATTACAAAGACAATCCTGGCAAATTGTACTTCAGACATGCTTCCAGATACACTGAAGGCTAAAGGACAGTGAATTTAGTGCGGCTTACTGAGCTTGAAAGGGTGAATTGTTCTTTAAAACTCCTTCAAGAAACAATTCCATATATTTTAATTAGATTCATATGAAAAAATTCATATCAGAAACCACAGAAGAATTAACCTTGGTAAGTGACATTTTGTCCTCCTTAGCAGTAGAGGACCAGCACTAATTAAGAATCCCAATATTCTTAGCATAAATTTTTCAGAATACCTTAATTTTGCATTGACAAATGGAAAAAAGATACCAGCAAATATAATTTTCATGTAACTTCGAAACATATAAATTACTACATATCTGTATCAGCAAAAAAAATGAGTAAAGATCAGTGGTTATAAAACTATGAAAGGTAACTAAGGGAAAAAAACAGGATTAATAAGCTTTACAGTTGAACAAATATTTATATTCAATATGATATTACAAGGTGTTCTATCTAAAAGATCTGTTAAAATACAAATTGCTTCCTAAGGACAGAACTTGTGTTATACTTAAGGAATTTTAACAACCTTTTAAGTATAAGACAATAAAAAAAATCCAGTTAATATGGTGGCAAATAATACCATTGTCCATTTCACAAAGCATCAATTTATGCAGGAAAACCATCTAATATCTGATAATAAAGTACCATATTTTCATCTTCACACAAAATCTTTTCCAAATTCTAATACTTTCTTCTAAGAGAAGAAACTTATGAGCTTTGGTAACCACGTTAATTCAGCATTTTAGATCAAGCTTGTCCTTTTCCCTGTTGTCATTTACAGTAAACTTCCAATCATTTTAAAGATGCAGTCTGAGCATATTGCGCAATAAAAATTGTAGAATTTGTATGCAAAACAATAATAAAAAAAGGCTGCTAACCAAGGACAGATATACATAAAAGCTCCCTTAATCATTGCTGCTATTTGTTTAAAAGGTGATGAAAATCTAGTGAGAATTCTTTGCTATTAGGTCAATTAAATAGCAGCAGAACTACCTCTACAGAAAGCTCAAACCCATGTAATTGCTTTCTCCAGTTCTACTTCTCTCACCATCCGCTCTATACAGATCAAGCTCTGAATAAAAATCCGAACTCTCATAAGACCTTATACACAGACACCAACAGGATATTTAATTGTCCCTCTCAGTCCCAGTAAAACAGGTACGAATTTTAGTGTAGCACAGTGAGTAAGGGCCCAATCCTAACAAAATTATTAGGCAAAAGATGAAGAACTCCAGAAATAAAACAGAAATAAAGTATGTGTCAAGACAGAAGACTAGTACCAGTTTCATAAACCTAAACCAGAACGGAAAAAGCAAAGGTTACTGTGTGCTTCAGCTTTCTACATGCTCTTCCATGCGGACCCAAAACCTGAAATTAGTTGATGGCAGTGTGGAAGAAAGGAACCAACTGCAATAGCAAAGGACATCAACTTCACAGAACAGACCACAAAGAAACATAAAAATATGGTTTAAAGCTTCAAAGAGTACAATCATGCAGTTAAAGTAGTTTACATAATCATAAAGACAATGCAAAAGCCAAAAGTTTTAAGAACCAGTGATGTTACCTGCACAAGATACTGGCAAGAGTAAGTAGTGTTGTCTAAGCAAAGGAAACAGATCTCTTTTCATCTTTTGAAAAGCCCCCAGGAATTTAAAAACAAATTAAGTGTCATCTAAAATTACAGTAAATACAAAGCATATAATAGGAGATATTTGGGGCAAAGAACAGTTTATGAAGACAGAGTATTACCACTTTCAAACTCTGCTGGCATATCAGGCTAGTACAGAACTGAACCACTAACTTCTGTGAAATAAGAAAAACTAAGAATCCATTATTTTGAACCTGGTGATAAAACTATTAAGCTTGGTGAGCTATTCTATGCCTCCTCTTAAAACCAGAAATTTCCATGGTAAGACTCTCAACAAAGTTTCAGAGTATTACATACAAGTAATCCTTGTAAAAAATTGGCAAGCAAATTTGGAATTGGTACTGAATGCTAGACATTGGAAAGAAAGTGATGAGTTAAATTTCACCCAAATGTAAAAACAGCAGTTGCTGACTTAATTCACGAAGTGTTACAGTGAATTATCATGGTTGAATAAATCTCACAGAAGGTTAGATAAGTACATTTATTACTTCAAATTCACAGAAACACAGATAAGTGCTAAAAAAATGAAACAGGAAAATGTTCAAGTGTTATTTGAAAAAAAAAAACCAAAAAACCCAAACCACAATGTAAAATAGGTAAAGGTTTATAGAATACTTATTAAGCTTCTAACACTTATAAGTTAGAGCTTTAAATTACAACTATATGGGTCAGTGATAGCTTAATTAAGGCAGGATCTTGGTAATCCTGCATTTATTCTTCTTTTAATTCTTAGAATCTAACTGGTTTTACTCACTGACACAGACAAAGCTCCAAAGAGGTCAGAGTATTGACACATATGAACAAGGAGAGAAAGGTGAATCAGAGGCAAAAACAACCTACCTGAAGTCATATAATGCATCAAAGCCAGACAAGAATGTATGTTACCAATACAATAGACTAGTATCTAGAATTTAAAACCATCTTTACCATTATGCCCATTACTTAGTTGTGTGTGCTAACATTCCCTAAGTAGTAGTACTTCAGACAATCAGGATATGAGTTCACACTCTGAAAATGCAGACAAACCAGCACAAATTCAGGAATATTTCAAAATTATTAAATGTAGGGAATACTTCCAAAACAGGGGTTTAAGACAGGCAACGTGTTTAAAACTGGATAAGGAAAAAACTAATTTGTCATAAACAGTGCTTTTCCTATGCAGTATTTCTTCCTTTCTGTCACTCCACAGGAAAGTGTCATAAATTTAATACTGCAAGGCAGTAATGAAAAATTGAAAATTTTCATAAACAGGGTTTTATTGAGATTATTTACTGTATCATCAATTCCATTTCTGAGTAACAAAGTTCACAGATGCAATCCTGTCATATTATGACGTCAATATTCTGCTTCATTCCTGATAAAACACAGAGCAGTAATCAAATTCAAACCACCATTTTTTGCGACTCCAATTAAGATACGACACAAAAGAGAGCTTAAAATAATTCTTTTCTTTAAGACCTAAGACAGTTTCCTTTAACTAGTGATAGCCAAAGCTGAAAATAGCTCAATGGGCCATGAGTTACAAAAAAAAAAAGGTTCCTGATCACTAAGTTCTTTGCAAGTTTTGTAGAATCCATCTCAAGAAATTCTTTTAAAAGTGGTAAATAACAAGGAGTGATAGGAAGTAGCCAAGGTCATTTTTACTTTCCTAGTAGGCAAAGAGAGTTTATTCTTCTGAGATCTGATGAACATTTGCTAATTTGTGAGCAGGAAGAAGCAAGTAAGGTAATCCTTTAAAGACAGCACTGGCAGGATATATCAGTAATTTTAGCAATAGTCAATAGTAACTACTTAGTAAAGCTGATAAAGAGTTTAAATTGAAGTAACACAGAGAAAAAGGAAAAAGCCTTCTGTAAAGTTTAGTGGAAGAGTTACAGACATTATGGAAAATGGTATGAAGCACATGAAAATACTTGGCATCTCCTTTTCTAACTAAAACGTCTGGGAGAGGAAGGTAAGAGTTACAAACCTCAAAGGTTTGTATAAAAAAAAGTTTGTGTAGCCTAAAAGGAAGAAACAAAACAAATTTGCTTTCCACTATGTGAGGAAGCAGATCCCTACAAAAAGACACAATATCTACATTCATCTTTGGGCAGCAGGAATTGTGTGGTATGGAACAATTTTAACATATTCACTACAGCTGGGCGCCACATAGAGAGAAGTTTGAACAACACAACTGTCCATTTCATTGCTCAAATCAGAGAGGGTGGCACCTTCTAAAGATCTGAAATTACAAAACAGACTCTGTTTGCGACTAGATTTTAGACTCTGACAGACTGTCATACAGACCTATGGAACTGCAATTATTTGCAATTGTAGGCTCACTGTAGCAAGTGACTGTCTATACATCATTTTCCCTCAAAATAAAATTAAAATAATCAACTCACCACTTGTCCATTCTGAGGATTTTTATGTGCATACGGTGGTCCACGGATGTGATTCCACATCTGACCAGATGTCATAGCAAATACAACACACTAGAAGAAATAGAAAAACAATGTATTCATTAATTTACTGTGAGAGACTGAACAGAAAACCATTCTGCTGGTTATTCTTGCTTTAGATAAGTCCTTTTTTTCACTAACCAGACCCAGTATCTACCTCTATTTGAATTTTAGCACAGTATCTTCAGAGGCATTGCTTTCATAAAATTCTTAATGAATTCCACCATTCTGAAAATGAGTTCGCTCAAGACAGATTTTCCAAATCTCACTTGAAATAATCCTAAATTTATGCATCACATTTACACATCTACATGACACCAAGCACTTGCAGCAGGCATTCATTGCAAATATTCTGGAAACTAGTATTCAAGATTTACACAACCTTCCAGGAAAATATTTCTGCCTCTAAATCCTATACAAATATTTAGCTTACCATTTTGCTTTCAGGTGTCTGAAATTACTTATTATGAAAGTAATAGAAAAAATCCAGTTATTAAAATAACTATTTTATAGCCCTAGTTTATAAACTTCTATTTTATAAAATTCTCATTGTGTGTTCTATATGATTGTAATTCATTTTAGCTATGACAAATAGCAATGGTTGAATTGTTGGAAAAGTTGGAAACTCCCTATGGGAAAAAAGTGTGAAGTTAGGTTAGGAATGCATGATAACTGTAAAAACACATCTTAATTTAGAGATCATAATGTAGAATATACATGACAAACACCATGGTCATTAATGACCAAGAGTCATTAAGACTATTTTAATGAGGAAAATATAGTATCTTTTGATTATCAAATGAGAGAAATAGGAAACTTGTATCATCTAAATGTCTTTTGTTTTATCAATATAGATAATCCTTACAAAATCTACAATTTAAGTACATACATGTTTATTTTTACTGTACATCAATATTTCTGATAGCATAGCAAAGTCATAGAGATATAGGAGGATGGATCATGAAAGTAAGAATTCATACCATAGTGACCAACTAAGCCCTTCAGAGTGTTTTCTTTAAAGAATGTTTAGCACCACCTTTGTGAAGTAAATATAAGCCAGTGTAGATCTGTATCCCTATAAATGCAGGATTGCCACCTCGAGAAATATGAACAAATTTTGCAAGGCCTTACTACTGAATCTTGTCAGGCTTTATTCAAATCTGTCCTGGCTTTCCTGGCTTTGGGTTTTGTTTTCATCTGGGGTTTGGGTATTTTTTTTTTGCTTGGTTGGTTTTTTGGTTGTTGTTGTTTGGTAGTTGTTGGGGGCTTTTTACCTGTTTAGTTGAAATAGTAATTTTTCCAAAGACCAGGTGACTATATCTAGTTTACATTACATTTGCTTATCTTTGCATGGTATATTAATTTTTCACCCCTCTTCTGTTTAGGATGAATTAGATATGACCAAGGTATTGATGCAGCACAGGCATGAGATGACAGCAGAGACAGCCTAAGTGTAAACATAGGCTACACTGTATCAGGATGGAATGGCAAGAAAGAATGCGCAGGATTACACTGGAGAACCCAAACCTATAAATATTACACCAATAGTGAATAAAGAAACACAGATATGGAAGCTTGTCAAAAACAGCTTTAGGGCTAACAAAAAAAAAACCCAAAGGACAAGCATCCAACACATATTTAAGACCACTTCCATTTGCCCTGTAAATTTTGATGTAAAATTTCATTGCAGATCAGTGAAAAAGCACAAAGCATGAAATAAGCCCAAGTGGACCCTAAACCAAGGAGGAAGAAAGCAGCAGCACCATACTCCTCCCAGCAAAGAACCTGGAATGCTGACAACTCACCATAATACCACATCACCTCAAAGCAAAAGAATGATCTCCAGATCCACAGAGAAGCAGTGGAAGAGCAACCATGACATAAGAGAAAGGCAAAGATCCCAAGAATTGCATGCAGAACAATTTAATTGGGGTGTTATTATTGAGACTTCTCTTGTAATAGAAAAAAATGATACATTTTCATGTATGGTTTAATTATAACTCTTTCTTGTAGCATTAAGATTTTAATTACACTAAGAACAGGTTCTTAGTTTTAAATATAAAATGTGTTTCATTTTGCCTTTAACAGGATTTGGAATGTAACAGTATAATAACATGGCGGATGAAGACATACTGGTAGTGATTACTAGCAAATGGCTTGTGTTTTCATTAGTAATATGCAACAAAATGAATAGAGCATACAGCGACATTACTGGGAAAAGAGTAACAGATAGTTATTTCTATACTTTGCCAATTGTTTTAGCAGAGAAATTCATACTGCAATTTTGGTGATGAATCACATAATAGATAGCTTATATGAAAGCACAAAAGTATAGAGATTGAAAATGTGGGTAACAAAAGTGAGGTGAAAGATTATTTGGAAAGGCAAAAAAATAGCTGCAAAGTAAAACACTGAAAGATAACAGATGCATACAGTACACAAACTGTGGCTCTCTGAAAGTGTATTTTCTATGAAAAGTAATTATTCTCATTTTTAAATTAGGGTTTATAATTTATATTCTCGAGGGCCAAATCTGCTTCCAGATGGAAAGATTAAAAAGACTCCACCCCATTTTATATATAGTCATATATTTTACAAAGGATACATTTCCCAATGCAGATCTTTAAGGTCTGCTTTAAAAACCACGCTGTGAGATAGTGTAACATCTAACAAAAAATATCTAGGAGACACAATAGTGGGGAGAAGAAAATGCCAAGTATAAATGCAATTGAAAAGCAAGGACTTAACAATATGGTTATTTAACCTGAAGGCATCTTTCACATTCTTTTAGTTCAGACTGTTAGTGACCAAAAAAACTAATCTGGTCTACCACACACTGGATCTGCCATGATTTCCTTCCATCATATTCCTTTTTATGGTGTTTTCCAAAATTACTTTTTCAGCAGCCAAAATTCATTCTCCAGCTTCTCCCCTGTCCTCTTCCAATCTTCATATTTTAAGTATCATAAGAACAGTGCATTTTCATCATATCCCTTAAGCAAGCATTTAGCATGCTACAGATAGTGCTTGACATTCAAGCTCATTTCACTGTGCTCTATATTCTCCAATAACAATCACCCATGTAAAAAAATCAACTTTGGAAACTACAGACTTCTACTGTTTGTAAAATGCACACCATTATTTGTAGAACAGATGCATACATACATCTATAATTCATCACGCTGAAACACAATGCTTACCATTCCAAATGGCGTAGTTTCCATAGGATCCCATGCTTTGGGATCCATGAGTTTACAAAACACATAGTTCGCTAACCATTACTTTAAGTTGATTTTTCCCACTTAGAAACTTTGCTAAATTAATCCCTACAAATGATCAGCTTGTTAATGACTTCATATTAACTCTCATATGCAGAGAAATGGCCCCTTTCTGCAGTTTTCTTGGATCTTGCCAAAGTTCAAAGGATGAAAACTGGAATAAAGGAGAAGACTCAAGCTGAGGCACTTATCTCTGAGCACAATGCCACATTCCCAAAGTAGAGTCTGTACTTCAGCAGGTCTACAGAGAGGAGTACTACAGACACACCCTTCATCCATCTGCTCCTTTCTTTCTCCTTGTCAGGCTCCAAGAACAGCACTAACTGCTGCATGCCACCTGATTTATCAACAGAGTTCTGGATTTTTTCAGAGTTTAAGCTATTTTAAGAGCTTCCAGATTTAGGTAGCTTATTCTGCAGCCAAATGATAAAAGCAAGCAGAGTAGACCAACATTTTTTGGCTGATGTAGCATAGAGAGGAAAAGAACAATGATTTGTTACAACATAGTATGGTTCCAAGACGAAGTGCCCACAGGATTTCTTCAGTGGCAATTAAGTTGACCCTTATTACCAGTCCTAGGTGAGTACACTCTATGTGTAGATGGATCTGGTGCTGGACCTCGTTAACAAGTTACAAGTGGTGCTTTCTTGATGGCTTCCATCCTTAGTTTCACTAAGGAGGAAACTGCTTTAAGCTGACCTGTGGTGCGTTTGTGTGTAAACCACAAGGTTCCTAAGAACAGATGCAAGATAAATTAAGCACCAAGAGTCCCAGCAGAACACTGAATTGCTATCAAGATACGACATTAGAGGTACATCAGTAGAATTTCTCAACTGTTCTTGGTCCTGCAAATGTTGTCAAATGATTTAGGTTTAATACATCCCTTTCTCAAAGGCATAAGTTTTGTTTAAAACTGTCTGCCAGTTCATTAAACAAAACTGCTAGACACTTAAAAAGTCATTTGGTATGCATTTTGAAGAGAAACTTCCTATTAGCAGATACTATACAAGGCCAATTAGATTTCTTTGCAAGTTTAGACACAAGAATATGGAAAACACTTTGTAACATAAGAAAAATAATGAAATTTTAGATTCATTTGTGAATATAGTTAAATTCAAGCACAGTTTCAATAAAAAGTGGTCATATGGCAGCTAGTTCTGCACCTAATTTCTATATTGTGCTGTATATGTAAGTTCTAACCATTTCAGAATTAGTTTTAAAGAAATGTAACCCTTTCTTACCCAGTCTAGCTTTGCTTTTGTACTCAATGAAAGCTCTCATGCTATGAGATCTATACTCAGTTTCTAAATCCGTCACTTATTAGACTCTCCAATAAGAGATAGACAATTACAGACAGAGTACAACACAGAAGCAGAGAATGGATTTCTGTATCTTTAACTGTGCATCTCTAAAACCTCTAACTATAGGAAGAAAAGAAAATTAACAATCAGAATTTATTGATGTCCTTTTGAGACGTCTACCTAATCACACAGAGGAACCTGAGTTTTTCTGTGTGCATCTTTGAATAAAGCACATTAATTTTTTTATCCTCATTTCCAGAAAGGGATGAGAAAGTCACTAGCAGCCATAATACCCTCCAAGCTCCTTTGGACCAATAACTGATGATGAATGTACGATGATGCCGTAAGTACTGGGGAGTGTATCAGCACAGAACACATTTCTCATACCCATTAACTGTTATGAGAACAGTAAACACATGCTTTGTTTCATTCAAGTGACCTGTCATATTTTGCCCAACAGACTTAACTCCTAGGCAGCTGCCTTCTAATCTCAGCACAGATTTTTTCTTCCCTGATTCCACAGGTGTATAGGCAAATCTGAAACATACACATAAAATAAAACTGAAAATTACATGGAGAAAACAACAGCAGCAGCAGCCTGGTAAAGAAAATCCTGTCAAAAGACATTCTTGATAAAACAGAAACTCTCAGCACAGGTACTGTTGTCTAAAATGAAGCAATTCCTTATCTAAACTGTTAGAAGCTTGCCTAGTTTATACTGTCTGACCTTTTCTTCTCTCTGCTTAAGAAATGAAAAGGCCTGAAGAGAGTCTGAATTGCTTCTTGTTATCAGCATAAAAGGACAGGACTGCAAATATCTAAGGACTGAAGTCCTTCCTCAGCTTTGTGTTGGCATGTCAGAGAGAAAAATATCCATAGACGAATAGCAGAATTTGAATTAAAGTCCAAGATAATCTAAGGGATAAATTTTGCATGTGATTTCAAAAGACATCTTTTGGGATATTATGTACTGTGACTCAGTCATCCTGGTTTGCCATTCTAAAAGTCTTCTGGGTAATGTTGCAAGTGAAAATGCCTAAGGCATACAAGATACTACCAGAGCCTGCAGTGCTTCAATGAGGGGATGAAACCACAAATATCGCTATTGTGCAATCTAATGTTGAGGACGAAGCCAATTCAATAGTCTTGTGTGAGCTGGCATTGGAATCAACATGTGAGATGAAAGCTGTGGTCTTGCTTCTTGAAAGTCTATCAAAACTATTAGATGAATCACTAAAAATTGCATTCCTAAATATTCTTCTAAAACAGTGCTGGAAATATTGTCTATGAGACACAACATTTTTATATCAATGGAGTTATTGAATAAAAGCTCAGTTAACATTTCTGGGACCCTTGGTAAAAACAGCACAGGCTCTTTATGCTGAGAATTTTCTTCTGATCTGTCACTAAAAATTATTCAATCAAGCAGAGAGGCACAATATATTTTAATTTAAATAAAAAGTATCCACTTTTTTTTAACATTTGAGAACATAAAAACTGTTCCAAGCAAACTAAGAAGCTCAAAAAAACTAGGAAAAAGAAAACAAGAGAGTTCTCTATTTGCAATGATACAGTTTTCATTCACTGAATTCCATAATCTCTATGAAAAAGTTTCAGTTGAAATTAAAAGAATACTATTTTCAATATGTTTAATGAATAATAGCTACCTAGGAGTACAGCATCTCCCAAAAAGCATTTAAACCCCAAACCTACAGCTTTTTAAAAAGTGCTTTTGTACTTTCTCAGCTCTATACCATCTGATAAGGAACAAAATAATTTACAATACTGCTGTTGAAAATGTGGGTTTCCTGTAGTTTTTATACATCTTGCCAGGCTTTCTCTGTTTAATTTGGTTTTGAAAGTTCAAAAAGTAAAAAATATTCATGAAGAATATAATGACCTAGAACTAAATATTTATTACTTATTTATACCCTTCATAAAAAGCATTTTACTAGGCATTGCCTTCTCTCCTTAACTAGACACCATCTTATCAATTTTTCCTTTTAATGAGCTTTTATAGAAAAAGAAGCTCTAAGTTTTACTGACAGAAAAAAAAAGCACTAAGTAAGAGAATCATAACTACTCAATAATGAACAGAATAATTATATTAATGACTGCCCATTTTCTTTTATAAATCATAACATATTTTAGTCATTAACTGAGGTCATCTGTCCAAGACCCTGCAATCTGGAGTCCCTGCTGATTCCACCAAAAAAGAAGTTATAAAATTAACTTGTATGTAAGCATGCAGATCTGAACAAAACCAAAAGGACTTCTGGTAATGGGATGGTCTTTGCTAAACGATTTTACAGGGTATGGGGCTTTTACTACATTGTGAAGTCAGAAGAACAAAAGAATAAAGCATTGGCTCAATGCCATGATTAATTACAATATATTTTCATATACAAGACCGTTTTCTAAAACATCCTTTAAGTGCTATTAATATTTAAAGTAAACAGAATTTTACAGGAAATAGTATTAGCAACAATATATGGCATTAATGCCATTTTAAAACTTGCTTGTCAATAGAATCAGCAGGATGACAATTACCATTAATACATTTTTGCTATTAATGCATTTTTTAAAATATTTTATTACATTTGGATCTGTCCTCAGGAGTTCAGTTGAATGTCATTATAGGTTTTCTACACTACAATTTAGTTATGTTCAGATGCAAACTGTTGAGCTGCTGCTAAAGAGAACAGCAAACATTCTAAAAAAGAATTGATGTGGTAATTTTCTCAATTTAATTAGGAATTTAACTACATCTTCAAGTATTTATTGAATGCAGCTTGTAATAGAATGATTCCATGATTTGAAGAACTCATTTTTAACCTCTGCAAGACAAAAATTACAATTCCCCAAAATATTCAAACATTAAACTTTTTATCTGGAAGTCTGAGGTATGAAACTGAGATGAAATTGCTGTCTCCAGTGATACAGTGCAGGGTTAAACAAAGGAAATACAAGTGATTACATATCTTCATTTGATTTTTGATACAAGTATCTATTTTGGTGCGATAATTACAGTTTTACTCAGGTTATTGCTAAAGACTAGGAATCCAAAAAAAAGTTAGACTGATATATATAAACTGTGAGCTTTCTGGTGGTAGAGCATCTTTAAAAAGCATTATTGAAAAATAATGGTAACCTAGAAAAATGTATGAAACTAAATATGACAGACTTTGGGAAAGAAATATCAAAACTCTGTGGTAGAACTCAGGATATGCCAAATGACATCCTGGAACAAAGAAGACATTCTGACCCTGGCTCTCTAGATCAAAAGGAAACTTCATTCTACTCGAAATCTAGTCTTAGTGGTGTTTTATTTGAAAAGTTTTTCTTTATTCCTTCCTCGATGTATGGTATAGATCAACAAACTGCTTAAGCAAAGATGCCATATACATTAGTAGGAAAAACTATGACAGCACTTGAGAGAAAGCAGCATTATCAGCAGCCATTATTCAAGACTAATGCCAAATATTAAAGAATTCTGAACAAAGAGCTTTCCTTAAGATCTTATTAATAATTTAGATATAAAAATTAGAGCTCACCAGATATTAAGTAATTTTATCTTTGAACTTGATGTGATAAAGGTTGCCAAAGGCCCATCAGCTGACAGTACCACAAAAAGAAGGTATCTTCTCATATTGTTGAATCACAGCAGAATACCAAACCATTAATATGATATGGCTTTGCAAAAAGAAAAACCATTTTTAGGATATATCAGCAACCTAAGTCTAGCAGAGCTAAAATACACAGAACTATAGTATAGCCCAGGTTGAAAGACAACTCAAAAGACCATCTGGTGTAAGCGTTCTTAGGAAAAGGAGCCTAGATGAGAAATAAAACATGAATGCTGATATACAAATAAAACTCATATTCCTTCTACAATCCTAGCCATGTCCTTTCAAGAAAGGTTAATTCACATTTCTCACAAGTTGAGAAAAAGTCTTTAAAATGATCAAGGGAATAAATAATCACTTAAATGGCAAAAGAATAAAAGCTTGGTTTAAATTGTAAAAAACACATGGACAAATTGTTTAAAAGTACTGTTCTAAATTAATGAGTGAAGTAAAATATTGGATTGGACTCAATAATTACAAACACTATTCCGATGTTGATAACCATGCTTCTGATGCCATGTCCCTTAAAATTAAGCCTTAGATGCTGCTCCTCAGATTTTTCCTCTTCTGTCAGGCACAAGGATGCCAGAGTAATGAGTGATTGTTGATACACTATAACCATCATCTACCATCCTTGAATGCTATTTCCTGTTTACAACTGACACAGCTAAGTTGCACAGGCCACATTTTTCACCAGTTCACTCATTTATTTGAAAACTACCGTGTAAACAAACACACTGCAATAAACTATTAGGCAAATTAAACCTTAATTCATTATTTATGGTTTTGAGGATTTATTTGACTAGTATTTCAAACAGACTTGGCTAGATGTAGTCTTTCCTCAGAGCTAACACTAAGCTCATCCTATCCTCATTTAGGTTGACAGTAGAATGTTAAGGTCAGTACTACTGAAACCAGTTTTGGAAAGAATTCCCCCTTTTTCCTTGTTTCCCAGATCTTTCATCATTGCCTTACAAACATATAAAGCCTCTGCTTTTTTCTCAACCTTTCATTACTCTGAAGTGATACAGTCCGACATCAGTATCTCTACTAAACCAATTGATCAACATTATTAATTTTATCAAAAAAAGGGAAAGTTGAACCATAGCTATAAACATCAGTAACAATTATTAGAAATATTTTCATATTAAAGTTCAAATAAAAAACTGCAGCTATCAGAGAATTTGCTAATTTTCAGTGAGTTACTCATAGTATCTCATACTCCCTGCTCACGAGAATTACACCCAAAATCTGGATTGCGAATCTTATTCTGACAGTATCATTCTGAACAGGGTACTAATGCAATGGTTTTTAATTTACCATGCAAGTAATGAAAACATATATGCTAAAATAAGAAATTACTAAAAAGCAAATTAGTAAGGAAAATCTGCATACCAGAGCTGCCATGGCCCAGCCAGTTTTGTTGTAGATGAACTCCAGATTATTTCTTCTCAAATATAACAAGCCACCAACAAGAGATACCAGAAGAGCCAGTGCAATGGTACCAGAATAGTTAGGAGGCCTGAACACTCTAATCTGGAAGGATAAATGCAAATACAGATTGTAATAAATGCTTACATACAGATCCATCTTCCATATAAACATAATGGAGCACCTGACATCTCATTTCAGAGGCAGCAAGACTAATCCCTAAATATACTTAAATAAGAAAAAACAGCACTTTCTTTAATAACCACATACTATGAAAAAAATTAATGTATGATTTTGAACGGTGCAACGCTGAAACATTATTTCTTCAACAGATTTGCAGGTTGTGTCTGGATTAAAAGCAGCTATCTTTGAATCTAAGTGTTTTGTATATAGTTTCGCAAAGCACATGTTATTTATAAACAACTAATTATTACTGCTTGTTTTTATCTTGAATAAGGCTACATAAAATTTAATAAAGCAAGAATGGAATATAATCCTGCAGACTGCAGTAGTTTCCCCAAGTACCAAGAATGTTTGTTTTTTTTTTTTAATGTGTTGCGGAAACTTCATTTGACAAAAAAATTGATGAGAAAAGATGGAATGTATCATCAGCCTGTCTCAAACTACAAAGATATATTTGGCTTCAACTTTTAAAATTGTTTAAAGACTTACATGAACATCTGTTCTGTCAGCTATCCATTTAGCTAGCTGCTCAGCTGCAAATCCGATTCTCTGCAGGTCAAATGTGTCAGCTCTCTTGGGTTTACCTTTTGGAGGAAAATGCATGAAAGTCGGAGCAGAGTTCATATTCAGCTACAAAACCAGGAAAAATAGCAGAAAAAAAATTTAGTAACTCTATCCTCAAAATACCACAATATCTTCAATAGCACAAATCTAATTAGCATAAAAATATTACTTGCCCCCACACATGACATTTTTTAAAACAACCTCATCTATATCCCTCCAAAAAGAGTGCTCAGAATATTCCCTACACTAGATTCTTCAGGATGTTTAATTATTCAGAGTGTTTCACCCACAAGCTTGTCTCTGTAAGAGTATCTTATGCTTTAAAGCTCTCACACATTATAAAACCTTTCCTGTAATTGGCAAAACAGAGACCCTGCACCCATCCAATCTATTAAAGTTTATTAGGTTATAATTCTAAGGGAGCAAAGTAGCTTGGCATTGTTTGCACTGGCTACAAGACTGACTAACCACTAGTGACCAGCCTTTTTTTGTATCCAAAAACGCCTGGATAACTAGCTTAAACTACATAACTTGCCCTAGAAATTACTGCTAATTCACGTGTTGATGTCACTGGAATCATATTATTCACGTTTATATTCACAGTATATTAAAAAATCCTCAAAGGTGATAAACAAATAGATCTACATATACATTTGCCACTTGAAATTTTGACTTCAAATTTGCAAGGTGGTATAGGAAAATATAATCTCACTGTATGAAATTCCTCCTATATTCAGGCCATCTCAGACATCGTGCAACAAAGCACTTGAAAAAATGAGAAATAACATAAACAAAATCAGGGGTAAGACTTAAAGGTGATGCAATATGGAGCTCTTTACATAAAAAAGTTAGCTTGTTTGTTTCATTCCTGGAAAACAAATTTCATATCACATTAACAAAACTTGATATTGAATCAAGTACAGAACTGAATTTATCAGTAGAAATTACCAATTATTAAAATATTTTCCATCTAAGCAAAAAAATATCCCCCTTCTTTACTGAAATGATTTGGAAATAAAAAATATAAAGAAAGGCTACGACAAATGTTGTGAAATATTTAAATAACATATTTCATAAGATACAGAACCATTCTGACATCGTAGAGGGTTTGGAGGCACCTGATCTGGAACTGCTTTATTATTTCTCTATACACATGGCAAAAGCTGAAAAAATAAAAATCACATTACTTTTTGGGGTTTTTTTTGCTATGGCATCAGTATTACATGACTTTGCACACATCAATATAAAGTCAGAACTGCATTTCCCCCAAACAACACCTTAAAATAGTCATTAGTATAACTTATTTTTAACACTGTATCTCTTAAAAAAAACCTCTTACATATTTAATTTTGTCTAAATGTAAACATGACTTTCAATGCAACCATTTAAAATAAACTGAATCTGTGCCCTGTTACACAAGGTATAAGTTGAACTAGATTCTTCTAACATGTGTTGAATGCTTTAATGCAAGATCAAACAAAATATTTTGTATTATTTTAATGATGCAGGTCACAATAATACAAATTTTTGTAAAGTCTTTAATTTTTATTGCAAAAAAAGGTTTAATTTTTAAAGCAAAATCTTAAACCACTAATAATCATTGTTTACAAATAATTGAATATTCAAATATTTCAATTGGCTGTAAAAATATTTATTAAATACAGGAACTAAACTTTTTAAAATAAGTATTTTAAAAATAAGTATTAATCTTTTCCCCTGAACATTTTAAGTCACACACTTCATCAAAAGGTATGTAAAATATACAGATAACTTCAAAGTTCTCCAGTCCTCTTAATCTGCATTTTTAGCTTCAATCAATGGGTAAATATCAAAGATAAGCAGTCAGTATTTAGTATTTATTTTCGAGGGATGCATTTTTCCTTGACTTCTTAATTTCAGAGGAGACCTTAAACTTTTCTCCAACTTTCACTTTTCAATAAATAAATGTAAATAAATAAAATGTAAACCAGTCTCTTCTCTTTTCCCTGAAGAACATCCAAACTAAATATTATTGAAGAATACTGTATTACATAAAAGCAATTAAAAGGCTCTTTTACTAAAGAGCTTTCTTTTCCCTAAAGAGAAAATAAAGGAAATCTTTAAATGAAAATATTATTTACAATGTGCTTGATTCTAAAAAATGGCCTAAACAATTGTTTGGGAAAAAAGTTGCATATATACATATATAATGCAATTTATAAACAAAGACTGTAAGCTACACTTGGGAAATACTAGAAGTGTTTAGCAGTAGAATCTGTCTTCACTGATGTTACAGAAACTGCCATGTTTTTAACCAGGAGCAGATCATGTACAAAACACAGAGGTACACAGCTACATAGAGAAAATAATTTATCCTGTATTATTTGACAAATTGACATGTAGTTCTAAAAATTAACATTGCTTTACAGTATTTAACATTTACCTGCTGAAAAACATCTGCCCCTTCATCATAATCCACTATTGTGAAAAACAGTTTGTTTGAAAAAGCAGATGAATAGCGCCATGAATTAGCCAGCACTTGATATTCCTCATTAGCTTGCCTGTTAAGGAAAAGAAACAAATGTACATCCATATGCCATTCACTTGCAAAAAATATTCTATAATCAGCTGCAGTGGTTAAATGAATTACATTTGCAGTATCATTCTCAACATCTGTAACTATCAATTAAAAAGTTTCAACTAGTTATGCAACTCTTTGCTTCAAGCTTGTCATCTCCAAAATCAGAAATGTGTTAAGTTAAAACTACACAAGAGAAATCCCAAGAAGATATTAAGAAAAAGTGAAGTTTTCTGTATTTAAAAGTCTCAGTAAAAAGGACTGGTCTGTGTGGCAAGTGTCACATAAATCTGCTAACAGATGCATGCAAGGATATTCTGATGTGGCCCTTGAGTGTGATATCAGGATATACTTGCTAGAAACAGCTGCACATAAGGAATTCTGAAACTAGGGGACAAATAACACAGAACTGTGAATGTAGTGTCTTCCTAAAATAGCAGAGCCATAGAAACAGAGCCAAAGAAACTGCTTAGCACTGGGGAAATGATCCTAACCGAATAAATAGTAGGCTTGTAAGTAGCATAATTAACTCCAGAGTATTTCTCTAAAAGTTGTTTTAAAAATGGTAATTTTGTACAATACATAAGTAAGCTTTTATATCATCACAAGAAGGTGATTTGCTACTAAATTTCCTCCTAAATAACCAAACAACAAAAAAAAACCCAAACAATCAACCAACCAAATAAATGTACCAAAAAACAACAGAGAATAGAAACCAAAACAAACAACTTTGCCCTGACTGCACCAGGAGGAAGGGAAAGACAAAGGGAATTCCAGGAGAGTAATACCAGCAGAGACATCCTCTGTCATCCAGTAAAACCATGGTTCTTCCACAGGACATATCTATACCAATGAACAATTCGGGGAAAAACAAAACAAAATGAAAGAATGCTTGCAATACTTTCTGATTTGGACAGATTCCTCTCCTAATTTCCATATTACTATTTAATCACTCCACTGTAGAGTTCAAACCAGGGTTTTACCACTTGACAACTCATTTTTGCATATGGTAAGATACAGACGCATTATAAATAAATGTGTTCTGCAGCTTTTCTCAGAACAGTGTTTCTAGAAGAACAGTTCTATGTGTTTGATGGTGCAGAATACTATTTAGAAATTGTAAACGCAAAAATCTGTTTTTGCAGGAGTAACTCTGCACTAAACATATATGAGAGCAAAGAAGGGGAAGAGCATTAAAGGATCACGGATATCATATGGCCTTTGCCATTTCTTCATAACTGAGATCAACCTTAGACATTAAATATATTACATACAAACTTCAGCACAGTTCTGCAGTATTAAGAAATCTTCTGCACATGAAAAAAGCATATCATAAAACCCCAAGAGTTAAAAAGAAAATTCACGATCTCTTACTCCCACAAAGAATTAAATAACCTGAAACACAATCAAACTCAACTTTCACCCTTATTACCTGACTCAGTAAAATTTGCTACTTAACACCCTTACTCAACAGGCAGTTTGCAATTAAAAAAAAAAAAAAGCAATTTAGGCATTAGAATGGTTATTTCTAGAAACAGATATTATCACTAAGCAGACTAACATATTCATTGTCCTCCTGAAGAGGGCAGTCAGACAACATCAAAGGAATGCTCTAAAATCTTAAGCAATATCTGTAGTGCACTCTTCTGTTAAACCTACTATATTAAAACTGAACCAGTTTTATTAAAAGAACAAGATGAAAATCAGTTAATCTTGATGCCATCATTCTTCTTTATCTACCTTACACTTGTGGTGAAACAGAGGAGTATCTGAATTTCTGGGAAATTCAGATACTCCACTTATGGCCCCACTATTTGAGAGGATTCTTGTTCCCACTGATCTCCATGCATCTTGCACCTTTGAACTACTTTGAATTAATAGGTATAAAGTATTATTTTGCAAAAGGCTGCATTTTCTGTAACAGACTCAAAGCACAATTTCATCCTCACACTTAAAATAGCAAACCATTCTATGATGCATTCTCATTGATGCTCTTGATGGGTGTGGAGAAGAGTGAAACAAGGAGCAGCAGGAATACAAAGTTAAAGGATTACCACAGACAGAACTGAAGATCATCCTACACTCCACAATATAATTTTCAATTGATACAATGCTGATACAATCACATTAATAACTTTTTGTAGCACTGTTTTATTCCTTTTCAGACACAATTACAGTAAAAACCATAAGCACTTGACTGAAAAAATTCAGTCATCAATTAACAACAGACAATATCAACTGTCAACTTTTTCACTACCTACCTCTATAATTAGTTCATACCCATTCTATCAGTTTGTTTCTAGAAAGTAATGTTAATTATACAAAATTAAGAGAATAATTATGTGAAAAACCATAAAGGCATAAAAGCAAAGAACTACACTTGGTCTGAACTCAACAGAATAATATAATGTTAGCACTTCTTGTTTTCTTGACAGATTTTTTGATAGATGGAGAAGATTTTAATGTTATTGCTGCTATAGTCATCTCTTTAGAATTTCATCATAATAGCAACACAGGAGCTAGCAACAACAGTGATATTGACCTGCTGCCAGAAACTAGTGGCCAGATCAAAAAGGAATTCTATGATTAGATTTACTCAGAAAATTCAATATACTGGAAAGTAAGCTGATATGCAAATGCTCTACAGAAATTCTTCCATTACGCAAGAGGTGCTCATGAAATATTAAAAGTTTTATTTAAAAAGATTAATTATGTGGGTGTCTATGGCAGTTAATCAGATTTGTATAACTTGAGCTATATTTAATGAGATTAATTTTAGTCTATTGGTCTGACATTATAGTAAGGAAAACACAAACCGGATATTAGGAAAAGTATAAAAGAGTGTGGAATTATTTGACAAAGAAAGCAGTAAAGTATTATTTTCTGACTCACTGCATATAATGCTTACAAATGTACGGTTGGCACAGAATGTACTACCAGGTTACCTACACATTCGTATCCATCTGTTAAAAGTAAACTGTGATTATTGCAGCAATTTACTTCCAAAACAACTTTTGGCTTTTATTTGGAATGGTGCTCCCCAAAACTGAAGGAACAAGGGGCTAAATGTATATTTTGACATATTCTCAGTGTCAAGAAGACAATAAATTCAGAATGTTTAACTGGTTTTGTTTAGGGCTACTCATAACGTCTTGGTGAAAAGCATCGAAAAATCTACAAATGTGTCCAGAAAATTCACTAAACACAACAGACTGTATAAACACCCATTGAAAGCCACACAGGTTTTGCAATCTAGGTATCTATAAAAGGGGAAAGCAAGCTGAAATCCATGCCATTCTATTTACAGCATCACATGAAATTTTCAATATTCTGCAGATGAAAAGCAGCTATGAGGTCTGCTTTTGTAGAAGCTGCAAAGTCAAAAAATAAAAAAATTGTCATCACAGGAAAAATAAGGAGTCCTTTATGATCCAAGTATAAAATTACTGCCTTGTTAAGCAGGACTCATCAATACTTCCATCAAGGTCCTGAAGTGCACAGGAAAAGCAATTGCAGAACTTCTAACAGCTCCTTCCAAATTTCCTATTCCTTCATTGAACAGAAGTTCAAATGATAATTCCCTCTCACTACATTTAAGAGACCTGTCAATGATTTTCTCACTACCTACTCTTGATCAGCCAGCAAAAAACTGAAAGACAGAGGATCCTGTTTCTTCTTTCTGATGATGCTCCTTGACTGCCACAATTCTCTTTGCTGTTAAACTACTCTTGAATCAGCTACTTGGAAAACATACCTCTTTTCTGAGATTTTTTCGAGCAGGGAAACCAACAAAATTCCTCTTTTTCCAGGATTAGAAACCTTCTCTTGGAGGTCTCATTGATAGAGTAGATGTTAATAAAAGTATTGAAATCTCATATATTTTTCCATTTCCTTCCATGCACCGTCAACAGCAGAAGTTACACAGCCCTTTACAAAACACATACTACAACAGTAAGCTCGAAACTTAAAAATACACAAACTGTATGTTGAATTATAAACTACCATTTAGACAATCCTGCAAGGAGGAATAGCTTAAAAAACAGTTAGCTTTGAGCTCATTCTGCAGCATGCTTTCTGCAGTAACTACAAGCTTGATCCAAAACATGTAATTAATAATTTCTAACAGAATTCAGTCTTGTCACTCTGATTAAACCAAAGCAGTCTTTAGAAAACATGTGCCATACCCGAAAAATTGATCCATCTCTCTGATGTCTTACACATATTTTTTCTATATACTTTAAATGTATATTCATATACACATGTGTATTTATACACATACACATACATACAC
Organism: Acanthornis magna; assembly: GCA_036785705.1. Lineage (NCBI taxonomy): Eukaryota > Metazoa > Chordata > Aves > Passeriformes > Acanthizidae > Acanthornis > Acanthornis magna. The sequence continues at coordinate 23,614,446 of JAWUZG010000018.1, read as the reverse complement.
AATTCCTGCTACTCAGTGTTCCTTTCAATATAAGAAAACTGCTAATGCTTTTAAAAATGAAACAGTTTGGTCAACACAGGGGCGAAAAAAATTACTGGCTACCCAAGCTCCTCTGCATTACCAGGCACTTCCATCTTTCTTCATAAATCCTCTTTGCACAGTCTTTGCAAAACTGTGTTTCCCAAGAATCTGAAAGCAGGTTTGTTACTTCCACTGTAAAATACTAATAAATGTCATCCAGAACTGAAACAACACAGTTTTCAGCTTGTGCAGCTTACAAGTGTGCCTTCACAAGTGGTTATCTGTCATTGTTATAGTCTTTCTCTGTTGCATTTCCCTATTTTTCTTCTGCTCATTTATGATGCTAATTTTAGGCTTCTATCCTGATTTGCAATGATTCAAGCAGGCTCAGTTACCCCTTTAAAGGAAACATTTGGGAATTCACTGGCATAAACATGCACAGAACGTATGCAAAACAAAATCTGTTTGTTTCAAATAGCTGTAAATTCAGAGAGAGATGTATATGTCTAATTTACATGTTGTAACCATTATCTTATCACAAACTAGGAGCACAAGTCAAAGTATAGAGCCTATCCATTGAAACTCAGCATCTTTAGCCTCTGACAGTGCTTTCATCTTTCCAAGGAACACTATGAAAAAAACAACACAAAATAAACATCTTTTTGTTGTTGGGCTTCAGCTGTTGCAGAAAAGCTCAAATGGCCAGTCTCATTTCTCTGACCCAGACACCCCTTTCTTAATGAAATACCCCAGCAATGAATTTGAAAAATGAACCAGAGAAAAATGTGAACTGTTTGGTAACAAACAAAACACCTCTGATATGCACACCTATTCAAAGCAGAGATGGGTGCTTCTGCCAATCAGATAAGAGAAGTAGAGCTTAGAAAGTAAAAGAAAAGACCTCATATAATGTGTTTATGGAGTGATCAAATGTACAGCAACAAAAAAGAAGGAGTTAATTATAACAATGGAAGATGAAGAGGAGCAGTCAGCATCAGCAGGCTTGAGGTAAAGCCCTTTTGCAGCTGAAAATCAAAACACTAATAATGAAGTGAAACAGGAGGGTCACTGAATTATGGCTGGTGAAAAGGTGCTGATCACTTTAGAAAAATCTGGTGATAATAAAATGAGAGAGCAGATTGTGAGATGCCAGAAGATGAAAGACACAGAAGCTGGCAGCAAATTTTCACACAAAAATGCATTCAAGTTAGTCCAGTAGTTACCATTTGCCTCTATGCACTACAAAGTACAGGCTGAGAAATTGTCTCTTCACCTCTGTGAAGATATTCCTGTCAGAGTGAATGTGTTTTTTCTCCTTCCTACATATATAAGTAATTTTTTTCAGTAGTGTGACTGATGTGGCTAACAGAGATAAGCTATCTAGTTGCGTGAAGACCTAAGGCCAAAGGGAAAAGGGGAGCTGGTCTTCCATAATGTGGAGCCACTGTTTAGACTTAGATAATTTCTGACTGCTCATCAAAACTGATTCATCATCACAGTGCATCAAAGGGCCTTTTAGTATCTGCTACCAAGGTGCTGTTGAAGACTACATACACCAAGAACAGCAGTAACAGGTGAAGTCAATTAAAACTAACCAAGTTTAATTTCCTGGAACCAAAATGGTTTAATCAAATACATTTCCAAACATGCAGAGAAAAAAACCCCATCCTAACCCATTAGAAACATATTCCACCCCTCATTTGAGAGCCCACTGAATATCTAATCTGTTACTGTTAATTCATCTCCCAACACCAGCTATGTCACATTGAACTTAAATAATTGTGTCAACAGAAAAACTGACATTTATGCTACCACTAACACATCTGAAGGCATCAGATGGCTTTCAGTACTCTTTTGGATCAGAAAATTGGAACTTGTTTGTCCACAAAGCTAGATGAAAGAGTTTTACTCCACATTTTGCTTTAGAATAAAGAAAAAATTTCTTTGAAAAAAATTCTAGAAGCATGACTAGAGCCTCTACTAATACATATACATGGCTGCTGGTTTGCAGAAGCCTTCATGTGTTAGGACTAGATTGATTCAGGAAGGATTGACTAAAGGGTATTTTTTACATAGAAAAGCTTTATCCAAATATCTAGAGTCCCAAAGACTTCTTTGTATGCAGCATTTTAAGAGTAAGTTGATACAATTTCCATACACTTTCACAAATCATGTGATTTGTGTGACTGATATTATAACATCCTCCTTGCTGCAAAGAGAAGATCCTTAGATTGTCCAAGACAAATTTCCACTATATCATAGAAAAGATAAAATACAGAAGTGTCAAATCTAAATACTGAAAGGAAAAGACAATTTTTTTATAGTCCTGTGGTGCATAAACTCACCATACTCAATCTTCAGAGAGAAAAAAGTTCTCATTCTTGTGACCAAGTTATTCAAAGATTTCAGCCTAGGTGGTTCTGCATATTCAAAGTATGACATCGATTTTTTTTTTCTATACAATTATTCTGAAAATATTTTGACAAGTAGCATTTAACTTAAAACTTGGACAAGAGCATCTTCACAGAACATTACAGATTAAGTTTAAAAAATCTATTTTTCCTTTAGGCAAAGTGGCTAGTGAATAGCTAACAATCAAGTAATGCATGCGTTTCAGTTCTATATATCCTTTCAGTGCTCCTGTCCATTAATTAGCCATTGATTTGAAAATGTCAATTTTCCTGATAATGGTTTTATGGGCAGTACGATCAACCTCATTAAATTCCTTTTATTTCACATGAACAAGTGAATCGCAACTTCACATTTATTTAAACAAACCCAACTGAATGTAGTATACTGATTTTTCCTTCATTTTATGCCTAAAGATTTTCAGTTGCTTCTATACAAGATTTCTAGTCTGGTCTTTTCTAAGATGAAGTTTTTAAGCTCTTTTTCAGTACAGTAAACAATATATAGTTGCAAGCAAAATTAACTTCCTTAATAACAGCAATATTTATGTTGTTTTACATGCCCTGAAAAGACCTGTACATAGAACAGGGAAAGAATTTGCTATGGCCATTATAATGGCCAATACAATGACCCATTATAACGACGCACTTGATGCATCTCCTTGTAGCTTTATCCACTGGGTAGGAAAATAAGGAATGATACAAAACAATTTGGTAAACTTTCAACTCCTGTATCATCTCATGAAGTTGAACTCTGGCAACACAAATAAGAAACAACAGCAAAAAAAGTGCTGAACTAAAAATTCATTTGACTTAAGAAAAACTTCTGAACCTAATCCTTCAGCTTCACAGTTCATATATGGAGGGTGAAGTAATGGAAACACAATTTATATACTCTCCCTCAAAACTGACCAACTGACTTCTGACAATGACAGAAAAAATAATATATAAAAACACAAAATCTAATAAAAACCATATACAACTACAGATGTCCAAGTTACAGTTGTAAATGTCTGATTCCAACACATCGGAAATCTAACATGCTGCTACATTTACCAACTTTGTATATAGTTTAAAATGTACATATTTTAAAATAAGAAATAGTATTTCCTCATATACAGCTTGTTTTCTATAGTCCTACAAAGTATTTTGCTTTTGCCTATTTAAATAACATTTAGAGTTCCCTTCTCAATACTCCTATTTATTGCTAAACACAGTAATTTCTAATGCATATTTTGGCTGAATAAGGTTTTATTAGAACAGTTTCTGATTTAGTGAGGTAATTAAGTGCATGACTACCTTTCAGTGCCTTGGCCCTATTTCCCTATCATTAGTCATTTTTGGATTAACACATTGCACTAGGAATTTGCGGAGAGAGATCTTGAACTTAGAAGACTACCAGAGGCACTCTAATACATATGATGAATGGAACTACCAGAACATATCAAATTGCAGTGACAGACAGTATTCCACAGTAAGTATGACCTCATGGCAAAAAGTGCTTGCATGTAAGAACTGTCCAAAGCTATGAAATCAGAGGGTAAGTCACATCTGTATCAGAGCCTTGGACACCTCCTGAAGAAATCAGTGAAGTGTCATATTATTAAATGATAATGAATCACTTCTATCACAAAATGTTTATGGAAAGATCATGGTTAACTGATAATAAAATAAAGCTGATTTCTTAAAGAGAAAGTCTTCCTTGGTTGTCTACATTTTATTCAACTGCAATTTACAAAAAAACCAAAATCTGGAAGAATTCTAAAATGTGACATACAAATTAAATGGCACTTGAAAAGATGCTGTAACAAGCACATGAGCCTGTTGACTGGTGAGTATCTATCCCATGCAAAGAACAACCCTACTCAGCATATTGCACATTGAATCACGCATTCACTTGAAAACAGTGGTAAGGAAGATGAGAAAGATCTCTAAGGTATAAATTACCTGCAAACAGAGCACTGCCGCTGTGGTTGGAGAGCAGTGAACATCACTACCACAGAGTAGTTACGAGGTGGAGCCTTCACAAATCTTCGGAATTTATCTCCATTCATGCGGATGACTGAACGCCTTGAGCTCCACTCCATCAGCTGCTCCACTTTCTCTGCCAATAGATTCTGTAATTGAGGACAAGGATGAGGAAAGTTTAAGCTCAAAATGTAAGTGCTATATTCTGCCTTTGCACCCTCTGAACTCCTCTGGACTCAAGACAGAAGTTATATATAGCTGTATGTAGTACAGTTTAGCTTATAGCACGATTTAGTCTTTCATGTAGTCAACAAGGTAAGTATTTAAAAGAACAATTCAAAGTGGTCTTAAACAGAAAGGATACATAAATGAAATCAAACAGGTTGGTGCCAAAGGCAAACGAGTAAGGACCACTGTTTAAATAGAAGTTACCAGTACCTCAACCATTTAACTTTCATTTAAGAAATTGAAATTTTAGAAAATGCAGCCTTATGTTATATTTATTCTATTTAGTAAAAATCACAGCAGAATAGTGTCAACCACTTGAGTATAAAGATGAAAGAAAACTGTACCTACAAAGAGAGAGCAATAGTTACTATGTTTATAATTTCCTACAAATGTATTATACTGAATTTAAATTAATGCAAGTTTTATATTTTGCTACAGACAGGACTGTGCTGTCATATAAGCCCACCATTCCATTATGAGATCGATGTTTTAAGCTGATCTCAAGACTGAGAAACCCAAAATATTTTGAGTGAACTACCATTGTATAAGAAAAAAACTGCTTGTGTATTGCTTGTCTTTTGCTTGAAAGCATTCCATCACATGCATGATTTAAAAGCAAGCTACTACACATATTAAAAGACATCCCTCTTTATCAAACTATTCCTATGAAAATCTATTTGTTTGGGGTCTTTTAAGCAAATAAGCCTGATTCCACACCAGCTCAGCAGAAAGTCTTTAGTTTCCTAAGTTACCTAGGTTCAGCAAGGTTGTACTGATCATGCTCTAGGTGGATTGCTACGTGCAGCTTATCAGGATCAAAGCATCTATCTTGGTTTAAGTCTTCAGTTCCCTGATAACTGGCCCTGTGGAAGCTGCTCATATCAAACAAAAATTTTTAAAAGAGTGGAGAAAATTGGAATATTACAACCCAGAAGCTGAGTGCTGAGCCAAAGTGAGAAGGACAGAGAAGTGGACAGACAGACAGGAACAGAAAGTGAAGAAGGCGCAACAAACAGAGGAAACTAACTTCAGAAAATTTAAAGATGCAAGATCTATGTTAAAATACACAGAAATTAGTGAAAGGGTTTACAAACTGATGAGGCTCCACTGTGTAGGGGAAGAACAAACTAGCTTTAAAAACATATTGAAATGGGAACACTCCCAGAAAAGACAGTATGATGACAGGCAAGGCAAGGATAAAAGTCAAATACAGTGCAAGAACTGAGCAAGGAGACAAGGTGGCTTTTCTAGGACTTCTTTAAAAATTTAAGGAAATAGAAAAATTAGGTCATCTAGTAACATTTTGACAAATCAGTAATGCTATAAATGAGAGTAGATATATGAGGGGAAGGAAGGAATGAACTGCAAGGATAAAGAAAAACTATATTTTGCCTGTCAGATCTTCCATCTTCAAAATTATCAGAGCCCCTTAGGAGCTGTGCCCCTTAGGCACAGGTCATCAGAAGGCTTGAGTCCAAAAGAAGCTTTGATGAGTGTGAATCATGAACAGCTCCGAAATACCCGCATTTACCTGACCCTATTAAAAAATTCTTTAGGTTTTTGTTCCTGTTCTCAGAATTAAGCTTATATTTGTAATCATAAATGTGAAGAAGGGATTACAACTCTGTTTATCATGAGAATATCAATGACTCAATTAATACAATAATTTTTCTTCTGCTAAAAGACATGTTTCTGGTGGTTTTGCTTCAAGAAGATATTATGTAAATTCTTTTCTTTAAAAAGAATCAGAAAACAAATTACATAAAAATGAAGCCTACACATTTGTAAGATTTCCTCCAATTAGCAGTGCCTGGATTAATCTTCGTCCATTTCAAAAGATTCACTTATTTTGAATCAGGCACTCCAGCCAGTAATGCACAGTAAAATACAAGGAGCTAAAAAGGATGGGAACTAGTATATCCAAAGCCTTTCATAACTCAAGCAGTAAGATAAACCAGAGAGAACTAATTAAAAGACACAAATTTTATATTAACACCGGAATGATGCATAATACCCTACTTGGTAAAGAAAAACAAATACTTTTCAGAATAGGCTTTATTCAAAGAAAAGAAACCCATGAAAGACCATTAAGGATATGAAAGCAAAAGCATGATCTTGACAGAAGGAAAAAAAAAAAAGGAGAGGGAAAAAGTCCAGTTCTATTAGTGCTACATAATTTGCTTCTATAAAATAGTTCCATGGAGGAGTCTTACTCAGAGAAGTCCCAATTTGAGTTTTACTCAGAAGCTAGTTGCCAATAAAGAAATAGTTGATTCCTTCAGATTCAGCCGCATATAAAATGTCACCTTTACATAGCTCTTGTGCAATATTCATTACAATGCTCTCAACCACTTGTATTTGTTGTTGTTTGGGGTTTTTTTCTTATATGCACAAGATAAAAAGCTAGTAACTAAACTAACTTAATACATATACTACACTAGTTAAAATCAAGCTAATATTTTAGGAGTGTAACCATTAGGTACAATTTATGTACTTGCTTCAATGCATTCTGAAGAAATCTTTTCAAATAAAAAGTTATTAAATAGATTGCAGACAGTGGCTTGCATCATAAAACATTTTGCTATAGGCTACACTTAGGTAACTGACCGCACTTCAATATGCTACCAATTTTTTTGTACGCTTTATTCCAGAAGACTTCTTTTGCCGAGTAATTCACAGAAAAGACCTTGGGACTGACAGCTCTAAGATTCACAGTGAAGTCTTTCTGACTTGTAAGTCTTTAGAGAGATGAAGTTCTGATATTGTTTTGTCATTCACAAAATATTTTCACAATGTATGCTGTAAGTTAGCAACCTTTTCCTCATTTCATTTAATAATGAAGTCTAGGAGATAAATCTAAGAAATATAAGTTTCCATTTGAGCCATGCATTTGACTTAAAAGTTGAGTCTTAAAGAAATATGGCACACTTTAAAATTCCAACTGTCTATTTCAGCTTTGGATCAAAAAGGCACCCACTTAACAGGCACTAAACTCAGAAAATTGGTCAGTCGGTTAACAGGCAAGGGGGAGGGGGGAAAGTGTTTTTTAAGCACACTGAAGCCAGCAGACCAGTCTTAAGGATTTCATAATTCAGAATCAGTGACATTTTTGTAAGAATTTTTTTTTAAGATAAAAGTACAGAAAACAGAAAAACATACCGCTTAACAAAACCATGAGCTCTACCTCAGTCAAAAATTTTCTCCTGTGTGAGAGTGTTGAAAAGTGAAGAAAAATTGACAGAAGAATATATAGAACCAAAAGGCAAAATTTTCCATATTACCCTAATAAAAATAATCTACTAATATCCTGGAAGGCACTGTTAGAAAAGACAATGATCTATCCCAAATTGTTCTTGCTGTGAAGAGATTGAAATGGAACATGTTTGCTTTTATTATTTAACATCCAACTATATAAACCATACATAAAACTGTCACCAAAGTGAATTCCCATTAGGATTCTAGACATTTACACAAATTTTATTAACTTGCCTCTTTCCACCCCCTGGCAAAAGTCTTCTGCCAGAGAAAATCTAGAAGTAGGAGACAACGGTTAAATCTGACAAAATACATCTTGTGATGACAGAGACACAACAATTGCTACTCAGATCTGGAAAACAAGGGAAACTAACTCATTTTCACTCCAGATTTCCTGTTTTCTGCTCCTCTCCACAGGCTATACAAGTAAAGACCCTACATATGTTTAAACCTATTCATTTACAGAATTCATCTGTGCACTTACTAGGCTTTATGCTGATAATTCAAAGGGACTGTTTTAGTTGAAACACTAAGGGAAAAAAACCAAAAAAACCCCAAAAAACCCTCAAAGTCTAAATATGAGAAGGGAAATTCTCCCTGTATGAAGAGAACTCTTGGTTTGATGTTGCAAATAGCTACAAAAGTATCAATAGATAACAGTCTGTAAATGCATGGAGAACATTAAATCAATGGGCAAAGAAGCAGCCATGTATCATTTATTTATTTTCATTAGCTGATGTCCCAAGCAGAACAGAAGAACATGTATGATCTATGTGCAGAAACAACATGAATGCTAATTTCTGTAAACAAACAGAACTATAACAGTACTTGCTGCTCCTACGCTATTTTGTAACAAGTGAAAATATATGGCAAAACAGCATTTTTACAAAACTAAATAACCCTTAAAAATGTAATTAAGAAAATCCAAAATCCAGGAATTTTCTTAGACAAGTAAAACTGTTAATTCTTTAGAAAATGGGATTTCTTCAGAAAGCAATCACCTACGAAAATTGTCTTTGCTCCTGAAATAGGGACAGTCATTGGCATTGTCCTCAATCCTGTTAAGCAGATGAGCATTCCCCACAGAAATAAAAGCTGCTTGGGAAAACAATTCTAAATAATTCTTCTTTTATCCCTATGGCTAGCAAAATATTTTTCCATTTGCAGTTGTCCCCATTACTGAATCAAGAAGAAAGCAAAATAAAAAAGTTAAATTTCAACTAGTATAGACCCTGGTTTCCAGTGATGTGATGAAACAACTATGCTACCTGCAAAAAAGTGAAGTGTGGCAAGTTATGAAACGAAAGATGCTGGTAGGCCAAGCTTCTGGCATCTGCACCTGAAGCAATTCCCTATTAGGGACAGCTTCCCAGTGATCCCCCATATCTTCTCTCTGCTTCTTAACCCAATAGAGCTTGACATCTACAAGCCTTCCCTTTCATACTCTGTGACTAGCAGATTAGCTACTCAAAGCACAGCTTTTAATAATTCGCTCTCCCAAGACACAGTGCCTAAAGAAAATGCACAAACAACATGAATCAGCCTGTATACACACATGTTGCCTCACTTGGCTGTTAATCTTTCTTGGCCAGATTTTGTAAATTTCTTTTGGTCCAAATAAAACTCTGTTGGGGGCAGAGGGTACCAAATAACAAAAAACAAAACACCACACATATTTTCCTAAATGCTGCTTGCTCTGTCTGTCCAGTGGATGTCCTGGACATTTTGAAGATTTCTTCTTTAGACTTCCTTTCATTTATTTTGCCTTCGGGTAGAACAACCTGATACAGGTAACTTAAGGCATAAAGGGCTATTGGAAAAAAGCAAAAAACTATGTCCCAACGATATATTCAAACTAGACTCATTCCATTTGAAACACACCAGCTCTACCACTTGGCATCTTTCAGGTTTCAGAAGAGATTTCAGGTCTTTCTGATGTAAGAGGGTCCTGAATACTGCTCTGAATATGTGAACCTGGAAGACTAAGACCTCAGCTCTAGGAAGATTGGGTCAAAAGCTGTAACATGAGATACCTAAACTAGGAAAAGTCTTCAAATAAATTAGCCAAGTACTCAATCCACTTATAAGGCTGAAGCATTGGTTATTGCCAACTCATTCTTCTTTCCTGATAAAAAATTCAAATTCACTTCAGTACCTCAAATTTCAGTCTCTGTAGTAAAAGAAATTAAGTAAGGAGCTTCTAACTTTGATTTGGTACTACATTTGCTACTGGAGATGAGTTAGCTACAGATTTTGTTGACTATTTCTGAAATTCTGATGTTGCTAATTTAAAAATTAAAAAAAAAAAAAAGATGGCTTGACTTCCATGTTTCCTTTAAGTGTATTTTACCAAAACTAGCTAAGGCAGATTGAAAAACCACCCTTGACGAGATTTCTGCTTTGTTCACTCAGGTGCATCAAATCCCCAAGAAATGCTAGCTTTGCACACAATGATTTCAGGACAACACTCACTGTAAAAAAAACCAATCAACCAAACAAAAAACAAACCAAAAAAAAAGGTTGCACTAATAACCCATGCAAAGTATCTCATAAATCTATCTAATGCATGTAGCCTAAATTCCAATTTCTTTTAACAGTCTCCATTTTAGTCTTTAATTACACTAAGAATAATAGTACAGAGAAACTAACTGCACCAATAAACACATTTCAGCAGTATGTTGTAAGAATAGTTAACTTCTCTAAAAATGTGACTGATAAACAGTCACAGATATGCAATTACTGATACTGACCCCACTACATTAGTGGTAGAAAGATGATAGAATCAACATTCAAAGTGTTCTTACAGGCATTCATTCCTCTGTTGTCCTTTGGTCACCTGATGCCTGCATATAAATGTCAATTACACTACACCAGCACATCAGTGTCCTTGAACATATAAAAATATTTTTATCATGGGTAAAACCCAACACACAATAATGGCATATATTTAGAAAATTTAATATAACATTTCCTACATACTAAAAAGGGAGAAGATAGATGGTTACTTTCCTGCACAACCCTTCTAAACAAGATTTGAAATAGCTCATGGACTTGAAAGTGCTAAAGAGAGGTAATTTCTTTGTCTACCTCTGTCTACCTCTCCACTCTTTTCTCTAAAATCTTCCAGGCTGTTCTAAAACCTGGGGAAAAAATTAAAATATATTTCACTTTTGTCAAAATTTATTCCTCTTCAAATTAAGGTATGCACCACCAGTAGCTTTATCAAAAGTATTTGTTCCCTACTTTGAATTTCTCTTTAAACAGGAATAGAAACCATAGGTCACATCAAAGTTACGAACTGTAATTTCTTGATTCACAACCCTAGGCCTAATGGAGAATTCCAGGATTAAGTATCTGAATATTCCAGTGAGCAACACATCATTCTGCAGCCATACAGTCATAAACTAATTCTTCTATTGAGAATGACTATCAGTACTGCAAATATTTTCTCTGATTCATCCTCTGTAACAAAGAAGAACATGAGTTAATGCAAATATTACTAACCACTAAGATATACAGCAATCTGATTGGATACTTTTTTCCTTCTCAGATTATTTATTTATTTACAAAAAGCCATTGCCTGAACATAACTGAGAAGCCATGTAAGCTGGCACAGTATGACTGACTTAATATTATGCTCCATTGATTCAAAGTCGTTTAGCTGTGACTGAGGATTTGCTTTTTGGAATGAGACAGTGATTTTCATCTTTATATAATATAGCCTACATTTTGTGGCATTAAACCTAAAAATGTCCTTTTAAGGCTGAGTAGATAAATGAACAGAGAATTAAAAGTACTGTGTAGCTTGGTTTGTTTTTTGTTGGTTTTTTTAAGCCCATAAGTTGTTCTATTAGCAGTTTCAGAAAAATCTGTTTGATTTCCTATTACATGAAGCTGTCATTTTCTGAACATTATACAAGAAAGTATTAACATGATTATTTTTTTGCACTGTGGAAAATGCAAGATTGAATATAACCTGCATAATGGTTTACATGGATGTATTTTGTGCAGCTAATTTTACAAAGATCATCAATTTTCATTGAGTACAATCAAAAATCGACAATAGATTTCAAAATACAAGGAATTCACCCTGTTTTCCATTTAATACTTTTCAAAATTTCCACAATTTATCACAAACTTTATGATAAATTACATACATCAAAAAATAAAGTTCATCTAATTTAAATAAAGCCTATAAGATCAATAATATGAATTACAAAGTAGGACTCTAGTGCTGTAAATAAGCACACAGCTTACTTCAGGAATGATAATCCTTACTGTACTGCATAAAATAAACACAAGCTAAACCATATAAGTTTTATCTAAATAAGCCTAGGTAAGATGCCTGACATAACTATAGGCTTTCCCCCTATTATTTTTACTTTTTTTTTTTCCTTTAGAAGCATGGAAGCAATTAATAACATAACGAGAAATGTAAAAAGGAAGAATTAAGAATTAGAGAAAAGATTCTACAACAAAAGCACCAGCTAAACCTCAAAGTACATTTTGCTTAGGTCACCTTTATACTGGAAAGATATTTGTCTCAGGAGAGCATAATATAGGACATCCAGGATGATTCCAAGAGTACTTGTTATACACAAAGGCTAAAAAAGCTCCATCTACTCTCAGTGGAAAACAATTCAGGGTGACCTAGCAAAAATATTGCAAAAGTTCTTGATTAAAGATGGGAAGAAATCCTTAGCTAAATATTAAAATTATACACAAAAGGTTAAAAACTAATTCTGCACATATATTTCAACTCATTAAGATCAAACTCCTAATTCTAAATGACTATAAATTTTTTCAATAGTCAGAACCTTCAGATTCCTGGGAATTGGATTCAGCCATACCTTTCAGAGTGCTGAGTTTAGGATTTTTAAGCAGATACTTCAAGTTAACTCTATGCACAATTAATATTTCACAAATCAAAACTCTTTCTAAATCTGGGTACACATCTCAAAGGCACAGATTATCAAGATGTTTAATAGTAATTCATTTGGCCTGCCATTCTCAAATATTTCTGAGTTTTAGGTAAAATTAAACTTAGCTAAGCCAGCCTTTTAAACTAGGTGCTATCTATACTGTCATTCTGAGTTTCTTAACCCCAAGGGGGTTTTTTTGTTAAATTCAGCTTTCTGCAATAGTCTTCTTACAGCATTCAGTAGCCTGGCTCAAATCTACAGTGTAGAATTACGAATTAACAGGAATTAATATATACTTTGTGCACCTTTCCCTCGCTACCAAGTATACTGACCTCTGACACATTATTACCATTGTGTTTATGTTTAAAAATAAGTAACTTTTGATCCCATTCTTTTCCCTTCACTTCTTCAGTGTTTCCTGAAATCAGCAGGCAGTGTTGTTTAATCTAGATCATTTGAAGAAACGCTATTTCTCTACTAAAAGCAAAGGTTTGACACTACAGGAAGACACAAGCCATTTCTCCTCCTTTTTCCTTCATTCTAAAACAAGAGTCCACAGTGTCTTTGAAAATGAGAAAATGAGGTATTTCTTTTACTATTGAGCGCTATTTGTGAAGTTGAACATTCTACATACAGTGCTGCATAACCAACTGTTCCCTCTCAACTTTATTGCAAAATATTTTATCAGTTGAATCTCTTTGACTATCAAAAAAGAAGGTGTTACAGAGTAAGACATAAGAACCTGGTAACACAGGATCAGGTTGCTCATATATGTTTTGTACATACCAGAGCATGTAGCTCTGGCACCCCATATACCCCAAATGAGGATGTGCTACACTGGGAGAAATTCAAATAACTCATGTAGTATGTCCCTTAGGGAAAACAAAAAACAAAATAAAACAAAACAAAACAAAAAATTAAAAACTCCACCAACAAAAAAACCCCCAACCAATGAAACAAAAAAAAAAAAAAAACACCAAACAAAACTCTAAACCAAACAACAAATTCCAAACAAAACAACCAGCCACCCCTAACCTCTGTGCAGCTCCTGAAAATGCTCAGTCATCTTCAAAGCACAGAAATATTTACTGATGTTCGGAGAGAACCTTTGGTGTTTCATTTTGCACCCACTGCCTCCAGTACTGTCACTGGGCACCAATGATTCTGGCTGTCATCTTTACACTTTACTCTTCAGGTATTTATTTACATCAGTATAACTCCTCCTGAACCTTTGCTTTTCTAGGATAAACATTCCCAACTCTTTCAGCCCTTCCTCAGAACATCTTCAATTTCAAAACATTAGGTGGAAAGCATGATATTTAAAGGATGTGCATGAAAAGACTTCACTTTACTGAACAGTGGTTCCATCCCAATTTTTGTTTTTTATGAGTGTAAAGAAAGTTGTATTTTAGAGAGCAAGCAGCATCTAGAGAAAAGGTAACTTGAACAGACAACAACAAAATTGTTCCTTTGTTCAAAGTGTATTTGTTCCCTGTTTCCCGATAAAGTAATTCACAAACTGAATTGCTGTTGAAATCCTGCCAATCATCTTTCCCTTACTGCACATTTCTCTGCATATTTGTGGAATGACAAGATTTTATGTTGAAAGTTGATAAAGTAATGATGATAGTAACTTCACAAAGAGGTAATTCGCCTTAGAAATCTGAGGTTGCTTTGACTTTGGTGGAATGCTGCCAATAAATCACAGTTTGAAAGGGGTTAAAAAGCCAAATGAGCAACAAAAGTTCAGAGTGTTACTGGATTTTCTCCCTGAAAAATTAAAAAAATAAATAGAATCTGGATCTTTTTTGCTCTCTGTAAACAGGCATGCTAGAGAGCCATTTTACAAAGCCGTTGATAACTCAGCTCTCTTCTCTGTGGAATCACCACATGGAGACTAATCCCTCAAAGCCCTTAAGCACTGTGCTACATTGAAGAATTACCCAGACAACCAACCTATGGCTAATGCTAAAGAAGACCTTTCTCCTCTTCTTCCACTTTCTAAGTTATTTCAAACACCAGGTTAAAATACAGATGTTGTATTTCCAATCCCTGAAAGTACAGGGATTCAGTAATTCAGACTAGTACAGTCTAGTACACCTAGCAGATGACTAAACTGCTACAATGACAAGAAGTTTTATCAAAAAAAAAAAATGTTATGAAAGGCTAGCTAGGGAAAGCACCAAGAATTTACACTGATTTAGATTATAAAGGAAGACTGGGGAAGGGCAGTAGCACATACCATTAAAAGAAAGAAGGCTAACAACAAATCAGTTCAACAACCATTTAAAATATAAAATGCATAGTAAATACAAAACAAATAAAAGAAGATTTGGTTCTATGAGTGAAAACATGCCAGAATGAAGGGGCAGAAACTAAATTGTTCTAAGGCACATAAGCACTGTTGGGTAATCAGAAATATAACTGCTTGAACAGGAAAACAATAAGACCCCAATCAAGCATACTGAAATAATTCTGACAGAATCCCCTTAAGAATACTGATTTCTTTTTTAATTGCTCCAACAAAGAATATGAGTACTTCAACTTTCTTTGTTATTATACAACAGACATTTAAAATGAGGGTACAGAACATAAAAGAATTTTAGAGAAAGCTAAGTGACCTTTAACAAAATCGAAAACTCTGCAGAGCTCTCCAGATAAGCAAAGAACAACTAGTTAACTTAATACAGAGAATACGTAAAGCATTTTGTTGAAAAATATCCTGGCTATGAGTACTCTGGCTTCTTCACCTTCCAATACATTAAAAAACAAACATGATCAAATAAAACCAAAAACACCAATCGAAAAACTTAACCAAAACAAACACAAAAAACTAACAACAACAAAACCCCCCAAACCCCAAAACTAACACATAGGCAGATGTCATGAATTTGTCTTTTTGGTATTACTGAGAGGATTCTCAAGTACTTATTTCTTATTGGCAGCTTAATGTTAATATGAAAGGCTATCTTGCTGATTAGCACACTGGGAAACCAAAAACAAGATTTTTTAAAAATTTCTCACTTGCCTCTTCACAGCAAGTGAATAAAGAGAGTAGCGTCAGAGGAAAGATGTGGTGATGATAAGCAATAAACACTTTCTATCTTGTGACAAGGCAGTTAAGTACTTTCTGAAATAAGTTATCTAACTATGCATAAAGTACTCTGTGTGAAATTTAGGAATTTTAAAAATTACAATCAAAAAGTTGCAGACAAAACAATTAATCTTTAGAGTAGAAAAATTTGTTATTACCTGAATAATAGCACTGAAACATCTATTTCTTCCTTAAAATTCAATGTGTTCTTTATGTTTTACCCATTAACCCAAGTACCCATAGGATTAAACCTCCTATGGTACAAAAGAAATAAATATTATGCAAAATATCATTACTGTTCTCACTAAACAAAAATGGTAAGTGCAGACTTGAATGATGTAAGACCTATCAGGGTTAAATACAACTGCAGATTTAAAACAAAACAAACAACAAAAAAACCTCCACCCAAACAAACAAGCAAAAAACCTCCTTAGATTATTCTTTTGATAAAGAGGAATATAATTTCAAGACATAACCAAGTCAAGAAATAATAAGCTTCAATTCTGTAATAGACCAAGTACAGAAGGATGATCAGAGGGATGATTACTCTGCATCTAGTTAAGGTAAACAAAAAGAATACTTGCACTTTTCAAGTGTAGGGTGTTTAAAGATGGAGAGAAAAGGGAGAGAAAAAATTATTTGGCGGTTTTTTTTCTGTGGCTGATTTTAAGGAGTCTGTTGATATAGAATAATGGAAAATATAAAAGGAGAAAGGAAGCGTGACTATAAAATTTTACGTTCCACAGACCTACCCTAGAGATCTGCTTTGAAAACAATTAGAAGGATAAATCTGAGAAGCACTTTCTCTATTTTTTTCCCAGCTGAAAAAGAGACACTTTTCCTGATTTTCCTAAGAATCACTTTTCCTGATTATCTAAATGCCCACAGATATATTCTGATGTCCCCTTTAGATCCCAAGTCCATCATCATAAGAACATAACAGAGGGAATACCAGCTCAGGCCACAAGTCAGTCTAGTCCCCATGCAATGGTGGATTTCCACAAAACATTGCAGGTACTAAGCAAACAGATATACTAGTATATATATTCCCAGCTCTCACCATTTTCATCTCAGGGACATCCTAAGGTATAAAAACAAACTGTCTTTGTATTTAAAATAACTCCTCAAAGAATTAACACCTAAAAATTACTGAAGTCAAAGGCTACATAATCTTTAAAGGAAAAATCCATTCATATTTGAATAAAATTTATGCACATCCTTGTCTTGTCTTGGTTTGAAGCTGGCTGAAAAGATTTACCATAGCTAATTCAATTCATTATCCTATATTTAAATATTCTAGTTTTGAAATTTTCATTCTTTAAGGTCAGTATTAGATACTAGTAAAGCACACCACCTTCCAGCACGCCCCCTTTCAACTCCCATTCAACCTAGAGTTTGAAGTCAGTTTGGGAAATAAAAAATGTACCTCAGAAATCTTTACTTGGGGAATCCACAGAAATATTTCCCTTCAAAAAGTTTACCTTTTTGAGTGTGAAGGTCTCCAATACTGCACTTCCTCCCACACAAGCTTAAGACAGCCATCCACCTAGTTCCTCTCCAAATGCTGCAACTTAGCCATAAAAAAGAACTAGGGAAGTGTGCCAGATAGAAGACAGGATACATTGCCACTACTATTTTTTACAGTAACACAGTGGTCTAAGCTAAAACAGTTGCTGTTGGAAGGAAAACCCAGGAAAACTGAAACAGTAACTGACCCAAAAGCACAGAACAGGTCTGATCTGTTCACCTCTCAATTTAATACTACAAACTCATTTATAAAGATAACCTAAGAGAAGAGTTAACTAGTGAACGATCAAGTGAGAAAAAAATCTTTGATAAGCTTGCTCCCCTCCTGCTCCCTAAAGTAGAGTAAGAGGGTGATTCTTTTGATAGATAAAGAATAATTGCTATAGAGAGGAAGATGAGATAGTCCTAAAACCAATTATAAGTGATAAGTAAGTGCAAAGCACATCAATATGCTTAGCAACAAAATTGGTGAACATTCATGGAACATGCAAGAATAAACAGTAAATCACCTCATTACAAGGAAAAATGCCAATCAGGAGCATTGACATTGCTTGCACCACTTTAAATACAGTCAGTCCGGGAGATTTTCATCACAGAAATTTCGTGCAGTCTTAAAAATATGCCAGAGAAAAAGTAGATACTACTTAACAGCTCATTCCAATTTTCACCTGGCATAATTTACACTTCATATTGTTCAAGGGAGTCAGGGTTTCATAGTTCAAGAACTGGACATTAAAAAAAAAAAAAAAAAATTTTTTACAGGACTCTACTATTCATTGTGTCAAAATTTCCTTTTGCCTGCATTATATATGTGCATATCCCTAAATAAAATTCTCAACTTACACAATTAGTTTGCGCCCTGTATATTTAGAAGAAAACAGTTATGAAAAGCTCTCATTCTGACAAGCCTAGAGATTAATAAATAGGAATTACATTCAGGTTCAAGAAATCCACTGCAGACATTTCAACTCCTCCCTGCACATTTTCAGTGAAATAATACATCAGTGACCACAGGGAGGAGAAAGTATCACCAGAAATTAGATGCAATTACTGCCCTAATCCCTACAGACACAAAGACTGAGAATACACTTTATCTCCTTTTGACAGAAACCTATCCTTTTACAAGAACACAACATGATTTGCTATAAAGTTTTAGGTCTGAATCACATTTAAAAATAACTATGAGGCATTACTTTCCAATTTACTTTGCTGGTACATAAGTCCTTATCTCCCACTCCAAGAATGTAGCTAAACGGAATTGAATTTACTCTGCAAAACAATGTATATAGGACACAATAAGTACAAAAAAATTAAAAATAACATAGTTAAATATTCTGCATTATGTATACACATGGAGTTACATATGCAGGACTGAAACTGGATGATTATTAACCACAAACACAAATGAGTTGCTTTATACACACACTCCAACTTGCCTGAAATCATCTGACTGTCTAGCTGACTTACTACAAGTTTGGCTCACTGGTTTTTTGCCAAATATCCAATAATTTATTTTTGAGCTACACGGTTAGAAGAGACCATATTTTTCTCAAAAAGTACTGCATTGTCAAAAACTATGTAAATGAATTGTTCAAAAGACAAATAAGAGTACAGAAAAGAAAGTATTTAAAGATTTCATAATATAGAATAGACATGGCTTGTGAGCCAGATGGCTTTTTACCAGCTGTTTGTAAAAGGGGATGGGAGAAATAATCTGTGGCATGACTAAGACAATTTACAGACACAGAGTTCTGGATAAGTTACCAGAATCTGTAACACTAAAATAAAGCGTCATATTCATACAAAATCAAATACTGTATTTGAGGCACATTAACAGTTCCCATTTAGGATGAAGTTAAACAATGAGTTAATCAATGAGAAGAATTTACTCGCTTGGTACTTCTAAATGACATTTAAATAGACCTTCAGAGAGACATCGCAAGATGCAAATAAAGCAGTTTTCAGACAATTAAAACTGGAGATTTCCAAGAATACATGAAGTTTCAGGAAAGGGTCTATTTTAAAAACATTAATGCAAAAAACAATATACTAGAGGCAAGCCAATGCTTTCAGAGAGGCTGCAGGTTTTAATGGAAAATTATCCTGGAGAGAATTCGGCTCCTCAATCAACTGCGGAAACCCCTTAGAGCAAGCTCCACTGTCTGCCAATCTTTCCTCACAGTCCATACTATCTTTAATTGCTCCTATTTCTCTTTTCCCCTTTTTCACTCACAGTCATGAAAATACCCACTTTTCCCATGGAAATTATGAGAAGAAAGAGAGGAAAGTACTATTGACTTCCTGATATCAGACTGGGCCACCAGAACTCCTAATGGAGAATAGAGAATGTAAAAGAAAGATTCAGAAAGTCATGGAATTTCTTCTTCTAGGAAGAGGAGATCCAGAAGATTTTCAGATGATATTCCAAAGGGAAATGGGATCAACAATGATAGAAGGAGGAAAGCAGACCTGGAAAATGGTTGAGGGGGTATACACAGAAAGGATGCAAGCCTCTGCCATTCGTACAGCATATGGCTGAATAGTATACTCTAATATCTGCTACAAAGCTGAAAGAAGCAAGAAGTTGCTTTCAAGGTTTTAAATAAAAGCCTATAACAGAATCCGTGACAAATGTATTGAACTCACAATTGAACACACCATTTAAACTGCAGAACAATATATTTCTTTGATATTACACTGACATGGAATTTGTAGGCCAAATCATGTTCTCCAGCATTCAAGTATAATATTATAGTTCCATTTACACTCAACTAATTTTGCGAAAGGATTTATTCTTTTGGTATTGTTGTTATTTATGTAATCAGAACACTAAGAAATTGTAATCAAGGAGTAGAATTTAATTGTGTGTTCCTGGACAAACACTTTAGAGACAGTTCTTGTCCCCAAGAGTTTGGAAGCTACAAGTCAAAGAAGACAAAACACATGTCATTTGCTTATTTATGTATTTCTGCACACAGAACACAAGAGACCAATGAAGACCATGCATTAACATGGTCCACAGTTGCTTTGCCACATTTTCTGTCTAACTGCTGTCAGATTTTAGAACCTTGACAGCAAAACAGACTCGAAGGATTTTAACAAAACAGTTTTTGCAATGCTTTGTGATGTGCTGTTTCAATAGGAAAATATCAATAAAATTAATCCAGAGATACTTGATTTTAAGATGAATGGACAACAAAGATGCAGGACAATGAAGAGCAGGAAGTTGGTTTAAAAAATTGCTTACGCACAAGAAGGGTAAAGTAAGATATCTTCTGTAACTTTTGCTTACTATTCGCAGTTGCAGAAGTAAATGGTATGTAATCTGTCACATATATTGACGGACTAGGGCTAGAAAACAAACAGAAGACAGATGTGGTAAGTAAAACACTGTCATTTTTGCAAGTTTTCAAAGAAGCCATTGCCTTAATATTCATTAACTGTAGAGAATCTTTATTTTATCCCTGAAGCCCTAATTATTGTGAATCCACACTGTCATCTACAATTTTTTGCAAGACTGCACCCTCTCCCTTTGCAGAAAACTTAATTAAATCTTTAATAAGCCAGTATAAATGTAAAGGATGTAGAAAACAAAATATCACCTTATGCATATTTATTAAATTTCTGCAAACCCTAAAGCATTTCTCCCCAAATTAATGGTATGGAAAAAATTGATTTCACTTTACCTATCAATTTCTTTTCTTGTAATAATTCCATCTGTTAGTTCTCATGGCAGGGACCTTGGTACTGAAGAGCATCTGAATATAGTCTCCAGAACTTGGTATCAACCCCACAGCTGATCACTTCCTCAGGTAATTGATTAAAATAACACTGTTTTAATCATTGTGTGAACTTAAGCATGAAATCTACCCACCCTCGGCAAGCGGACAGCCTTATTTTCATATTCTTGCTCAAACTGTAGTATATAAAGCAGCTTAAGATCATTGAGGAAGTTACCACAATGACATTCTAGTGGTGTTACCACCATATGAATATGAGCCCTGGTGTTGAAACTGGTGATAGTATAAGTGCAATTTCTAAAAATACTTAATCCAACACAGTTACTTCAGGTAATTCATTAGACCTATCTTGACAGGCAATGATCGTAAGACAGAGATGATAGATCACTGAACTGAATACTAATGGCTGCATACATGCAAATAATCTTGTCCAAAGAACAAACATTACTTTCTAATAATATTAGTATATTTAAG
Source organism: Acanthornis magna (assembly GCA_036785705.1). Classification (NCBI taxonomy): domain Eukaryota; kingdom Metazoa; phylum Chordata; class Aves; order Passeriformes; family Acanthizidae; genus Acanthornis; species Acanthornis magna. Next base: position 23,592,809 of record JAWUZG010000018.1, on the reverse strand, counting down.
TCATCCAGGGGACAGAGGAGGAGGGAAGAGCAGAGAGGACAAAACAATGCTTAAATGTTCCAAAGAACTGAAAAACTGCACCAGTTTTGGAGAAATTACATGAACCCTAAAAAAAAAAATAAAATTTAACCTTAATTCCAACTTTGAGACTTGTGATGAAAACCCTATAAATTAATTGATTGATTAGACATCTGCACACTGTTGATTTCCTCAGGTTGTGGAAAATTTAACAGCTACTAAAGCGTGACTTGCATTATTCATCTGGTCTAACTTTGAAATCTACAAATAGCATTTATAATGTCAGCACCAAATTTCAGTGCTGAGTACTCTGATAAAACATTCAGCTAATATTCTAAAAAACTGTATCCAACCACCTTTCAAATACTGAAAGTCCAATGATTAACAAGACAATGTATCTAGTCTACCACTCTGCAATGCAGCCATGTTTTGTTCTTCAGCAGTGATATCAGACATACTTACCATAACCTATCAATGGTCTCTCCCATGCCAGTACGATAAGCATATGCAATAATGCAATCAGCTAATTACTTCCTCATTTGTTTGTTCAAAAATCGGCCTCTCCTCAACATCTTGGAATTTATATTCATTTTCAAATGGCTGCCATTATTCCCTCCTCCCCCCTCATCACAATTTTACAGGACGGTCTTGTAGAAGTGACCTTCACACTTTGTTCCCAATCCCACAGTGCAATCAGGTGGGTGAGTACAACATAGAGAAATACTGCACCATTAATTTTTAATCATAGGAAATAACCCATGTCATGCATAAGCCTACTTGTCTCTCTTCAAATGACTGATGGATGATGACCAATATATTAGACTGAAAAAAGACTTCTAGAATAATCTCATTCAAAACAGTCATGTGAAATGAGTATTTCTTCCAATAAGTTACTTCAAGATCTAATGACTATTCACTACAGCACCATCCCTTTTATCAAGATGCAACGTAGTTTCAATTAAAATGGTTTTTAAAAATCGTACATTCTTGGTATTTACTGTTTTTACTATTTTAAATGTTGTAGAGGTCATCCCATTCAACCTTCTCCTTACAGGAGAGTAAAAAATTCAGGAGTCACTATAAGCTGCTGAGGGCATTGTCCAGTAGAATTTTTAAAGTCTACAAGGATGGAGATTCTGCAGCTCCTGTGGGCATTCTCTCCATTATTAATTATTTTTTTCCTTCAATTTCCAGTGAAAATTTCCTTCTTCCTGTACCTTCTGGCTCTCACTGCTTGTCATTTCACTATGCAAACTACCAGATTATGAAAAACACATCCATTCCTTATGTTTCTTGGGAAAAACTCAAGAAAAAAAATAAGAACTCTTATCTTTCACCAATTCAGAAACTGCATGATTTACAGAGTGACAGTTATGTACAGAAGGAAAGAATCCCTGCTCAAAGCATGTACGATATAAAACTTATACCATCTGAAAAACTGCAAAAGTCTGAGATGCCACATCAGCTATTTCTGCATCAGTTTACTGCATAGAAAGAACCAAACATGCCTTCACTGTAACATACAAGTCCACTTCTAAAAATTTAAATCTCTTCTAAGTCAAAAGGGTAATGTCCAAATCAAAGGCCAAATGATCACAGATTTACTCCCAACTCAATGTTACTTAATTACTCTCAGTCCCAGAAAGCCAAAATTGCATTCACAGTCTAAGAATGTCATCAATAAAACGTCCAGATATCAACCCAATTATGAAATAAGTAAGTGCTTCAGTAAGGGAATGGGCTCTTAAGCATCTGCAGTAGAGAAGCCAATATTTTTGTAGAGTCTTAGTGAAGTATATAGTAGGAAAAGGAAAATATTACTCTTAAGAATGCTGACCCATTGTGAAGAACATGTTTCCATACTACAGTGATTAAGATGTAAACAAACCTTCTCAACAGAGACGGTGAAGCCATCATTGCAATCCAAGTTGTACATGGCAAAATATGTCTGATTACATATTAAGTTTGAATGTAACTGATTTGGCAGTTTCACTTCATTCACTATTGACAGCTAAGAGAGAGAAAAAGAAAAAAAAATCTACTTCAGGCCAGAAGAGGTACTTGTAAAACAACAAATTAACTATGAAGCAAGGTGGTTGTGAAGTCTTTTGAACAGTAACAATTCAGTAAGTTCAGAAGTATGTCAAATGGACAATACTTCTATAGATAGTAGGAGAGATGAAAAGCACTCGCTTTCTCTGTCAGCAAAATACTTGGCAAAGACAAAGACTAACAAAATGATATGGCATGAGTCATAAGACTTGTCAGTCCTCTCCAGATGAAGCTGTAACTACAGATGTAGATTCCTTAACAGCATCATTCTGTAGAGCAGGGAAAGAGAGGTGCAAGACCTAGGATTGCTGAATGAATCACGACTGAACATTCCCCATGGAGAGATCCATCAGTGAAAAACATTAGACTCAAGAAAACCAGAGCTGAAGACAGTGGAAGGGTGGAAGATTATGGGTTGGAGAGGGGATAATGCTTTCCCTCCCTAGGTACCTGTTTGCAGATGCTGTTACAGAAAAAAATACTGGATTATGTGAACTCAGCCTGAGTGAGTTAAGCCATTATTACCCATCTTATATTGAGATCTTAGATGACTTGATGTTATAAAATATTCAAAGCACAAAGCAGTTGTACACCGCTGCTCAGAAAGGAATTAAAAAAGAAAAGATGTCTTCTGGTTATCACAAGATAGCACACAGATCCCTGTTCTGGGAAGAGAGACCATCTGAGGCATTTTCACGCAACAGAACACAGCAACAGGACAAAAATCACTTCCATGAGGGCTCCTGTCAATAGATGGATAACAAGAGAGGCAACGATTAAAGCTTAATGAATGAGAATCATTCCTTTTATAGATTAGAGAAGACAGTGATCATGATGAAATCAGAATCCATTACTAGCCTTGTGTATTTCAGGGAATTGCAATAAGGACTGAAGCAGGAAAAATAAAAGCGTCTAAAAGAGATCATATTCGTTTTGATAGCGTTTCACACCATCATTTTTCTTCTCCAAGTGTAGCAAAGCACAAAATGTTTATAGAGCTAATTCATGCAACCTAGTTTGAATTTTGAGGGAAGAAATGCAATCTCAAAACCTACAAGTCACAATGAAGATCTCCAAGCCAAAAGCAAGGAACTTCATAAATCTCAAAGACAAAAGGAGGTCACAGAGAAACAGAACTGTGCTGAGTCTCTGAGAACTGTATCACTTTATGTCATGATTAGAAAAGTCAGATCCAAGAGAATAAAAATCTATGTTGAATACCTGTAAAACTGAGTGTCCTTCAGTATCTTATGGTTAGAAATAATAATAGGGATATTTGAAGGATTTATCCTTGTTGTTACTTTGCAGTGTTTGGAAACATGAGAGCACATGACACTTAACTATATGCTAACAACCAGAACAGCATTAGTAGGAATTTGCACAGAGAAAACCTGAATCACATCAAATAGCAACTGAATATTTCTTTCTGCAGCGTGAGCTGCAAGATAGCTTTCTAAAACAATGATTTATCAACTTGGAAACGAATGATTGATTCAAGGGCAAGTTTAAAAAGTTGAAAGCCGAAAAATAAATAATAAAAAAGGAATTCTTAAATTTCTATCTTTACTTGTAAGGGTTATAGACTTGGAAGGAAAGCTGACATGAGGCAAATAACTGAATTAAGAACCAATACAGCATTCAGTCAACTCAGCAATGGGGAGGAACTCACATAGTGGCTGACACAGGCTGATGGTAACTAGGAGGAAGAAAATAATATGATTTAGTCTTTCTTGAATGCTGTAACCTGAGCCCATGTGGGTCCCGACAGGATATACTTGCTTAAATACCAGCACTAAATGTGCACATGGTCTCTGATTTCAGAATAAATCATACAACACATAAGGTAAGAGAAAACATGAGTACCAAATAATCAAATCAAACCCTTGATTCCTTTGCACATTTGTCTCCAGATACCATAAAACTATTACAGGTATGCCTTCCTCCCTCACTCCAAACAAATCCAGAGGGATGATACCGAGATTTTATGGGAAAGATAAAAGGGAAGAGAAATACAACCTAATACATGAAGTCAGTGTAGGCAGTCTGAAATTTGACTTTGACCAGACTTAGAGAACAATTTTTGGCAGAAAGTATATGCACAATTTTCCTCAGGGCAGCCACAAATGTTACAAGATGAAGACTGCTCTCTGAGTTGAGCATGTATTAAGTTTGAATCAATATACGTGAATATTCTTTTTCTAGATGAAACAGAAAAATCTAAGATAGTAACAAAAAATAAAAGAAACAGGAACCAAATTATAAGAATCAATCCAGACAGAACCAAAAAAAAAAAAAAAAAAAACAACCAACCCACCACCTGGGATATAAGAAGGAAATTAGGAGACTTTTAGGTTAAACAGAATATGAATGTAGTCAAGGAAGGAAAAAAAGTAACTTTTTCTGTACCAACTTGAGTTTGCAGCTGGTGAATCTGCATTTTATAAAAACTCAGAGGGTTTGGAAGACAAATTATATTTTGAAAAACAAAAGAAAAAACAGGTGGAAAAGGCAGTTAAAAACTGTATTAGAAGGTAACTAGAAATGTCAAAAATCTGCAGAACCCCTATCAGAGGAAGAATACGAGGTTATAAGAGACTGACCTACTATTATGCTTTTTCTTTATGAGCATTATGATTATAAAGATATTCATAGATACATGTTTTCTGCAAAAAATTAGAAAAATATGCATCCTTGCATCAATACTTTTTCAAGACCATATGAATGATGCTGGCATTGTCAAAGTTTCAAAAGACACCAGAGAAATGGGTTTTTTGACCATGTGCAACCATAAATACTTGATGGATCTATATTATACATTCAGTTTCTTCTGCTTTCATAAAATTTTATAACATACAGAATTGAATTTCATAAATCCTTTTAATTTTAGTCTAACAGTGCTTTTGCAGATTCAAAAAACCTACCATGAGCACTTACAGCACTTTTTTCCCAAAATAAAATTTACTAAATTTGACACAATATTTGCTAAGAAAGGCACAGAGCACATATTAAAGACTGCCACTTTTTCCAAAAAGAATTAAAAAGAATTTGTGTTGCCATACCTCAAAAATAACAAAAAAACCCAAAAAACAAACAAACAAAAAAAGATAAAAAATAAAAAAAAAACCCTCAAAAAAGAATTTATGCCCTTTTTTCCTATGAAATCGAAAAAGGGAAGTACCAACCTTTACAGTTTATAAAATGGACAAGCAACCAAAGAAGATTGGGCAGAGTTACACAGGAAACCAGTTATATATCTAATAATTGAATTCAAATACCTGAGGTCTCCAGATGACTTTAGCATTAGGGGCAGTCTTAGCAATGACTCTCTCAAGTGGAGAGGGTAAGACAGCAAATTTCCTCTTTCTACAAGGATTTCAGAAAGTAGTACCTTGTTTCATTGCTTCATGTGAAATGAGTGAAAGCTCACTTTGGTTTCAAGGTTGACTCTTGCAAGATGAAGAAATTATTTCATTTTTTTTTTTCTCCAAATAACAGTTAATCTGCCTCTCTAAGCATATGTACAATTTTAGGGCATTAACAGTCCTCATCAAAGACAATCAAAAATATCTACAGCACTTTACATGGTTAACAGTAGCAACATGACCCATTCAATTTAATGGACAACCTCCTATAACACCAGAAAGTGAAGGGTCCAAAGCAGAGCATCAAAATTAATAAAAATCCTACCTCATATTAAGGAAAAGTAATATTTTTTCTCCTTGTCAGAAATGACAAATTGTAACACAGAAAGGTTCAGATGACACCACTATTTAATCACTAAAGTTTGGATGCAAGTTCAGACTGTTGATTTTTCCTTCCTTCTTTTCAGGATATGCAAAATCATCCTTTTTTTTCTTTTTCTTATGATAAAACATTTCAGTAAAGAGACTCTACAAGCAATTAAAACAAAGTCAGAAAACCAGGCAGTATAGAAAGTTTTAAAGGCATCTAAATTAATTGATAAGTGTAAAGCTTCACTTATAAAAATTTGCAATTTGCATATTACAGCCATTACACCTATATTAATGTATGTTTCAGAGTACTACGTCACCTGATACTTTCTTCAAACTTTTCATCACAACTCATGTTCATTGTGAGGGAAATCTTCATCTACCCTCATATTAGTTCATTGTCATTTGTTTACTAATAATTAATCATAAATTCTTTGCCACATCTGACATTTACTCTCCATAGTTTTATTTTATTGTGCCATCCATTCATTGGTCACTTTATTGTCAGTTTCCTAGCAAATTTTGTTTCTCAGGAGACAAAACCACACACATAAATATGACAGAACCACTACGTTTAGCATTCCTCTTTGTGCCTAGTACCTCAATATTTTCAAACAAAAAAACCTTTTACCTCTCTCAGCTATCTACATGAGGTTCTGACATACTTACCATTTGCCCATACATTAAGAAACAGAAGTATTATAGTTTCCTGAGCAGGAATTCCTTTAATCAGAATACCTTCCTGGTAAGTAATTCATTAGGAGAGAAAGGACATAGCATGGTGCTAAGTTAATGAATGGATTCTGTGGTTCAACAGGAGGTAGACAATCTCTAGTAACAGATAAAGAACTTAATCCTTTTAAAATAAAATAATTACTTTGCACTTTTAGATCTATTTCTGAGCAGTGTAAGGAAAAACTATTCGTAGATACCAGCACACAGCTTTTATCTAAAAAATAAAAAAAAATTTGATTAATAAAACTAAAACAGAAGTTCATTGTGGAATGTTAAATCATGACTGTACAAGCAGTCAGGAAGCTTTAATACAAAACCTGATGGTTTAAATATGTTAAGAAACTGCTGTTTAAACACCAATACTCAGCATTATTTTCTATGTTGAATATTAAAAATTCAGGTACCTTATAGTGAATAACTCAATAACTCACACTGAGGAAACTGGAGGTGGAATTAATGTCTACATTAGAAAAATAAAAATGTGATGTGGTTACCAAAATTACATTTCATTCTCATAAAAACATTCACATAATATCATAAAGTCTAATTTTTTACCTCTGAAATTAGCTTCCAAAATTAACACGAAATCAAATTACTAATTCCATGCATTTTTCAGTCTCAGAAAAAGTGGCTATGGCTCTAATGATGGAAACCAGCTAAAAATGTCTCTCTAAGCCCATTTTTAAAGCACACTTTATAATTCTTTGTAGATTCAAGATTCACCATAAAGACTCAAGTGAAAATGTGCTTCCTCCAGAACATTTTTACTATCAAAGCAGTTCATTAGATTCAGGAAAAGTTCCATTTTCACTTGAGAGAAGTACAGACATCAAATTACTTTTGAAAACAAAGCTGCTGTATCAGCTAATGAACTCGTAATTTTCTCCCTCACAGCCAAGCAAGCATGAGTTCTGCGTGATAGCACAATGCATTCATTGCTCAAAAAAACGGAAGTTGCTATAGCAGAACAGCTTCAGCTAGATTTTTGAATCATTTAAGATACATGTCAATAGATGAATACACTAACACAACTATCGTTATATGACTTTAATATGGTGGGACAAAAAAAATGCAATTAAAGGTTAAAGTTCCATTTTCTATGATTCTACATTCTACATCTGAATGTGCAATATATACTTGAACTTACAACCTGTCCAACATTACTCACTTGAGGCTCTTGTAAAATGAACACCCCTAAGGTATCATCATATCTGTCCTAACTTTATGAAGGGGATAAGGAAGGAAATATTCAGTTCTTACGCAGGTGGGATGATCTTCATCAGTACTGCTACTGACGGCCCTACAGGTTTCTAAAGCTCCAATACTAACACAACAGAATTCCAGAGTGGGGTGACTTTAGGCCTCATTGCTTCTGGTGTAGTCCACTTGCTAATATGTTTTCTACAGTACACAATATTTTGCACTAAAATTTATCAGTTAACATGTTTTCTACAGTACACAATATTTTGCACTAAAATTTATCAGCTTTAGTGCCTCTTCCCCCGTTTAGTATTTCATTAAAACAAAGTCAAATAACATGGTATTTGACCACATATAGATTAAATCATAATCTTGTGCCATACTCTCTTTTACTTGGTATCCGTAGAAGCAATGAGGCACTCGTATTAATCCACACAGAGCAGTTAACTGAAGAATTTGGATCTACAACAAACAGAAATTGAAACCAGAGTTCCAAATTCCAAAGTTGAACAAGCTTCTCCTGTACGCCAACTTAGATTTTGTGTAATCTCCCCTTGGTCTACATTCTTGTAATATCCAAACAGTCTGGAATACTGAAATAAAAGTGAGGATTTGAGCACCTTTATGTTCCCACCAAGGCCTCTATTACTTTTAAATATTCCGGGGCTGGCTCTTTGAGCACAGGGCACAGCGCACTCTACACTTAGCTCCTTCAGCCACCTCTGCTGTCACAGACAGTTACAACTGAGAAGGTGATGGCTGCTTAAATGGAGAAAGTAAGTGTACAGAGGTTATCCTGAGAAGCCCTCACTACTTCAAAGTAACCTTGATTTCTCTCACTGACCTCCCAACTGGTTTGGCAGGCAGTACTCATGTCCAGATGGTGGACAAGTAAACCTACTTGAACAGATTGTATTACAATGTTTTACACTGAACAGTTATTGGATTAAATGTATAAATAGCTGTGGGAACCCAGGACTTTCCTCTTTCAAATGATCATCATTCAGCTAGAAAATTATCTTCCCTCTTGTCACTCCTCTGTGGCCCAGTGAATCCTGCAACATTCTCCAAATCTCTGTGTCAGTGTAAGAGTACAGTTCAGAGTGTAAACAATGCTCTAGAGGGGGAAAACAACTGATATACTTCAGAGCAGGAGCATTTTGAATTAAAACAATAATGAAGATGATCTTAAGAGGATCCAAGCACCCAGAGGAGCAGACAGACAAGTGTTCAGGGTACTTTATGTGAAGCAGCATAGAATTTCCCAGAAATCAAATTAATATCTACTGCTCCCACAGTATCAGTTTCCTAGACATGCTCTAACCATAATTCTACTGTAGAAAAGGCTGAGATGTCACATTTAATTGAAAATTTAACTCCTATTGTGAATGCTACAAGTTAAAAGCACACAATGACTTGAGAAAGCTTAGTTTCTGTGCACAGAATAGGCTAAAATACAAGATGTCAAATCAGATGAGGACTGTTCCTCCTTATGTACTAAAGCAGAACTTCAGGTAACTATTATTTTTTTAAAAATCACATTATGTTAGCAGCCTCCAGAACCAACATGCAGTTACATGAGAGCATTTTAGTTTAAAATGTTACTCTGAAAGCGACATTCTCCATGAAGTCTGGTTAAATCACTTTGATCATTTACAGCATCTAGAGTTACAGAACAAAAACCCACAGATGTCAACACCAAGGCAAATGCTATTTCATCTAGAAGAGGGGAAGCCAATGTGTGCATGTATCTGTGTGTGCACATATAAGCACACACGCCCATATCTCCATTGACTGATTAGAGGAAACAAGTAAAACAATGAAAAAGCTTACCATGCATTTGAAGTGGAAAATGATTAGCAATGACCCTGACAGACAACAGGGAGAATAGAAAAATAGAGCTTAAAGACTAACTAGCAAATTAGACAAAAGAATGCAAAAGCAGACAGAGGATTGTAAATGTAGCTGGAACCAGTGGATAAACAGATAATGAGGAACCTAAGTGGTTTTGCGGCAGTTATGCAACTTGAAAACAAAGGACACTTATTACTGTGTGAGTTTGTGCACTCTTCTAAATTTCAGAGTTTGATTCAAGTAGGGAGAAGTGTATTCAATATCATCTTCACCCTTGTGGAAGAATTCAGGTCCCACATCTCAGAAATCCCTGAAACCTATCCTATAAACCATAATCAATAAGGCATGCTTGTACCACCTTACATGACCTGAACAGAAACCAGCGTATATACCACCTGAACCACAACACCATAACTGCATCACCATGTGATGAAAGAAAGAGAAAACAATGCTCTAATCAAGTTATTATATTCTTATTTTGCTTTTTTGTTATTATTTTTAAGGACCATGCACATAATCCTCATTGAAGAATTAGTACACAGTCATCACTGCTCCCTTCTCCTCCTGTACCTGAAGTCTACACAATACTTTACCAGCACATACTCTGAATAGCACAGTCTTTACAGTTTTGACTTTAGCACCAAATTCTGGAGAATTTTAAGACATCAGAAACATCCTTTTGCATTTTGCATTCCCTAATTCAAGATCACCGACTCTGCAGAGTGCTGGCACTGTGACCTCTGATGAGGTGCTCTACTCCTGTTAATTAAATTGCTCTACAATTCCCTCACCTAATTGTAGCTTGAATTCCTCTTTTGGAAAGACACCTAAACATATGTAGATACAGCTAATTTATTCCTTCACTGTATGTAGTCCTAGCCCTGCAACTCCTAGGGTATCTAGAAGAGCATTACCTATGTCAGTCAAAACAGATTTCTACTCATATTCAAATACCCTCTTTATACTGTTAGATAAACTTGAAAAAAACAGAGAAAGGAACTGTATCTCAAAACACTGCCCGCTCAGCTTTCTCACCCCCTACCTTAATCTCCCTTGCAGAATCTGAATCTCTAGCTACGTCTTTTATAGAAAGACAAAGATTCACGCTAAAATACTTTAACAGGATTAGAAATAAAAATAATTTTATGTTTCATATTTTTAGTGTATCAGTATCCCAGTGAATCTAGTAATTATGGATTAAATACAATTTATAATTCACTGCAGTTTACTAACAAAAAATAGAAGAGGGTCATATGGACTTGAGAACTAAGAGAAGTAAAAAGAACAAAATACTTTAAGTAATAATTTGAACCACTGAAGCAAACAAAGACAAAGCAGCTACAATTACCAATGAAAGTTTAAGCAGCACCAACCAAAAATACCTCTCATACTTTATTGTTAAAATAACCATATTCCTCAGCATAGAGCAGAAAAACCACTGCATGTAAATATAACAATTCATTATTCTAAACAGACCTTTGCAAAATTTTGAGTTAAAAACCTAACTTTAGATTCAGAACGTACCTCTGCCACTGACAAGATCTAAGAAAAAAATGTGTGAAAAAGCCTGAATGTGTATATCCATGACCTGAAAACACAAAATTATAAAGGGAATTAGCTAATTAATTACCTGAACAATGGTCAATTATTTTTCATTAAAAACAGGCTAAGTATCAAAAGACTTCATAAAACAATCAAGTTGACAAAAATGCTTACTATAAATTACAACACAAACCCCAGAAATTAGTTTAGTTTTAACCTAATGGGAATTTTACAATATCGCCTACACTTTTGCTTGACAAGCTCAAAAATGTCCATTGAAGAGACATTTACACAGCTCAGACATGAACACATACACAACAAAATCTCAAAAAGCTAAACAGAAATGTCAATATCCAAGATTCAGGACTAGACTCAGTCATAATTGGCCTTTGTAAGGCAATTGGATTGGGAAAGCAACTGAAGCAATTTTGTGATAGCAGAGCAGACAGCAATAGTGATTTGAAACCATGAAAAAGCCAAACTAAAAGCATAATAGAAAATGGTTTCTATCCTTCAAGCAGCAGATGCTACAGCCTATAACCTTGAGTAGCTCTGTGAGTGCAAAATGTCATTCTACAGAGAGAGTGCATAACTGTAATTACCACTTATGTTATGAACTTGATACACAAAATGTTCTATGCGACACAGCCAAACTCTGCTAAGCTTAATGGCCAGTTCATCTGAAATTCAAAAATTAGTTGCTTTGATTCAGCAGCAAAGAATGAGAAAAATTAATGGAATGGCATAATTAGGCCAAGGACTGCAACTGCTTAAGAGATTATGAACTTGGAGTATTCCAGGATGGCATTATCAGATACAATCATCAGAAGAAAGTAAAATCCTAATAGTAAATCCTATTATGTGGGAGAACAGTCTGTCCAGAGAAATGCTTCAAGTCCCACCACTACTTTAGCATTCATGAAGAAGAGTGTTTTCATGAAGGAGCCTGCAATGGCAAGGGTACACATCTTTTCCATGTCATGAGATTATTTTCTGTTACAAATTATCGGCAGGTCTTTTTATGAATTCTGTCAGAAGCAATCCACTCAATGCATGTATCAATTTATTTATCTATCTTAGAATATGAAGGACTTGTGATAATCACACATAAAAATAGAATTTTCCCTATCTGAAATGCAGCTTTCAGGTTGACTATAAAATATATTTTCATTTGTTTCATGGCAATTCCTCATTATTGAAAGTTGTAACAAAAAAAAAGAGTAGCTATTACATTTGATATACACAAACAATAAAGAAGATATTATTATATAGTTTTATAAAATCTCATAGCATTAGATAAAAAGAAAACATTTTTTTATTATAACTGCTTTCAGATTTATTAGAACAAGTGAAAGAGGCTTAAACTAAATACCAAGTGAAGTTCCTTCTTTAGTTCTGACTATTATCTTAGCCAATAAAATGTGACCTTCAAAACACTTTTAAAAATGAAGAGAATAAATCTGAAGACCCAAACCAACATCCAAAAAACCAAGTGCTTTTCCACTTTACTTTTACTAACTGATTTTTCCAGAGCATGTAGAACTCAAGCAGATACAATCTGTATTTTCCATGTGGTTGCACAGGATGTGCTGTATAAATGGTTATAGAACAGAACAGGGAAAAAGATCAATTATGTCACTGATCTGTCTTATGACAGCAAGGATGCCAAGTGGAGACATCTGGGACAGAAAGTTTCAGTAATCCAATCACAAAATGCTATCAGGCCGCTATAAGCGCCCTTTATTTCACTTATTGTATGCAACCACTGAAGTTTTCTATAGAGATTAGTTAAAATCAGAACTGCTGGTCAATTTTGCCAAGTTTCTGCAAAACTTCAGTTAATTAGAAATAAAAGAGAAAGGGATATAGATGTTTTACAAGGTTGTAAAAACAGCAGAAAAAAAAGAATTCTTGCAAATATTTTTTTTTCTACTCTGTCCCCATTCTTTTTAGGACAGAGAAAAACATTTAGAATGGCATTTAATGAATTTTACATTTTTAGGCATGACTTGGCACTGTTATTTCACTTCAAACGAAGAACACTTATTTTAAAGCTTTAAGCATTGTTTGAAACAAACTTCTTCTCTACTGTAACAATAGTTAAAATATCCAATTGCACAAATGCATATAAAATCTCCACTTAAAATACATCTTTAAAATGGCTTGAAGGCAAATTACAGTCAGACCTGAGTTTCCCTCCACAGATTCAACCTTTGCCACATCAATTTTTAACAAAATTTTTAAAGAGGGGTCTGTATTTGGTAAAACTGCCAAACACTTTCATGAATGCTGTCTCAAAAGCAAAAACATGCAGTGCCCCACAGTCTGGAGACCAAAACCAAAATGTTCACAATTACAAGACCAAGAAGGCTTTATATTCAATTGTAATATTAAACAATTTCAGTGGAGTAAGAGAAGAAACTTAAGTTTTAATTATCACTATGTTTTCAAAATAGTATCAGAGATCCTGAAAAAGGAAGAATTTATTTCTTAAACTATACATGCAATTGAATATATGCTGAACACTCCCTATTCATCGCACACCTTTTTTCCTCTTTTCTTTTTCTCCACTTGCCCTACTAGGCTTCCTAATATTTCTTTCTTTCAATTAAATACATAGGCAGAACATTGATCAGAAGAAAAGAATGTTACAGATCATTGAAAACAGCATCAAGAGATAGAGTAAGAAAAAAAGCAGTATTTTTTCAATTTTGGAGCAAGACCTAGCATAGCAGGTTTTGCTGGCTCTAGCTCTGAATGGGTGAGAAATGCTACCTTGATGGTGAACCACTACCAGAAATCAGATAAGAAAGGCATTTTAAAGCAGAAGATGCCATTCTGGCTGCAAAATGGTAATAAGCAAGAACCGTGAGTAAACAAGATAGGCTCACTATGAAAACCCAATGGAAAACAAAAACACGTGGTGCAGAAACAAGAGGATGCTGCCAATCTATCCCAGTTAATTTCAAATAAAACAGAAAAGTATGTTCAGGACTGAAAATTCTCTCATAAAAAATTATCATATTTAATACTTTGAGCCTTAAAAACTACAGAGTTGCATCTATTTTTTAAAAAAAAAAAAAACAACAAACCCCAACCAACCAAACAAAAAAACCCTGGAAAAACAAATGCTACCTATAATAACTCTGCAAACTGAGAAGACTCTGCATCAAAGAATAATCTGTTCTTTATAGTCATGATGAGGACAAGAAATAGCAGGCTCAAACATGTAGACACTGAACACACAGAAATTTAAGTTAGGTCTTCGGGGGGGAAAAAAAAGCCAGAAGCTGTAGAGTCACCATCACTAAAGGTTTCTATGGGCACATCAGATACACATTTGTCAGGAATAATAAAAGCATGGCTGAGCTTTGGGATTAACTGTCAATTAGATTGTCCTTCCAACTCTATCTCCCACAATTTCTCACAACTGCCACAACTTCTACACTCAGTTGGGAAAATGAGACAGGGAGAAAAGGCTAAAGAACTATTATAGATATATGAGTCTTGAAATCTTTTAAAAATAACCAGGGCAAAGTAAGACATCACAGAACTTTGCATTACAGAAGAGTATAACTATTATAACATTTTTATATGTCTTCAGCACCTTTTTAGTAGACTCAAGCTCAACAAAATACTTCCACTTGAAGAAAGCTTGTATGCCGATCTACAAAAATAGCTTTCCTGTGTCAGATTTAGCAGTAATGACAAACTTACGTACAGAAAAATAGTTACTGCAACTGCGTATCAGTGGTTTAACTAAGCTTCTGAATCACTCACCTGAAAGCTCAAAAATAAACATTAGCCTCAATGAGAAATGTTTTAATATCACAAACCCAATGTTGTCCTTCTATGTGTCTCAGTCACAAAAAAAGTATAATTAAAAAGCCAAGCAGTATATTTCAAAGTGAATTATTCTGATTCCCTTAATTTTTTAAATGGTTTAATCTACTTCAAATTTGCATAAGATATTTAAAAAGCACTGAAAGCATTGGGAACATGCCTTACAGAAAATGCATGTATGTTAATACAAATATTATCTCAAATGTTGTGGAGTCAATTAGTATTTCCTCTTATTACGCATACAGTTTCCAAAAGAACAGTCCTCTCTAATGTCTGGTTGCTATCTCACAATAAAGAGCTTCTTTTGACTTCACTTTAAATAAAGGTATTTTTGAGCACCAGAATTGAAATCATGAAAGCAGGCTTTTCAAATCTAGTTAGCTTCTAAGTGTGAGCTACAGAAGAAAGTTACAACGGTGTTGTTCATCTCATTTTCAAATTAGACAATCCAATGTTTTCTATTTATCTCCTCAGTTGCAAAGGCTGTCATGATTGTCCACAATACGGAAAAGGATACAGCAAGATTAAAGCAAAGCAATAGGAATGTTTGTATGTTTATATATTCATGAAGTCTTTCTAAAAATAGCTTTCATGAAACCAGATGACTAGTAATCTGCTAATTCAAATCTATTTTTCAAACAGCTCTTTAAATTCTTGCAGATTTAATCAAATTTTAAACCAACCTTAGCACTTCTCAGTAATTTGCCAAAGACAGTGTCTTTAGTTATCATTAAGAATATTTTACTGTAAAGGACAATGTGTTTTAGTAATTTAAGAACTTCCATACTTTCTAAATACAGCTTTAATGTTGTAATTCACAATCAACACAAAGTTATAACAATGTTTTCCAGTTTTCCTGTTCATCTTTCTCAGCTAGAAGCAAGTCCTTCAGAAACATTTAATACTTTAACTGGGTGCCTTCCTTTCTGCAAAGTCAGTTCCACCTCTTTCAGGCTCATACAGCTGATCCAGGTACCTCCAAGCATTCAGACTTTATGCATATTTTTCTATGTAGTCAACATTTAAAAAGATAAATTGATAAAAAAATAAAATCATTGTCTTCACCAAGAATACTTTCCTTCCTTAAGCTTTAACTCTAACACCTGAATTTATTCTAATTTTGAAGCACTTTTCAAGCAATCAAGTTTTTTAAAAAAAAATGATTGGGAAAGCAGTTTCCTTTCTCTAGTCCTTAACCTCTCTTTCTAGACAACCAAATCAACAAAGACACACACAAAGCACATAGGAAAGAGGAAACTGAGATGTGACTTGGTTTTACCTCATGAGATACACATTTTAACCCTACTACATTAGCTTTTCTCTTGCAGTGCTCACTTTGAAACAATTCACTGTGTATTCAACTATTTTTCCAACTTCCAGAAAAACCTATGCCAATCTTACCAGTCTTTGCATAGAAAATCTTTGGTTCATTTTACACATTTAACTTCCATCACCTTTACCTGTTACCACTGTGCCTCTGGACAGTGCTGTGAACAGGAACTTCCCACAGCATGAGATCCTGTGCTCTTTCATTTCACATAATTTTACTCAGAGCAGTTTTAAAATGTTATTTCCATACTACTTACGGCAAGTACAAGTTTCATTTTTCACATACAAATGTTTTCCTCATCATATATATTGGATAAACTAGTACAGCTTTTAACATGAGGGCTGTAGGGCAAGAAGAGGAGCCAGTCTTTAGCTCTAACATATACAGCACAGTCACACACAATGTATAAAACCCTGAAAAACACTAAGTTACACTTTATTTTAAGCTTGCACTTAAAGTGAAGCAAGCACTTACAATATTGCATTAGTTTCTGTAAAGATGCATAGATACACTATGTCTACATAAAGCCATGTGTTTGTATGAACAGTCCACTGTGTTAAAACAAAAATATTAAACAAGAATGAAAAACAGCACTAAAAAGACTGGGATGTGTTAGATTATATCAGTTAAATATCAGTTAAGAAGGAACATACTGAATAACAAGCTTTACAGAGGAGAAATAGCAGCTTGAACTGCAATACCAAATAGGCAGACAAACAAACAAGCCTTTCCATCCTTTTATGTACAACCTCCACAGTAGGACTGGGAAAATTTCTAAAATGTAGCTGTAGATGTCCATTTTAATTTGCCATTAATTTGTTAGGAAAGGATTTCACTTAAAAGAAAGATTATTTCAGCTATCTTGGTAGCACAGCTGGTACTCCACATGAAAGTGTCAACAAAAGTTGCAGTGCCAGCACATCACAGCAAGAGAGAATCAAATGTGTCAAACATTAAACACATTTTATTAAGAAAACCTAATAAGTTAAAGTTTTGAAAAGAAGTTAATTATAGCAGCAGAAGGGCAATACATTTACTGCTTACTCATGCCAGAAAGAGCGGAAAAGACAACGCCTAGAGTGAAGGTGCTCATTTTTTAAACCACCACTCAAGGGATTTATCTCAATGATCAGATTACTTGGCTTGGTAAATTCACAGTCAGACCATTATTTAGATACTTAAGTAAGAATTTTACATACTAACTTTGGCCTTGTAGAATCATAGAATATTGTGAGTTGGAAGGGGCATCGTGGTTTGGAAGGGACTTTGTGTCCAATTCCCAGCTCCACACAGGGCAACCTAAAAGTTAAACCATATGCACAAAAATGTTGTCCATATGTCTCCTGAACACCCACAGGCTTGGGGCAATGGCCACTCCCCTGGGTACTGTGTTGTATGCCCAACCACTCTTTCAGTTAAGAACTCTTTCCTAATATCACATTTGAACTTCCCCTGAAGTAGATTTAAGCCATTCCTTCCACTCTTGTCACTGGACACCAGTGGGAAGACATCCCTGTCATTTTACATCTTTGGCCTATACGGTTACTATGTAGTAACCTACATAGTCCTTTGAAGAAAAACAAAACAAGCAAAACGCAAAAGTTTTGACCATCCTTCTCTTTGTCTGAGCTGCTCATTCAAAGAAAGGATCAGCTATAAAAATTGTATTTTCCTCCACCACCACAAAACACAAGACCTCCCCACAACATTAAGAGACGTTAAAAAAAAAAAAAGAAAATTACATAACTCTACAGTTTCGTTAAAAGCTAATTCCTCCCATAAACGAAGTTATAGTCAAACTGTAAAGACTCTACTGGGTGGCCTAGCACTCAGTATGCAAAACCCTAGCCTGAAATATTGGGCAGCCCAGGGAGAGAAGTGTAGTCAGTTCTAGTAGCACTGAAATCTGAAAAAGGCAATTATGTACACAATACATTTTTGCACATTTCCCTATTTAAATAAAAAAGCTGGTGAAGATAAACTGTTTATATGAATCTGAATTAAAACTCCTTCCTCCACGTCTCCCTTACCCAGAGGACACCTTGAAGAGAGCACCATCACCTAGACCTGCAAGCACACACACACCTGCTGCCATCGCTTCGATGCCAGTTATTATTTCTGGGCATTTCTTTCAGTTGGCACCACAAACACGGGGTTTAACTTCGATCTCCCGCGGGCTCCTTGCCCCGGTTGTCTGCCAGGCCCCCTTGGCCCACCGCGGAGGGCAGCCCAGCCGAGCGGCGCAGGACAGCGGCCCTTGCCCGCCTTTGCTCAGAGCCTGTGATTTCAAGGCCCGCGACAGCGCACGGCACCGGCCTGGGCAGGGGCAGCGCGCTGGGGACCGCGCTCCCGGCGCTGCGCCCCCGCGCTCCCGCTGCCCTGGAGACGCCGCCGCCGCCGGCCATCATCTCCCGGGCACGGCAGGGGCTGCGGCTGGCCGGCGCCTCCCACCCCGCCGGCGCCCGCTCGGGGCTGGGGAGGGAGAGGAGTCGGCGGAGCGCGGAGGAGGCCGGGCGGGGGGCGCCGGGCGGACGGGGACACGGGGACTCCGGGGAGGGAGGCAGCGCGACAGGGCACCCCCGGCCGGGCGCGATGGCCAAAGAAGCGAACGTTTCTACCTCCTTCTTTTTCTGTCCTCCCCCGAGCTGTCCGCAGAGGAGGAGCAGCAGCAGCAGCAGCAGGGGGAGGCAGCCCCCGGCCGGCGGCAGCCGCCGCGCTGCCCCGGCAGCCAGCGCCATGTTCCGCCCCCGCCGGCGGCACCTGCCGCACCGCCACGCTGAGCCGGCCCGCGCCCGGCCAATCGCAGCGCCCCGCGGCGCGGCGCCGCCTGGGAAATGTAGTTCTGGGGGTGCGCTGGAGAGGCGCGCTCGGCTCTGCCGGGAATCCCGTCCTGGGGGATTCTGCCCACCTGGGCTGACAGCTTCCCTGCTGCTCCAAGCTCCCGGCTGCCCGAAGCACAGAGCGCAGTCCTGTATCAAGACTGTGAAACAAAACCCCCACCAAAATCCAACCCAAAACATAAAGACTCCTTCCCTACACGTTTGTGCATACACACTTTTCAGATTTCGCTATGCACACACAAAACCATCTCTGCAGAAAATAATATTAATGCAAGACGCTGATACAATTAATTCGAATTTAATTTCCCAGAGCATTAACTGTGCAGCTTTAAATTGATATTCTGATTTATGATACGGTCCTCAAATCGGTGATTGTGTTTTTCTTTAAAGTGCACACTGCAGTGCACAGGATAGGTAATGTTAAATTAATGAGCACATATTTTTCCTAGAATTCCAAGTATGCTCCTCATGCTACATTAGTTACTTACACACATATATGCTGAAGACTCGGAACCCAGAACTATTCATTTTTTTGGAGATCTTGCTACACCACTAGAAGGTTTTAGACATTTTATAATAAAACACTGCAATGAAATAGAAAGCTGAGGCACCAAGAAAGTATTTAAAAGTACCTGCTTATTTTGTGCACAGAATTTTTAGGTGGTATTTTGATATTACCATGCTAATCTGATGGCACTGCTGACATCTTAGCACTGAGCAGTTAAAACATTAAATAGGCCACTGTGTTCTCTTCAGTTATATGTGCAATGTACTTTTCAGAAGTTTCATCTATCCCTAGGAATAGTAGAATATATTCAAATAATCTACCAATCACTTACTAAGTTCAAGAGAGTTCAGACCATTTGTTGTCCACATCCATCAGATTCTGGCTATTGTTGGGCAATAATAACCATAGAATAGTATACAACCATGACATTGGATTACAGAGGTTTCTAACACAGACCTCTGCTCTAAAGAGACAGGATATATAGATATTGATCAGAACTGCGTGTATTTGAAAAGACCTTTTATCTTTTTTCTTTGTCTTCATTTAGGAGATAAAAATTCAATAAAAACTTTGGACTGGAACAAGAGAGGAATATGTTAATTAGTGGGCTAAAAAATAACATTTCATTAGAAAATCTCAGGTAACTCTTGCTAAATCCAGAAGGTGATTTCACTGGAACCTTCTTTGAAAAACTCTTGGTATCCTCCTGAACTTAATAAACTGTGGACCTTTCACATGGTCACTGTATGAAAACAACATTAAAACTACTGAGAACATGAAAACCACTGGGAGCTCCTCATTCCTTGAAAATACTACAAAATTCATTTGACACAACTCAGCTCTGCCAAACTCCTTACATTTATTTTTGGTCAATAATCTCAATTTTCTATTGCCCGAAGCCCAGACCTTAAGCAGGAAACAGCAGTATGGACAGTTTTGTTTTATTTCTTTTCTGTTCAGAGTTTCATATAAACCAGAACTTTCATAGCCCGGCTGTTTTTATCCAGCTCACTGGATAAAGAAGGCTTCACACAATTGGTGCTGTAACCAGGACATACTTGTATAAAAGTGACCCAGAGAACCTGTACCTGCAAAGTGTTTTTCCCCCATACACTGACAGGTACTCTGAGGCTGTCTGGAGTCTGAGCTGATAGAACGAACCCCATAGATTCTATGTGCAGGCATAGCTGATGTGTCATGGTGTGTATGAATATGAACCTGGTAAGGAAGGCCTAAAATGAAAGGAAGACACTTTATTCTTTCCTTAAGGATTGACAGAGGAAGAAGTATAAGCCTGGAAAGAAGTGCAGTGCTAGAGAAGGTGAGATTAATATGAAGGATTACAAGAAATCTGATTGTTTTACATTTGCTGTGTTACTGTTCTTGAGAGTTAGCTGTGTTAACAGAGTAATGAGAGGAATGGGTGTCCTCACCTTAGAAAATAAAACATTTTTGGGTGCTGAAATGCAAATGCAATGCAAGTGACCTTGGGACAACAAGGGAAGTACATTTTGGGTAAAAGCCTTCTAAAGGCTTAATAAAGAAAAAAGTGACCTATACATTTCTTGTGAACTTAGATTTTCCTACAAGATGTGTTAAAGAAAAGCTTTTAAAAGCCTCCTGTGAAGTGGAAGACTGCGTTTCTCAATATCACGAGCCTTCCTAAGACATGATAGAATAACCAGAGGAGAGCTGTGGGAATTGCCTAGAGTGGTTATCAGAGGAAAAAAAAAAAAAAAAGTGAGGCTCAGATAGCAGAGACAAGTGCAGGAGCAGGCATAGCAAATGAAAAGAAGGTGCAGTAGCAAGCAGATGCCTGATAAGTAACTCTGGAGACAAAGAGCGTTGTGAAGCTTGGCTGGGGAGAATGAAATGAGAAGCAGCTAACATGAACATGACAAGTCAACAGATCACTAACTCAAAACAGACCTTGCAATCCAGAAACACTTAAAATTTTTAAAGACTGAAGATCATTGCGTGAGGGGGAAAGAGTAGTCTAATGCTTCCCTAGCAGAAAAAAATAAAAATGCTAACTGTTAAAAGCATTTTAATAATGCTTTGAGAATTAGTTATTCTTATCTTGAGTGCACGCTGTTTTGGTTTTTTTCTTCTTGTAAAAAGAATACTCTTCATATGCCATTTAATTATTCAGGAGTGAGGAGAATCAGCTCTCACAGAACAGTAAAGTTTAATATAAACCTCCAAAGGTTTATAGGTAGAACTCAAGCCAGCATTTTTTTTAAGTAGTTTGCTTAAATTTAAATCTCACTTTTGTTACATCCTGATAGAAGACTTAAAGGAATTAGGGTTATCCATATCCAGATATGTATTAAAAAAGTTACTGCTCTGATTGTGAGTTATTATAATTCTCCAAATTTAATTGGAGAAAATTTCTAAAACCCTACAAACATTTTCTGCAGCAGTACAGTATTACAAGCTCCAAAACTACGCACTTGTTCAACGGTGGCACTTTGATTTTTATGAAGCCCATCTCTGGAATATTTAGTTACAGTAGCAGCCAAGCCCAATGAGAGAAATGTCACATGAAGCTTATACACTGCATCTTCATGGAAAGAGGAATTACATTTGTTAAGTAGAAGTCAACATTCAACTGACATGAAATGATACAGTTTGGTCATTTTACTAAGCTATGATGAACCATCTTAGCTCTGGGAATCCCTATATTTCCTTAAAACTAACGATGCTGAAATATTTTTATGATTTGCATTAAATTCCAAGGATATGGAAAAAAAAGATTAATTTCATTGGGATCTGGGATCAAAATAAATAATGTGTCAGAACGTTCTGCAAGAAATTCAGATTTCTGTTCTAATTCCTGAAATTTGTAGAGGTAATAGGCTTGAAAAGCGATTCAAGTTAGTATAATCCTGCTCTTCAGGAGATGGGTGTGGTGTGTAGGTGATGACACAGGCAAAGAGTCAAAGTTGTAGCAAGGACTTCTTCAAGAGAATAAATATTACGAACTTCTGGACAAACACAGTTTCTAAAGGAAAATCTTTCACTACTTTTATGTGGTCATTTAACAGTCACAAGTCAGAAGTTGCAAACTTTAATGTTGAAAGATGGACTTACCCTTACAATAAAACGTAAAGATATCCTCTTTTAGTTTTCAGCCGTCAGCCTTCAGAGAGCCCTTTTTCATTCATGCCCCATTGATCTCTCTCTACCCAATGAGCCACATCACATCCAAGTCAGGTCTGAAGGGTGGTGTACTGAGTTATATTTTTTCTTTCTGCTGTTGAAGATGAAGCGTGCAAAACAAAACTTAAGAGCTGCTGAGAGAAGCTGCCTCCCAGAGAGGCAAGGTGCCATTAATCAATTGCTGTCGTTAATAGGACTATTACTTCTCACAGATGTGCTTTTCAAGATACTGAGGCTCTAGGGTTTTGGAATTGCACAGATCTTGATGCATACCATTGGAAAAAACCTGCTCATGCCTATGGCTGGCAGTAGTGTAGCAGTTGCTGATTTCTGTTCTGGAATTTGTTTACTCTCAGTAAAGAAGATAAAACTGCCTAGCTACCTGTCAGCCGTCCAAGCAAATCAGTTTACAGAGTGAAACCCCCCAAAACCAACCAACCAAATTAAAAAAACAACCCCCCAAAACAAACAAAACCAAAAATAAAACCAAAATAAAACCGAAATAAAATAAAACAACAAAACCCAAAAAACCCCCAACAAAAACAACAAAAAACCCCAAACCAAATAAACAAAAACATCCCCCCGCACACACACACACAAAAACAAAAAAAAAAAACCCAAACCAACCAACCAAACAAAACAAACCCAAAAAAACCTCACCAAACAAAAGGGAACAGCTGCCCGGGCTGGTAATACTGAAAAATACCATCCTAAATTGAAACCAGACTAACAATGTTTTTCATAATGTTTTGTTCCTGAACACCAATCCCTTCCTTGGGAATACAGCTATAGTACTTGCAACATAGTACACTGTGTTTGCTTTAGGAAATAAATTTATTAACATGCTTTATGCCCCTTGTATAAAAGGTAAGTACTATGAAGCCAGATTGACTAGAAAACCTCATACTAACTTCACTTTGGTATTTTTCATTATGTTTAGTTTTAGTAAACTTCTTACTTATGTATGCAATTCTACTGATGTAAATATTTCTATTTTCCTATTTCAGTGACTTTAACAAAGATCCCAAGAAATATTATACAAAAAACTAATGGTTAGAATTGAATTGAATATTCAACATTAAATCTTTTATATCGACACCAACACACCATACATTTCAAATTTTCTTTTGGTTTGTAAACTTTCCTTTTGCTCTGTTCATAAATGAATTTCATAATATTATGATGAATGTATTGCATATTGTCTTGGACAAACAGATACATACAGAATAGAATAATCCATATATTCAGGGAAACTAAACCAGCAATCTAAGCATAACCAAGGATTTTCTTAGGATACATATTATATCTAAATATTTAAACTTACACGTGGATGTATATGAATCTAGATGAGTAAAATGTGTTCTTACATTTGAGAGCAGGGCCAAAGCTCAGATGGCTTTACTGATTTGCCTAATTTTATCCCTATATTGTTAAAACAAAAGTATCTCTCATTAGGGATCCTAACCCTTGTTAACAAATGTTGGTAAATTAGTACATGAAATAAAAATTTTTAAGCAGACAGTGCTTTTATTTATCAAGATAGTATCAACACAATACAGCTCTCTCTTTGTGCATATGTGTACCTGGAGACTAATTTAGGGAAAATAATGTATTATTATGAATAAATATATAATCAGATCTTTGGCTTCAAAATTGTATTTTTCATGGATTTTGGTTTATATTAGTTTCCTAGCCTTGTTATTTTAGCTGGCAGTATAGACAGCTTTTTCAGAGTAGACATTGAACCATTGGTTGGTCGAAGATGAGACAAATTAATACCATTAATGGAAATATGATTGATAAATGTAATACTTCGGGTGAATGAATGAATGAATGAATGAATGAATGAATGAATGAATGAATGAAAAGCAGTCTGCACTTTGAAGTGCAGTTACTAAAACAACTTCCCTGAAAGCCCTGAACCTTGCATTTCCTGATGGTTGCCAAGAGTAAGAGCTTTATCTTGCCACACAAAGTCTGGGTTTCTGTTTCTGGAAATGTAATGATAAATGTATAGTTGTTATAGGACCTCCAAGGAAGACAGGAATATACTGAGGGAAAAAGTGCACAAAACTGCTAAAAAATTTATAGTACTAAAAATTATCGTCCCAGTTTCAATCATTGTCTTGGTTACTGTCATATGGATGCTAATTTAGGATTGTGGTGCAGGCCATTTTTTGCTGCTTTGAGGATCATCAAAATTCTGGACATGTAAAATACTTAATAGTCTTGAGTATGAATATTTCATTGACAAAAAAAAAGAGAGGAGTATGAAAAAATCTCAAGTCAAGCATCTCAGGTAATTATTTCAGTAACAATCTCTTACATATCTCCTTGTGTAAAGGTTTAAATATAAACAACTCCTTTGAGATTGCTGGTTATTTCTTCTCTAGGAAAGCTAAGACAAATATAAATCATTTCTGCATCAATACTGAATCTTTTTATTATACAGAAAAAGTTTTGATCTGTTCCAATAGTAATTATTATAGAGTATTGAAATGGTGTTTAAATGAAGATACTAAATATTTCTGTGAAACACCTGTTCACATTGTATACTTTTCATGGAAGAACAAATTAACTTTTTATTAGTCAAAAGAACATAATTTAAGGACTACTCTATATTGTTCAGTTTATTGTCCAGTGGATGGTCAAAACTAATTTTAAGCACTAAAGGTGACAAGAATATAAATTATAACTAAAAAAAACCAGTTAGTCTCTTTAAATAAGCCATTAAAGAGTTAGTCAACTGCAATAACATCACCTTAGTTCTAAATAATCTCTTAAGGAATGATATTAAGAGAGAATTAACGTGCATTCACCCAAGCATACTCTTAGGTAAATGCTGATAGCACACAAATTTTAATTGCCCCTTTCAAGTATTCATCACTTTCGGAATTTTTTTATGTGAGTACAAAAGGTGAAATTTACTATAGAGAATGTGCAATGAATTAAAATATGATAAAGGGCCCTAGACTCAGTTTGTGAGAGATGGTTAGATCATGGATGGATAGGCAATGTATGAACTGCTTCAAGATCCTAGGGAAAAAGCCAGATTTCTTCAAAGAGGAAGAAGAAGATTCTGCTGTGTAAAAAACTCCTTTGTGCTGTTTATCGTTTTAACCGAAACAGTAAGTTTAGTTAAAGCAGTAAGCCACAACTTGCAACAGCTCTCTCTAGAAAAGTCAAATGGTTCTAGCAAGAAAAATAAAAACATGGTAACTTAAAGTGTGCTTCTCCAGCATAACAAAAATAGTCACGCATATTGAAGTTTTTGCTTGTGACATTTTCAGAGGAAAAGGATTTGTA
This sequence comes from Acanthornis magna, assembly GCA_036785705.1. Classification (NCBI taxonomy): domain Eukaryota; kingdom Metazoa; phylum Chordata; class Aves; order Passeriformes; family Acanthizidae; genus Acanthornis; species Acanthornis magna. The sequence goes on along the minus strand of JAWUZG010000018.1, from coordinate 23,566,688 downwards.
AGTTTAACTATCTTAAATATTTTAGTTGTTACAGTAGGTAACAACATAAATATGTAAATTATGCTATTCATCAAGCATATGAGGATAATTTTAAACACTTGATATTAAGCGAAAGTAATGGAAATATTTTAACGACCTATAATAATCAGAGTAAAATATATAATTTTCTTAATGACTTCTTTTGCATCCCTGTGGATATTTATTCCTCACAGAAAGCAATTTTAACTTACTGTGGATAGAAAATGACACTGAATTGCATAGCCTTCTAACTATTATTACTTTTAATACTAATGTTCCTGAAAGATCGCATATTTCAAAATAGTGGTATATCTGCTTGTTTATATTTCATATGAGAGAGATTTTTGCTGATAATTATTTATTTCCTAAAAAAAATCCCTCATCTATTACACTGGAGAGAGGGTTTAGTCAGCCTGTTGAAAGTCATCAGGAGAAATTCTCCAAATGGGAAGACTAGCAAATTGTACTGTTGGGATGGCAGCTCAGTTCACAGGCTATGAATGCCTCCCACAAGCATTTTTATCATTCTGAAATAATTTTAGTGTTTTTTGAATGCTGCAAACTGTTTAATACTCATACTAAGAAAAAGGTTTTCTCCACTGAGCAAATTTTTCAAGTTATTGTACATGTCCCCTACATATAGATAACTTTTTAACATTTAATTTTCATGTATCTTAAAGCCTACCTATACAGCTGTATCAGAGAAAGGAGAGGAAATAACGTATCAGAAGCCTAGGGACAGTGAGAACAATCTCCCTTCCCTTCACTTCCCCTGCTAGTCTGTGAAGACCTGAGACCACTGGAAAGCTTTTTCACAGTCCTGTTTCCCTAATTCCCAACGGCTCGGGGTGATATCTTCAGGAATAAAAATTCTAGTACCCATAGGAGCTGCCAATCTGCAAGTTCATCTTCTGAACTTCCTAAAATTAACCATTACTGCCCCGCCTAACACAAGAACTAACATATCTCCATTAACTGTGTTTTTTGAGAGCTTCAAAGACCCCTGTTGCCAGTTATAAATCACTTCCCTCACAATAAGCAGGCAAAGACCACCTGCCACCCCACCCTTTCCCTGTTCAGCTTTAATATACTCTCTAACCTCTTGGTGGAAACCCTAAACCATCCATCTCAAACAGCTTATTATAAACATCACATCCATGATTCAGCTGTTACCTATGGTGCTGTGACTCAATATCCCAATATGCTATTGTGGTAAGACCATTGCCTAAGCAGAGTTCAAATGCTTGCATGATTAAGCAAAGTTTGCCAGATGTGATATTTAATTGGTTCGTAGTTTTGTGAGCTTTATTACAACTGCTGCCACTAATAGAATCAGCTTCACAGCATGGGGGGGAGTCCTTGTCCTTGTCCATTCTGTATCCTCTTGCTAAAATAATGTCATTTACACTAATTTATTAAAGTTGGGTACCACATGCTAATAACAGCAAATGAAAAACCAAAGAGAAATAATTAAAGAGAAAATTTAGAAAACAGTTACAGGATGGAAAACCAGCATTTATGTGTGACCTAGGGGTTATGCTCATATAATGTGACCTCTCATTACCATGCAGTAGCCATGTGGTGGTTCCCTAACACAGTTCTTCTATGCATAAGCAAAGAGATATAAAATTGAATTAGAAGGATACCACTGCTTCTCCATAGCAACTAGTGAGACCAAACCTGGAATATTTTATCTACATAGAGTACCTTCACTTCATGAAATGCAGTTAAAACCAGAATAATGTAGAAAAGTTAATTATTTAAGAGATTAATGTAAATTCTAACTTATCTTACAGTAAAGGCTGAGGAAGTTCAAAATATGTAATTGAAAGAAACATGATTAGAATTAACAGGTATATGTGTAGAGAAAAGAATTTGCCAATAGCTCTTTACCATACATGAAAAAGACATTAGCAAGGATCAGTGATTAGAAACTGAAGTTAGAGTTGTGCCAAGTGCAAAATGTCCACAATACTTGCAGTGTGCTATTGAAAGGCTACTTTAGATATTCCCGATCACTTGAAATCAAGACTGAATACCATTCTTACATACACACTGTGGTTCAAAGTTACAGCTTATCTCCTGAGTGAACAAGTGAAATTCAGTAGCCTCTTCCAATATTTCAAAGCATGTTTTCAGGAGTATTCTTTGCATTTATAATCGATGTAATATTATAATATGAGTTGCCTTGAGTTTTGTTTTTTGTTGTTTCATTAATGTACATTTTAAATTTTCTTTTCAAAGCTTTTTATACTCAAACACTGAAAAAATCTACGCCTTAAGAAAAAGTCAACAGTTAAGCTGAAATTATGTCTTTCAGCTCAAGGACATTAATGTAAAGCAAAATTACTTGCTTGATTTTATTTATAAAAACTGTCTGAAATATTATGTAGAAACAGATTGCTCTTGACGCAAGTGTAATCAGAAACAAAAAACATTGATCAAGCAAGAGATGTTGGACTTGCTTTGTTTCACTCAGGTTGCAGTCATAATTTCCTGAAATTTGCCTTACACTACTAAACTTCTTAGATATGTTTGTTTACTAAGTACTGCTTAGAGGCTTCTTGTCAAACAATTTATATTTATTTGTACTATTGTACAGATGGAATCTGGAGGACAGAATCAGTGATAAATTTTATTCAGATGGTATAGAACAAGCAGAACTGCAGGAAGGAAAAATTTCTATTCCTTCATTTTTCAAAACTCAGTCAATCAAATAATCACAGAATTATAGAGCCATTTGGGTTAGAAAAGATCTTTATGAACACAGAGGCCAACCACATACTGCTAAACTCACCACTAAACACCACTAAACCATGTCCCTAAGTGCCACATCTACAAATCTTTTACATAAGTCCAGGGATGGTGACTCAACCACTTCCCTGGGCAGCCTGTTCCAGTGCTTGACAACACTTTCAGTGAAGAAATTTTCCCTAATATCGAATCTGAACCTCCACTGACACTACTCGAGGCTGTTTCCTTTTGTCTCATTGCTTATTACTTTGGAGAAGAGACTGACATTCACTTTGACCCAAACACCTTTCAGGTACTTTAGAGGGAAAGACTTGAGGTGATCTATGTGTGATCACCAGTCCTAGACTATCAATATGCTTAAGTTCTAGAGGCTTCTCTTCATGACAAAATTAGCACAGACAAAACTACTGTGTTCCATATTTACTGTTTACACTGATTTTTTAATTGGTATAAATAGATAAAAACCCTTGAATGAAACAAATATGGATAAGAGCATGTGCCTGGTACCAAAATAAGTATATTCCTCATTTCTGCCCATTGCACAAATATTTAGCATCTAAACAGGGTATTAAAAGAAAATTCTAGATGCGGAAAATGTGAGTTGGGATCAAAAACGACATTATTCTTTAAATGTTCACAGGCTTCAAACCTAGTTTGGCATCTAAGGTTTTAGAAGCAGACTGGAATTAGTAGAATACAAACAGTATTCTTACAAGCAGGTATACTCTATCATTCTTGAACAATTTAATTAAAAGATGGACAACGAGTCTCATGTCAACAGATTAGTGTATCACTATATACTGTGAAACAAATTAATCAGTGAAAACACAGCATTGCAGAATAGTGTTGCAATAACCTTTTGTTATATAAGCAAGGACTTAGGCTTATTTTTTAAACAATAAACTAATTCTTCATTTCCTGACTGAACTTAGAGTACATATCACATTATGCTTGTTTTACCATTATTACAGTAAATGAAAAAAATTTGCACTCTTTATTAAGCACTTTAATGGGAATCTTAGATTGAATCATCTCTCCCAGTTAGGGGGTATTCAAAAATATGAAATGCAAGTGTTCTTTAGCTTTGTATTAATAAGATAGCTTAATCACAATTTAGGGTTATAAGCAGGAAAAGGATTGAATCTCTTGAAAAATTAATCCCAGCATTCTAATTAATTTAATAATCACAAATTATATTCTCCCTCAGTACTGTATTTTCTAGTACACATAGAAATATAAGAAGTATAATTTATAGCTAGTCCAATAAACAATCTGCTTTCTCTATTACTGTACTGTTACTACTCAAGTATCATAAGGTGTGTTAGTGTTTGTTGACCTTTTTTGACAATTTTCTTTGAAAAGACACTTAGGAGAATATTGGCATTGTAGTGTAAGAACAGTTTGGATATTCCTAGCATATCCAGACTGCAAATGTAAAGCATTTCATACAGTCTTTGTAGTGTTTCTAATACAAGAGAACTCCTGTTCTTACAGTCATTGGCACATGAAACATGGAGATAAAAATCCTCAGCATCTTGGGCACTCCCAGTTTAGCTACACAAGGTAGAGCTACTTCGGTTTGTTACTGTCTGTCTGCAACCACATAATCTGAGGGGGCAACTGCAATGGTTACATCCTTTTTTCTCTGGGTACCTGAATGTTTACAGTGCAATGAAGACAGCAAATCTGTCCCTTCAGAGGATGCCAGGGAAAGGAGGATTGTCACAAGTCCAGTCCTACTTACCTTACTGTTTTGTGTCATAAACATATGGTTTGTCTGTTCCCAGATGAAAAGATCAATCAGGAAAAAATTAATATTTGGCTTGAAAGCCATTTAAACATCAGCTTATATAAAATGTCTTCAATCTGTGTTGGGTTCTATGGGGAGGATCTTTCAGCTAATTATTTAATACATATCCATATAAATGTAAGTACCCAGAGCAAAGAGATTCAGCTCTGGATTAGGAAATGCAAATCAGCTTCAGGAATACAAGCAGCAAAGCTAACAAGAGATTAGCATAGAAGCTGCAAAGCTAACAGGGGATTACCTTTCAGAAGAGCTTACTAGTTTATCATAATGAACAAAAAATATAACAAAAGAGATGAGAACAAGAATAACTATGAAGAAAAACATTCAGGATAAAGCTACTGAACTGTTCCTGAAGTGAATACATGGCACTGTATTTCTAGGCACAGGCCTGAACATACACTTCACACCAGACCTTCTGCGTTCAAACAGGTGCAAGCCAAGAGTGCTTTTTAAAACAAAGTACTTTAAATGAATTTCAAAGCCTCAACCACATTATTCAGCAGCTGACTTTCAAGCATGGTTCTGTCCAGAGACAGTTGGAGTCCCATAGTTAAAAGGTAAAATGAGTTTGCCTTAGAAAATATAAGGACAGTTGGGAAAAGACCTTGGCTACTTGGCTGATACTACTTCTGTTCCCAACACACACACACACACACACACACACACACACACACACACACAAACATATATATATATAAAAGTACAAACCTGAATGACCCATCAGTCAAGAAGAGGGTGTGCTGTTGAGAGGCACTAAGTACAAGAAGTTAGAAGGTTGGTACAAATAACAGATCATATATATAAAATGTTATAGCAGTGGTATCCTAGGGAATACTGGAAACTATACCAGTGCAACCAAAAGTTGTCCTGAAACGTGGAAACTGGCATCCAAAGTTTGTTTTGTCTGCAGAATAGCAGAACTGCTATTTCACAATTGGTTATTGCTCAATTTACAGTTTTATTTTAAAATGTTTCTACTATAATTATATCTCCTTTAAAAAACTCCAAGCTCAATATGCTGAACTGTACTATCTATCTGCATGGCAAATTTGGAAAGACTGAGAAAGCTGAATTCAGTTCAGATGAGGCCTCACCTGAAATCTTTATCAAGGTTTTCTTGTAAGCTGAATGCTTCAACTCTACGTTCTGCTTCAATGGGAGTGAGCATTTGCTTTTCATTGCCTCTATTCCACAGACTGGGTAACAGACACCTTCCTGAGGAGAGGCTTGGAATTCATTGGTTTTGAGAGTATCAGACATGCCCAACCTAACTCTCATACTTTTCCTGCTCTCATTTTCTATTAAGATATTGGTTAGACCTGCTTTTTAGAATTTTAATTATCAATAATTACATAGTTTCTTTTCTGGAAGTAACAGGAAAGCTATAACACATAAGGGGTATGAAAGATAATTGCAGTGAACTTCAGGTCCTTTCCCAACCAACAACAAAACTGCAGTCCCTTAATTAAAGATTAGAAGAAATACCTCCAAACACTAGTAAATGAATTAGGAAGTCTTCTCTTTGCAAAGCCGGGAGTATAGATAGATAAAGCATAATAAAAAAAATTATTAATATCCTAATTTGTTACAGCCTGTCCCTACCATAGTTGATAAATATGAAACATTGTGCGTATTCATTTGTCTAAACCAACTATTTTGTCCTTAGCCGCACGAGGAGTTAACTTACTTGATATGTGTAATGAAAGACACATAAATTTTTAAACACTTTAAGTATTTAAATTTCAAGGTCTTCATCCCAGTCTTGTCTTAAGATTGCAGACAACGCAAGTAGAGCACCATGCTGTATCACATTTGCTAAAGTTCGTGTATACATCTCTGATGGTCTGGACTAAACTCACACTGAAACATTTGCTCTTCACAAATATTTCAATGAATCATGCCTGTCACAGATGAATTAGCAGCAGCATGAAAGGATATTGAAGTAAATCTGTGCACCTAGTTCTCCACTGACAGCACCTTGTAAAGACCTTTAAACCAATGTGAAGGGCGAACCATTTACCATCCCTATTTAGCAGGCCGCTGTTACACTGAAATTAGTGTAAATTAAAATTATCCACACAAACTTACTTGAGATGCTAGATTAATTACATTTTCCAATTTAATTATGATGACATAATATCTGTGACATGCCTATTGCACATTATTTCACTTTAGGGTAAGTCAGTCTCAAACCATTTCATTCTTGAAGCCCAGCCATTATTATGCCTGCCTTAAACTGAAGAGTGTATTTGTGATGGTGTCACACCTGAGTGGTGCAGGTTAAGGATGAGATAGATCTGTTTGCCAAGCTATCTTCCCTCTGCTGCTATACATAACTAACCTTCAAGACAAGTGTGCGCATATACTTTACTCAGAATTCTGTGATTATTACTACTAAAATACAGAATAATACCTGCAACTTCTGAAATGCAGCGCTACCTTTAACATATAAAACTATAATCTTTAAGTCAAAAGAAATTACATGGAATATCCTGTGGAACATGCAAGGTTACTGCAACTGTCCTTACCGCAGTTCTGTGGGACATAAACATCTGAATCTTGTAGGCTTTACTGACAGTCTCCTAAGATTCTGGGAAAACAATTTCAGCCTGATGGCAATTAAGCCTTCAATACCAAAATCACCTGTTTCTATTTAACCGTGATGTATCTGCTTGGGTCCTGGTGCTTCTCCTTGGTAATGTCAGGCCAAGAGCTTTTCCGTTGCTTCATCGCCACCACCCTATCACATCTGTCACTCATAGATACTATGCACAACTAAGTTCTGCCAAATCAAGGTCTTTGGCAGAAATGCCATGGGCAGCTCATCCACTCTTGCTTGTTGTAGGATTCACTATAGCAGTATCTTGATCTGTTTTATGTTAGCACTTCTTCCAAGAGAGGTAATGTGTTGTTATGAGATCAGCTCTTTATCAATTCCTCTGTGGAATTTATCAATTTATCAATTCCAGGTGATTCCAGGGGATTTCCAACACTATGGGAGTTACAATGACTTCCAGTGATTCTTCATGTGGTGCAAATACTTCTAGGATTGTCCACCAGCAGTGGTATAGCCTGAGTTCACCAGAGCAAGTACATGGTACAGTTCCAGGTACACAGAGCAGTGCAGGCACTTTAGCTCACTCGTGCCACTGACAGTTTTTCCTGAGACCACTGTCACCTTCACTTTGCGAAAGTCAGAAGTACCTCATTACTCAAAAATAACATACTGGCAAGATAACGTATTTGAGCTGTGTACCTACCACCATCCACATAAACACATCTTTTAATCTACCCTTGCATCGTAGTGTGGGTTTGGTGCATCATTCCCTATGTGATAATTGAACAGAATTTGGATGAGACTGTCATGCTGGTGGCGCAAGATGTCTTTAATACAGACTTTTTATACAATTTCTTGCTATGCAGTCTAAATCTCAGCGTGGCAGGATTCTGTAAACAATGGTATTCATGAGACTTTTTTGTTGGTATTTCTCAATTTGTGTGCTCATTTCAATTTGCAAACCCAGTGATCTCTTGATATATTTTTATTTGAATGTTTCACATTAAAAATGCAAAAAAATATGGAAGTACAACCAGCTACTTTCTAAATCTGTTTAGTTACTTCTTGAACACATTTGACTAAAACTTGTGGTGATACTGGCAGACATGCTACATTTGCACATTGGTTGTGTTGGTAAGTTTTTTTCTTTTTTTTTTTTTCCAGCTGTTGAAATTCTCTGTTAAACACTGCAGTACAGAGCATAATACAAGAGAAAAAAGTAACACTGTGTTTTTCTGTATTCAGAAACTGTTAATAAGAGGGTATAAAGAAGGAAAAATAGGCAATTTTCATCCCAAAAATCCACATTAAGAAAACTGGGATGACAACCATAAAATCATAAATGTCCTAGTGAAATCAAGGCAAGTGACAATGATGGCAGTTTCCAAATTCATCAAAACCTTTGTGTTTTTATAATTATTGGGGATATTATATATCCACATGGATTATATTTGGTTTTTGATGAAATTGTTTTAAGTGAATAAAGGCAACTGTAAATCTAATAAATTTGGTCTTTAGACAGTTTTGGGATTTTTTGTACAACTACATGTTTAATAATTTAAGTAGCTTTAGCAAAGTAGATCTACAACAACTACATGTCATATATCAGAATATCTGTTAAAAAAGGGTCGTCAAATTAGGATGCTTCTGGTGGTGCTCTGCTGAGAGCAGCTGAATGCTACTATGGAACATTTTTGTTACTATTCTAGCACAAAAAATCTCCTTAGACATAGTGCTGACAGAACTTGGAGACTGTTTTGTTATTATCTGTTATTATTTACCAATCTTGTTGAATCACTTGGATCACATAGCAGGCCTAAGATACTCAAGAAAATAATGTTTTATACATCAATAAGAAATAATTTCAGTACTTGGTCATGGACAGGGGAATCCTGAAAAGGATTTACAAGAGAGAAACAGTTCACGGTAACCTCAGTGTAACCTGATCCTTGGCTGTAAACAAAGAAGTAGGGACTTAATCTCTCAGGGTGATGTGGCTGACTGCATTGTCAGAATACTGCATATTCTACAGCTGTTCATGTTTAACAAATTGGAGAAGGCAGAGAAAAGAATCAAAAATCACTGAGTGCCGAGAAAATGCCTTAGAGGAAGAGACTTAGAAACTTAATCTGTTTAGCATGTCAAAAAGAAGATTGAAGAGTGGCTTGACACAATGCATAAGTATTTCCTTGAGGAGCAGATACCTGGCATTAAAGATCTTTCTACTTTAGCAAAGAAAAGCTTTAATAAACCATAGTAACTAGAATCCAGACAGAGTCAAGGTAGAAAGAGAACATGCATTTTTAAAAAGAATGATGTTTGTGCACTGACTCAAACTGATGGAAAGAGACAGAATCTAATTTGATTTTTGGTACAAGACCAAATGTCCTTTAAAAAAATAAACAGTTGGCATCAACTGGCTGAAATTCAATGGCAGGTATCATACCTAAGGTCACAGCAGATGACATAACGCTCCCTTCTGGCCTTAAACAGAAGTAAAAAATACTTCTATGAATATTAAGTATCAGAACTACAAAACAAAACCACATTTGCATTCACTAGTGTGTTTCAGGGTAGATGCTAATAATTAATTTCATTAGCAGATGCTAATAATATGCATCTACTTCTTTGAGTGTTGAACTCTACAATCAGATGTCTGAGTAGAGCATTATGGCAACCAAGGCTACTTAATTAATGTAGTATAATCAACTCAAACAATGGTATACATATTAAGTTGGAGTCTTGATATGGTGAGGACAATCTGAGCAGCAATAGTCCAATGCAGTAAACTGTAGTTCTGCTTCTGCCCCAGCAAGAGCAAGTCACTTGTATCTTTCATCAAGTGACCAAGCAGATAAACAACCAATAGATGAGGTTTTAGCACACCTATTCTGCTGTCTAGAGATATGGTTGCTCCAATCCTTATGCACATCCAACCTGCTAGAGCACAAAATACTTTTTTCAGCAGAAGGATCTAGTGCTTGTAAAGGGCCAAGTCCTTTGAAAAGGAA